>JAPDVU010000010.1:3871383-4471383 GCA_026230045.1 Corynorhinus townsendii | reverse complement strand
CTGCAGGGGAGGGCGGTTAGGGGCAAACAGGCTGGCAGGGGAGCAGTTAGGCATCAATCAGGCTGGCAGGGGAATGGTTAGGGGGTGATCAGGCTGGCAGGCAGAAGTGGTTAGGGGCAATCAGGAAGGCAAGCAGTTAGGAGTTAGCAGTCCTGAATTGGAGGGGGTGCAGGCTGGGCTGAGGGACACTCCTCCCCCCCCCCCCGTGCACAAATTTCATGAACTAATAAATCTCCTAGGTATAGATATGTAACCGATTATCAAAAGACTTGTGCAAATCCTATATAGTAAAAGGGTAATATGCAAATCAACCGAACAGTGGAACGGCTGGTCACTATTATGAGCACTGACCACCAGGGGGCAGGTGCTCAATGCAGGGGCTGCCCCCTGGTGGTCAGCGCACTCCCACAGGGAGAGCACAGCTCAGTCAAGAGCCGGGCTAATAGCTGGTGAGCACAGCGGCGGTGGCAGGAGCCTCTCCCACATCCACAACAATGCTACGGATGTCCGACTGCCGGCTTAGGCCCATAAGCCATCAGTTGGACATCCCCGGAGGGCTCCTGGACTGTGAATGTTGTGCACCGGGCCTCTACTATAATGCACAAAAATGCTGTTTCTAATAGCCCCAGACTAGGGAATGAAATGATATGCCACATTCAAGTTTATAAATACTCCTTCACTCATAACTAGTACCATTATTAATTTACCAACACATTCCTTCAGTGGGGTGACAGAACAATGTTCTCCTTGGGATGTCCGTGTCCTGATCCCCAGAACCTGTCAGCAGCTGAACTTAACGGGCAAAAGAGACCGAGCAGATGTGGTTGAGTTAAAGATCTTGGGATGGGGACCGCTGGGCCTGAATTCTCTGGATGGAGCCATGGAATCTCGATGGTCCTTGTAAGACGGAGGCAGGAGGGGCAGAGAGGAGATGGAGACATGACCATGGAACCCGCTGTTGAAGTGATGCACCCATAGTTGGGGGAGGAAGCCATAGTCAGGAGACGTCAGCAGCTTCTAGAAAGGTGAGGAAGTGGGCCTCCCGATCCCCTCGAGGCATCCAGATGGAACCCGGGCTGCCTATCAGGTCCTTTCCATCTGTCTTGGCTCACATTTCTGCGATGTTTCCTACAACCATAGACCTTATTCTGCTTCCTCTGAAGTTTCCCCCGATGTCTTGTCCAGTGATCCCCAGGGAATGAGGTCTTGCTGAATATTACGTGACTTTCTGACATGCTCACCGCCACTCTGCACAAGGGCCAGCATGCGTGACGGGGCCTGGCGCATCTCTCCTCCCTGCTGTGGACAGATGTTTTAGCTCCTGTTTTTATCAAAACAGTTTTAAACTTTTGGATTCAGAATACCTATTAGTAAATAAAATTTCAAGACTAGACCATGCTGTTGTAGTTTCCTCTGCCCCCTGTATCTTGTACAAGTATGTGTTCAGTAGGTGTTTGTGGAGTGGAGCAGGGCGACATAGAATTCTATTAACTCTCTTGTCTTCATTTGAGGAATGAACAAGTGTTTGGAGTATGGTTAAAATGGGTTAAAGGAAACACGAAAGGAACGTCTCTGAGGTGTTGAATACCAGTTGTGTACCATCGTCCATTCAGACACGAGCACTTTCCTCCGAGCTTCCCACTGAGCTCAGTGATGCACACTGCCTCTGGTAGTCCCAGTTCTGTTCTTCCCACAGCCCGCGCACAGCACTGGGTCACAGGCGGCGAGGGGCGCTCTGCACACTGTCAGGACTGCACAGACTCTCAGAGCACCTACTTTGGGCTTACAGAAAATATTCTTTCATGTTATTACCCAACTATTGCCTGTACTCCCCAGCAAAATAAAAGCCACATGATTACATTATCCAAAAGCACAATGTGAATGCACAAAGCATAGGTGTTGGATATATGAAAAACATAAAGTCGAATTTATGTTCCTGGAAACACATACCATCCACTCACCCTGACCCCCTTAACCAGAAAATAGTAAAAGCAAAGCGCAGTTGTTTTTCACTGAATCAAGATCACGCAATTACAAACAGGTATTTCAATTCATTTTCTGTTACACTGTTTTCTTACAGAAATTTCTTTTACTAGCTCAGAAGTTGGGAACCAAAGCTTTCTAAATGTGAGTAATCACCTCTCCACATGCCATGCTGTGTCGTGCTTTGGAGCCCAGGAAACGCATTTAACTGTGTATTGTGCAGTCCAGGTGGGCGTCCTGACCCCTCCGCAGGCCTGGGTTAAAGACGGTGGAGAGCTAGCACTCACCCCTCTACAGGACAGTTTGGGAAATAAAATGGGCTCTTTTCCACCTGTAGATCCTGTTTCTGAATCCGGGGCCGCTTAGGCAAACATTTAGAAATACTTTTTGTAACCGAAAGAGAATCGTGAATTTCACTTACATGTTTCCTGTCCACATGCTGCTGAGCTGGTGAAACAGTGCAGAGTTTTTTCGAATGCTTGTCTTTGAACACATGCGCCAGGTCAGGGACTAGCCAGGTGCTTTCGAGCCCATTAGCTGCCGCGAACTAACACACACAAGGAGGCGTGGAGCTGTATTTCTGAACCTTGGGCTGTGCCACGCTGAGTTACACCTGCAAGCCAGTCCGTCCACCTGGCAGGCGGAGGGAGCTCATCTGTGAAATAATTATAACTAAACACAGGCAGAAAAGGAGAGGGGAGGGCGGGGCTGCTGGGCGCCTACCCTGCACACAGGCTGAAATGAACACGATTTACATACACAAGATGTGTCATGCACATTACACAGTGGAAATTATTAGACATTTTAGAGTAACAATTATGGAATACTCATTAGAAACCAAAATATGCAGAATGTGATCCATAAATAAAAAGTTACATTTATCTAGTAGGTTTTCAAAGTCCATGAAGTCATACATCTTAGTGTCGGTCTTTGTCCATTTTAAATATTATATATTTTAATTTAATTAAATTTACTGGGGTGGCATTGGTTAATAAGATTATGTGGTTTGAGGTTTAATTCTATAATACATCATCTGTGTATTGTACTGTGTGTTCACCACCCAAAGTCTAGTCTCTTTCAGTCACCATTCATCTCCCATTTACCCTTTTCTACCTCCCCACCCCCTTTTCCTATGGTAATAACCACACTGTCGTCTGTCTATGAGGTGTGGGTTGTTTTTGTTTTTGTTTTTTTGCTTAATCCCTTCACCTTTTTCACCCAGCCCCCAGATCCCTCCACTCTCCCCCACAAACCCCTCCCCAATGACAGCTGTCAGCCTGTTCTCAGTATCTATGAGCCTGTTTCTATTGTGTTTGTTTATTTTGTTCATTAGATTCCACATACCAGTGAAATCATATGGTATTTGTCTTTCTCTAACTGGCTTATTTCACTAAGTATAATACCCTCTAGTCCACCCATGCTGTCTCGAAAACGAAGATTTCCTTATTTTTCATAGCTGAGTAGTATTCCATTGTACAAATGTACCATGTTCAAGGTTAATTTAATTGTATATACTTACTCCTCTTTTTTAAAAAGAATTGTTTCATTAACCATGCAATACTTAGACCCATCCAAAGGTCATGATTAAAAAAAGATAGAATGCCATTATCTTTAGCACAATGCAAATTTATCCAGATATCAATAGGAAACTAACACCCCCAAGAAGATAAAACTAAGTTAGGCCAACAGAAAGGAAAGATGGAAGTAGGATAAGACGGAAAGGAAACCATACAAAAAAAGGGAAGCAGTAAAGTGAGAACACCCAAAACAATGACACTGACTCAGTGACCTACAATCCATTGTAAATTGAGTTGTAGAGGAGAAACATTTCAACTGCGCTTAATACCTGTTAGCATTAAATATTTCAAAATGTTAATGATTTCAAAGACTTCTTTGAGACTACAGCAGAAGGAACTGGAGAAAGTCCAAAGAAATGAATAAAGACTTAATAAAAGCCAATTGCAGTTTAAAAATAAACAACCTAGAAAAGTCACTTGAGATCAATGAAAACATTTAATGAACTACTTGTGGGAAAGAAAAACATTCCAGAATGAGGCCTCTTTCCCTAATTTGAACCAATATTACAAATGAAGACTTGGACTAAACATTAGAAAATTTTCTATTTCCTCAAATTTAGAAAAGAACAATCATAAATATACTAGCAAACTAAGGTACTAGATGAAATGACAAGAAAACGTTTTTTTAATTGCTTAAAGTATTACATATGAATCCTTTTTCCCTATTGACCTCTCTCCACTCGTTCCCACCTCCCCCAGCACATGCCCTCACCCCTCTACTGACTGTGTCCATGGATTATGCTTATATTCATGCATACAAGTCCTTTGGTTGACCTTTCACCCCACACACACACACCTCCCCTACTTTTCCTCCACCCATCCCCGCCTTCCCCCTGAGGTGGGATAGTCTGTTCAATGCTTCTCTGGCTCTGGATCTATTTTTATTCATCAGTTTATGTTGATCATTATATTCCACACTAGAGGCCCGGTGCATGAAAATTCATGCACTGGAGGGGGGCGGAGCCCCTCAGCCCAGCCTGCCCCCTCTCACAGTCTGGGAGCCCTCAGGGGCAGTCTCTGGGTAACTTTAGCCCTGGGTGGGGGGCCTGGTTCAGGTTGCATGAGGTCCTGGCCTTTGGCCCTCAGTCCCACCCAGCAACCCGGTAAGAGCTGTGTGTCCTCTTCCAGACATCAGGAGATGAGGAGTCTGGGCAGTGACCCCTCTTCGCACCTTTTTAGTTTTAATATTCAATTGTTTTGGTAATTATCTGAAATGTATCACATGGTTCAAATTAAATATTTCTACACAGTCTGTGTTCTATGTCTTGATCAAATTCTTTAATGTTTTATCAAAGTCAACATCTACACTAATAAAAGAGAAACATGCAAATTGACCGTCCCTCCACTATGCCCACCAGCCAATCAGGAGCAAGTATGCAAATTAACCCAAAAAAAAGATGGCCATTAATTTGCATATGCAGGCTTGGAGTGAAGACTGAAGACAGCGTAGAAGGAAGCCAAGTGCTACAGAAGGGAGCAAAGTGGCAGAGAAGGGAGCGAGGCAGCGGAGACGGGAGGGAGTGAGGCAGCTGAGACAGGAGGGAGTGAGGCAGCAGAGATGGGAGGGAGCTAGGAAGTGGAGAAGGGAGTGAAACCTGCGATCTTCGCTCCCTTCTCTGCTTCTCCAAGGCTGCAGGAAGCCCTATTCTTGCAGGAATCTTCCTGCAACAGGGCCTCTAGTCTTTATATATAAAAGCCTATGTGACCAGATGACCGAAAGACCAGCTGGTAGCTATGACATGCACTTACCACCAGGAGGCAGACACTCAATGCAGGAGCTGCCCCCTGGTGTTCAGTGTGCTCCCACAGAGGGATCACCACTCAGCTGACAAGTGCAGCTGCCAGGGCGTGAGCCTCTCCTGCACACACTCCCCTTGAGCATCTGAGCGGTGGTGGCAGAAGCAGTGAGGCTGGGATGAGAGGGAACGGCTCCGCACCCAGCCCAGGCTCTGGCTCCCCCCGCACCCCCCACCACCTGACGCTTGCTTCGCACACTACTTCGTGCTGTGCGGGATATACGCGGACAGTGGGCTGGAGCCCAACAAGCCGGCAAGTAAGGCCAGGCTGTGGTGGCAGGAGAGAAACCAGAGGAGGATGTCAGCACTCTGGACAGGCTCATCATCGGATGCTCTTGAGTAGTCGGTCAACATCCTTTGAGTGTTCTTTTTGGAGAAAAGGACAATGGCCAGGGCACTGTGGAGAGGCAGTGACCTGTGACCCCTACCATGTAGCTGAGCAGAGCCCTGTCCAAGCCACCCACTGTGGTCCTGAACCTGAATGTCCCTCCAGCCAGCCAAAGCCTCAGAGGCTGGAGAGCAACCCTCGCTGCTGTGGAAACCTGTCTCCTGTGCGACCCCAGGCCCCAGACCCCGTGGCATGTCAGCTCACGTGGCCCTGGCTCTGCAGAAGGACCAGGCCACTCCAGTAGGGCATGGCCTCTTGTTCCCTGCGGGACTCTCGCCAAAGCCTTCACCTCTCAGCCTCACTTTACAGAAACATAAAATGAGGATGATGATGCTAACATGGGATGTTGATCCATCCCAGCATTGTTTTCAGCATTCTCTGGACCATGGTTTAAGGTTTTGTGCTTTATTGGTCTTAAGGCATAGGAGACTTTTACTAAGGAGATGTTGCTTACTGGTTGTGACTTTGGCTCAGGAAGTTTAAAATGTAACTTTACGCCTGTGAGTATATGCGAGTTCATTCGAATCAGTGAACTCATTCACTCTAACCTTAGGACCAAAAGACAGACACAAAGTAACAAGTACTTGCTTTAAGTAAGAAAATAACTTTCATCAATGGCTATTGTCTGAATTCATTGAAAAATAATCTGTGTTTGTATTGTCTTTATAATTTAAATTTGTACGCAAAAGTCATTTAATCAAGCAAATATTTACCGAGAGCCGACTTTGTGCGGGGCTGGTCTGACCTTGGACGGACATCTCCCAGCAAAGGGCAGCGCTGTGCTCGGAAAGCTCCTGCTCTGTCAGGTAGAGGCCGACAGAAGGAAGCCAGCAAGTAAGCACGCACATTTCCGGTGATTGTCAAGGGCTACGGAGAACATGTCAGCAAGGAAGGGCTGTGGGAGGTGAGGAGTTTCCTGTGTTGGTCAGAAAAGACCTGCTCATTCGATTCATTGAAGTATTTTAATCTCACTGTTAGAGAAAACACAAGGAAAGCTCTTCTCAGGTCTCACATTGTCTGTAGATGAACACAGGCACTGGTGATGCTGTACAGCAAGGGATCAGCACAGCGGGGAGCCTTACTAAGCAGTGATGCTTGTTAGTCAGAAAGCAGGAAGCTGGGGAGGCAGCATGCTGAAACCCTCTGAAGCGCTATTCTCCACGTCTGCGGTCATGAAATGCAGTCGGTACTTGAGTAGGAACATACTCTTGACGCTGACAAACTCCTTCTTCTAGGAAGACTGGAGGGCCGGCCTCTCCTGCGTTGAGGGCAGCTTGTTGGCTCCCTGGGAAGGAACGTTGGCCATGGACATATGACTCTCCTTTCGGCGGCAAGAGGAGACCTCCCACCTAACCAGAAGGACAGAGGAAGCCTCTGGTGGGTGTGCACCCTCCTTTATTTTCAGTAAGAACTGCATTTCAGACACCGTAACCGCCCTAAAGGAGACTGGAACTCATGCTCTGGGGGCGCCGGGCATCACTCTCAGGGCAGAGAGCAAGCCAGGAAGGCAGAGCTTCCCCGCCGCCGGGGCGGTGACCGTGGGAAAGCACAGACCAGGAGACACCCAGTTCCTGGGAACATGGAGGTCTGAGGACTCTGAGGAGGCAGAGCAGGTGAGCCTCTCTCAGGAGGGGCAGGGTGCCCAGCACGCAGTAGTCCCCCCCACCCCCAAGCCTGAAACCTCACTGCGCACCCCCACCCCCAAAAGGGCCCGGGGGTGTCGTGTGAAAACATGGCTTTCCCGCTTTGCCTGAGAACAGCCTGACAAACAGACAAAACTGAGAGTGGTCACTGCTGTGATGCCTGAGCACGCAAAGGGCAGCCGGAGCTCAGAGCAGGTTTTCTAACTAAACTGAAGCGCGGCATCCGGGAGCGGCTGAAAGACGGGGCCTCACGCAGAGCTGTCATGTCTGGGAATATCAAACAGGGGCGTGCAGGTTTCGGGTTTGGATTTCCCAGTCTTCGTGTTCTTGCTAAACACGCGGACCCATTCTTCACTCCCGCTGCTTCCAGCACGCGCCGGGGCCTCACTGCTGTCCGGAGGCGAAGCAGATGCAATTTGCTCCAGCAGATGGGCGTTAGATAGAGCGTGCAGGCGGCGGCTCCCCTGTAATTTCAGAGAATGGTATTACCCGGGCTCTCGCCGTGGGATCGCTGGTTACCTCCTGTCAGTGAGCAACAGTCTTACTGCAAAGCAGGAGCCCAGCCCGGCCTTTGTCTCGTGGGCAGAGCTTCCTCCGGGAGGGCATTGCCTCAGGATGACCATGTACAGGAGCAAGCGCCGGCATCAGAGATGTGAGTACATTCTGACCCAACTTTCTCATGACACGGCGGTGGGAGAAATGAACTGATTTCTTAGGAGAGACTAACCATGACTTCTTCAGATATTTCCTGGGACTAGAAAAGATAGTATAGCTTTTTCACCCTCGCCTTTATCTTTATCGCTGTTACATGCCAGAAAGATGTGGGGGGCGAGAGCAGGAGGAATTCACTTGTTACTATGGAAACCCTTGAAAAGGTTTACAAAATCAACAGAGAAACAGCTCAATGCAATTACAGTGGAGCTCAGCATCCTTCATCAAGCAGAGCACTGGGTAGCGCTCACTCTCTCCCCTCTCTCTCTCTCCTCTCTCTCTCTCTCCCCTCTCTCTCTCTCTCTCTCCTCTCTCTCTCTCTCTCTCTCTCTCTCTCTCTCTCTCTCTCTCTCTCTCTCTCTCTCTCTCTCTCTCCCTTCTTTACTGGGAGCACGGGGTGTTCTCCCTGGGGGTCTGTTGAAAGGCTTGGGAAGGGAGCCTGGCGCATCTGTTTATTCACCCATTCCAGGTGTAACTCAGCGTCTCTAACCACTTCGGGATGGAGGGGAGAGGGTTCACTGCGAATATTTACCAGGGTACCCTTTGGTGCCAAACTTCCGGGTCCCGGCCATATTTGTAACTTAATTCACGACAGGGAGCATGTCCAAGGGCTATGAGGCGTCACCTGTGACCGACCCCAAAGGGGCTGGTCCTGACAGAAAGGCAGCATGACAGTGGCTCTGGCCAAATGTCCGGAGCAGCAGTGGTTGTGGACGGAAAGCCGCTCGGATTTAGCTGGAAATCCGAGTCTTGTGGAAACCCTTTCATGGCAGAGCCCGTGCCTGGCAGGGCGACCTCTCCGCCCACCTCGGCCAGCCGGCTCTGGGCCACTTCATCTTCTCGGTCTGAAGTAAGTGTTGCCACGGAGCCCGTGGCCCGGCACGGACCGGCTCCCGCCTGAGGCGGGTGAACACACTTGTTCTGTGTCCAGGTCCGCCGGCGTGATCTCCATCCTGACGTCCTGGGTGTTACCGAACACGGAAAACACAGAAGCAGCAGCAGCAGCAGCAATTCCTCCATCAAAGGCTACAGGACGATGGGAACATAGTATTTTTTGAGGGTGATAATGTGGTCTTTGGTCCGTCGTCACCTGCGAGCTGAACGCTAACATTTCTCTTGTTCAAGGAAGTTTGATGCTCCAAGGCGCCAGTGAGCTGCGCCCGCCGGCGCATTTCAGTGCTTCCTGCCTCTGGATCCCATTTCTGCCCTGTGATTGAGGAACAGTGTGGGACAGTGGCTGCTTTTCCCTATAAACATGGTTCGTACACAGCCGACAAGGTGGTTGCTGATTGTCTCCTTGTGATTTCCTTCTGCAAAAGTCACTCTGAGCGGTGCACGTGCTGGAAACATGCACGTCCCATTGCTCCTGTCTCATACACCCCGCACGTTTTTCCACGTGGGCAAACATCGCCTTAATGCACATGGCAAATAAGAGATTCACAGGGAAACTGGCCTGAGTGTCCCTCTCTAAAATGTGCTTGCTGGAGTCTGCGACGAAGCAGCAGGAAGAAACTGTGAATTGCATGAGGCAAGCCAGCAACGTGTAATTATGCAGCCAGACACAGTGGGTGTGCTGAACCGCTTAGATTTTCAAAGCCCGGTGTGTCTTGTCTACCTGCATCATTGGCTGGATTCTACTGCACTAACTGTTCTATATTCTAACCATACAAAAGACTGGAGAGCAGGGATGCAGTAAAATAAAGTATTAAGAAACCTTAGCAATAAAAGCAAATGGGATCCTTAAATGAATGTCTATCTTATGCCAATAATCTTCGCAAAAGTGGAATGCAATGCCCTTGTTTGCTCGCCAATGGGCATATAATAATATCTGGATTATCCCCTCACCAAAACCCAGCAGCTCCGCTTTAAATCATATGTTTTATGTGTTTTGATCATGTAAAGGCATAAACTAAACTAGAGGCAATTGTAATCCAATTAAAGCAATAATTGCATGCTTAAAATCTCAGTGTGGGAAAGGAGAAGAGTGTTCTTATGATTGTCTTTAAAATTGCAGAAGTACATAAATAAAGTTTTTAATTGTCTCAGTCCATAAAGATTATCTATAATATCCTCCAGCAGAAACAATGCAACTTCCTTATAGAGGCCCTGGAGAGGGCACCTAGCTGCCTGAGGCCCCAGGGCGTGAGGGGCAGCACCAGCGGGGGAAGGGGGGATGTTTAAAGTAGAAATTGAGCTAAGCCTTTGAGGATTCCTGTGGGATTTTTAACCCATTCCCCTGTCCAGGCGGGTTATTTGTGATCCCCTGAGGAGGGGTGGGGAGCAGTCGCTGTGGAAAAGAGACCGCCTGCGCGTTCACTCAGCTGGCAGGGCTTCCTGGCGCATAACTGCATAATGACCGTCAATTAGATATGAACTGGGGCGGCGGGGGGCGGGGAGGGGGGCATTACAAAATGATTGCCTATGTCTAACAGAGCCAAACACGTAGAAACCACTTTAAGGAACTTTAATAGATGGAAAACTGGTTTTACAAATTAGGTTGGGGTGGAATCATCATTTGTAAAACCTTTTCTTTCAGAGTTTAAATAATATAGAGTTTTTCACACATATTGCATTAGTCTATTTATTAAAGTGTGAAGTTTATGTATAAACTCTCAAAATTCATATTATGTGTAAACCAAGGTATACCAGTGACCTCCCTTACTGGAATTCCAAATGACCTTGAGAAAACATGTGTTTTGTTTTTTAAAAAGTCAGAGAGAAATTCTTAAAGCTAAATGTGTTTTTGAAATACATACATAGGGAAACCTTAGAGCAGGGCCCATATGATGTTAGATGTAGATTTTTGAACATCCTACAACCTCATACACAGCGAGAAAACAGTGCCCTTCTCATTGTAGGGGTAACACTTCATCTCATTGTGCTAAGCAGGAGCAGATGTGGCTTTCTGGTTGCTATGGATGCGGTAGGGTGACCTTACCCACCTTATTGTGGGAAGACGTGCTGAGATCA
Organism: Corynorhinus townsendii; assembly: GCA_026230045.1. Taxonomy (NCBI): domain Eukaryota; kingdom Metazoa; phylum Chordata; class Mammalia; order Chiroptera; family Vespertilionidae; genus Corynorhinus; species Corynorhinus townsendii. Next base: position 4,460,315 of record JAPDVU010000010.1, on the reverse strand, counting down.
TGTCAGGAACCTGATTGCCCAGTCAGTCTCCTGTGATCTTGTCCCATGTCTGTGGGTTGCAAGTTCTTCGATACCTTCAGTGACCAGTGCACAGATGGTTTTTGGAGTGTCTTCCATTTCTAACCTCAGCGTTTCCAGTACATAGTTTCATCATGTAATTCTCCTCAAAGACATTGGATGGTTCTCATTGCCTACACTGGGGCTCTGGGCTCATGTGTTCATATCCACGTGACCCTGGGTTTAATGAAAGAGGCCCTAGAATCCATGAGAACATTAATCATTGTATATATTACACATATGTATCTCATACACACACATATATAAACATACTAATTTGAGGTTCTAAAGTGGTATGTTTAATTAATAAAATGTATTTAAAAGGTGACACTAAACTTGTAAACTTTTTATGCCATATATTTTATATATTATTTAAAAAATATATCACATTGGGTATAATTATGTTCAATGCTTAAAGAAAAGTATTCTCATGTTCCCAAATGTTGGGAATCACAGAACTGGAAAATGAAATACAGATATGACATCATGTCACAGACATCTGCGTCATCCTCACCCCCCGCCTTCCTCACACCACCTGTGTTCTGGGCTTGGTCAGGCTCCGGATTGCCCCGGCTTTGCCATGCCTCCTCTATAGACGGGCAGCCTGCGCCAGCATCTTCTCGTGCAGAAACAAATCATCGCTAGTCAAGTTTTCACTCAAGTGCCACCTCCTTCACAAAGGTCTCTCCCGTTTCTAAGCCAAATTTCTCTTCTTCCCTCTTCTCAGGTAATTATAATTTGCTCACACTTCCTATGGTTCTGTCTTATACAGTGACATTTATCTGCTTATTCCATCAATCTCTCATTTTCCTTTCACATGAGGTACCTATTATTCTTGTTGGATGTATTCTCAGAGCATAATACAATGCTTCACTCATAACAATCCATAACTCGCTAATGAAGTTTAGTCACAGAAAGAACTATTTATTCGTCACCCCTTACATTACTCTCCAGACACGGCTCTTACACTAAGACTGTAGCAATGTACAAAATGAAGTTCTATTTGGGAAGGGAAAACAAAATGCAAATAAATGTATAATATGCCATATACCATGTGATGCTATTTTCTACGGAGAAAAAATAAAGCAAGCAAGAGGGAAAGAGAGTTTGGGAAGGCAGAGTGGAGAACTACTCTTTTCTATGGAAAAGCCACTATGATTAAGGTGACATTTGCTCAGACACCTGGAAGAAGTGAGGGAGCAATCTCTACTTCCTGCGTAGTTCCAGGCTTACACAGCATGTGCAAAGTCCATGAGGTACTTGGTGTATTGGAGGAAGACAGAGAAGAAAATTAGAATTAATGAACAGATATGAGATTAAAAAAGTCAGAGTCCTTGGATGGGTAAGTAGGACATGGAATTAAATGTAACAATGTATTTTATTTGTAACTGAGTTCAGATAGTATATGTATTTACTAACTTTTAAGAAACACTGTACTTCGAAGTGACTTGTGAAATTAGTTCTATTAAAATGAAAATAATAAGAATGATGTTTTAGAAATCACTACACTTTATGCTAGTCAAGTTATCCAATCATTAAATGAAAGAGAATCAAATCGTGGTCACTCAGAGCCAGAAAGATACTATTTGAACAAGAAAATTTTCTGATTTGTCTTCTTACAAATATTCTTATATTCTTGATTGATTAACCTCCCTCTCTTTAAAAATCTTGCTACGAGAAACAAATAAATTCATAGTTTGATGGAAATGTTGTCCAGTTTCCTAAGAGATTGGCAGGCAGAAACACTGGCTGCCGTTCTTAATTGGTATAGAATTGGTGCGTTAGTGGTCACGTGGATAACTGGTTTCATGTTCTGGAATTGCTAGAACATGCGCTGTCTTACTTGACACATACATCTTTATTGCTACGTTTGGTCTTATATAAATCTTTATTGAAATATTTTTTGAAATTAATACAAATTGGATAGAAAAGATAAAAACGGATTATTACTCAAAACAAATATTTATGGTGATGCCATATGTAACTGTGAAGATGAAAGCAGGCATGACTCTTCGTTCCTTAGTTAGATCAGATCTCAGATGTTGACATTATTACAGAATTAGTTGAAGAGCCATATGATCGAAGTTAAAATTTTTTTAAGTTTACTGTAAAAAAAAATACTTGACGCTTATTATGTGAGGCTCTCTGGAAGACACCATTAAATTCAACCCTTGATTTTTCTGTTATCAAACGCTTGTTGGGAATCCTGGCTGACATCTGAAATTTCTCCAGTCTTTTCCCCTCCGGTTCCTGATATGATGTCTACAGCAGGCATAGAGTGAGCCATGTAGTGCTGCACTTTCCTCCGTGGACGCCTGTCTGCGGCTGGCATCAGGATGGTCTGGCAGAGCATGCTCACCAGGGCTGTCGCTGCAGAGAGCAGGGGTGTAGGCAGGATGGCTGAGGACCCCCTGGTACATGGGGGTCTGCCTCTCCCCATCCCTGTGGCTTTGCTTTCTCAAGCTCCAGCCTGCGGCTGTGACTGGGTCCACCTAAAGGAATGCTTTCCTCTCTCTCTCTCTCTCTCTCTCTCTCTCTCTCTCTCTCTCTCTCCCTCTCTCTCTTTCTCTCTCTCTCTCTCCCTCCCCACCAGGTATTTTTCTATTTCAGTGCTTCCATAATCAAAGGTCACTTTTGTAGAAGGTGACCATTTGTCCATTTTCTTTGAACTTGGATCTCATCTACCACCTGCTTGTTTAGTTTCTCCCCTCTGAGAATCTGGGCTGCATTCCTGTCTAGACCTACAGAGAAACCTTGGTGCTGGCCCTGCCCCACCACAGTTGTTCAGATTAACGTTCTCTACAGAGCAGCACTGACCTCTCAGAGAAGGTGACAGTGACAAATGATGGGAGTTTTGTTTACAGAGAACACCTGACACATGCTAAGCAACTAGATTCTTAGCTAAATCAGATTGGTGTTGAAGTAGATCTCAATGTACCTTTTGAAAATTCTGCCATGAATGCACAGGTGCGTGTGTGTGATTTCAGTCTTTGTTGTTGAAAGGATTACAGATGTCCTGTCCTTTTCCCTCCAATGACTCCCTCTATCCCTCCCACCCCCCTTCCCCGGGGCTTCAGTACATTATTGCCTGTGTCCATGGGTTATGCAAATCTATACTAATAAAAGCCTATGTAGTCATCACGCCCTCATGCCATGATACCCTCACGTCAAAACAATCCTCCACCAGGAGGCTTGTGCAGCAGCATGTGCGGGTGGGCAGGGACTTGACGTAGTGTGGGTGGCACGGAGGGGGGGCCTGCGGCTCCGTGTGGCAATGCCGGGGGTGGGGTGGGGGTAAGGTCCCGTGGCTCCGTGTGATGACATGGAGGGTGTCCCTGCAGCTCTACGCAGTGCAGAGGCTGTCCCAGCGGCTCCACACGGAGCTGTGAGGGCGGGTCCTGGCGGCTCCACCTGGAGACACAAGGGGTGGGCCCCCGGCTCCAGCCTACCTCTTTGGGGCAATCCATCGAGGAGCCCCGGATGGGTGGGCAGGGCCCACCTCTTTGGGGAGATGGATCCCGGGGCTCCCGCACTGTGAGAGGGCACAGGCCAGGCTGGGGAACCCCCCCACACCCCGGGTGCAGGAATTTTGTGCACCGGGCCTCTAGTATGCTTATAAGTTCTTAGATTTTTTACATGCTGATAGACAAGATGGCCACTCCAACGCACTGATGGAGAGAGGATAACATGGGAAGGAGTCTTTGGAGTGTCCAATGTGTCCTGCCGTGGGGAGCTTAGAAAGCAACTTTCTCAAAAGCTGTGATCTGCTGTAATTATGCTTTTTGGACAGTCTGTCTTTTTGTTGAGCCACATTAAATTGTCATTTTAAGTCAAAATTAATAGTTTCATATTGTTAATCTAAACACCAGCTCACAGAAGTTGGCGATGAAAGGGGAGCAGGCAGATGCAAAGCCATCGCACAAACACTACAAAGTTGGCATTCAAAGGTGAGGGTGTGGTGATGATCCTTCATTAATTTAACTGTTTATTCAACATGACTAAACCTCAGAGCCCTTGACAATGATGCTAAACTGTGTCATTGCCTGCAGTGTATTTCATTGTTCCCTTCCACTGGCATTGTAGTTTTCATTTCATTGCACTAAAACATGTCCAGGGCATTTATAGCTAAGCTGAGGATGAGCACTGGCTGTCTAAAGAGTATAATTAACTAAGGGGATATATGTGCTGTTGTTTGGGGCATGGAAGGTTAACGCAGCCATGAGGGAACAGAAGTGCATTCAGACATGTCAATGTGGGTTAAATAGATGACATTTTAGCTATTAATCCTTCTAACTAGGCTTTAAAGATCATCAAAACTTTGGAAATTGCCTACCTCCCACCAAACAAAGTGGTTATTATAAAAATGTGAACTCTAGTTTTACATGGTTTTGTTTCTAGAACTTTGCTTTCACCCACTTGGAACTATAAATGAATTAATAGTAACACAAAAATGATAAAAGTAGCATTTGACACTTCTTGAACTCTGCTCTATGCCAGGTATTATCTTAAGCAATTTGTTATATATAACTTATGTAATGCATGTAACAGGGCAATTATTGAACATGTAGAAGCACTAACCTAGTAATTATGATCCTTTTAATTTTCAATGCAATTTCAAAATGTTACTCATAATTTTGATATCTACTCTCTAGGAAATCAAACACCAAGTTAAATTAAAATATGTCATTGGCCTGAGGGAAAGAACCAGCTTTTGTGTCTCTTGAGGAAACTAGGAAATTAAAGTCAAAATACAGTGTTTGACCAATATCCCTATTGTCTGAATCACATACAAACAGGAAAAATATTCTGAGAAAGAAGTTTACAGACATGACTGCCAATGAAATGCTCACTTACAAGTGCACTCGCTCTCTTTCTGCAGAAGGATGCTAGGATTTCAGAAGCTCCTAAAGCAAGCGGCTGCCGAGGCTGACCTCGGAATGAGTCGCGGTCCCCTTCTTGGCCTAAACAGCTGAATAGTGTGGTGTGACCTTTGATTCCTTTCCTCTTCCTAGTTATTGATTTTCTTGGCATTATTTTCTGAATTGCACCCTCTTTCTGACTACGGAATTGCTGACCCTGTAGTTATATAGGGCTACATTACATATGCCTTAATACTGACTCAAGGTCTTAATGGTCTCTTATCATTGACATTCTATTCTCTCTAGAACCTCATTTGTGTTAAAATAAAGATAAAATCCACATCCACTTCCTTAAACTTCTTAGAGAGAGTGGGGCACGTATTTTTGTAATGCCTCATGCCTTAGGCTGCTTATCATTGGAAAGTCTCTAAGTATATTTTTTATGATTATATGGTTCTTTTGACCCCTAGTGAACTTGAAACTGCCCTAGAGGAACCGAGGATGTATTTCCTTAAACAAACACACATTGTTCTTCAAATCGCTGGTATAGGTCTCCTCCAGGTGCCTCACAGGCCAGGGGAACTTGACTTTGCAGTCCCCTCTGCGGGGTGCCGGTGGAGGTCCTCTTTCCACCTTCATTCCCCCCATATTTGAACGGCATCTTTCAACTCAAGCACATAGTCATACTTTCCCTTTACTGTGCTCTCCGATTATAACATTTCGGTGTTTTATTTTATATGATCATAAAATGGAACATAAAATCGGATAGCACACACACACAACCCTGTAAATGCATGCAGGACGCCTGGAACCTTTAGTTCTAGCTCGTTTATAGCATCAGTAACTAATGCGGGGCCGATTCACAATTAAATAACACACTGACACAGAATCAAAAAACATTTATTTTTAAGTGGAGTACAAGAAAATTTCCCTTTACTTTTTTCCCTTGACGTCTGGCTTTGGTACGCTAGCAAGAGAGCAACGGCCACAGGGATGTTCTAAGTGGCATTAAAGTTCTTCCACCGAAGTTGCCCTCCCAGGGCTGTTTACACGGAACTAGCCTTTCCTGGTGACCGTTTCCAGCACAGATGACCCGCTCGAATGTGACAAACGGCTCCGAATCCCCAAGGCTGGGGCAGCGATACCCATGCAGGTTCCTGAGGTCGTTTGTTTTTCACTCTTAGACAGAAGTAGTTTTCTGATTTTATCAGAATGCAGGCTAGATTTTGAGAGAGGATTCTATTTGAACAGACATGAAAAATTCATTTGAGATGGAAAGAAAACCAATTTAAAATTCTACTTGAGAAATATTTTTGTTACTTGGCTCTTTAAGAAAGAAGTTAATAAGCAAGCACAAAAGTAAAATATAGTAACTGTGTCAGGGAGATCATAGGCGTTGATTGCTGAGGTTTTCTTTCAGGTCTGTGGAGCCACATTAAATTAACCAGCTCTTATACTAAACACAGTCGTTCTACAGGTTAAAGTCCCTGCAAGCAGGTGTTGTCTTATGAAGACAACCATCTCATGTCTTTAGTTGTTTGGAGAAGCTACTAATCATTAGTAATACCATTTTCCCTCTATTATTACTAACAAGAATTAAATCAACTCTTATAGTAATTTGCCTCATACTTCAAGCCCAATTTAGTAAGTCCTGTCTTGTTTATTTGGTGTAAAAGGAGCAAGTGGCTTGGGGCTCAACTACCATTTTAGAATTCTTTTGGTTCTTATGTCTTGGCTATTTTATTATCTTCCATCTAAAAATGTCAATTAGTAGGAATCTTCAATCATGTTATGATCTAATTGTTAAAATGCTGTTGCATTTATTGGATGTTAGTATACAGTGTATCTCCATTAGCTGTCTTATTTAAACAAACTTTAACTGTCAAATATCCTGGAAAACCGAGTAAGTCTAGAAGTAATTTTAGTTGACTGATAAGCTCCATCACTTTGTGCTATCGACTAAAAGTTTTCTTGGTTATTTCTTTGAGTTATTCTGGGCCAATGCCTACATCAGTATAAACTGAAAGCCTTCCTATTATTTACCCATCCAAACTTTATAACTTAGTTGTCATAGTGAACAGATTCTTCAATCCTTGCACAAAAGTAAATTTAAGTAAACCATGTCTAACTTTATGACTTCAACAAGACTGACAAGGCATCTCTTGACTGGGTATTATCTGACTTTGCAGATTCATTTCTTGCCATTCCGCTTTGTGTATTCCAGGTTGGTGTGTGACACTGTGTTTTCCTTCTGTTCTCCGTTGTTAACCACTTAGGTTACCTATTCTATATAGAACACCTCCCCCTCCCCCCCCATCTTCGTGAATTCCTGCTCATCTCAGGTGCCAGCTCACATAAGCACCTCCTGCTGATTAATTTCTCTAAGTTCCTGGTGGCGAGTCGAGTTTTCCTTGTGCCCTATATGTGCCTCGTGTTGCGTGTGGGTTGTAATGAATCGGTTATTTGGCTGCACTCCTGGAAGTCTCTTTGTGTGTCCCCAGTGTGGTCTGGCACGAGGACACTTTCTATCAATAGTTGTTAAAGATTGAAAGGAATAGATTGTCTTCCTTATATACCATTGTCAGCAACTAGAAATTGCAGTCATTTGCTCCAAATAAACACTGATGTAGTCTATTGATAAAATATCTCCTGCTTTTTTATCGTCAGGAGGTATCTCCAGAGGTGATTTTCATCTGCTAAGGTCTTTTGGCCTCAGCTTTTGGGGTTATTTTGTCTACTAACAACTCTAGTTTACTTATTTCATAAAAAGTATTAAAAATAATTTAGCCCTCGTTCGATTCCTGGTTCGGGCACATACCTAGGTTGTGGGTTCAATCCCTGGTTGGAAGGCAAGCAATCGATGTATCTCTCACATCAGTATTTCTCTCTCTCTCCTTTCCTCCCTATTTATGATAATAATAATAAAATTTCCAAGTACTGATAATATGTCCTAGGTAACTGAACAATGTTTACCCCAGATTTAAGGTTCACTTAGGAAGTCACATGGAACACAGAGGGTGGCTTTCTGCTGAGGACTTCTGCTGCACTGATCATGGGGCAACGGGGCTGGTTTCTAGGTAGTGGATTTAAAGCTTCCAGATGCCGGGCCACTGTGCTGTAAGCACTGCAGACTGATGGCTGACAACATTAAAATTAAAACTGGCCTCTCTCCATTCTCAGCTGCTTCCTACGGGTTGGCTGCGCTGCTAGGTTTCATTATTCCTTACATCAATGTTGCTTCCGTTAGATGAGCAAGCTGTTTGTTTCTCTGCAGATCTGCAGCCATTAATCTCAGCAGGAACACAGTGATGGGTTTTCTCAGACCCCAACGTCACAAAGACAAGCCGGAAGGAGCAACGCGCACCAAGTCCAGGGCATACCGGCTGAATCTATGAAAATTAAGACTTCATGACATATAGAATAAGTCTGTGTCACTCATATGTTCTGCCACTTTTAAGTTTTGAGATGTAATTAGAATGGTATCATAAAATAATTTCATGGACTACCTTCTACTCTCTTCTTTCATTCTCTTTCCGTTGTCCTTGCTGCTCAGTAGTGGTGTCAACTGGAAATTCTTGAACTGTAGCTAAAAGTGACCTCATTCTAAAGCATTTAAAGGCATTGCAGGTGGCAGCTCTCTGAGGGGCTGCCGGTGTTCCTAGCACGTGGATGTACAGTCTGGGTCAGTAATGAATGCCGCACATTAAGCTGACCTCAGTGGTTAGAGCACAAACTTTTTCTCAGCACTGGCAAACTCCTGACATAAAAGCTTAGTCTAGAATGCTTGAAAAGCTATTAGGATAAGGCAGAGACTCTGAAAGCATGATCTCCATGCTACACATTTTTTTTCTTTTCTGAGTATAATGGAGCTTTCCAAGAATTTTTACCAAGGAGCGATTTTACCTCCTGGACTTGGAAGTTGAAAAAAGATAACATTGTTAGAGAAGCAATGAAGAACTCAATAAAGAATCGAGAGCAGAATATTGTAAGCTTGTAAGTCGTTTCAAGCTTCTCACCTGCGTTGGTCAGAGCGCCAAGCTAACATGTCCACTGTCAGTGTTGTGAGCTCTCAGGGCAAAGAAGGTTTCCCTCATGTGGGATCAGGGGCCACTGTGGCCACCCAACCAGCCTCCTTCACAAAAGGTAACAGAGGATGGAAAAGGGAAGGCAGAGCAGACTGGGGCCAGTCCCTAGTCCCCATGACCACAGAGTCTCAAAGTGGATGTGTTGCTATTCTATGTGTTACAGTATATATGTATGCACATATAGAATGTGTGTCATATTGTTTATGTCACCTTTATATACGCAAAGGAACACATCTACCTTTGAAGAAACCGTTATTTAGTTTCGTTTCAATTTGTGTTGGTGAGAAAATTCAGCCAGCCTAACTTTCTTTTTGATCAAATGTCAAATACACACTTGGAATTTCACAGAATACAAATATCTTCAGTTTCAAGAAGGACTTGCGTCACAGAGGCTGTGACGTTAGTCTCCATTAACAATTTCCACCATCACCTTGGCATTTTAGCAGGTATATGTTAAACGTTAGGTACTTTAAAGGACAATGAACTAATCAAGTATGTTGGCTTTCCCTCCAGGCAGCAGAATGTGACTAAATTCTCTGAAAAATGTTACTTTCTTCCCATGAGAGAGGCCATGGTTTGTTTCATTAGCATGGGCTCAGGGACTGCTCTGAGTAAAATCTTAGGAAATGTTTAATCTTATCCAGCTGGGACAACAGTTTACCAGGCATCTTCTTTATTAAGTATGTGTCTTATGCCCCAACTGGCAGTGTGAACCACAATCTACAAACTACAGTTTGGACCTAATTACAGTTTGGGAGAGAGAGATAGATACATCACTGATGAGAGAGAATCATTGCTCAGCTGCTTCCTCTGCACCTCCAGCCCACAACCCGGGCATGTGCCCTGACTGGAATCGAACTGTTGACTTCCCGGTTCATAAGTTGATGCTCAACCACCGAGACACACCAGGCTGGCTGCTCTATTTTGTTTTTACACCAATTTCTTTATTCTTTTTTTTTTTCTAATCCGCACCCGAGGATGTTTTTATTGATTTTAGAGACAGAGGAGGGGTGAGGGAAAGAGAGAAACATCAATGTGAGGAGAAAAATCCATTGGTTGCCTCCTGTATGTGCCCCAACCAGGATTGAACCGGCAACCTTTCTGTGCAGAGGATGACCCTCCAACAACTGAGCCACACGGCCAGGGCTGGGCCCAGTGGGTATGTTAACAAAAAAAAACATTGAAACCTGTAAAGAATTGTTGTGAGTTTATTTGAGCCAAACTGTCGACATATGCCGGGAAGCAGAACCTCAGTGAATTGAGATAATGCTCCAGAGAATGGAAGGTTACATCTGTATTTATACATTGCAATCAAAGGAAAGGGACTTGGGTAGTTACATGAAATTCATTGGTGATAGATTAGGGAGGTGAGATAAAGCAAAGCGGGGAAACCTCTGGGATAGGGTAAAAAGTGAAATGATGGACATGTGCTTCTTTTACAGAGATGGATACAGGATACTTTAACATAATTAATAGTTGACAATTAACTTGATAACAATAACAATGAGGAAATGTCCCAGTGCCGTTTGTTGTGCCCTGAAGGGTCCGGGGTAAAAAGGAAGTTACAAGTTACCCAGACATCTCACGGATATGTTATCTTAGAGGCAAAAAGGCAAATGGCTCAGTAAAGATCTAAGTTGATCTTTGTCAGAGAAAATATTGGCCTAGGACATGACTACCCACTATAACCTGTTTTTAGCTAAATATTTAATTTTCAAACCATTTTTTGTGGTTATTTTAGGTCTCTGAGTTTACAAGACTGCCACGCAGGCCTCCCCTGAGCTTGTCAGGTTAGCATGTGGCTCCTTTCATCCACAGGTAATAAGTGCAACCTATCAATGACATAGAATCAGGCAGAGAGATAGCAGAGCCATCCAGGCTAACTGCTGCTTTTCATAGAGGAGGGAAGGATTTGTTTTATTCCCACCAAACAGTGGTAATGGATCAGTGTGCCTGCCCAGCCTCCTTCTTTGGGAGATTGGGGGTTTATTCTGCACCATTTATTTTTAAAATAGGAATAATAATCTTGTTTTGGAAAAGTTCATGTTTAATAGAAATCCATATGATAATATTCTTCTCATATATTTAAATAACTAACACCAATTTTCAAGTAGCTGTTTTTATGTTTCAGTATTCTATCTTCCTGTTTTCAGCCTCTTTTCTCTTCTCAACCATCTCCACATCGTCCTTTCCTATATACTTCACCATCGCCTGTTGACTCTGTTAAATTGCCTATCATACTGTCAATCCTTTTTCTTTCTTCGCATAGCTCTCTCCAGGAAACTATGAGAACAAAGACCATCTTACTTGGCTCTGTACCTGGCTCAGGATAGGATCTCACTGAGCATTTGATCAATGAGTAAATGAATAAATTCACTCATATTGTTGAGTTTTTGGCTTTAGTTGTTTATCTCCTATTTTTATTATATTTTTAAACTTATTCTGATTCCTTCCCATAACCTAGATAGATTAACACTTATAATTACCTTTCTAATACAATTGTCCCACAAAATCCTTGACAGTTTCTAAAAGTGCACAAAGATTTTAACCTACACTCTTGTGTGTGGTTGGCCATCTAATGACTATTGCAAATTCATCATTCAAAAACTTTGCATTGTCTGTCTTTCAGTGACAATATAAAAGGCTGGTTTCATATCTGAATTAGAAATCATTCATCATCATTTATTCACCACTTTACAGTGCTAAGCATGCCTGTTAAAGGTATTGAGTTAGCCATCTATTTATCTATTTTCTAGGGAAAATGTCCAAGTCTCTACTGCTCCAATTTTTGACAAACTGAAAAAGTAGCATCTTTGACATACATTTGGGATTTTATATCCTTGATTTATTTTGGCCCAAAGCCACAGGCTTTGCTGAAAGATTCTCAAGCAACTTGTCTTGTCCTCTTCTCTATTCCTTGCCAAATCTTTTTAAAACTAAGCCAAAGAACTTCTCCTCCTCATTTTATCAATGTAATAACCAAAATTCTTCATTATGCCTTTGGATTCTATTTCCTCATTTCCCCCACACATTATGTACATTACATAGTTTTACAAGTCCCCCATTTTTCTGGAATTTGTGCTAGGATCTTCACCAGATGACTATCAAATCAATAGTCCATAATTAAACTCTAAGTAGAAGGACTCTGAATATTTTATAATCCTTAATTTAATTAATCTTCCCCAATGAACAGTTCAATGCTCTTTTCATAATGGAAACAGTATTATGGGATTTAATAATACTTTAGTTTGCAATCACCTATTAATTATATAGCTTAGCTTCATTCCTTTTTCTTCTTGATGAGTAGACTACCTCCTGTTTATTATGGTCTGAATTTCATGGCATTTATGGTGGTTATATATACTTCGATTGTAGGTATGTAATGAATAGTCTATAATTTCCCTCTGTCTAAGATCTGCTTACACCAGTAGTATTTTTTAATCATCTGAGTCCCGATGTTATAAAAGTATGTTTTATCAAAAATGTCATTTTCATCTTTTAGGTAGTGGCTTAAGAACAGTTTTACCCCTTCTATATATAACATAATTGCCAAGGTCATTAAATAATGTATGAAGATACATTGTCATGGCAGAAACTAGCCAAGAATGGATCTAGGCCACACTTGTTTCTCTTCCTATTGTTGTAGAAATGTGATTAGTGAAAATGGTAGGTAATTATTTCAAACAATGGACCCAATCAATCTAGCCAGTTCACCAAGGAAAAGGGAGGTATTAAACAAGAACTTTGATACCATCGGAATGGGCTACCAAAAGACATGAATGAGTTCAGTGCACACTTTAATCACAGCCATGCTGTCATGTCCTTGAGTAGATAATACATCTGTTCACACAAGAAAGAATGATGTTTCTTTAAAAACCATAATTTTCTGTTCCTTTAATAATGATGACTTTTGCTTTCACCATGTTCTAGTTGAGTGTGAACATTAAATAGAATATGTCTACAAGTCCTTCAATTTAGAAATACAAGTTACTCTGAGAGACCAGTAAAGCTGCCGGAACCTAGCCACAGAAAGCTCGTCATGGATGATACAGATTCCTAGTACTCTGCTCGTAAACACTGGAAGTGATGAAAAGCTTAATCTAGTGTAAACATCCTGCCTGAATATACTTTATGCTTCTTTCCTGGGTGCATATAGGAGTAGCAAACACACTTAATAACACTGAGTAATCTTTGTTTGAAATCATCAGTTTCTTTTAAATTTAAAATGAGGATCTTGAAAATAATTGTGCTTTATAGGCATGTAGTTTTATAGTTTCAGTGGATATAGAACAATAAAATTTTACCACTTCAGAAAACTTTAAGACAACTACAGTATTTACTATAAAAGAACACCCAGATATGTAAAATGGCCTGGAGCAACTTCTATCTATAAAATCAAGAAATCCTTAGCCCTGGGCAGGTGGCTCAGTTTGTTGGACTGCCACCCTGTACACCAAAAAGATTGCGGGTTCTATTCTTAGTCAGGGCACATACCTATGTTGTGGGTTCGATCCCTGTTCAGGGGTGTATGGAAGGCAACCAATCAATGTTTCTCTCACACATTGATGTTTCTCTCTCTCCCTCACTCTCTAAAATCAATTTTTAAAAAATATCCTCAGGCCCTGACCAGTTTGTCTCAGTGGATAGAGCGTCGGCCTGCGGATTGAAGGGTCCCGGGTTCGATTCCAGTCAAGGGCATGTACCTTGGTTGCGGGCACATCCCCAGTGGGAGGTATGCAGGAGACAGCTGATAGATGTTTCTAACTCTCTATCCTTCTCCCTTCCTCTCTGTAAAAAATCAATAAAATATATTTTAAAAAATATATCCTCAGGTGAATTTAGGATTTAAAAATTTTTAAATATATAAAATCAAGAAATCCTTAAACAACCATGTATAACTGCATATATAGCTAAGCCAGCTCATGGGTAACATAATTAATCAAGATTACACTTATATAACCCTATTTTTGGAGGTGTAGTTCTTTGTAATATCTTTCTTGCAAATGATGGTTGAAAAAAGAAGTGTTTCAGTTTAAAAGAAGTGTTTCAGTTACTACCTAGCAGTTTATTTGATTTTTGTGGACTATAAGGAAAGGATAATAATTAACCTAAAATAATTTAAACTCTACTTAGACTTTCAAAACACAGAGATAAATGAGCTCTAAGCCACATCAAACAACAATGTGTACAGAACAGAAATCAGTTTAAATCCATATTTAAAAACAAAACATACACAATTATATGAAAGATCCAAGATATAAGATGTGGAAAGAATCTACTTTATTACTATGGTATTGGATGGCCAATTTCCAAAAATTTGCTCTATTTTTTCTGCTCTAGTCAGATTTTTCCAAGTCCTTCTTAGGGCTCCAGCCCAAGTTCCTCTCAGCTTGTACGTGATAAAAGCATTTCATTCACTCATCTGTTTAGCAAACATTTATTCAATGAGAAATGTGTTTTGCTCGGCCTGGTAGGGGCTGTGACTATACATCAGGTGGTCTCATCCCCAAAAAGTTTACACAAACACAATACAAACTGGAGCACGAAATTCCCTCACAGATTACTTCTGCCTCGGTAGTAAAGCTTGAAAGACAGGCAGACTGTGGTCATTGGGAGTAGGGAAGAGCCTATGGGATGAAACAGAAAAGCAGACTTGGGAGACAGTTGTGTGTTCAGAGAATGAGAAGGGCGGATGTCTGTCTCCAAGTTAGAGGGGTCATGAGATGTCAATAGAAATAGACATTGGATTGGAAGATCTTCAGTGGTGTACATACAGGTGTGACCCTCATCCATGAAGATAATGATGCCAACTGCTGAGTGTCTCCTAGGCATCTGGACACATTCTCTCAGCCGATCTTCACAGGAGCCTCTACGGAGCTGCGATCTCCGAGTTACAGAAGAGGAAGGACTGCAAACCTGAGAGACAGGCAGTAAGTTCTGCCCAAATTGGTGAGCACCTGAGCCCCCCCCCCAAAAAAATGGAAAAATGACTCCAGGGGCCTCACTCCTCACCACATTTCCTTTCACAACATCCCAGAAGAGCTATGGAAGGTTCTGAGCAGGACACTCAGACAAGATAAGAGTAGTCGTTTAGGATCATTAATGTGACGGGGGTGTCCCATGATTGGAAGTGGCAAGACTAGAAGTGACCACACAATTCATCTCAGTAGAAGAATGAAATAATGCAGGCCAGTAGTTGTTGGTGGTGATGGGAACGGAAAGCAAAGGGCTAGTAGAAAGGAGGAGATGAAAAAATCATGTTGAGATGAATGAATATGCTAACAAAAAAGGAGGAGAGGAAAGGAAGATGGAGGGGCAGGGTGCGAATGATGGTGGGTGGGGCGGGGAGAAGGAGGAAGAGAAAGAGAAGGAGAACAGGTGTACAGGAGGCCAGGGTGCAGAAGAAACAGGGACCAGTACAGAAAAGAAAGTCAGGAGAAGGAGCGGGAGTATTTTCATGGAAAGTATGATTTGGTTAAAAGTAAACTAAGGAAATAAGCTCCATGGAATATTTCATTTACTTTTTAGGACAGCCCATGAGTCATATGTTATTGTCATGTAACTTGTAGAAGGGGAGACGAAGGCTTGGAAAGCCTTGCCGGTCTGTGGCCACAGAGCCCACAGAAGGTGAAGCTGAGATCCACCCAGTGTCGGTGGCTCACCTGGAAGCATTTCTTATACTCATGTTTTTAGAGCCCAAATTTATTCTTCACATCAGGTCTCAGAAATGAAATGAAAAGAATATAAAATGCCTTTCATGACTCTCAATAGTCCTTAGAAAAAGGCCAATGTCCTTCAACAATCTAGGAGGTGCCTCGTCGGGCAGACGTGACTGCCTCTGCACCATCACCCACTGTCCACATAGCTGTCACACCTCAGCCACCCTGATGCTACTTCCCTACTTCAACAAACTGGGACTTCGTCCCTGCTGTCCCACCCACCTCTCCACTCTCTCGTATTGAACACCCATTTCTGACCCTTCAGGTCCAAAGTAACTTCCTCAGGAATCTTCCTTGGTGCCCCGAGCAGAGGTGCTCTCCCTTCCCAGGCCCTCACAGAAACCTTTTGCTATGTAGCCTTCACCTCTGTTGGTGAACATGTATTCACAAGTTTATTTTCTGTTCATTACCTATCCCTTCCCCTTGTCTAAAGGCCTCAGGAGAAAGGAATCACATGTTTATCTCACTGTTTTATCTCTAGAATCCGCATCCAAGATCAAGTAGGTGTTCAGTAAATATTTGTTGAGTGGACCATGAATGAGTAATAACCTGTCTGTATTGAAATTCTAGCCCCTTCTTTGACTAAGTGTGTGGCCTGGGTGATTTCCTTAAACTGGACAAGCTGTTCTTTCCCCATCAGGCAAAGAGGAATAATAACAATCTAACGAGTAAAATTGTTCATGAGAAGTGTTTAACTGTATAGAGGGTATTTTAAAAAAAGATATTATACTACAAAAACATCAGAGATGCTGAAGAACAAAAGTAACATTTAGTGAGGGAAAAATGTCTTTTAGTATAAAGTAATAAAAATAAAATGGTTTTAGTATAAATTAATAAAAATAAAATGCATTTTAATGTTTAGGTAATGCCTTAAAAGGGTATAATTTACTTGACAAGACTAATTTAATCATCTTGATTTTTAAATGCTTATGCTTATTTTAATAAATTAACATACTTTTTATGCTGGTCCTTTTAGGGTCCAGAGTCAGATATGAGTTTGGGGAAGTCAGAATGATCAATAAAAATGGACGGTGGCCCACCCACCATACTACCAAGTTATCTTCTTTGGTGTATGGCTGCTCCTGTTGTGGAGGAAATGGAGGTTATGAAGGAGTTCAGATGAGCCACTAGCTTCCAGTTCAGGAAGCCAGTGTAGGGCAATAAACCAGTTATACTCAGCCTTACCCCTGGCGTTTGTCTATCGTGTGTGTCAGACCTCAGGATGTCCTTTGTTAAATTAAATTGGGTGGTGACATTGGTTACTAACATGTAAGTCTCAGATGTACAATTCTGTAACATGTCATCTGTACATTGCATCATGTGTTCACCACCCGAAGTCCAGTCTCCTTCCAACACGATATATTTGACGCCTTTTACCCTCTCCAACTTTCCCTCCCCTTCCCTCTGATAGTCACCATTCTGTTGTCTGTGTTTGAGTTTGTTTGTTTTGTTTGTTCATTTGTTGTTTTCACTTTTATTTCCCACATATGAGTGAAATCAATGGATCTTGACTTTTTCTGTCTGACTTAATTTGCTTAGCATGATATTCTCAAGATCCATCCATGTGGTCACAAATATAGTATCTCATCTTTTCTATGGCTGAACAGCATTCCATCATATATATATGTACCACATCTTCTTTATAGTATACTAGAGGCTTGGTGCACGAAATTTGTGCACTCGGGGCAGGGGGGAGGAGGGCAGGGGGGAGAGGGCACTGCCCGGCCTGCGCCCTCTCAGTCTGGGAGCCCTCGGGGTGATGTCCAACTGACTGCATAGGCCCACTCTCCCCAGGGAGCCAGCAGTCAGACATCCTTAGCACTGTCGAGGAGGTGGGAGAGGCTCCCTCCATTGCCACTGCGCTTGCCAGCTGTGAGTCGGGCTTCTGGCTGAGTGATACTCCCCCTGTGGGAGCGCACTGACCACCAGGGGGCAGCTCCTGCATTGAGAGTCTGCCCCCTGGTGGTCAGTGTGTGTCATAGCCACTGGTTGACTGGTCGTTTGGTTGCTTAGGCTTATATATATATATATATTATTTTTATTGAAATTAAATGTTTGGACATAATTTTATGTTATATTTTTGTTCTGCCATTTGGTCAATTTGCATATTAGCCTTTTATTATATAGAATACTTTCTTATTCACCTATCCCATCCAAAAATTTCCCATGTCATACAATTAAGAAATTCACCTAGCCTGACTATAGTGTTCCCTGGCATTCTGAAAGCCATACTTTTATTCCTGATTTGTCTACCCTGTCATATAGAGTTCATCACCACAATGCTCTACATGAGAACTTATTGTGAAAAAAGTATTTGGTATGCCCTGGCCAGTATAGCTCAATTGGTTGGGTGTTGTCCCGTGTACTGAAAGGTTGCTGGTTCAATTCCAAGTCAGGCACATGCCCCAGTTGTGGGCTTGTCCCTGGTAGAAAGTATACAGGAGGCAGCTGCTTGATGTTTTGGTCTCACATGTCTCCCTCTTGCTCTCTCTCTCTCTCTCTCTCTCTCCCCCTTTCCCTTCCTCTCTCTGTAAAAATCAATAAAATTTTTAAAAGAGAAATGTATGTGATATTAGTGTTAATACCTGTAACAGAGTGATGAAGTCAGTCCTAAAGATGCAGGACATAGGAAAATAATACAGTGGTATTTATTAGAAAAAGCTAAATTTGAGCCTGAGCTTTAAAGTGCTGGCCTTGGAATTGAGAGGGCCACAGTTAGAATCCCTCTGTCCCCCTGCTGGCCTGTCTGCTCATCTGTATGTTAGGAATGAAAAGAAGGTTTCCATCAGATGGTGGTTTTGTTAAATGAGAAAGTGTCTATGAAATCCTCAGTCCTGTCACAGACATGAGGACCAGCTGAAGAATGGTAGTCAGCACTGAGACACCTGCTGCCACACTCAGGCTCGTCCAGAGCTGGAGTGACGAGCCTGCACACGAGGTGTCACCACTCCTGGATGAAATGTGCCATTGGGACTGGCATCAGAATTAAAGAAGCAGAAAGAGCCAATGCTGGCTGTTGCTGCGACTCGATGTGGGTTTTGATCTGCACACAAAGTATTTTTCCTTGAAAATAAATGCCATCATTTTATTTGGGGACATTGTTGTAAATAAGTCTTGCTTTTTGTGCACAAACTGCATGATTTATGTTCACAGATTGTAACATATAATTTCTTCACAGTCTGTTTGAAATCAGCAAGTGAGCAGCCAGATCTATCTTTGCCAACCTGGAGTAGCCTTCATTGTTAATTCCATTTTCTGTTCTCATTGTGCATGTCACCACGTAATTTAAATCTCTGAAAACAAATTGACTAAATGAAATCTTTCTTAGAGTGAAAAAATTTCTTACCTTTAAAACAATATAATGGGATAAATCAACAAATTTGGTTATAGTGTCTGTGCTTGTTAGTTTGATCTTAAGAGAATATTTATGACAAAGATGAATTTTTCTTTCATTTTTTAAGATATAGTCTTATAAAAGTCTTTCACTGACTTTCTCTATTGTTAAAAATGCATAATATAACAGAGCTGTATTTGGGGTATTATGAACAGAAATATCCAGCTGCCAGAGCAAAGAGCTTCATGTAATTTGCTACATATATACACATACATGCAATATATTTAGTCCTGGAATGCAAAAATGTGTCCTCTTGTTCTGTGATAGTCTTGCCCTTGACAGCCACTAAAGACATATTGATGATTCTTATATGAATAATCTAATCTCAGTCCCTGTATTTTGGCTGTTCTACCTGCAAATAATAATATCTCTGAAACAGGGAAAATAATGCATGAGGGACTCATTAGCATGAAGGCTAAGGGTAAAGGCAAATGTAAAAACACAGAAGACAATGACATGCTCCCAGGACCAAACTGGAATTACAACTAAAATACAGACAAACAAACAAACAAACAAAAAAACCCCTTGATAACCAAGGATAGAAAGTGGAGACCACATAGAGACTGTTAGGAGGGGCAGATGCAGGAATGTCTGGCGAGGCTCCCATAGACAGCAGCTGTGGGGGGTTCCCACTGAGAACTCTGCGGTCTAAACCCCAAGCTGGGCTCCCCAGTCCAGAGAACCAGAACTAAGAAAGGTGACCACTTAACAGTGGGCTGTGGAAAGCGGCAGGGTAGCTGTCTACCAGGAGGAGATGGCTATAAATGCAGGCATCCTCTTAAAGGGCCAACACACAGAATTTTGTGTGCAGCCACTCACCTTGGGCTGTGGCAGAGGGAGGGCAGAGTGGACTAGAGCTGTGTGAGCAGAAGCCAGGGCTGGGAGCTCTGCAGTGAGACCTCAGAAGGAAGACACCCTGGTCTCCTGTGCTGAGTCACTCCCTCATGCTGCAGAGGACATTTTTCTCCAGCAGACTTTGGCTATACAGGCAGTTTTTGCTTGGGGGGAAGGCAGTTGCCCCACTTATTGGAAAACCTCTTGCCCTACACTGTGGTAGATAGCCTGAGGCTAATAAATACTGAATAACAATAAAACTGCAGGCAGAGGTGAGTCTCTGGAGGCTTTTGAGTCTTTGCCTGATCTAATTCAGGGCCCAGGGCTAGGAAAAGAAAACCTTGGTGCACATCTTAGTCCTTTCCAAAGACATCTAGCTCCAGCAAAGGGAGCCACACGCTGTGAATTGCTGATAGCTCCAAACAGCGTACTCAGGGCCAGTCAGAAGTAGCATCTGACACTGTCCTGCATTGGGAGGCATAACAGATCTACCTAATACATAGACACAAACCCAACAGGCAGCCAAAATGGAGAGATAAAAAAGCCCCAAATGAAAACACAAGAGAATTCTCCAGAAGAAGAGCTAAATGTAATGGAGATAAGGAAGTTATCAGACATAGGGTTCATAATAATGATGGCAAAGATGATCACCAGTATGAGAAAATATATAGTAACTATGAAGAATGACATAGCACTAATAAAGAACACAGCAGTTTAGAGGAAGCCTAGGATCAGATCAGTGAATTAGAAGACAAAGTAGAAAACAAACGAAAAAAACAAACACTCAATCATAGAACCAAAAAGAAAAATACAATTAAAAAACAGGAGGCAAGCTTAGGGGAGCTGTGGGACAATATGAAATGTACCAATATTTGCATAGTAGGTGTGCCAGAAGAGGCAGCAAGGGAGAAAGTGATAGAGAACATGTTTGAAGAAATAATGGCAGAAAACTTCCCTAACCTGGTAAAGCAAAAAGTCACACAAGTTCAGGAAGCACAGAGAGTTCGAAGCAAGAAGACTCAAACAGGCCATGCCCAGACACATCATAATTAAAATGCAAATGAATTAAATGCTCCAAACAAAAGAATGGATATGAAAACATGACGCAAATATATGCTGTCTGCAAGAGGCCCACCTCAGAACAAAAGACTCACACAGACAGGATGAGAGTGAAGGGATGGAAAAAATTTTTCCATGCAAATGGAAATGAAAAAAAAAAAGCCGAGGTAGCAATATTGATATCAAAACAATATTGATAACAAAATAGACTTCACAATGAAGGCCATCACAAGAGACAATAAAGGTCACTACATAATTATAAAGGGATCAGTGCAACAAGATATAACCCTGGTAAATATATATAAACCCAATGTAGAAGCACCTACCTCAAAAAAAAAAAATAATAAACTATTTAGCCCTACAACTTAAAAAGTTAGAAAGAGGACAACAATAAAGGCCCAGAGTTATAAAATGAAAGAAATAATAAAGAATAGAGCAGACATAAATGACATAGAGACTTAAAAAAATACAAAAAAATCAATGAAACCAAGAGCTGTTTCTTTGGAAAGATAAACAAGATTGTTGAACTTTAGCCAGACTCATCAAGAAACAAAGAGAAAGGACCCAAATAATTAAAATCAGGGGGAAAAAAGCAGTAAAGTAACAACTGACATCACAGAAATACAAAGGATTGTAAGAAAATACTATGAGCAACTATATGCCAACAAGTTGGACAATGTGGATGAAATGGACAAATTCCTAGAAAAATGCAATCTTCCAAAACTGAATCAGAAAACCTTAGTAGGCCAATAACAATTGAGGAAAATGAGCAGTAATAAAAAAAAACTCCCTGGCCTAGATGACTTTACAGAGAAGTTTTACCAAGCATTCAAAGAAGCACTAACAACTATCTTCCTAAAATATTGCAAAAAATCCAAGAGGAAGGGTCACTTTCAACCTCTTTTTATGAGGCCAGCATTAACCTAATTCCAAAACCAGATAAAGACACTACACAGAAAGAGAATTAGAGGCCAATATCCCTGATAAATATAAATGGTAAAATCCTCAACAAAATACTAGCAAATCAGTTCCAGCAACATATTAAAAAGATCATACACCATGACCAAGTAGGATTTATTACAGGGATGCAAGGCTGGTACAATATTCACAAATCAATAAACATGATACATCACATAAATGAATTGAAAGACAAGAGTCACATGATTATATCAATATATGCAGGAAAAACATTTGACAAAATCCAACACCCATTTTTGATAAAAACTCTCAGCAAAGTGGGAATAGAGGGGATCATATATCAACATAATAAAGGCCATATATGACAAACCTACAACCAACATCATACTCAATGGGCAAAAACTAAAACCATTTCCCCTAAGAACAGGAGCAAGACAGGGATGACCACTTTCACCACTCTTGCTCAACACAGTACTGGAAGTCCTAGCCACAGAGATCAGACAAGAAGAGGAAATAAAATACATCCAAATTGGAAAGGAGGAAGTGAAACTGTCATTATTCATAGATGACATGACATTGTACATAGAAAGCCCTACACCATTAACCTACTAGATTTAATAAAGGAATTGGGTAATGTAGCAAGATATAAAATCAATGGCATTTTTATACACCAATAATGAATTCTTAGAAAGAGAAACTAAACAAACAACCTCATTTACCACTGCAACAAAAAAATTAAGATACCTAGGAATAAATTGAACCAAGGAAGTAAAAGACCTATACTCCGAAAACTACAGACAATGAAAAAAGAGACAGAGAAAGATATAAACAAGAGGAAGAATACATCATGTTCATTTTAAATGAAATACTCGGGCTTGAAGAAGACTAATGCAAACATGCTGTTGTAAGGTATGGCTTACAGTGCAGTAAATAGACAAATGTGAGATATGCATATAAAACACCTCATTTATCAGGAAGTTCAGTGACATTTTTACTGGCTACAAATGGGCAGAAACAGAATTTCACTTGTCATATTGATGGACTGTTCATCACCACCTCAGACACTTTTGAGAACTAAGAGGAGCAATAACCACCCCCAAATTAGCCCAGATAACAGCACCTGAGTGAAGATCCCCAGTACCTTTGCCCGTGATGCTGCTGCAAGTGCTTCACCTGTATCAATGTCTGTCACAGAGACGTAAAATAAAATTAATGAAGGACAGAAAGCCTGTCCAACTCATCATACAGCTTCTTGAGTTAAAAACCAGTACAACTGATAGACAAAGAATATTTTTTAATTCTCTCAATATATTCATAAAGTCTACCACCCATGGCTCCTAAACTCAAAGAGAACCCAGCTGAGCTATGAATCAGGCACCCCGTCCCCTGCCAGGAGTTTCCCAGGTGCCATCCCCAGGTGAGCCTCAGCCCGCCAGCCGGTGCGCATCTAAACGGCTGAGCTCTCACCTGGCTGTCCCTGAGGCTGCCCTTTCCTCTCAGGCTGGAGTGCTTGCCTGGAACACTGACCATCTACCTTTTGTATCAGGACCCTGACCCAAGAGCTTCTCTCCAGCCACTGTTTAAGCTTGGGGTGAATTTCAGACAACCTTCCTAAAAGGAGGATGTTGCTGTCCAACGATGAGCAAAAAACTTGCTCCCTTCCCCGAGACCCAAACACTGAGAGAAAAAATGCAAGTTCAAGGATGTCACTCAGGATGCCTCCTCAGACATTGCATTTTTTATTTCTGACCTTGCTCCTTGGAGACAAGCCTTTCAGCCAGTCCCAAAATACCACAGTCAAACACATGCAATTATGACACATTATTTCCTAAACTATTCTCCCAAAATTGCAATACTCAAACACTAACTCTAGACAGACTTTCCTAGCAATGCCAGAGACATAGAAGGTGGATTTGAGACCAGTTAATTTTAATTTCACAGGAAACAAATAATTACAATAATTAGCACACTATTCCAATATAATTGCTTTCTCAGTGCCGTAAGTATACTCATATGGTGGGAAGAGTTCGAGTTCTTTCCAAAGATGCCTGAATTCCACATCAGTACAAAAACTATGTGTTAAGCATCTTGACAGCCAGCTGAAGGCTAGGTGTCTCATACTGCAGCCAACCGCTGCACTTTTATGATAAGAAGACAATATAAAAGCTCATCTTCTCTTCCTAGCAAGTACAATTTGGGAAGTTACTTCAAACAAGGAAAGGACAGTATAAGACAGACTATATACCTGTAGAAATTTTAGTAATATTTCTGTGTTATAGAAACTAAGAGGTCAAAAAATCTTTTTGAGTCAGAAGAAATGTGAGCGAGACCGGCAAAGTGTGTACGAGTGGCTTAGATTTCCCTGTTATCTGCCCTCTGTGAAAGTTATTAGGTAGGCATTTCTGCTCCCATGGAACTGTAATTCCTCCAAATGAAAAGTTTAGGGGTCCATTCTCAGGTAATTTACAACTGACTATGATCGTTGATGCAGAATTTTCTGTCTTCTAAGAAAACATTCAATCATTTTTATTGTCTTTTAGTGTCCACACTGCTTGCTACGTCTAAGCTAATGCTTTTTCACCTAATTTTAGAGCAATTGTTACAGAAGACCAAAGAAATACCAAGCACACTTCCTAGAGAAAGGGAGGGACCCCATTTATTAACACTAGTGGACTCCGGGAATAATTTCCAAATCAGAGTGAAAAAACATGCAGAGGGCTTCACTTTTTATAACCTTCTGGGGTCTTTATCTTGCAGATATGGTTTCGCCCCCTTTTCTGGGCTTACCAGAAGGCCCCAGGTGTTAGGGGTCCCCAGGCCATATCCCATGATCTGTCCTTGGGCCAGCGATAACGACCCTCCCCCCACTCCCCCAGGGCAGTGCATTGTTCACAGTTCCATGGCCTCTGCATTTAGATAACAAGTTCTGCAAGACCAGCTTCCTCCTCACAATTAATGTTCTTATTGTTATCTACTCCATGACAAATATCATATATCCCTTTACCAACCTCTAATACAAAACATCTTTGAAATAAATATGTCATTGTGTTTTCTTCTACAATTTTTAAAAGACATAGAGACTAAGATTAGTACTGAAGTAAGACTGCATCCAGGGAGTAGGTAGCTGTCCGATTCCATACTAGGCAATTTCCATTTTACAGAAGGGGAAAACTGTGGCTTAAAGAGGGTGAGTAGGTCAAAGGGGAAGAACGAGAAAACTGAAGTGAAATTTCTGTCTGGTTCCAAATACCATGGTCTGAATTATTATATGTTAGGCAAAAATATTTTTAAAATTCTGAATCCCTGGGAACTATGACTTGTTATTATTAGCATTTTTGTTAATGGTTAAACTAATGCTTAATTTCATCTTAACTCATAGTAGGTTAACAAATATGAATGTTACATTGATATTATATTGACCTTTGTGCAACATTGCTCAATATTAACCTATGTGCCACTGATAGTCAAATTTTAAGGGATATTTTATGACCTTGGTTTTTCCCTTTTCAACCTGAGTAATATTCAATTCAAGCAGATTTTCCTATAGAACAGTTATTTCAGACTTTGGTAGAATATACATTAAAAAGCACCATTAGAGGGCATGCATATCAAATAACTTGCCCAAATGAAATGTTCATGTGTAATTCCAAGATAATTAGACTGATCATTAAGTCAAGTTCATCAAGCCAAAGTCTCCAAAATGGCCTGGAAGGGTTGGTTATACACAGGATCCAACTCCTCTGCTAATAGCGCTTAGTTTCATACCCTGGGCGAGACTCGGGGAAGGGCCGGAGAAGAAAGGACAAGGTGTCTTGTGTAGTTGGTGGAAAGAGGCAGGTGACAGCCCCGTGAGCCCCTTGGGCTGTGGTCTCCTCGGGCCATCTCGCCACTCCCACAGTCTGCACCTCTGGTGATTTACCCAGAATGCCTTTGTAACCCACAGGAGAGAATGTCACATTGAAAAGAGCAAGAGTTTGTGCAACAGCACACGGCCTCTCCCATAGCCCTCACTGTCAAAAGGAAATGCTTAGCTTAACAAGGGTTTTACAGTGTTCTCACTGCATATTCTCTTAGCTGCTAGCTGACTCAAAATGTGGGCCAATGTCGTGGAAGGTGTGGCAATGAGCTTGGCCTATGATGTCCAAGGCCATGTGATTTTTTTCATTTTCCTTCTCTTGCTCTTGAGCCTGAGGTTGGGCGGTGTGTGGTGGGGAGGGGAGTTGCTGAAGATGAGGGAAGATCAAGAAGAGGTGGAAAGATGCAAACTAAGAAGTTGATGGCCATATTAGGATTAATTGTTAAGAGTTCAAAGCTCAAATGTCCTTGATAACCTAGTCTATTACAAACTTCAGTGTAGACATGCTGGGAAGCCTGTGGGCAGGACTAGATTCCAGCCTTATGGGAAAATGCCCAGTGCAACATCACACCTCCGTGGGCGTGGCTAGCATTTTTATATATTTTAGCAAATGCTTCTGCCAGCAAAAGGAGATAGTATTCAGATAACACAGTACTTTAAAAAAATTTTTTGAGACATTTCAAACTACCATTAAATTTCTTTTTTTTTTTTTTTCTGGAGAAATGTCCTTAGCAAATAGTACAACATGGTATAAAAGATCAATAAATGAAAAAAAAAAGTAAATATTAGTATAGTCCACAAAGTTAATTGGAACAAAAATCTATACTAATAAAAGGGTAATATGCTAATTAGACCAGGTTGACTAGACATCTTCTGGTCGTCCTGCCTTCCTTCTGGACAAGCCATGGTAGCAGGGGCTGAGGCAGAGGTGGTTAGCGGCAATCAGGCCAGCAGGGGAGGGCAGTTAGGGGCGATTAGGCTGGCGGGGAGGGGAGGGGGGGAAGTTAGGGGTGACCAGTCTGGCAGGAAGGGCAGTTAGGGGCAATCAGGCTGGTGGGGGCAGTTAGGGGCAATCAGGCAGGCAGGCAGGTGAGTGGTTAGGAACCAGCAGTCCCAGATTGCGAGAGGGATGTTCAACTGCCAGTTTAGGTCTGATCCCTGTGTGGTCCAGGATTGAAGAGGGCACAGGCTTGGCTGAGGGACACCACGTCTTGTGCATGAATTTTGTGCATCGGGCTCTAGTACTTGTTATAAAGGTTAATCCTAAGATGTTAACTATATGCAAAAAACCCCACAAAACCCCAAAACATGTCTCCAGTACCGCGTGTCATACTCCAGGGAGTAAGAAAAATCTAGAGAAAATTAGGAGGGGAACACCACGTCCTCCAGGTCAATGATTCTGAGATGCCCCATGCACTAAATGCAAGGTGATGCAGGTGGAACGGGACACCTCAGAGAAACCCTCTCCCCCAGCATCATCTGTTCCCGTGGGGCCTGGAAGCACCAGACAGGCTGTCCATCAGCAGGCAGGTTAGGGCGTCCATCAGGCGGCCCTGCACATGGTTTAAATAGGGAAAGGATTGTCCTAAATTCTATGGCTCCGAATCACTTAAGGCAGAAGCTAATGCTCCTTATGAACCCAGTGAGCTCACGGCCAGCGTGAAGCATGGCATCACTTGATTCATCCATCCCTTTCCTTGGTAGCTGATAGAGTTATTTCTCTTCTGCTCTTTCTTGGCAATTCCAGGAAAATAAATGACAGTCACAGTATCTACTAGTTTTAAAAATGCATTCCATTATTTTTGTAGCACATTTGATAGCTGTAGCACTTGCTAACTTCAGACAAATTGACTGCAGGATTAATGTCATCATTTCTATCGAAAGCATTTCAAAGCTTTAAAATGACCGTGTTCTGAAATAAGACAGCGATTCCCCGATGCGGGATAAAGCTCAGTGGAGCTGGTTTTACTCTGCCCTTTCCTCAAAGGTCCCTTTGCAGGCAGTTCTCTTCCCACCTCCTTCATTTGAAACTGAATTTGACCACAGAGAGATTCAGAAAACCAAAGATACTCCTAAGGAAGTGTCCTTTAGCTTTCTTGTTAAATCCCTGCTGCTCCAAGCGAAAAGTGCCTCTCAAGGGGAAACACTGCCCATTCATGCTCTGTTGTTGGGGATCTATTGGTCCAGGAAAAGGGGGTCCAGTGTTGCGATCACCAGTGTCACTCACGGCTGGGAGTCTGCGGCACGGCTGTGCGAGGCCGGTGGCAGAAGCAAACCCCAGGGCCTGCCTGGCCAGCTCCGAGCTTATGAAGACAACCGAGCACATCTGGCCACTTTATGGAAGCCACAACCTGGAATACCACAACACAGAATGCCTAGAAATAAAGATGTACCGTTTTAGTCAAAATCAAGAGAAATCAGAGCGAGGGGTATGATTCAGCCTTAACAGGAAAGACGTTCTGCCCCAGGCTGCCGCATGGATGAGCCTCTGAAGACGCGATGTTCAGTGAAACAGACCAGACAAATTCCACATAGCGCCGCCAATGGGTGGCTGCACTTCGCTGTGAACGTACTTAATGCACCTGAACTGCACACGGAGAAATGTTTAAAATGGTGGGTTTTGTTATGTGCATTTTATCACTATTTGGAAAGTAAAAATAGGAGGAAATGAGAGCGATGGGTATGGAGGGCTGTGAGGGGCTGGAAGAAGAGGCGGTGCACATCTCGTGGCTGCTGCTCAACTGCACGCCATCAGCCTGAGCTCCCAGCTCAAACGCCCTGGGGCCCTGGCTGCGACCCCGCCGCTCTGGCTCACTCAGCAGGGGACACCCTGAGCCCAAGGGACACCCTGAGCCTGTGTGGCACCCAGTGCTGCTGGCCGGGCCACACCTCCTCTGCCACGGAAGGTCCCAGCAGAGCAGAGCAGGTGCCGGCTGTGGAGACCCAGGGAGGTGACTGAGCCCCGCGCACGAGGAGCACCTGCTGCAAATGCCCGGGGGGCCAGGTTCCCTGGTTGCACACAGTTCAGCGTGGATCGGCCCAGGGTGTGCACAGTCGCCCGTCTGGGCCACAACAAGATCACAGCCATCGGAGGGTTTGAAGGCGTGGCTAACTGTCCAGGATCGCCTTCCGCTGGCTAATGGGGCCATTGGAGCCAGGCAGCTGCGTGGAGCAGCAGAGACCTGGCAGTGGCGTGGTGCTGGCTCACCTTCTTCGGCACGAGACTGGCGAGGGCGAGGTGGCGAGGAGCCGCAGGCACAGGCAGTGCTGAGCAGAGCCTGGGCAGCTGACCATGGTCCACAGGGAATGGCCCAGCAAGGAGCCAGGCAGAGTGTGAGTGCTCTGTGCATAAGTCTCAGGGGAACATTAGGGGACACTGGGTGACTCAGACAAGCCACGTGATATGGGAATACAGAGCCCCCTCAAACAGCCCCCACACTGCCACACACACAAACACACCTACACACCACGCTCAAACACACACACCACAAACACACACACACACAGACCAAATACACACATACCACCCCAAACACACACCACAGTCACACACATATACACCACAAATACACACACACCACAAACACACACACACAGACCAAATACACACATACCACCCCAAACACACACCACAGTCACACACACATACACCACAAATACACACACACCACAAACACACACACACAGACCAAATACACACATACCACCCCAAACACACACCACAGTCACACACATATACACCACAAATACACACACACCACAAACACACACCACAAACACACACACACACAGACCAAATACACATATACCACCCCAAACACATACCACAGTCACACACATATACACCACAAATACACACACACCACCCCCAAACACACACACACACACACACACACACACACACACACCTTGAATACCTACCACTTCTTCAGTCAGCAGCCACCTGGGTGCATCAGTAGCTGGTGTCACAACCGCCTGATGCCCTCAGACCCTGCCCCACCCCCAGCACCTCCCAAGCTGCCCCTTCCAGGCCCGAGGCCCATCCACAGCAAACTCAGGCCTTTCCTCAAGACCCAGTGCCATTTACTGTGTGTCTCCACGTCCCGCACGTGTGAAACTGTGTTGCCCCTTAGCGAGGACCTTTTTTAATGTGTCCCTGATGACTTTTTTAAGTGCCCTGCAACTCTCCCAGGTGCCCTGGGGTCTCCCACTCTCCTGGGGTCTCCTGCTAGGGACTCCCGCTGTTACAGGCCATCCTACGCCAGAGAGCTCACTGCTCTTCATGGATAACTCAGACTTGTTGGGCCCAAGAAGAATCTCGGTGGGAATTGTGACTCAGAGAGGTGTTCTTGCATTCTTGCCCTCCCCAAGTGCCTGTGCCAGCTGCCTCCCACTCCCTGTCTCTGCCCGCGGCACTGGGCAGATCAGACCAGCTAAGTGACCACATGGTCATCCAAGGCAGGAGCTGAATGTCCATCTTCCTTTCACGTTGAAACCCTCGCACTGGCTGAGTGATTGTCTGTATCTCCTGCCCCCAGAGTCAGAGACACACCAACTGGGTAGCAGTCTCTCCTTTCTCAGTGTTCACAAGAGCAGCACACCCCAAACGCCAGCTCTCCCCATCCCAGCCCTTGCTCCTTTCTTGAATGGGGGACAGAGAGATGAAGAGGAGTGGGGAGGGCTAGATGGCTCCCCGGAGGCGTGGGGAGGTGGATGACATTAGAGTAAGAATAGCCACACAGCTAACCATGAGTACATTCCATGGAGGCTGAGAGTTAAAACTTAATAATTAACTGAATCCCTCCCAAAGTACTCTGTGAAAGTACAATTGTTTTTATGACAAACGAGTGTAGGTAATTTTCCCAGCTCTCTAATCTAGTAAATCCTGGAGCTGGGGTTTGATCCCAGGCAGTCCGGCTCCTGAGCCTGGTTCTGAGACTGGATAGGAACACATTGAACTTAGACACAGGGGACAATGAGGTGCCACTGTCGGGGGACGTGGGGAGAGGCGAAGTGCAAGGTGCAGCGCTGAGGACCCGGCAAAGCTCGTAGGTGTGCCCTACACCTTGAGGGAGCGTGCAGTGGGAAGGGGACCGGGGAGCCTGTCGGACTCAGACGCTGTGGCCCGACTGAGGGGCGGTCTGTCCGTGTGGAGTGTGTGCACATCCCTGCTGAAAGCCTGTCAGTCTTTTCTGTCACAAACACACACGTGCATCACATGCTGTCAACAGAAGCACCTACTCAGGGCACCCAGGACATGGGGGTGGCAGGTCCTTTAAGTCTCAATGGTCGCACTTTCACATTTACCATGTCACATCTGGCCAACGCTGTCACCATAAACAAACTGGACCTCACTCATGAGACGTCGAACTAAAATGTTCAACATTGTCTAGGTAGAATGTGGCCAAGTTGTGTTTACAGAATCAGTAGGTTTTGTGACCTGGCTGGGTGAGACATGTGTGAGTGCTGTTTCGGTAGAAAGCTGCCTCTTTAGGAAATGGTAAGTGCCATCAATCTGAGGTTGTACAGCATTGAACCATGCTTCGTTGTGTTAACACAAAGGCGACCGAGCTGTGTGGCCACGGGAGAGTGCGAGCCGGCTCTGGCTATGGGCATTGAGAGGAACCAGCGATGCACCGAGTGCCGTGCGGCCTCCTGCACTGCTGCCGGCTGCCCACTGCTATGGGGAGCTGTGGTGCCGTGAAAGAAAAGAACCCCGAAGCTCTGCAGGGCACACGTGACGTTTGACAATGCCGTGGAGCTGAAAGTGCTGGGACAGTTCTACAGCATGTGAGCTGTGGTTAAGCTGAGCTTTTCCAGAAAGATTTACAGGAAATGTGTTATAATTCATTGCCCTGAACAAATAGAGGCAGCTGACATTTTTCTGAATGTTTGAGATGAGTGATAGACCCATAAAGCATAAGGGACAGACACTATCTGGACCAACATACCACAGATTTTATCACCGCAGTGGCATCCACAACCAGCCCACCCAGAGGAAACAAGAGGGACAGTTAAAACACGGAGTGACACAATGTTCCAGGTGCCTAATCCGATATAATAAAGAGGTAATATGCAAATTGACCGTCACTCCAGCATACAAGATGGCCGCCCCCATGTGGTCAAAGATGTCTGCCCCCATGTGGACACAAGATGGCCACCACAAGATGGGTGCCAGCAGGGGAGGGCAGTTGTGGGGGACCCAGGCCTGCAGGGGAGGGCAGTTGGGAGGGACCAGGCCTGCAGGGGAGGGCAGTTGGGGGTGACTGGACCAGCAGGGGAGGGCAGTTAGGGGTGACCAGGCCAGCAGGGGAGGACAGTTGGGGGTGACCAGGCTGGCAGAGGAGGGCAGTTAGGGATGACTAGGATGTCAGGGGAAGGCAGTTAGTGGCTATCAGGCTGGCAGGGGAGCAGTTAGGCGTCATTCATGCTAGCAGAGGAATGGTTGGGGGGTGATCAGACTGGCAGGCAGAAACGGTTAAGGACAATCAGGCAGGCAGGCAGGTGAGCAGTTGGGAGCCAGCAGTTGTGGATTGTGAGAGGGGTCCCAAATTGAAGAGGGTGCAGGTTGGGCTGAGGGACACACACACCCATGCACGAATTTCGTGCATTGGGCCTCTAGCTCTTAATAAGAAGAAATGAAACAGAATAAAGCAAGTGCATGTTTGAGGTAGGGAGATACAAAGGTACTGATAGGTGCCCCTCAAAATGAGGAGACATGATTATGGGATCAGCCCCCCAAACTACCCAGACAACCTGGGTGAACCGTGGTCCCCTTTCTTCCATAGACAGAAGCTGACACGGTTAACACACTCAAGTGAGTCACAGCCTAGTCACAAACCTACAATTGAAAAACATTTGCCTGGCCACCTTTGAACTGTCATCTTCCTCAGAGTAAATACTGATAATGCGAAGGCCACATGGTGGACATGTTTTAGGAACCCACTAACCACACACACCAGTCTTCCCACAGTCAGAGTGTTCACAGCTCAATGCACACTGCAGCACCGCTGTCCGGGCCCTCGCTCAGGAGCATAGCAGCGTGCATAATTAATCACTCTCCTCTTTTCATATTCATATTGCCGATGGTGTTTCCTTGCCATGATTTATTAGCCACGCTTCCTGTGCGAGGCAACGGCATTACAAAGACACCCCAAAAGGCTGTTCTAGCATTTCATTAGCAGAACCAATTGCAGTAGAGATTAGCCCACTTTCCTTTGCAGAATGGAGGCATATTTTGATTACTCTGTGAATCAGCTCACAATTACTCTTCTCTTTGTTAAATGTACAAAGCTTATTTTTCTTCCTTACCAATTCCTGCTTGATTAAGGCACAGTGCCCGGACACTTTCAGACTTCAGTTTTTTGTGGTGCTGTATCTGTGCCCTCTCCATAAAGCAGTGAGGGTGTCTGATTGAGGCACTAACAAAGGAGAATTTTAATTAAGGAGAAAGGGGCTTTGGGTGAGGAAAAGTCCGTCTCCTCTGTGTACCAATAAGCACCTAAACTCTCATTGCTGAATGTAAGTAGACTTTAGAAATATTTTTGATAACTTATCAATATTGGACTATATGCTGTTAATTAAATTCAGATCAGATGTTATATTAAACTAGAGGCCCAGTGCATAAAATTTGTGCGGAGGGGGAAGGGGTAGGAAGGGACCCCTCGAGGGATGTCCGATGGCCCCTTTAGACCCAATCCCAGTAGGATCGGGCCTAAATGGGCAGTCAGACATCGCTCTCACAATCCAGGACTGCTGGCTCCCAACCACTCGCCTGCCTGCCTTCCTGGTTGCCCCATACTGCTTCTGCCTGCCAGCCTGATCACCCCCTAACCACTCCCCTGCCAGCCTGATTTATGCCTAACAGCTCCCCTGCCAGCCTGATTGCCCCTAACTGCCCTCCCCTGAGGCCTGGTCACCCCTAACTTCCCTCCCCTGCAGGCCTGGGTCTCCCCCAACTGCCCTCCCCTGCAGGTCTGGTCACCCCTAACTGCCCTCCCTTGCAAGCTTGGTCCCTCCCAACTGCCCTCCCCTGCTGGCCATCTTGTGGTGGCTATCTTGTGTCCACATGGGGGCAGTCATCTTTGACCACATGGGGGCAGCCATCTTGGAGTGAGAGTCAATTTGCATATTACTCTTTTATTAGATAGGATAGAGGCCTGGTGCACGGATGGAGGCCAGTTTGCCCTGAAGGGTGTCCTGATCAGGATGGGGGTTCCCTTGGCGCATGGGACTCCCTGGGCAAGGGGCCTGTGGTGGTTTGCAGGCTGGCCACACCTCCCGACAACCCAAGCGGAGGCCCTGGTATGTGAGATTTTTTATCTTCTATAATTGAAACTTTGTAGCCTTGAGCAGAGGCCAAGGCAGGCCAGGAAGTTTGGCTTCCTCCATCACTGGGGGCAACCCAAGCCTCCTGCTCTCTCCAGCTCCATGGCTGCTGCCATTTTTGTTGGGATTTATTTATCTTCTATAATTGAAACTTTGTAGCCTTGAGCAGAGGCCAAGGGCGGCCAGTGGGTGGGAAGCTTGGCTTTCTCCATTGCCAGTGAAACCCAAGCCTCCTGCTCGCTCCATGGCTGCAGCCATCTTGGTTGGGTTAATTTGCATACTCACTCCTGATTGGCTGGTGGGTGTGGCTTGTCAGCATAGCAGAGGTACAGTAAATTTGCATGTTTCTCTTTTATTAGTGTAGATGTCACTATAGCAAGAGGCCATTACAAAATAAAAATAACTAATCTTTATCCACTGGAAATTACCTTGGCCATTAGTTTTAAAAGGTAAAACTAGTTCTAATTTCACAGAGAAAATAATAAAATGGACACTAATTTATAAAAAGACAATTTTTCCTACTGCAACATTTAAGCAAGGGCATTCATTCAACTTCATGGGAAACAAAATTACAATCCCAGGCTGTAATTTGCCCTTTTCTTCTATATTTGTCCATAGAGATGATTTATACAGCAGTCAATAAAAGCTGGATTTGGGTAATTATATTTTAGCAATGCAGGAGCCATGGAGTTGATCAGCTAACACTTCCATTTAAAATAAGCTGTGTTCTTAATGTCAGTGGAATTAAATAAGGCACGGGGAGGGAATCCGCCTGGTCATCATGCACTATAATGTGGCTAGTATATATATTTGCTTGGCCAACACAATTTACACTAATAGAGGAAAAAAAGAAAAATATGCTCTAATTCAATAATCCTTTTCAAGTTGAAATTCAACATAAAAGTACCATGAAGTGAACAGTTATTTTCTTCATTTAGCAGATGTGCAGATATGTATATATATGAAAGTTGATTAGGCTTTGTAACTTGCAGTCTAGAAAATATTCTATATAGCAAAATAGAAAACCCATCAATTAATCTCAGTTTGTGCCATGCCTTGTTCCACTAAGTGTAGACTTCACAGGAAAAGCAAAACTACAAGAGAAGAAAGAGCAGAAGAAAAAGGTAGAGGTTAATTGCCTTTGTGGCCTCCCAGTGGTTTTGACAGCTCAGATCCATTAAAATGTGTGTAAAAGGGGATGAAAGTACTCTTAGTAAGACTGCATGTTTTGAGGAATTTTGTTCTCAACATTCAGGTTTTCATTCCATTTATAACCTGGATAAAAGCTGACTGTACTTACGGAGGTGTCAGCTCTTATGTGTGCACATTGTGACACTAAAAATACTGGATACTTTCTCACAATTTTCATTGGAAAGTGCACATATGGAGCAATAACTTCCTAATTATCATTTTACATCCTGGTTCTTTTCTCTCTTTTGGTGGGTAAATAAAATCTAGAGTAATTGTAATAAGTTCTCCCAAAATGTCATAGCCTAAAATAACCACACGCTATGTTTCTCCATTTCTGTGGGTCGGGATCTAAGTGCAGCTCACCTGGGTGGTCGGGCTTGGCATCTCTTTTGAGCTGATAATGGGGTCCAGTCATGTAAGTTTGACAGCGAGGATCTTCTTTCAAGACCCACATGGTTGTTGGTGGGGCCCCGCTCCTCACCACGTGGCTGCTGCACAGGGTGACTGGTGACATGTCAGCAGTTCCCTCGGAGTGGGAGAAAGCAGGAGAGAAATCAGGTACTCACCCATGGTGCAAGAGCCAGTCTTCTATGACCTAATCCAGAAAGTGGCGTCCCATTGCTGTACCTTGTGCTCATTAGAAGTGAGTCACTTAGTCCAGTCCGTACTCAGAGGCAATGGCATCCTGTGAGTTCTCTGTTGCTGCTATAACAAATGACCCTAAACTTAGTGGCTTATAAATAAAACTAGAGGCCCAGTGCACAAAATTCATGCACGGGGGAGAGGGGTCCCCTCAGCCACGCCTGCACCCTCTCCAATCTGGGACCTCTTAGGGGATGTCTGACTGCTGGTTTAAGCCTGATCCCAGCCTAAACCAGCAGTCGGACATCCCTCTCACAATCCTGGACCGCTGGTTCCTAATTGCTCACCTGCCCACCTGCCTGGTCACCCCTAACTGCTCCCCCAACACTGGCCTGGTCGCCCCTCACTGCCTCTGTGTGCTGGCCTGATTGCCCCTAACTGCCCCTCCTGCCAGCCTGGTCACCCCTAACTGCCCCCCTCTGCCAGCCTGGTTGGCCCTAACTGCCTCCCCCTGCCAGCCTGGTCGCCCCCAACTGCTCCCCTCTGTCAGTCTGGCTGCCCCTAACTGCCTCCCCCTGCAGCTGGTCACCCCTCACATGCCCCTCGCCCCCACTAGCCTGGTTGCCCCACGCAGCCTCCTTGTTTAGTTGTTTGGTCATCTCTCACTAACCCCCCTGCTGGCCTGGTTGTAGGCAGCCATCTTGTGATGGCATGACAGTCAATTTGCATATTACCTCTTTATTATATATGATAATTTAAATTTAGTACCTTAGCGTTCTGTAGGTCAGACGTCCAACACAGGTCTCGCTGGGTAAACATCAAGGTCAGCAGGGCCATGTTTCTTTCTGGAGGTTCTTGGAAGATGCCTCCTTGTCTTTTACAGCTTCTGGAGGCTTCCACCGCCCTTTGCTCATTACCCCTTTCCCATCACCAGAGCCCACGGGGGAGTTGAGTCCTCACAAGGCATTGCTGTGACCTTCTTTTCCTCCTGCCTCTTCCAGATGGGGAGACCCTTGTTATTGCACTGGACCCAACCAAATGACCTAGGACAATCTTCATCTCTTAGAACCAGCTTACTTCCCCTTTGCTTGTAACAACACGGCCACAGGTTCCTGCATGTCTTCCAGGGACTGTTATTCTGCCAAGTGCAGGCATAAAAGAGTTGTGGACATCTTTTGTAAACTACCACATTAATCAGTTGCTATCAAATAATGCTCCTAGGATCTGCCTCCTTCCCAAGTGCACACACTCTTGCTCCTGGCCCTGCAGGGCACTCGTTGGAAGCTGAACAGGCTGCCCATGCCCATCACCCAGTGGCAGTGGAAACACACACCCCTGCCTGCTTTTCCTCAGGCAGGCATGGCTGCCAAGAGCAGTGGGTCGCATTTCTACCCTTGAGCAGGAGCAGGCTGTCGGTGCAGTTGGAGGAATGGCCTCTGGAGTCCGAGGGAATGTAGTTTGAACTTGGTTCCTGACAGGAAATTACCTGGCAGCCTATGCAAGTTACTATCTCTGTTGCCTGAGGTCTTACCTCTATCAGTTAGGGACCGTGAGATGGATATTGCAGAGATGTGCAGGTGAGTTTATAACTCAGATTTATTAGTCTTTAGTCTTCTCTGTTATCCAAAATCTAGTCTATTTTAATAAAAAGGCAACTATTTACCACACTACATACCTGTGATGTTAACTTTTTTCCACAAATGCCCATATGTCACTAATAAACATTATTTCTTTAAGTCATGTTCTTGACTTCCGACTGATGATTTGTGTCTCTGAGCCCCTGGGAGACATACCTAATCTGGACATGAGATTTCCTTTTGAGAGTAGAACTCCCAGGTTGTTCAGCAATTTCACTTCTGAGTATTTATCCAAAGGAAACAAAAACACTGACTCAAGAGATATCTGTACCAGATAAATGTGAAAAGTACTTTTGTAATGTGTGTGAAAATGTGGCCAGCTATTAAATGACATACAAATGCCAGCAACCATTATTATCATCAAAGGTGACCTTAAGAGAGCATTATTTCATTTTAAGCCTTTATACTAAATTAAAACTTAAATTTAAACTTAAATGTTTTCAGGTTTCTTCCCTGAAAGCTTCATTTTACTGCTCAAAATCCTCACTAATTCCTTTTCAAAACAGTAAACAAATAAAATCCTTAGCCCTAGTGCCCATCAGTAGATGAGTGGATCAAAAAGCAGTGGTACATTTCCACAATGGAATGCTAAGCAGCTGTAAAAAAGAAGGATCTTTTACCCTTTGAGACAGCATGGAGGGACCTAGCGACTATTATGCTAAGTGAAATAAGTCAGTCAGAAAAAGACAAGTACCACATGATCTCACTCATATGTGGAATCTAATGAACAAAACAAACTGATGAACAAAATAGATGCACAGACATGGAAACATGGAATAGACTGAAGATTCTCAGAGGGAAGTGAGGGTGGGGGGAGAAATTAACCAAAGAACGTATCCTATATAATACAGAGGTAATATGCAAAATGACCATCATACTCTTACACAAGATGGCCACCCCCATGTGGATCACAAGATGGCCACCACAAGATGGCCAACAGGGGAGGGCAGTTGTGGGCAATCAGGCCAGCAGGGGAGGGAAGTTAAGGGTCAACAAGCCCAGCAGGGCAGGGCAGTTGGGGGCAACCAGGCATGCAGAGGAGGGCAGTTAGCAGTGACCGGGCTGGCAAGGGAAGGCAGTTGAGGGGGACCAGACCTGCGGGGGGGTGGGGGTGGGGTAGTTGTGGGGGACCAGGCCTGCAGGAGAAGGTAGTTAGGGGCAGCCAAGCCACCAGAGGAGGGCAGTTAGGGGTGACAAGACCAGCAGGGGAGGGCAGTTAGGGGTGACAGGCCATCAGGGGAGGGCAGTTGGGGCCAATCGGGCCGGCAGGGGAGCAATTAGGCATAGATCAGGCTGGCAGGGGAGTGGTTAGGGGGTGATCAGGAAGGCAGGCAGGCAAGCAGTTGGGAGCCAGCAGTCCTGGATTGTGAGAGGGATGTCTGACTGCTGGTTTAGGCCCAATGTCACAGGGACATCTATAATACTCTCAACAATAATAATAGTCATAATAATAGTAACTGAGGGAAGGGATTTACAGTAAATGTGTTACATGTCAGTGCTTCTCAAACTTGAGTGCACATAGCAGTCACCAGGTGTCTTGTTACAATGCAGACCTGAGCCCTGGACTCCACATTTCTAACAGGTTTCTGCACTAACAGACTCTCTTGTGGGCAAAGCCCACTTTGAGTGGTGAAGCCTTGCACTACTCCCCACATAGAATGCACTCAGCTGCCTAACATTGGCTTTGATGTTTCATTATGTTTATGAATTATAAATGCCTAGTGCAGGAGCTTTGGTGTTTTAAACATCGCATAGGAAGTGACCCCAAAAAGGACTGAGAAAATAAGTCCATATGTGCTCATAGGCAAAGAGAGAAATTAGAAATGGAAGGGAGCAGACAGAAGCAAGAGCTGAAGCTTAGGGTTGACCTTGCCTCACTGATGGGAATCTGAGGTTCTCAAGGTGACGGGTCATCCAGACTCCTTGATGTTTGAATTTCACTGTCCTGAAGTAGCATTGTGTCCTCAAGCAGACTCTTGGGCTGCAAAGAAATTAACATTACCAGTAAGTCTATGCATTAATAATGACCTTACAGCTAAGATTATTTTTCACTGAGTATTCTTGGTTAATTATCATAGGAGTTGTCTCCATTGTTGAGGTCAATAGATCACTCAGTGTATTTGTAAAATTGTTCATTTTTCAAATATATTCCTAGAAGTGGGGTCACATTTTCTCCTTTTGCCCCCCTCAACCTGGCTCCCAGCCCACCCCAGGCCTTCCCTGCACTATTATCTATCCATGGGTTATGTTTAGGGTCCTAAATATATTCACAGCACTGCTGGTGAACACTTATTCAAATTTTATGTTTGACTCATTTGGTTTCTAGAGTCTTTATCTCAACAAAACATAGCCTTTTGTTAAGCTATATGAGTTCTTTATATATTTTAGACATTAACCCTTTATCAGATGTATCACTAGCAAATATGTTCTCCCATACAGTGGGCTCCAATTTTGTTTTGTTGATGGTTTCTTTTGCTGTGCAGAAGCTTTTATTTTGATGCAGTCCCATTTGTTTATTTTCTCCGTAGTTTCCTTTGCCCTAGGAGCTGTATCTGCTAACATATTGTGACAAGAGATGTCAGATTGTGCTGCCTCTGGTTTCTTCTAGGATTTCTATGGTTTCATGACTTACATTTAAGTCTTTTATCCATTTTGAGTTTATTCTTATGTATGGTGTAAGTTGGTGGTCTAGTTTCATTTTTTTTTTTTGTACGTCTGTCAAATTTTCCAAACACCA
The DNA here is from genome assembly GCA_026230045.1 of Corynorhinus townsendii. Lineage (NCBI taxonomy): Eukaryota > Metazoa > Chordata > Mammalia > Chiroptera > Vespertilionidae > Corynorhinus > Corynorhinus townsendii. The sequence continues at coordinate 4,420,059 of JAPDVU010000010.1, read as the reverse complement.
TTTATTGAAGAGACTGTCTTAACTCTATTTTATGCTCTTGCCTCTTCTGTCAAATATTAATTGAGCATAATGGCTTGGGTCAATTTCTTGGGTCATCTATATGTCTTCTTGTGCCAGTACCAGGCTGCTTTAATTACAGTGACTTTGTAGTATAATTTGATACCTAGTATTGTGATCTCTCCAACTTTGTTCTTCTTTCTCAACATTGCTGTCACTATTTGGGGTCTTTTTTTTTTGGTTCCATATGAATTTTGGAGTATTTATTATAGATCTGTGAAATATAATAAATGTTTGGGTATGTAGTATGGACATTTTAATTATGTCAATTCTATCAACCATGAACAGGGTATATTCTTCCACTTGTTTATATCTTCCCCTATCTCTTTTTTCAACAAAAGGAAGAGAAACAATCCAATTTTTAAAATGGGCAAAGGACCTAAATAGACACTTCTCCAAAGGGGACATACAGATGGCCAGGAAACATATGAAAAATGCTCAAGGTCACTAATCATTAAAGAGATGCAAATTAAAATGACAATGTGGTATCATCTCATACTGCAGAATGGCTAACATCAACAAATCAACAAATGGCAAGTGCTGAAGAGAATGTGGACTGGTTCAGCCACCATAGAAAACAATATGGAGTTCCCTCAAAAAATTAAATATGGAACTGCCATTTGACCCAGTGATCCCATTTCTAGGAATATATCCTGAGAATCCTGAAACACCAATGACAAAGAATGTATGCACCCCTATGTTCATAGTATGTAATTTACAATAGGTAAGATCTAGAAACAGTCCAAGTGCTCATCGGTACATGAGTGAGTAAAGAAGTTCTAAATACATTTACACAATGGGATATTAAGGAGCTGTTAAAAAAAGAATATCTTAAATATATATATATATATATATATATATATATATATATATATATATATATATATAAAATCTCTTATCCTTTGAGACAGCATGGAGGGACCTGGAAAGTATTATGTTAAGTGAAATAGCCAGTCAGAGAATGACAAGTATCACATAATCTCATTCATATGTAGAATGTAAAGAACAAAATAAACTGATGAACAAAATAGATCCAGAGACATAGAAGCATGGAACAGTCTAATGAATATCAGAGGTAATGTGGGGGTGGGTGGGTGGGTGGGAAGAGATTAAGCAAAGAACTTTTATGCATATATGTATAACCCAGGAACAGACAATAGTGTGGTGAAGGCCTGGGGAGAGGGGCAGGTATAGTCTAGAGGGATCAACGAGGAAAAAAAGGGGACATCTGTAATACATTCAACAATAAAGATAAATAATAAATAAATAAATATGTCCTTCATTTTTACCTCTGTAGAGATTTGACAGATACTCATGAAATATAGAAAAATAATCATCAAAAAAAGTATCCCAGATAAAATAAGAGACAACATGATAAGGGGAAATGATATAAGTTTCAGGAGTTAAGTAAATTCACATTTGATAAATGCCCCGTTTGGTGCCGGCTTTGCACCTGAGGGAGGTGTGCTGTGCTCACTGCTAAATCTCTTTAAATAGACGTTGATTATCTGTGCACCAGAGTCACAGAGTTTTATCAAGTTCCGTGGCCACTTACACCTCAAGGCCAATCAAAGGTATGTTGACAATTAGCTAGTGGGAGTTTTGATGGAGAAAAAAATAAAACAGCGAAAGAAGAGAAACCGGTCAGCAGACTTTGCTGATGATGCCAGTCTGAGGAACGGCTCACACCCACCGCCCCCGGGACCAGGCCCTCGCTGAGATCAGAGCCAGCAAGTGAAAAAGGGCACCCAGCTGGGCAGTGCACATGTCCTCGCTCCCTTTCTGTTGGGGAGACCGCAGTCACAGTCCGCGCCGCTTCCCAGGCGATGAGCAGGAAGTCCGAGTTCCCACTTTTACTTGTCCTTGCAGACAGAGCCCGGAGCAGAGCTTGTCTGGTAACAAATGGGATCGGCCAAGCAGTGATCTTTGCATTAGCATTCTAATAACCGGAGGCCGCGTCCCTGGTGCAGTGTCAGAACTAATTTATGAAACTAGGTCCGAGCACTCATTAAAATGCTCACGATTCAGTGAGTGCCCAGTAAAATGAGGCTACAGTTGCAGTCCCACAACAGTGACTATTTTACATAGCATTAAGGACCTATTTCAGATGCTAAAGCTAGCTTTGATTCTGCAAAAGAAGAGAAAAACAAGATGAGAAAGCCATTCGCTTTTGTACAAAACGGGCTGCGCTCTCCCTCAGCTTGAGGCCGGAAATGCCCCCAAGTCCGCACTGGAGAGCACAGGTGGGCGGGCTTGCCTTCGCAAGACTGGGGCGTCGTCCTTAGGTGCAGCACCCCAGGCAGCCCCAGCTGACCACGGCCTTGGGAACCCACCAGGCAGCTCAGCCGAGAGTCCGATGTGTTTCCCCAGCACTGCCAGACAGTCCCCCCACAGCACCCTTCAATCCTACAGCCTCCGGGATGCCAAGACTCCGGGGGGACTCAGGACAGGACTTTCCCTGCTGCTTCCCACAGCCAGGCCAGGTTTGAGGGGCAGCGAAAGGACGCCCTGATCTGGTTGAGATCCGTGTGGCAGTGGGGGCGGTTTGGACTGAGTCTGGTGGAGCTGTGGCTCCTGGCTGTTGCTGAGGTTCAGGCTGCCCTCTCTCCCAGGACACTGCCTGGCATGGCACTGAGCTCACTAGTGCAGACAGTTATGCATTATCATGGGAGCCATTTAATCTCTCGGGCATCTGTATGCGTGGCGTGGGAGGAGGGACCCGCCTGCGTATTTCCCAGGATTGCTCCCTCCCAGGTGCTGACGCACAGTAACTGCACACCCGCGGAATGTTGCCTGTGCTAGGTAGTGGATGGTTTCACGCCTTCACTTGTCAAACCGAGCAGACTGTTTTCTTCATCTTCTGGATTTTATTCAATGAAACAGGAGTGAATCTTTAAATCTTCCAAATGTGAACAATAAGACTGAGTGCCTTTTCCTGGCAGCTTCTGTGCCGAGGTTTTATTTGATCCTGGGAAGGGAGTGAAACAAAACGATCCCAAGAATAACGAGATTACTTTTCATTAATTCACTTAGAAGTTGTTTTTCTTCTTGTAAACGTCTTCTCCATCTAAAAAGATCACATTGATAATGTGGATGCCTTATTACTCTATGAGGTAGACATCACTTTGCTATCAAGGTTAAATTTCTCTCACCACGACGGATGCCCACAGGGTGGTAGAGATGGGCAACAAGTGTTTATTTACTATAATAGTGTAAATGTTATGTGATTTCAAAGATTCGGTTCACTTTTAAAGGAGAATATTCCTGATTGAATACATGCAAATAAATAAATGTAAGACACTTTTCTAAATATTTCTGGTTGTCTCACAAACTGGAGTTTCAGGGGCGCTCTGTTTGGCTGGATACTCACAGGGGTGCCAACCAAACCATCTCCATGTTCATATCTGTATAAAACACTGATGGAGAACATAACTGAGTGATTCTTTTTCTAGAGTCTTATGGTTTAATACCCATTACAGGTATCCAAGAAAGGGGTAGGTGATGGCATTTTTGCCAAACGTATTTTGCCATGATTTATGTGTTTGGCAGCGTACCTAACAGCACCTTCCAAAACGTTCTTCAGGTAACTAGCCCACTCGGCCAGTGCTGACAAGTGAGCTGGCTACCCTTCCACAGGCCGTGCGGCACTGCGCCTGCTGGGTTGCGGGAAGCAGTTGGCTGGCAGACTCATTGAGCTCCTGCTGTACAAACACGTGTGGGCAGGCAGTAAGGGGAGTGAAATGATGACTGTCCTGTAGGCGTCCCGGGTCAAAGGGCAGTCAGCAGTCAGCACCCCTGGAACAGTAGTAAGTGAGGTGGAGCAGAGAGGGGAGTCATGTCTGTTTGGGTATAGAGTTGGAGGCATCTTCTCATGACTCAAAGAGTAAAATCATAGAACGCGGCCACTACCACGTTTAGTGTTATGCTACCAGGACCTGGACATGTGAGAATATTTTCACGTGTAGGCTGTTCTTTCTGAGGATGACACTTTGCAATGGCACCTGTCTCCCTCTGCCACGAATCCTTTACCTCAAATCCAAAGAGGTTCCTTCAGCTCATTGACTTTTTCCAGTTCTGTAACTTTCTAGTTATTTCTCTCGTCGTATATTGACATTGCTTATTTAGTGTAAAACTAAAGAAGAAAAGAAAACTCATTACATTTTTTAGAGCATTGAATATATTTCAATGAAGTTAGTGGCCCAACAGAATATTTTTCAATTGTTTGAATCTGAGGTTTAGTATTAGAAGGATACAGTTTTCTCTTTTCTGTATTTCTTATGCTTACTTGAAATATTGAAACCTCAAAATAGATATGGGTTTGCCCTGGCCAGTGTGGCTCAGTTGATTGAACAGCAGCCCATGCATGGAGAGGTCACCAGTTGGATTCCCAGACAGGGCATATGCCTTGGTTTCTGGCTCCATCCCCAGTAGGGAGAATGCAGGAGGCGGCCAATACAGTAGATGGTTCTCTCTCATCGATGCTTTTCTCTCTCATGGATGTTTCTCTCTTCCTCTTCCTTTCTCTCTTTTTCTAAAATCAATAAAACATATTTAAATATATAGGTATGGTTCCATTCTATAAGCTTCTCAGTAGGTCCTTATAGAGGTTCACAATGTCACAGGCCCCTCCCCTTCCCTGTGTGGAGGTCTCCTGTGTCCAGGAGTCTCCTGGCCTGGGGTAAAGCCTTAGCTTCCTCTGCTTTGTCCCTGTGTCTGGGAAGGGATCAGGGGAGTTCCTCCACACAGGTCAACCCAAACAGAAACTCCTCAAGAGACTGCTTTTTGGTGATACTTACCTAGTTTCACCAACCCTCTCTACAACAACATGATTCTCATACTCTGGGACTAGAGTCCACCAGCTTGGTGCATAGATACCTCCATAGGTACTTCTGCACAACAAGTAGGAATGCAACTAGGATTTTGAGGACTATCTCAAAAGAATTTGTTGAGGATAATTAAATTCACATCCTTTCTTGAGGACACTATAAGATACCTAAATATTAGTATTTGGTATGAATTTATTTGCAAACTCAAGAACTTAAGAAATGACACTTTATGTTCTGTATCTTAATATTTTGCTCCAAAGCTCATATCTTTTGAGAGTGGCCTAAAATGGAAGCTTGGTCATCCCTCTTTTTGCCCTACCTGTGTGTCACTGGCACACTGCCAGGACAATCGGGGAAGAATGCCTCAGAGGTTGCTCTGCCACTGACCACAGAGGGTACTGTTAAGATGCCATTCGCTTGGTAGGTATGGTCACTCCAAGGTCAACAGCTCTTGAGACATAAAAACCTGAGCTTTGGCCTCCAGAGAAGTTGGGTTGTTCTCAAGACACAATTGAATCTTGTATTTATAAAGTTGAATATGAAGAAAGTGCTCGCTCATCCCAACCTTTGCAATGCTTTATGTTCACTGATTAGCTGAGTTCCCTGCCCCCTGTCCCTTGTCCCTTGTCCCCAACCAACACCTTTCACACTCACCCCTGGCACAACCATTAGATTTCAGATGATGGTAACTAAAGCAATGTAAACATGTAAATTTACATATCTATATCCTATCTAATAAAAGAGTAATATGCAAATTAACCATCACTCCACTATACCCACAAGCCACGCCCACTAGCCAATCAGGAGTGGGTATGCAAATTAACCCAACCAAGATGGCTACAGCCACAGAGTGAACAGGAGGTTTGGGTTTCCCTGGCAATGGAGGAAGCCAAGCTTTCTGCACACCCTGGCCAGCCCAGGCCTCCACTCAAGGCTACAAAGTTTCAATTATAGAAGATAAATAAGTCTCAGATACCAGGACCTCCGCTTGGGTTGTCGGGAGGTGTGGCCGGCCTGCAAACCACCACAGGCCCCTTGCCCAGGATGCCCCACACCCCAAGAGAACCCCCATTCTGATCTGGGACACCCTTTAGGGCAAACCAGCCGGCCCCCACCCATGCACCAGGCCTCTATCCTATCTAATAAAAGAGTAATATGCAAATTGACCATCACTCCAAGCTTTCCGCCTGCCCTTGCCAGCCCAGGCCTCCACTCAATGCTACAAAGTTTCAATTATAGAAGATAAATAAATCCCAACAGAAATGGCTGCCACCACAGAGTGAGTAGAAGGCTTGTCTCCACTCAAGGCTACAAAGTTTCAATTGTAGAAGATAAATAAATCCCAGATCACAGGGCCTCTGCTTGGGTCACCGGGGGGCGTAGCTGGCCTGCAAACCACCACAGGCCCCTCTCCCAGGCCTCCCCACACCCCAAGGGAACCCCCACCCTGATCCAGGACACCCTTCAGGGCAAACCAGCTGGCCCCCACCCATGCACCAGGCCTCTATTCTATCTAATAAAAGAGTAATATGCAGATTGACCATTACTCCAACACACAAGATGGCTGCCCCTATGTGGTCAAAGATCCTGCCCCCATGTGGACACAAGATGTCCACCACAAGATGGCCAGCAGGAGAGGGCAGTTGAGAGGGACCAGGCCTGCAAGGGAGGGCAGTTGGGGGTGATCAAGCCTGCAGGGGAAGGCAGTTAGGGGTGACCAGACCAGCAGAGGAGGGAAGTTGGGGCGGGAGGCTCAAGTCCTGCAGGGGAAAGCAGTTGGGGGGTACCAGGCCTGCAGGGGAGGACAGTTAGGGGTGACCAGGCCTGCAGGGGAGGGCAGTTACGGGCAAACAGGCTGGCAGGGGAGCAGTTAGGCATCAATCAGGCTGGCAGGGGAATGGTTAGGGGGTGATCAGGCTGGCAGGCAGAAGTGGTTAGGGGCAATCAGGCAGAGGCAGGCAAGCAGTTGGGAGCCTGCAGTCCTGGATTGTGAGAGGGATGTCCAACTGCCCGTTTGGGCCCGATCCAAATAGGTGCACAAATTTCATGCACTGGGCCTCTAGTAGCTATATAAAAGGCTAAGCAACTGTCCAGTAGCTATGACACACACTGACCACCAGGGGGCAGGTGCTCAATGCAGGAGCTGCTGAGCTGCAGTGACTTGGCAGCAGTGGGTTCTCCGGTGACGCACCCTGGAACCAGAGAGGAAGGAGTCTGATTCCTGGGTATGTCACCTGAGAACTGCCCTTTCACAATCCGGGACCTCTTAGGGGATGTTGGAGAGCCAGTTTTGGCCCAATCCCCACAGGCCAGGCTGAGGGACCGCACCTGCTGGAGGAACTCCGTTCACTCCACAGACACCCTTTGAGCCGTGCCCTCCCAGGTGCTTTCTGCAGGGAAGGACCACGGGAGGTTGGCTCCAAGGCATGTCCGGCCCATCTCGCCCAGTCCCGCCCCACTGACCACCTTCTAATTAATTTCCTTTCAGTGTGCTCATCCATCCCTGACACAGTGTATTGAATCCACGCCACAGAAATAGAAGTCTTCCCTTTTTCTTATAAAATAATGTCCCTCACTTCTTTCCAATTGTTCTTCAAGTTTGCCTCCTTTGGATTTTCCTTTTTATCATCCTTTGGAAATTTTAACTATATTAAATCTAGTTGGTTATGTCATTTTCCAAACCTTTGTACTCAACTTTGCAATTTCTTATGTTTTATACATTTTTTAAAAATTGAGTTGGTCAATTGCATGCAGATACTCTTTTGTCATGTATTTAAGCATCTTCTTGTTGAATCTTAGAGACTTTATCAGAGTTACCATTCCTGAAGCAAAGAATATGCTCTCTTCTTAATATTTCTCTCTCTCTCCCCTCCCCTCTCCTCTCTTTCTGTCTCTCTTCATTTTTAGTTAGCATTCCTAATTCCCCCCACCCTGTTCAACATTTTCTCTTTTCATACTACTCATCAGCTTCTAATCTGTCATGCCTTTTTCTCACTTACTATGTCTGTTGCCCACAGTCTGTTCCCCCGGTGGAAGATGGTTTCCACAGAGGTGTGTCTCACCTGTTTGGTACATGACCTATCTCCACCAGTGCCGGCCTAAGTCATTGCTCAGTAAATCCTTGTTGAATGAGTGAAGGACATATAACATTTGCATAGACAAATGGCAAGAACTTAAAACTTCATGGTTTACTTTCCTCAAATGGCTTCATAGTTTCTTAATCCATGCTATTTTATCTTATGCTTCTAGATATCAACATGGCCGGGGAGCCCAAACCCTACAGACCAAAACCCGGGAACAAGAGGCCCCTCTCTGCACTTTACAGGTGAGTGGGCAGCACTAGGCTGCACTAGGTGGCAGTGGAGATGCCCACCAACTTGAAAGGCAATGCGGGTAACCTGTGAGGGCAAACAGGAGCAGCCAGCACCTACGTCAATGGCGCGGTGCTGGCCGGGTTGGACGGCGGACCGCCTGGTCTGGCGGAACCTGCTCAGACAGCTCTCTGACACCCTGGCGAGGCTTCTCCTGGCCCACCGGTAGGTGGTGGGAAGGCCAGCCTTCGTTGATGGCCGCATGCCTGCACTGCAGGTGGCTCACACGTGGCGCTTGATTTAATTTAATTTTCACAGCAATGCTGCTCCCGTCTTACAGACCGAGACGCTGACATGCAGTTTCTGAGCGAGTCTCTGGTCACCCCCGCCCCTCCCCGCTGGGGAAGGATGGCGCCGGTGCTCACACTTAGGCTTTCCGCTGCCGGAATCCCATCCACCTGGCCTCCCCGCCTCTTTGGGACAACGCGCATGCTCCTGCCCCCATCTCTCCCAGAAAACAACGCCGTATTCCTCTTCTCTGAGGGGCAGCTCCGCGTGCTCCCCTCTCCCTGCATTCTTGGGTCTGAGTCCATTAAGAGCTGCTGCTTCCTCCCCAGGCGGCAGCTTGCGGTGCCCACGCCTGTCATCTCGGTGCCAGCGGATGGAGGGCATGTGTTTAGCACCCTCCTTGTTCTGTGTACTTTTCTTAGGTTAAGTAAAATTCGGTCGATTTGGGGGAAAACAAAAGTAAACTCTTGGGAGTTTTGGTTTTTTAAAAAACAGCCTCTTTGGAAAAAAAGCCACGTCCCTGCGGTTGAGCCGCGTGCCCTGTTCATATGCCCTCGCATTGCTCTCTGGCTCCCTGGGCTGACTGCTGCTCCGGCCGCTAGATTCCCGGCTGTCGCAGCAGCTGTCCCGGGCGACTGAGGTCTCCTGTCATTCCAATCAACCCGGGCCTCTGCCGACTCCTGTCTTCACTCCATCAGTGTCCCCATCGAGCCCACGCGCTGAGCAAGGCCCCTGCCGCCCGCTGTCATGTGGATAAAGGGGCACTGAGTTGGGCTGTCACCGTGGATGCGGCGGATGCAGCAGAGGGTACAAGAGGCAACTTGGGCTGTGGCCTTGCCTCTGTCCTCTGAAAGCCCGCGTTCCTTTTGCAGCCACGCACAGCCTCACGCACAGCCTCGTTTTCAGGGCTGTCCAACGTGAAACAGTCAGAGCTCGGGACTGCTGGGCCCTGCCTGCGGCTGCTGCCCCTGGCTCTCCCGTGAGCAGCCAGCAAGAGCTGAGAAGTTGTATTGGAAGTGTATCTTGATTGATCTTATTGTGTGCGAATTTATTGAATTTTAACTGAGATTTTTAGTATAAGAATGGAAAGCTAAACGACTGAACACAAATGTTGCTGCTTGGTCCAGGGCAGTGTGGATGTGAAAGGCAGGAGACATCACCTGTGAAGGCCAGCTTTGCGCAGCTGAGAAATGCAACTCATTTCCTGGTGGGCTTTGTGAATGGGCGCTCGCCCCGCAGCTGACAGGGAAGGGGAAAGCCAGCGTCTGGGTTATTAGAAAGCAGTCAGTGGCGGCTGGCTCATCAGTTATGCTGTCCGGGCAGGGACGTCCACTTTCCTGCCTTTGGTTCTCGGAGCGGTTCCATTTTCTTAGAGAATAGACGCTTATGAGAAGAAACACATGCACTTGTAGCTGTCGTTCCTCTATTACTCAGTTACTTAAATTGTGAATTCAAAAGAATTAGAAGCAGAAGCCATTTCCGTCTGACATTGCGCACAGACCACACTAATAGGGACGAGCATTTTTATGCGATTTCCATGTTTACGCAAATGAAGGCTGGGATGCACTGACACTGCCAACTGGTCACCAAGGGAACAGAGCGCCGCTAGAAAGCCCTGTGCGCGCTGCGCAGGTCTCCGTCCTCCCTTCTTCCGTAGGGCCAGCTGTTTGCATGCTCCTCCTTCACCGCCCGGCTCCGGGCTGGTGCTGTGCACCTGGCTTCCTAGGTGGGAAAGTAAACTTATGAGACAACCAAGGATTTGCCTGGAGTCAGGTCACAAGGTCAGAGCCTGAATTCTGGTGTGCAGCCTTGAAGACTGGTGATCTTGCTGGGAGCTCACAGCCCTCTCCCACCTGCTACCATCAAAACTGCTCAGCTTAGGACAAGCAGATTCCTGCCACCCAAAGCCATAGTCCATTCTATGTCTCTCCATGTGCACATGAGAACATGCGTTGCCACCTAGTCACGTTGCTTCAAGTTCTTCTTCACTTACTTTCTCTCAATTTTTATTGTTTGATTTTAGTGAGAGAGAGGAGAAGGGGAGAGAGAGAGAGAAAGAGAGAGAAAGGGAGATCAATTTGTTGTTCCACTTATTTATGCATTCATTGGTTGCTCCTTCTGTGTGCCCTGACCAGGGATCAAACCCACAGCCTTGGCGTGTCAGCACGACCCTCTGATCAATAAGCTCCCGGCCAGGGCGATGGTTTCCCTGACAGGGTGACACTGAACAAGCGAGCTGGAAGCATCCTGTGGTGTCGGGAATGTGAACGTGGAAGCAGCTCGCACAGGGGCGCTTTCTGCTTTCCTGTTCTTTGCACTTTTGGGTCTGTTTCCTTACCTGTCACATGAAAGGACTGGAATTATTTCATTTGTTCATTCATTCATCCGTACAAAACATTTACTGTGTACTTACTCTAGTGTGGGCACTATGACAGCTGATCTTGGCAAGTGACACAGAAAAATGCAAGGCTGCAGGGCATGGACAGGACAATGAAGTAAGAGTAATGATTTCACAGTTACAGGTAACCTCAGGTTTGCCTTCATGCCCTAAACTGCTATCTCTGTATTTGTTTCCTCAGCGGGGGATGGAAAAGGTCTGCCATCAGACTCTCCTCTCCACTTATGTCCATTTCCTCTCCATCGTCACCCAAAGCAGCACCTACATGGGATATCCACACAGGCATCACTTGCCTTGCTCCTTCTCGTGACTGAGTTTTGACGTAGCCAGACAGGCTACACGGATCATTCATCATATGCTAAATTAACATGGCCTACAGAGAAGACACAAACATTTTAAAACATAGTGTAGCTGCAAAACATTTCCTGTCTTGTACATGAGTTAGGTGTACATGTAAATAAGGAACATGGATGAACATAAATGCATACAGATATGTAAGACAGGAAGTGAGAGCAGTACTGCCGACGGGGAAGGGCTGCAAAGTCTGGGTGCTTTGCAGCCCTTCCCCGTCTGCACAAGTAGATGGTCACTGGGCAGACAAAGGGCAGCACACCAGGCACAGACTCCGCCCTCACACAGAGATCATAAGAGCATTGCATGCTGGGAGCAGGATCAGCCACTGGCAAAGACCACAGAACTGGACTGTCTGGTGGCCAGGCTCTCCCGACCCTATAGGCCTGCTCATCAGGTGAAGGCGGTCCAGCTTCTGTTCTGTAGGCTCACGGGGAATAGTGGCTCAGGCACAGGGTTGGAGGAAGGAAGCAAAAATGATGATTTCCATCTTGGACATGAATTCATAAAGACAGAAAATAGCACTTGTAATAAAAAGGTCTCTCATTCAAGGCTATTGGTATAGGAAAGGTAATTAGTCATTTGTGAACATTTATAAATATTGGACCTCATATAATGGTGCATAGCAAATGCTCTCTGAGGAAATGTTGTAACATTGGATAACTTGCAGCTTCCAACATTCTGGGTCCATCACTGTGGCCTCCACAATAACGATTCTCCTGCAGGAAGTGACATTCCCCACAAACAGTACTAACTCATTGCTCAAGGGGGAGAAGGGTGTGATGGTTTCCCCTCTGCTTGGAGAGGAAACAGAACTTTCCTCTGATGTGAGCAAAGCTAACAGTGTATTAGAGCTGATAGCTGACTGACAGTGTATTAGAGTAGGTGTAGCATCCTGTGCCTCCTTTGCCAGCTGCGAGCAGACACGGACAACCTGCAGCCCTCCACCCGCAGGCCTGAGCCGGTTTTAGAATTCCTGTCAACACACTGTTCCCAGCAGCCACCATCAATTAGTCAGAATTGACACAAAAATTAAAACGTTTGACCTCTCAGCTTCAGAGCATACAGGCTTTTAGGAAATGATTGCTCCCGTGTTCTCACCCAGAGCTGCACATTGTCATAAACTTCTCAATGTGGGTGACAGAACAGCATCAAAGGCTGCGGGTGGGGTAACCTGGGGCATCTATGGCGACTCGGCGCCCTCGGAGGTCACTGCGCCCGGAGAAGGGCTAAGGTGCCATGAGAATGCCCTTGAAGTGCCTGCTCATGGCCAGTGGACGAGCATCAGTTTTCTTTCTGACAGTTGACATTCAACATTGTTCTGGATCAGTGTCAGGTGCAACGCCTCGTGGTTAGACAAGCATGTGCTCTTCAGAGTGGTCCCTGATTGCTGGGGCCCACCTGGCCCCTGCATAGCTATGATGGTATTATTGACTCTATTCCAAGCTGCCCTTCATACCCAGGGACAGCTCTGCCACTGCTCTTGTGGTCCCGACTCGTGCCCAGACTTCCTTGGGCAGCTCCCCCCTCCCCCCGCCCCAGGCCCATTGGGAGGCTTCACACAGAGCCTCAGGAGCTTCTTGTCCAGGTGGAGGCAAGCGTCATGTTCTCACCAGTGTGCACACCCTCTCAGCCTGTTAACCAGGACTGTGTCCTGAGACGGCCACAGTGACGGAGATAAGGAGTCACAGAAGCAGAGACAGGGCTGTTCCTGTAAGACAAAGGCATCAAGATTGGCTTTAGAAGGCAGTAGAGAGACTCAAAAGCTAGACACCATGCAGTCGGAAAGAAGGAAAAATCAGTGCTTGGATGGAAATGGATGCTAAAGACAGCAAGGCGTTGCTAAACCAAACACATCTGAACAATAAGTAGACAAGCTTCATGCAGTAAAGTGGCTGGTAAGAGAAGTGATAAAGAGCTACATGGAAAGCCCTAGCCAGGTGGCTCAGTTGATTGGTGCATGGTCTCAGACACCAAAATGTGGTGGGTTCAATCCCCGGTCAGGGAGTGTACAGGAGGCAACAGATCAATGTTTCTCTCTCTTCAACAGTTATTGAAATTGTCAAGAAAAGGGTGGTATACATGTAAATAAAATAATTTAAAACAAAAAAGCTTTCTAAAAGTCTTAAGCACCAAGATTTAGGTGAAAATCCTATCTAATAAAAGAGTAACATGCAAATTAACCATCACTCTGCTACACCCACAAGCTACGCCCACCAGCCAATCAGGAGTGAGTTTGCAAATTAGCCCAACCAAGATGGCTGTGGCCACAGAGTGAACAGGAGGCTTCGGTTTCCCCAGCAATGGAGGAAGCCAAGCTTTCCGCACACTCTGGCGGGCCTAGGCCTCCACACAAGGCTACAAAGTTTCAATTATAGAAGATAAATAAATCTTAACAAAAATGGTGGCAGCCACGGAGCTGTAGACAGCAGGAGGCTTGAGTTTCCTCTGGCGATGGAGGAAGCCAAGCTTCGGCAGCCCTGGCCTGCCTTGGCCTCCAATCAAGGCTACAAAGTTTTAATTATAGAAGATAAATAAATCCCAGATACCAGGGCCTCCGCTTGGGTTGCCAGGGGGCGTGGCTGGCCTGCAAACCACCACAGGCCCTTTGCCCAGGCCACCCCATGCCCCAAGGGAACCACCACCCTGATCCGGGACACCCTTCAGGGCAAACCAGTTGGCCCCCACACATGCACCAGGCCTCTATTCTATCTAATAAATGAGTAATGTGCAAATTGACCATCCCTTCAGCACACAAGATAGCTGCCCCAATGAGGTCAAAGATGGCTGCCCCAATGAGGTCAAAGATGGTTGCCCCCATGTGGACACAAGATGGCCGCTACAAGATGGCCAGCAGGGGAGGGCAGTTAGGAGGGACCAGGCCTGCAAGGGAGGGCAGTTAGGGGTGACCAGGCTGGCAGAGGATGGGAGTTGGGGGCAACTGGTCCTGCAGGGAAGGGCAGTTGGGGGGAACCCAGACCTGCAGTGGAGAGCAGTTGGCAGGTACCAGGCCTGCAGGGGAGGGCAGTTAAGGGTGACCAGACCTGCAGGGGAGGGCAGTTAGGGGCAAACAGGCTGGAAGGGGAGCAGTTAAGCATCGATCAAGCTGGCAGGGGAGTGGTTAGGGGTGATCAGGCTGGCAGTCAGAAGTGGTTAGGGGCAATCAGGAAGGTAGGCAGGTGAGCAGTTGGGAGCCAGTAGTCCTGGATTGTGAGAGGGATGTCCCAGATTGGAGAGGATGCAGACTGGGCTGAGGGACAACCCACCCCCGGTGCATGAATTTCGTGCACCGAGCCTCTAGTGTTTTTAATAATTGCCTGCATTTAACCTATAATCCCATCTAATAAAGAAGGAATATGCTAATTGACCATCGCTCCCTCACAAAGATGGCAGTGCCCCAGCCAATAAGAAGGGAATATGCTAATTGACTGCCACACCCTCAAATATGGCAGCACCCACAGCCACAAGATGGCAGTTCCCAGTCCCCTCAGCTACACCAGGGCGGCAGGCACCCGGCATGGCCAGGCCCGCCCCCAGGCGGGTCAGGCCACTCTGTGTGCCTGCCTCCGAAGTCCCCCAGGCCCTCTGTTCCCCAGCCACCCAGGGCCAGCCCAAGGTGCAGGCAAGCCTCGGATGGCAGCTGCCCAGCTGCCCAGGGTTGCCCCAGGCTCAGGTAACCAGGGCCAGCTGAGGCTTGTGCAGCCTGCAGTGGCAGCGGAGGTCGGATGGGGGCATCGCCTTCCCTTGATAGCCAGGTCACCTCCCGCCCCTGAGGGCTCCTGGACTGTGAGAGTGGGCAGGCCATGCTGAGGGACCCCCCCTCCAGTGCATGAATTTTCATGCACTGGGCCTCTAGTCTATAATAATAAAAGCATAACATACAAATCGACCAAACAGCAGAACAGCAGAACCATCTAGACCACCATGGTATGACACGCACTGGCACCAAGCCAGCCAAGGCAGGTGCAATGTGATTGATTAGGGGGCCCGCCATCACCCCATGATCACCCAACAGAGGGAGGCCCAGGCCACAGGCCAGGGGGCGATCAATGGGGGAGGCTCCACTATCTCCCCAAAGAGGGAGGCCCAGGCCACCCTCTGTGGGGCGATTGATTGGGGGGCTCTGCGGAACCGGAGAACTGGGGGCATGTGTCAGCGGACGCTGGTGGCGCCAGGCTAAGGTGGGTGCAGGCAGGGGGCGGTGGGTGGGGTCAGGGCCGAGAGGCAGCTGGTGCCGCGAGGGCCTACACTTGCATGAGTTTCGGGCACCAGGCCTCTAGCTATAGGATAAGAACTTATATGAAAACAAAGTGGCCAGTGCACACCCACCAACTGGCCTCCTTGGTTGTTAGCGAGCGAGCATGGAGAAGGGCTGCCTTTCTGCTGGCTGACCTTTTGCAAAGAATATAGAGCTAATTTATGAAAGAAGCCCCTTCCCTGGATGCAGTCCTAGCCTCTGCTATAATGAGAAAAGTAAGGGCCACAATATAGGGGATTTCTAGTTTGTTTTCTGGTTTACTAATTTTATTTTAATTATTTTTTATACTTGCCTCCTTATATTTCTTTTTTCCCCTTTATGTTCTCCCATCACCGTTTATCCTCCCTCTACCCTCTTCCACTTCCCCCTATGCCCTTCCCGCCCCTTCCCCCCAGGAGTTCTTTCTCTTTTTTCTTTCTCTTTTGCTGAATCCCTCCACCCCAAATGTTTTTAGGTGGGTTGTTCAAGATGCCACAACAAAGCAGAGGCTTCCTTCAGAATGAGCTGCCCGTTAACATGTGAGGAGCCACAACGAGTCCCTGTCCCCGGGACACAGGAGCAGGAAGGCCTCCCCGCTGTCCTGGCTCCCAGGTGGTGGTGTCACTAGTGGCCAGGGTACCACGATGTTTAGATCTTCATGCTGCAAGATTTACTGGAAACAAATTATCCAATTACTATGTAACCAAATGCATTGTAAATTTTACTGCTCCAACCATCACAGACACATGCAGGAACTTCTACACACAGATTACTGGGGGTGGGGGAGACAGAAATTAAGTAGATATAGAGAGAGCAAATCAGAATTGAACTAACAATGTACCCTAACGTATCGTTTCAATGCCACGTCCCATACCAGGGTCTCTCATTTTTTTAGCCTCCCCATTAATCCGGCTAGAATTTGAATCAGTCCAGATTAGGTGTTAATATATTATTTATAGCCTTTACACTGGTGCTAAGTTGTGCATTTTCATCCCAACAAGGATAACAATTCAGTCAGGTTTATGCAAAAGCAATTTAATTGGATAGCATATCATTATGTTAAAATAAACTTTTTATACTTTTTTCACAGACTTGAGTCAAAGGAGCCTTTCCTATCTGTTGGGTGAGTATATGTCTAAATATTTTAAATCTCAATTTTTTAATCAATTTTCAACTCAAATTACCAAGGTTCACTGAGATGGTGTTTCAGTCATTTAATTCCATATCCAGAGTCTTAACACATCTCTGGGTTCATCGTTTCTTCAGCAGCATTGCTGCCTCCATTTGATGAAGACTTAAGTAAAAGGCACCCTGGTGTCTGTGACCTCAGAATGCAGCTGATGGACGTTTGTGCAACCTTCCATCTCAATGAGCACAGGGTAGACTGGTCATCTATGTTCTCATCATGTAAACAGACGCTCAGTCAGGTTCAAGCTTTCCTCTGAACTGCAGCGTCACTGTTCCCGGCCCGCCCACTGTGGCCGTTTCCTTCCGTCTTTTCTGCTCAGTGATCCTTCTGCCAATTTCTCCAGCATGATCTCCAAAACCTCTATCTTTCCTCTTTTTTTCTCATTTCACTTTTATTTCTCCACTCCATTCACACTTACTGGCTCTCTGAACACAGCTGGTGGTACTGTCCTGAGTCAAGATACATGGTCCAATGGTAGCATATTGTGAGCAAGAAGACGGGGACGACCTTCAGGCATTCTGAACTGATGGTTTTTAACACATCTGTCCAGCAATCCTTTGACTAATATATTAAAGGATTGTTCCTATATTAGTCACTTTAGGACATTTTAATAGATTAGTCAAAGGGGAGAGCACTTCTGCGTGCTCAGCATATGTCCATGCTGTCAAGTCTCAGAAGGAGCTGGAAGAGGTGATGTCTTGTTCTGAGGAGGTTGTGCGGCATTTGGTGAAGAAACAATCACATCCAGGGGCCACTCACGCTCGGTAACCAGAACACGGATATGGGGTTAGATTCTGAGTGATCACATCAATTTCCTTTTATGTCTTTGTTCGTGGCCTTTGACTATTTCTGTCACTCCTTGAGCACCATGGTCCCTCCCCTTCTACTCCTCATAAAAGCATCTCATAAAGTCGCTTGAATCACAGTAATCAAAATAATGGTTTGGGAGGTTGGGGAATAGAAATGAGCAGGTGATTTATTGGAGGACTTCATGAAAAATGGAAGGTCGTGTTGATCTGGTCCAAAGAAATCACTAGAGCGTGCTTCCTTCCTTCATTGTCATCAGCTGCTATTGTTAGACATCTGTAAGCCAGAAGCAGCCTTTCATTCGGAATGCATGTGTCCTGCACTCGAGTAAGGGGGTGAAATAGATTTTCTTCACACCTCACTTAGTGCAGTTTCTCAGCGGTGTTCCCTGTCCTCCCACTACTCTGAGATGGAAGTCATTTTTTTATTGCACAGCCTCCATAATCTTTGTTCTAAACTTATTCGGAGTTTAGAACTCAGTAGTAGAGCCCTGAAAAAAAATTTTCAAAGAAGAATGATTTATAACTCAGCAAATACTCAAAATGGGAAAACAACATAGCAGATGATGATATGACTTAGGTATGACTTAGACATTATTTAAGTATGACTTCGATATGACAAGTATTATTTAGACATGAATTATGTGTGACTTAGATATGACTTAGGTGTAAATTAGGTATGACTTAGATGTGACTGAAACAACTTAGATATGACTTAGGTATGATTTAGATATGACTTAGATGTGACTTACACATGACTTAAGTGTGATTTAGACATGACTTATGACTTAGATGTGACTGAAACATAACTTTGATATGACTTAGGTATGACTTAGATATGATTTAGAAGTAAAGTGAGGTGAAACATACACCCAATGGTGAACACTTTACATCATAGTGAAATTTCCCCATTCTCCTCCAAGGAAATGATTTTAAATACTATTGTCCAAAAGTATGTATGAATCTCTCCTGACCCTCTTCAGTGAGAGAACAGGGTAATGGTGACCATGAGGACACACACGAGCCTACCAGGCAACAGGTTATCTATTGCAAGAAACATATATTCAAAGATGTGACTTTTATCTTAGTTGCTTGCCAAAGGGAATAAGAGCATGGTGTGTGGTCCCTGATATCGTGGACATGTGACTATACAACATAGGACCCTGCACACCTCATGGACATTCGCTTTAATTCTGTGTTGAATAAAAAATCATATTAGTGAATAACACAGTGTTAAATAGTGCATACTTCAGCCCACTGCCTGCCAGTGTCTTAAAAAGGTGCTACTATGTGCATTTAGAAATTGCTTCCACCTCCTTGTCTCTGACCCTCACAGACAAGCTCTATTAGTTTAGGTGGTTATTTCAAATAAAAACCAAGCTTCGGGTCTTTATTTGTGAAATAGAGAATAAGTAAGAAAATTCGCATCATGCATTTAGCTCCGTCCTGGCGCATAGGGACTATCAGAACGTCAGCTCTCCTTGCAGCCCTAGAGGCCGTTCATGTTGTGCCAGAGAGTCAGTCAGAGAGTAAGCGCCTTCTGCAGGCCATGCTTTGAGCTACACATGGAAATCAAAGAAGTTTTTATAAAGCAGAGAAAAAAATAAAACTTGTGAATGAAATAAGCTATCAAACATGAGCACATATATTCTGTTTCATATTTCAATGATGAACATTAATAATTGTCATTTAAATTCCTGAAATAAAAAGAAATGTTGATACAGTTTGATGCCCATCTCTTCTTAATGTAAATATGGAAGCAAATTTTCTCCTCAGATAAATGTGCTGCAGAAATTATGAAATAGCATTTTTATATTTTTAAATATGTTTTTATTAATTTCAGAGAGAAAGGGAGAGGGAGAGAGATAGAAACATCTCTCAGAGAGAAACATCCACCAGCCGCCTCTTGCACACCCACTACTGGAAATCCAGCCTGCAACCGGGCTTGTGCCCTGACCAGGAATTAAGCCCTGACCTCCTGGTTCATAGGTCAACACTCAACCACCGAGCACACTGGCCAGGCATGAAATAACGTTTTTAAACACAACATAAAATCAATCAGAACATACCCATGGAAAATTTTGTCAAAAACATTTACAACACAAGGAAATACTTGCTTACAGAAAAGCTCAGGAAATTGTGGAAGGAAATCGGTGATCTCAGGCCTTCCACTCTAGGCTGATGTAAGAACTTCACAAGTCAATGATGAATAAATAATGTCATTAGGAAAATAAAAAATAGTCGTAGCTGGTTTGGCTTCATGTATAGAGCATCAGCCTGTGGACTGAAGGGTCCCAGGTTTGAATCCAGTCAATGTCACAGACCTCACTTTCAGGCTTGATCCCGGGCCCCAGTCAGGGCCTGTGCGGGAGGCAACCAATCAATGTGTCTCTCTCACACTGATGTCTCTCTCTCTCTCCATTCCTTCCACTCTCTCTAAAAATAAATGGAAAAAAAAATACCCTCAGTGAGGATTAACAAAAAAAGAAAGGAAAATAAACAATAAACATTAGCCTAGCATGAAGCCTGAAGGCTCATTTGACAGTCTGATGCTGTTTCCCAGGGTGGGTCAATGTATACGGTGGTTTCCATGGCTACCTGGCAATTCTGGTACCGCCAGGCCTTGAAATCCTGTCTGCACCAAGCCTGCATCCTCCCCATCCTCCCCTTCCTTGCAGGCAGGTCATCCTCACAAACATTCATGGTCTTGGGATTGCTTCAGAAAAACCTTTGGAACCTAACTTCCCCCAGCCCCTCCCTGCTTTGAGGCACATGGGGGTGGACACATTGATCTAGACCTGTCTGGGTTCAGCACGGGAGGCCAGGAGCTAGAGAGACCGGAAGGCGTGCCTCGGAGTCTGCGAGGGCCCGCGAGCACGCTGCCTGCGCTCACTTGCACGAAACTCACTCTGGCGTCAACCCAGACCTCAGGTTGGGGTTGCACTAAACTTTAAATGTTAAATTATTAAAAAATATAATTTAAACACTTAATAAGTTATTTTATTAAATATTAATAACAATGTTTCATTTTTCATATTATTATAAATATATCTCATATAAATGCATTATTTATATGTAATATGTATTACGTGTATAATTTAGTATATATAACATAAAATACTTTCCGATAAATAAAGTAATTTTAATTAGACTTAGAAAGTAAAATGTTTTCCCCTCTCACCTGACAATAAAAGTCCCAGCTGAACTGCCTTACCCTGCAGCGCAGAGCTCAGGCCTGCACGCAGAGGACCGTTCGGCAGTGCTGTTCTGCTCATCCTCCCGCGTCACACCTTGAAGCAACCCCGGGAACAGGCCTGGCAAGGGCTTCCTCTAAGTGGCATCAGGTAGACTCTGATTTGGGAAGTGAGCTGGGAGAAGAGGGGCATCAGGTCTGCACTTGGAAAAGAATAAGGACTGAGTGGTCGATCCAGTTAAGATTCTAAAGTCAAAATCTTGGTTTAAGACCAGTTTTGCCTTGAAAAAGGTTCCCCAGCCTCTTATGGACAGCACAGAGGAGGGGAGGAGGGCGTGCTGCTCTTTGGCCCTTTGAGCGAAGAGGTAAAAGCGCATGCGGGGCAGCCTGTAAGTCCTCAAGCGAAAGGCACACTTCTCACACACCGAGCTGTTTATACTCAAGGCACTACGTGAAAGCCTCCAACGAATTAGCTCTCCTCACCTTGTCCCATGAAGCTGACCTTTTAAAGGGAAGGCTTTGCAATGGTTGGTTGCATTTTGGAACTGAAACTTTGATTCACACCAGTTGTTCAGCAGATGAATTTTCGCAGGAGTAGCTTGCTTGTAAGAATGATTATTTATTGCATGGGTAAACACCGTTTTCAGACTTTTTCACTACTAGAATAATTTAAATAACTCAGACTATTGAAAAATTATATGGATACAGCTCAGAAAACATTCTTTTCCAGGCTTGGCTGAGAGGCATTTAAACACACACTCAGAACAGGAAGCCCAGTTATGACCTTGATCTCACTGAGGCGCTGGCTCTGTGAGCGAGGGGCCCTGGCCGGCCTAGCGGCTCTCCTGCTCAGTCCCCCAAGGCTGTGGGCACCCTCATCTGTGATGGGCGGAAACCCACCATTTGGGATGCCATGGATGAGCCTAGAGGACATTACAGTAAATGAAACCTCAGACAGAAAGGCCAGGATGCATGGCCTCACGGAGGCGGAGCTGGATGAGCTGAGCTCAGAGCCTGGGCGGGGGAGGGGCGGGAGGCGGGGGTCAGGGGTGGGGGCACGGAGAGGTAGAACAGTGGCCGCCATTGATGCGGGCCTATGAGTTCTGGGAACTGATGTTAATGGTGACTTGTTAATAGCACTGTTTTGAAACTTGAAACTTGCTTTTTAAAGAAGTGGATCTTAAATGCTCTCATCCAGAAAGCGGAACTATGTGAGGTGGTGGATAGGTTAATTAGCTTGGTTGTGGAAGTCATTTCACAATCTGTACATATACGAAAACACCACGTTGTGTGTCTTAAATATATGCAGTTTTCACTTGTCAAAAAAATAGGATCTGTAAAAAAAACCAGAAAGAACCGAAAGGAAATGCCTGATGGAAATGTCATTTCTCTAAGATGTCAGAATCGGTGAGTGAGGGTGCCGTCCCAGAGGCTCCACTGAGCGTGGTGGGATACACCGTGCGGTTCACTTACTTATTCACGACGGCAAAGCAGCAGCGGGGAGGCCAGGCGTCGCGGCATGCGGTTTGGGCAGCTCAGCCAGGAGGCCGCAGCGCTGCAGCCTCAGGGAACCCTCAGTCCGTTCCCCACAGGCCGCTGCGGGGCCGGGCAGGGAGGGGGAGATAGGCGCATGCCCGGTGAAGTGGGGGGACAGCGAAGATGCTTGCTGTCAATCACACCTGGGAACAGAGGTCACGGGCCAGGACAGGCGTGGCCACTGCATGCACCCGAAGATTTGAGATATTTGTCCCCTCAACCAAGAAGCTCGCTCTCTTGGGCTCTTCCCGCCTCGTGCTCTGGGCTCTTGGTTCCTCTTGGCTCTCTGGGGACTCTGGTTGCAGGGGCGCACTCCTGGGCTCCCTACTTTGCCCACGGGGCCCAGCCCATAGGCCCCACGCACAATGGGAGGCAACTCTGGCCACTGGCTTTGCTTCCCGCTCCACTGAAGCCCCCGCCTTGTCTATGACTGGACTTTGGAGACCAGGACCGTGACTCCACGCAAATAAAAGCCGCATCCTCCCAGGCGAGTCTCAGACATTTCTTTTTTTTTTTTTTTTTTTTTGAGATATCATAAGGAACACCCCCAGCACCCGCTGGGGAAAGGGATGCCCAAGGCCCCTGGTAGAAGGATCGGGTGACTGTGGCCTGTGCTAAAATCCAGATGTGTGTCAAAACGAAGGGAAGGGTAACGAGAAACTGTCCCAAAGCTTTCAACACACCATCGGACTTCACGGAGTCACCGACGGCCAGTTCAGTGACTACCTTCTGATGGAGTGGCTTCAATTCCTCCCGTCTCCAGGGAAACGGGGATATGGGGATGAGCCCATTTGCCCCTTCTAGAAATCCATTTCTCGTTTTTTGGACTCAGACAAGTGCCACCACAAAATTAATGGTTCCTTTAGCAACTGTGCTCATGTTATTTCTCTGAGGCCCCCGGGCTGCTTCTCTGGCGAGGGCACGGAGCTTCTGATGCCGCAGTTGTCAGTTATTTCATCAGCCTGCCCTCAGCCCGGCGCCGTGGAAGTACGCGAGAGCTCTGCCCAGGCTTTTACTAGGATTCTGCCCCATCAGCGTGCCCGCCGCGCCGCCAAGATCATTAACCGCACCGGATGGCAGAGACTACATCCCCAGTAAATGGGGTGATCCATCACGCATGTGTCTGCTTTGGCAGAGGTGCCTCGGCAGCAAGAACCGGTGGCTGCTCACTAATGAAACACAGAGGAGTCCTCACAGGCCGGCTCGGTCCTTCCAGCTCTAATGTCACAGCCGCACGGGCTGCTCGTGGGCACAACCACTTTCATTTCTCCCGGAAACGTCCTCCTGGGGAGAGGGAAGTCGTGCTGATTGCAGCGGCAGGGCAGGGCGGGCAGGGCGGGCAGGGCGGGCAGGACGGACGGCGCTCCTGGAGGGAAGAAAACGGACAGCAGCGTTCACAGACTGACGTTCTGCTCAGAAAGGAAGCAGCGGTGCAGGGTTTTGTAGCTGATGATGTTTCCGGAGTGTTATCAGCGCTTCCGCTGCACCTCGCGCATTCACCTAACCGTGTCCCGCACGCCAAAGGCCACGGCCTGCACCGGCTTCACTTGTCACGGGCCACCTCCCCCCGGTCCGGGTGATCATGAAACGTTGAGGTGTTTAAAGAGCAGCCTATCATTTGATACACAGAGAGAAAACACTATTTAGGCATTAAATCCATTCGAACCGATAGCAAGTCTGATGTCATACAGGCTCCGTGTGTATTTAAGGTAAAATAGTGTTAACATTGTAACTGAAACAATATTGGCTAAATAACCTAACTGCACCCTCTAAACTCTTAGCCATAGCAATTTTTACCTCTGAATTATTTTATTTTTTAAAATATATTTATCGATTTTGGAGAGGAAGGGAGAGAAAGAAGCGATCACGTGAGAGCGAAACACCAACCGGCTGCCTCCTGCACACCCAGGTGCTGCTGCCGAGGTGGTCTGAGCACTCCAGCCGCCTGCCCCTGCGGTCTCAGCCTCCATGCCCAGCCCTGAGCAGCTCTGGCCTCTCTGGGGGTCAATGTGTTCCTCGAAACCACCATGACTTCCCCGAGGAGCTGAGCATTGTTCTCACATGTTCTGCACTGGTCACCGGGTCGGGGTTCTGATGTGTCTGCGAGCGGCTGTGTCCCCGTTGAAGGCGAGCCAGCACCTGCTTGAGGCTGCAGGTCCAGGGGCTCAGTGTGCTGTCCTTCCTTAGCCCCATGCCCACTGACCACGTGTCAGGTTTTACTCAGAGCGCCGTGCACAGGCGGTGACTGCGCAGCACTGACCCCGGGGGCCTGAGGGCATCTTCATGGGTGGTATCGTCAGTCCAGCCTTCTGGGCTTTTCCATGGACTGCGTCCCGGTCAGACACCCTCTGGCCCGCTCTCCTTTCCTGTTAAAGTGTGTTGGCTCTTTTCCATAAAAGCCCCAGAGAGCACGGAGCCAGAGCTCCCAGGTCCCATCTCAGGGTTCCAGACCAGCAGAGAACACGCCACAGCGGCTCCGGGGCAGGGCGACATGCGGTGGCAGACAGCACGCCCTCCCGGCTCCACGGGCAGCACAGCTCTGCCCTGATCGCCAGTGCCCCCTGGGCCACAACAGACTGCAGGGAGCCCTTTAGAGTGTCCCTCTCATCACAGACGGGGGTCAGGCAGGCTGCAGAGGGGAGGCCAGCCAGGCCTGGAAAAGCAGCGTTCTCGGGTCACTCTGCTCACACGCACACAGGAAGGGATGACCTGCTCACATATACATAGGAAGGGATGACCTGCTCACACGCACACAGGAAGGGATGACCTGCTCACACGCACACAGGAAGGGATGACCTGCTCACACATACACAGGAAGGGATGACCTGCTCACATGCACACAGGAAGGGATGACCTGCTCACACGCACACAGGAAGGGATGACCTGCTCACACGCACACAGGAAGGGATGACCTGCTCACATATACACAGGAAGGGATGATCTGCTCACACGCACACAGGAAGGGATGACCTGCTCACACATACACAGGAAGGGATGATATGCTCACATGTACACAGGAAGGGATGACCTGCTCACACGTACACAGGAAGGGATGACCTGCTCACATGCACACAGGAAGGGATGACCTGCTCACACATACACAGGAAGGGATGACCTGCTCACACGCACACAGGAAGGGATGACCTGCTCACACGCACACAGGAAGGGATGATCTGCTCACATATACATAGGAAGGGATGATCTGCTCACACGCACACAGGAAGGGATGACCTGCTCACACGCACACAGGAAGGGATGACCTGCTCACACGCACACAGGAAGGGATGACCTGCTCACATATACACAGGAAGGGATGATCTGCTCACACGCACACAGGAAGGGATGACCTGCTCACACATACACAGGAAGGGATGATATGCTCACATGTACACAGGAAGGGATGACCTGCTCACACGTACACAGGAAGGGATGACCTGCTCACATGCACACAGGAAGGGATGACCTGCTCACACATACACAGGAAGGGATGACCTGCTCACACATACACAGGAAGGGATGACCTGCTCACATGCACACAGGAAGGGATGACCTGCTCACACATACACAGGAAGGGATGACCTGCTCAGGGCACACAGGAAGGGATGACCTGCTCACACATACACAGGAAGGGATGACCTGCTCACACGTACACAGGAAGGGATGACCTGCTCACACTTACACAGGAACGGATGATCTGCTCACATGTACACAGGAAGGGATGATCTGCTCACATGCACACAGGAAGGGATGACCTGCTCACATGCACACAGGAAGGGATGATCTGCTCACATGTACACAGGAAGGGATGACCTGCTCACACATACACAGGAAGGGATGACCTGCTCACATGTACACAGGAAGGGATGATATGCTCACATGCACACAGGAAGGGATGACCTGCTCACACATACACAGGAAGGGATGACCTGCTCACACTTACACAGGAACGGATGATCTGCTCACATGTACACAGGAAGGGATGATCTGCTCACATGCACACAGGAAGGGATGACCTGCTCACATGCACACAGGAAGGGATGACCTGCTCACACATGCACAGGAAGGGATGACCTGCTCACACTTACACAGGAACGGATGATCTGCTCACATGCACACAGGAAGGGATGACCTGCTCACATGCACACAGGAAGGGATGACCTGCTCACATGCACACAGGAAGGGATGACCTGCTCACATGCACACAGGAAGGGATGACCTGCTCACATGCACACAGGAAGGGATGACCTGCTCACACGCACACAGGAAGGGATGACCTGCTCACATGTACACAGGAAGGGATGATCTGCTCAGGGCACACAGGAAGGAATGACCTGCTCACACACATAGGAAGGGTTGAGCTGCTCAGCACTTTGCAGAAGCACACAGGCTGATTGCAGCCAGGAGTTGTGCAAGGCCATGCCGCAAACCTGGAGGGGCAGAGTGGCCATGCCAACCTTTCCTGGCTCCCTATAGGAGAGCGTCAGAGCAGCACAGCTAGGCCTTGTCCTGGGGTGCTCACCCTCCTGATTTCAGGGTTCCTGTCTCCAAAAGCCCCAGGGATCCCCCCTTCTCTAAGACTCCCTCCACTCTCTGCATGTTTGGTCCATGTTAGGCAGGGACAGAGGGTCATCTCCCCGAATGGACTGAGGAGGATTAATTGTGAGAAACGGATCCCAGCTGGCAGGTCCTACAAGTTCATGGCTTTTGAGTGGAGCCTATCCTCCCCTCTGCCCCGCCCTGCCCCAAACCAAGTGTTCCTGGATAGAGAGAGTCAGAGACCCAGGCTTCTTCCCAATGAGGCCCTCCATCCTCAGCTCATGGTGCCAGGGTAGCCCTGGGGATGGCCTCCTACCCACTGAGTCACCTTCAGCCTCTGCACAGGGAGGGTGGGCTGTGCCTCCTTCTGCTTCTTGAAGCCCATCTCCTTTCCTGAGTCTGTCCACAGGGCCGGGCTCAGAGCCTCTGGCCCATTCCCAGGATTCCCATCACTGGAAGGTTTAAGTGGAAGATCTGACTGATGTCTAGAAAGAGCTGGGAAGAGGAGTTAGGGAGGGGATTGGAAATGGAAGCAAAGGACGGGCTTGGAGGCCACTGTGGCTCGTGGTCCATATCTGAGTGGATGGAGCTAGCAAACCTGAGAAGGTGGCCTCACGTTTGAATCGGGCTGAATTCAGGATTACAGGGTGATGCCTGCGGCACCTGGTTGCACTCAATAAACATCTGTGACTACAGGGACTGGGTAATGTTTCCTGACCGTGTGGTGTCTGCTCTGACCAGAACTCTCCATGCCTCTGTGGCCAGCTCTGTAGAAAGAATGTGTTTCTTCCCAGCACTGGGCCCCACACTGAGTGCCCCGGAGCCCTTGAGGCAGAGAGGAGGGGCTGCGAGTGAGGATGCCATGAGGGCAGGGCGCCATCCTGAGTCAGCTGGATCCAGTGGGCATCAGTGTTCTCACTGTACGTGACCGGGCACCCATGCTATCTTACTCAACACGTCCTCCTCGATTTGATAGCTACGTGACATTCTCCAGTGTGAATGCCCCACACCTTTTGACCAGTCTCCTACTGATGGACAGGTGATGTGGCCACATTTGCCACAATTAATCGTGTATCTATCACCTGCGATCCAGCTATTCCATTTTTCAAAATTAATCCAGCAGGTAGTCTCACTTCATTATCCTTGTTGATTCTCTCTTCTTCATCCCACATCATCAACAATAAATGGCTTTGCTGGGGATCAGAGTGGCTCCCCAACATCACTTTCCCTGACTTCATTAAAGTTCACACTCTTCGTAAGATCAGCATTTTCACCCCCAGGGAGGCCAGAGGGCAGCCCGGACCCTGCTGAGTCTCCTTGCACACCGTGGGTTCCACCTTCCTTCCGCTTTATCCGCTCTTTAAAGTTTCATATTATAATCATCATGAATATCTAAATAATAGCTCAGTGATCCAGGACAATCATTCTGTGCATAAAAGTTATTTTGGCTTTTAGAGGCCGTGTGAACCTCAGATCTGCGTCGGAAGTGCTGGCAGAGGGTTTAAAGTCTCGCTTCCCAATTAGCGTCTGTTCACCAACCAGGGATGACGGATCTTTATTTCATCCGTCTCAAAATGTGACCTTTTCCACACTTTTAGTGACATTTTAAAGTACAGAATATTTCTTGATTCAAAAGATTTCCTACTTGCCCTAACCGGTTTGGCTCAGTGGATAGAGTGTCGGCCTGCAGACTGAAAGGTCTCAGGTTCGATTCCGGTCAAGGGCATGTACCTTGGTTGCGGACGCATCCCCAGTAGGAGGTGTGCAGGAGGCAGCTGATCAATGTTTCTCTCCCATCGATGTTTCTAACTCTATCCCTCTCTCTTCCTCTCTGTAAAAAAATCAATAAAATATATTAAATAAATAAACAAAAGATTTTCCACTTAATTCTGCAGAACAAATCAATTATCACAGTTTAAACGGTCGCTGCCAAATACCAGCAAAAGAAGGGCATCACCTACACTTTAAGAGCTTATGTGTGTGAAGGGGGCGGGGGAGATTCCTTGAGCAGCTGTATTATGGTATGCCAACTAGGACAGATGCTAAGATAAAAATCAACCCCCAATGTTTCCTGGTTTTAGAGACCTTATTGTTTCTTCAGTGACATGTTTACTGGGTCACATTCAGAACTCACCATTAGATCCTACAGGCCACATTCAACTTCAAAATGACAGGACAATCTGGCCGGTGTGGCTCTATTGATTGGGTGCCATCCCATGTACCAGGAGGAGCCAGTTGGATTCCCTCCCAGTCAGGGCACATGCCCAGGTTGCAGGCTTGATCCCCAGTAGGGGTGTGCAAGAGGCAGCTGATCAATGTTTCTCTCTCATCAATGTTTCTATCTATCCCTTTTCCTTCCTCTCGCTGAAATCAATAAAAACATTTTTTTAAATTACAGAACAGCCCAGCAGTGTGGCTCAGTGGCTGAGAGTAGACCCATGAACCAAGAAGTCACCAGTTTGATTTCTGGTCAGGGTACATGCCCAGGTTTCAGGCTCAATCCCCAGTAGGGGGCATGCAGGAGGCAGACTACTGATGTTTCTCTCTCATCAATGTTTCTATTTCTCCCTCTCCCTTCCTCTCTAAAATCAATAACATATTTTTTAAAAATAAAAAATATAAGTGACAGAACAGTCTAACTCAAGATGGCCATTGTAATTGTCTAAAATTCTAAATTAATATTCAGATGTTTAAACATTCTAGTGTAGATATGTTGTTTTCTTACAAAACGTAATAATAATAACTGTTATAGGAGAAAGCTTCACAAATGTGTGCCATTCAGTTCAAAAAAATATCTCCTGGGTGACTACACACACCTGCCTTCCCAGGCTCCCCATCCTGTGAGGCAGAGGCATGCACAGCCAATTCCATACAGTCTTCAGCCAGAAGATTGCAGACATGACAAGAAGGACACCTGTGCATTGATGACTAAATCAGGTTAAAACAAAGAGATGGGTCTTACCCAGCGGTACTCTGACATGAGCCCTCCTGGAATATCTTACTGTGAAAACTTCAGTGTCGAGAAATTCAGACAAAGTAAATTAAGTTCAAAGGAGGAAGACAGGAGTGATTAATGAGATGGGGAGGTTGGTCTGTGAAGGAAAAGGCTAACAGAAATAAATCTGTATAGATTAGCTATGTGACAGGAACAAAAAGAGGGCTGACAAGCATTGATTCCAATACAAATTCAGAAAGACAGCAAACAATAACACCAGCAAAACAAGATAACAAAAACAAACAATAGCACAGGAGGTGGAATTTCATCTAACTCAACAAACTTTTTATTTTATTTTTATTTTTTTAAAAGGATATTTTTATACACCACCATTCTTTATATATATATATATATATATATATATATATATATATATATATATTTTTTTTTTTTATTGATTTTTTTACAGAGAGGAAGGGAGAGAGAGAGAGAGTTAGAAACACCGATGAGAGAGAAACATCGATCAGCTGCCTCCTGCACACCCCCTACTGGGGATGTGCCCGCAACCCAGGTACATGCCCTTGACTGAAATCAAACCCAGGACCCTTCAGTCCGCAGGCCGACGCTCTATCCACTGAGCCAAACCGGTTTCGGCTACCTCAACAAACTTTTTAATTGAGGACAATGAGTTAGGCCTTTAAGGATGGATGCATATTCAACACAATGAAGATACAACACGTTGACAGGTGCACACCTTGAGCAGAGCCTCTAACAGGGAGCTTTGTGCTGAGCAACCAGTCCAGCGAAGGCAAAGGCTGTGGAGAGGAGGGTCTCTCTGAGAGAAGGAGCCTTGCTGGGCCACACAGAGTGCAGGGCTGGGAAGGGCTGAATGAGTGAGGGGTAATGGGACACACTGCTGATGACTGTTGCAAGGAGCAGCTGCATTTTGGAGAGAAATGAAGTTTGCAGTCTCAAGGTTGCCTGGAGGTCGTGCAGAGTAGCTGGAGAGGTGTTGCTGCGGTTCTCTGTTAGTTCTGACACTGTGTGAAAAGAATGCTTTTAATTCCTTCTCAGCGTGGATGGTGGGTGGGGATCTGGGAGAGACTTGAGGCCAGGAACACCTGCTGGGAGCCGGTGTCCCTGCTCCAGGCAAGACTGCGCAGCTCCCGGCCAGGCCTTTCAAGGAGCTGGTGCTTGGTTCACGTGCTTCCCTACTTACAGTTCTCTCATCAAAGGCGTCAGGATGTCTATAAAACTAAATGCTCGTTCTCATGGTAGCTTTGGAAAGTCATCACCAGTTGAAGAGGGTTGTATTTAGATATTTATTTTCACTCATCTAAACCAGCAGACAGCAGTGAAAACGAGACACAGCTTGGAATTCCATGTGCAACTCTTCTTCCTGAGAGCCCGTTGGGGAAAGGTGACAAGCACACCCCCTCAGGCGATGCTCCCAAAACCAGAATCCCTCGGCTAGCTCAGCCAGAAGAGAGAAAAAGAATTTGTTTTTCTTCTTCTTCCCTCTTGTTCCCAGAATTCACCCTGCCCACATCTTTCCATTAAAGTCACCACCCTTCAAACGTGTGAGAGTAAGCTTGACATAGCAAGTAAGAGACCAGACCGGGGTCAGTGGGTTGTTTAATCTTTTGAACTTCTTAGGCACTTGATCTTCTTAAACTGCCAGGTCCTAGTCCACAACAGCCTGGAAATTCATAAATCCTTTAGGTTCCTGCTAGCCTCCCTCCCTCCCCTCCCTGCCCCCAATCCAAAGGTCCTTGGGAGTAAATCCAATATTTTGTCAATAATGTTTAGACTAAATACCTTAATTCACTGTTTTTGAATTTTGAATCTATGCATGTGTGTATCCACTACACACACATAGACACACACTCCAAAGTAAATGGATAGATGTTGTCCGCATATTATCTTGGCAAAGTTGACAAATCTGTTCAACTATGTGTATACACTCTGAGAGTTGGAAGCCTACGCCCAGGTTTACGACAGGTTAGAGCAGGATCTCTGGTGCCGCTCAGGACACATCCTGCCCAGAGAGAAGGAGCTCTGCACTCTCAGGCAGTGTGCGCCTGCCATCACTTCTGCACCCAGGACTCCCACGGGCGTGCTGAGAGGAGGGTTCTAGAGAGCCATGCCGCTGATTCCGACCAGCCCAGTGCCACCTCTCTCATGACACCTCTGATCCCTGTGTCTCACTGACCACATCCTACAAGCTCTCCTAGTAGTTTCTATTTCTATTTTGGCACTTATGAAATTCTGCTTTGAATTATGATCTTGTGTGTATTTGTCTGATCACTTACACTTAGAGTGACTTTCCTTGAGATTAGAAGCCATGTTCCGCCTGTATTATCGACAACTCCCAGTATTGTGCTTACAATAAGTACTCAATAATTGATTATTCAACTTAATTGGAGAGCACAATGCAGTCATTGAGAAGCTCCAGTAATAGTCACTATTGACTGGGTGTCTGTTAGGAAGCCACTAACTGCTCCCTCCTTGTGTAAAGAAGTTTATTAACATTCTTCAGATTATATTTTAATGACGTTTCATAATGGAAAATACCAAGAATACTTTTGTGTATTAGTCTACTCACACTAAGCTGATTTTATGAACACAGAGGGATTAGAGAAAATTGATCTCATATATTGCAAAACCCAATGAGTTGTGGTGATCTCTTTTTCTATAAATGAAAAAGTATAAATGACATTCCAAGAGCATTACTAAGTTTCATTTAATCTTCAGAAATAAAAGGAAGGGTGTGTGTGTATGTGTGTGTGTGTGTTGTATGACTCTCAACAATTACTTTACCAATTCTGATTTCTCATTAAATTTTAAAGAAATGTGAGCAAATAGATTAAAGGTGCATTGAAAAGTAGAATAAAAATCATGAATGTGTACCAGATTTAAAAGTGAAAATACAAAGTATTTGGGTTACATATTCAAAATTTTTATTCCACTTTTCTAGAAAGTCAAGTACTGCTCCTTGCCACTGGCTTTGCCCTCAAATGACAGAAATGCTGACATTTACTGCCCTTAGTTTCCTCCTGGACAGTGAGCTACACAATCTAACTTATTGCCCTTTGTTTTCAGTGGCCTAAGGTCCAGGGTGACATACAAAACTACTGCAATGAAATTTGCAAAAATTCCTCCCTTAAAAGCCAAAAGAGATTAGCCCCAAGCGTAGCAGCTGCCCTCCTGGCTCAAAGGATCTTTTCAATGTGAAAGACAAGTGGTTTTCTGGCAGTAAAATTCTAGGATACATAACGTGCCTTAGAAACTTCAATGTGACTCCTGGAGATGCCATTTTTGACAGCTGATTTCCAGTAAAGGTTCGCACAGAAAGATAAAGGAGAGATTTTTATGAAAAGATACAATCTGCAGGGAGGAAAACAGACCAAAAAAAAAAAAAAAAGGAATTGAGGAGGGTGGCGGAAGGCCCAAGAAAGCATGAGGAAAGTGCATGCGACAAGCCCGGTGTTCTCTCTTCGTCCCCTGGGGTCTCCTCCTCCTCTTTGGAAACCCAGCTCGATTTTACAGCCAATGGACTGAGCCTGAGTGTCTGCTAAAAGTTCAAGCCATCAGGACAAAAGCAGGCTTATCATGATTGCCCTGCCATTTCATCTCATTACCAACTGGACAGGCAACATCGAGTTCATGATGCAGACGTGGGGCTTGGAGGTCAAACCATTCTGAAGCTCAGCCTCGTCCGCTCTTGTGAATGACCTTCGCAGTCAGGGTCAAACAAAGCAAGCAGGATGGATAGGTCACTTAAGCAGCCCCTGAGAACAATAAAAACGAATTATTTTTTCTTGTGCATTTTTAAATTTCCAGCGGCTGTTCAATTACTGAAGTGTTTCCTAAAGGCTGAAGACACAGGAATGGGATGATCACCATCAGCTACCTTAGAAACATGTGTTAATTGGTTTGTGTGTCATCGTTTCTTCTTGCTATTAAGCTCTGCTGTCTGAAGTTGTAATATAAAAAAGTCTCAGGAAAAAGATTATAACATAATTAGCATTTCTCAGTGCCTGTCCACAGATGGCTGTCTAAGGAAGACCATGCAATGGAACATTACTCAACCACAAGGAAGGACATCCGGCCATCGGGACAGCATGGGTGGGTCTTGTAGGCATATACTGAGTGAAATAAGTCAGACAGAGAAAGACTAGTACTACACAATCCAACTTATATGTGGAATCAGGAAAAAACTCAGAAAAAGAGGGTAGAATGGTGCCAGGAGGGCCTGGCGATGAGGAGAGATGGGGAGACCAAAGGGTACAAACTTCCAGTTATAATATGAACATATTCTTCAAATAATCAAACATAAGCTAAAACAATAATTATTCATGACGAATTAGAGTAAAAGTAGTATGACTTTAAACAAAAAGTGATATTTATCAATTATATATATACACTAAGGGCCCAGTGCATGAATTCATGCACCTTGAAAGGAACTGTGGGCCATGAAGCTGCAATGGGCACAGGGGCAGGTCTTGGCCCATCCTCTGTGCCCCCGCCCATCCCTCCCCCCATGGCCCCCTGATCCCCTGTCTGCCAGCAGCCCTGCTCCCACCGCTCATACCTGTGATGGCATGGAGCAATTGGGACCAGCTCCAGCAGCAGGTATGGGCAGCAGCTGCTGCCCCAATCACTCCTCAGTACAGGGGTCAGGTGGAGAAGCCCTAAGGGGCAATTGGGGCTGGCAGCTGCCATTTGCACCTGCTGATGATGCTGAGTGATCAGGGCCAGTGTCGGGCACTGGCCGCGGGTGCAAGTGGTGGCTCTGGCACCGGCAGCAGGTGTGAGCTGAGCTGGCACTGACAGCAGGTGCAAGCACTCTGTGGGACTGCAGCACACAGGAGCAAAGAATTTTCAGCAACTAGCACACTGCCTTGGTCTGGCACCCCTGCTCACCTGCTCCACCATCCTGCTGTGGCTGATGCCAACCTGCTGCCAATGCCCACCATGTTCTGCGCATGCCCCCTTGTGATCAGCATATTTCATAGTGACTGGTTGTTCAATTGTTCAGTTGTTCCGCTGTTCCATCTATTTGCATATTAGGGTTATATATATAGATTACAGGCCCAATGCATAAAATTCATGCCAGGGGCTTGCCTCGGCCTATCACAACCCCGGCTGCCTCACGGCCCAGGCCCCGTGGCCCCACCTACTGGTCATTCGGAAGATCATCTGGAAGGTTGTTCCAGAAGGTTGTTCTGCCATCCAGTCTAATTAGCATATTAGCTCTTTATTATATAGGATATATACACACTGTTATATTATCCTATCTAATAAAAGTGTAATATGCAAATTGAATGTCACTCCATCACACAAGATGGCTGCCCACATATGGTCAAAGATGGCTGCCGCAATGTGGACACAAGACGGCCACCACAAAATGGCCGGAAGGAGAGGGCAGTTGTGGGCGATCAGACCAGCAGGGGAGGACAGTTGGGGGGACCAGGCCTGCAGGAGAGGGCAGTTGGGGGGAACCAAACCTTCAGGGGAGGACAGTTGGGGGGAACCAGGCCAGCAGGGGAGGGGAGATAGGGGTGACTGGGCCTGCAGGGGAGGGCAGTTAGGGGTGACTGGGCTGGCAGGGGAGGGCAGTTAGGGGCGACCAGGCTGGCAAGGGAGGGCAGTTAGGGGCAATCAGGCCATCAGGGGAGCAGTTAGGCATTGATCAGGCTGGCAGGGGAATGATTAGAAGGTGATCAGGCTGGCAGGCAGAAGCAGTTAGGGCCAATTAGACAGGCAGGCAGGCAAGCAGTTGGGAGCCAGCAGTCCTGGATTGTGAGAAGGATGTCCCAGATTGGAGAGGGTGCAGGCTGGGCTGAGGGACACACACACCCATGCATGAATTTCATGCACTGCACCTCTAGTTCAGTCATAAAAAGGAATGAAGTGAAATTCCATGATGTGCTACAATGTGGATAAACCTTGAAAATGTTTTGATAAATGAAACAAGCCAGACAAAAAGGACAAATACGGTACAATTCCACTTATAGGAAAAACCTACCCTAGGCCAATTCACAAAGACAGAAAGTAGGATGGAGGTGACAGGGCAGGGGGTGGGGGTCATGGAATGTCTGTTTGGGAAGATGAAAAACTCTGGAAGTAGATAGTGCTGATGTTTGCACAGCATTGTGAATATACCTAATGGTGCTGAAGTGCATACTTAAAATGGGCTAAATCATAGGCTATATGACAAAATAAATGAGTAAATGTTAAAGATTATCACTTTCTTGTAGAGCAGATGTGTGTTGGCGTGAGAGTGACTTATCCCAGCTTGGGCAGCCGCACAGCACCCCCACAGTGCGCTAGACCTGGGTTCAGGAGTTTTTTCTCCAGTGTCGGCTCTGTCACTTCCTAGTGGCAAACATTTGAGCAATTGCTTGGGCAAGTAGCTCAGCTGGTTGGAGTATAGTCAACCCTGGTACACAAGGTGGGGGACCCCTGGTCAGGGCACATACAAGAATCAACCAGTGATGCATAAATAATGGAACAACAGAGCTGTGTTCCTCTCTCTCTCCCTCTCCCTCTCTCTCAAAATCAGTATGTAAAAAATAAATTCAATATTTGTTTTTATTTTCAGCAAGTCACAGAGGTCCTTTGCACTTTAGTTTCTTCCAGTTGCAGTGTCCAGCCAGGGTTGTTTTGAGGACAAGATTAAAAGGAAACACTGCATAGAAAGTGCTTTATCAACTCCACACTATAGTGCATGGGGGCAAAGTGTATCATTTATTCCTTTAAGGTACTTAGTCATAACAACCTTATCACTGAAATGCACTCTTTAATTCCTAATTGAATATCCTATAATATTGTTATAGTTGGTATGATTCAGCCAAAGTGGCTTTTTAAAAATTTTTCCTGATGTAAAAGTATTGAATCATAATGTTTAGAATTTTAAGAGCTGAATTTCTGAGGAAACCACATTCCTACTTACCATTCTTAGAGAGAATGGACACTAAACCCTCTCATTTATGCTATTTTGATTCCTTTTGTTCGTTGGTTAGCCTCTTTGCACAGACCTTAGGAAGAAGAGACAGCTGTATGTATCTTGTCTAGAAAAAAAATGGGCTTCAGTCTTGTTTAATTACAAGTATTGAAATATTTTATTTTGCTTCCTGCTCTCATCTTCCATTCCAACCGTCAGGCCCTGCATTGTCAGACACGTGACAGTTCTCTGACACGCTGTGATAGACAAGGAAACATCATCTTGCAAAACTCCTCAGACACATAATTACATTGAAAAACCAGTATTTATCAAGTGGCCTACATTGCTTGCTAGAACATCATAAATTAGTACCAAAATCAATGTGGTTGAAACAAATGTCAACTAATTTTTTGTTTCTCCCCTTAGTGGTTACGTCTTCGACTATGATTACTACAGAGATGATTTCTACAATCGGTATGTGAACTTTTCATCTTGTTTCCCTTTGATTTAAATGATCTTTTAAGTATTTTGTACATTTCATTCATGGGTATTCTTGATTAATGTGTTTAAAATATTTTATAGTAAAAAGAAAAGAAAATATTAAGTCCCCAAGATACAATTTAGACAGCTTTTCCCATTTTCATGGTACTTACTGGGCTACATAAAGTACAACTTGGACTTTTAGGTGCTTAAGCCTAAAATTAGGTGTCTGATATTTGGATAATATTTTAGAGATTTAATCAACCAAAGTTATTTTCCAGGTCTGTTGTTGACTTTGAATTTCTTAAGACAGAGCTTTATAAACTCAGAAAAGGACTTCAACCTTAGACACCTGCTTTCACATGACAATTGAGCAGCCTAGATCGGTTTGATTCGGTGAAGTACATACACAATCACCTGGCAAGTGGTGGGGGCCAGGAGAGGAGACCGTGCACAGTGATGCTAATAATCAGCATGGAAAACGGGACTTTCCATGGTCTTCACAGATGTTGGTTAAAACATTAAAAACGACCTTATTCTAGGCTATACATGAACAGGGAGATACAGTAAAACTAATAGTTATGTAGCACACTGTCATTTAAAATGGTGAAAATATTGAGCATTAATGTGTTTTATTTCTTTGCAAAAAAAAGACTTCTCCAAAATAGTTTGAGCAGTCGGTTTTCCTCCTCATTCAAGGCGTGGAGCCACAAGTAGGGGCCTCCCAAGGGTGGATCAGCATGGCGGCTGGGGCCTGTGGATGACCGTGCCCCAGCGTCCTTCAGGGGGAGCTCTTTCTCCTCTGTCCCTCCCCTGGGACTCCCCACTTTCCTCGCCCACGTCCATAGGTTGTTTTTCCTGACTCCCTCTGGCTCCACATCTGGAGTCAACCGGAAGCGCCAAGCCTCGCTGTAGGGTTAGGGTTAGGGTTAGGCTGTGTGCCCTGTAATCCCACTGGCATTACGTTTCCACTTAGATGATATTTGCATTTCACTGGCCTGACGTTTATATGAGAAATCCATTACATGATCTTTACATTTCACTGCCCGTTACCCTCTCCAGTTCCTGCTGCTCTTTCCTCTTGGTGACCAGGTTCCCCCCAACTGCCCTCTCCTGCAGGCCTGGTCCCCCCAACTGTCCTCCCCTGCTGGTCTGATC
Organism: Corynorhinus townsendii; assembly: GCA_026230045.1. Taxonomy (NCBI): domain Eukaryota; kingdom Metazoa; phylum Chordata; class Mammalia; order Chiroptera; family Vespertilionidae; genus Corynorhinus; species Corynorhinus townsendii. The sequence goes on along the minus strand of JAPDVU010000010.1, from coordinate 4,381,809 downwards.
GCCCACAACTGCCCTCTCCTTCCGCCCATTTTGTTATAGGATATTCAATATAGGATATATTGAATATCCTATAACAATATTATAGGATATTCAATTAGGAATTAAAGATGGATAACACTGGGGTTATCCATCTGCGTGAAATGCCATGTGGCTCATCATGAGGACACAGCACCCGCACATCTGCTATTTGTGTGACCCGAGTGTCAGGTGACCACAACCCCTCACTGACGGCCCTCGAACAAGGTGCTGAGCTGAGGGCTGGTCGTGGGGCACCATGGTCTGTGGACTGAGAACCTGGCAGCTAAGCCTGGACTTCCTGAACCTTCTCCCAGTCCATCCGCTGAGGACCCCCAAGGGCTCCTGGTGCTGGTGAGGGACTGGTGTTACTTAATACGATGTTGGCTTGACCACGCAGAGATATGCAAAGTGAGGAGCCGCTGTTCAAAGGCCATCGGACCAACCAAAATGATGTAAATATCTCTTAAGCCTTTAATTGTAAGTTTTATCCAAACAAAATTCCCAAGGTCTGAGAAAGCAAACTGGGAGAAGAGTTTGCGATGGACATTCACAGACTCTGAGGGAAGATACTGCGCAGCCCTTGTCTGGTCCAGCCCCGAGTCGCCTCCGGCTCCCTGGGGCCTTCCTGTGTGGCTCCTTCTCCTCGGACCCGCGCCGGCTCCTTACCTGACTTCCCCGCAGCCCCTGAGCACACGTGCCCCGACCAAGTGCCCCTCTGGCCCCTCCAGGGCACGTTGGCTTTGCTGTGTATGCCTCTGGGTGCCAGGATTTGCCTCCTGCCTGCCTCCCCTCCCCAGGCAGGCAAGGCGCCCGGTTTGCTAGTTTTTGCCTCCAGGCGCTTTCCTGTCTCCCTCGCCGTGGAGACCAGTCTGTGTTATTATTTCATCTCCTTACGTTTAGAGAGACTGGTTTTCCCAGCCGCACAGTTAACTAATGGCAAGGCTACAAGCATAACCTGTGGCTGTAGTCAGTGACCTGCGCTGTGAGTATGCAAAGCGCAGGGCGAAGTGCCAGGAGCAGCCTTCCCGGGGACGCAGACCCACAGCCACGCCTTCCTGACCACTGTCCAGCTGCTGCGGAAAGCAGGGTACTTCACTAGCTAGCCCTTCATGGCCAAATATGAATTTTTAAGAATTATCTGATCAAGTCATTTCTATCATTTCTACAAAATATACTTCATTTTAAATATTAAATAGCTTCTAATAACTTGTCCTAGAAATGATGTGAAGTTCTGGCAGCATTAAAATAACCCACAGATATTAAGAAAATATAACATTTATTTTAATTTTTACTGAATTTATTGGGGTGACATTGGTTAATAGAAGTATACAGGCTTCAGGGGTACAATTCTATACACATCATCTGTCTACTGTATTGTGTGTTCACCACCGGAGTGAAGTCTCCCTCCGTCACTATTTACCCCCGCTTTACCCTCTCCTACATCCCCCTCCCCTCTGGCAAGCACCACACTGTTTTCTGGGAAGAAAACATAACATTTAGATAGTCTTCAAACTATTTGGGAATTTTCATGTTTGACAATTTTAAAGACATTTTCTAATGCAGCTTTTTTTGAGTTGCAGAGCATTATCCTAATTACTATGACTGAAGTTTTCAATCAGTGTACATTGTCATTTAGTCTGTCAGTGTGCAATGGTTTGAGCATTATAATTGCTTGAGTATTTTCTAACATGTGACTTCCTTCCGAATGGAAAGAATTTCAGAGTTTGGTATAGATGGCAAGAGACCCAAGTTCTGGGCAAGTAGTCAGGTCCAGTCCTCTCACCTTTACAAGGAAGCCAAGCCCGGCTGGCGTGGCCCAGTGGTTGAGTGTCGACCTATGAACCAGGAGGTCATGGTTTGATTCCCAGTCAGGGCACATGCCTGGTGCTGTTGGGGGACTTTTTGCAGGCTCAATCCCCAGTTGGGGTGTGCAAGAGGCAGCTGATCAATGATTGTCTCTCTTCATTGATGTTTTTATCTTTCCCTCACCCTTCCTCTCTGAAATCAATAAAAATATTTTAAAATAAAGGAAGCCAAGATCAGCATTTTTACTTTGTATAAATTATTGCTTAATAAAATCATTAATTAGATTAGATGTCATTAGATAGGTAGGTAGATAGGTGGATAAATAGACAAAAGAGAAATAGATAAGTAGAGATAGATAGATAGATAGATAGATAGATAGATAGATAGATAGATAGATAATAGGTAGGTTGATAGATGACAGATAAATAGATCAAAAGATGATAGATAGATAGATAGATAGATAGATAGATAGATAATAGATAAATAGATTGAAAGATGATAGATAGATAGATGAATGATAGATGGATAATTAATAGATAGATAGATAGATAATAGATAAATAGATTGAAAGATGATAGATAGATGAATGATAGATGGATGATTGATTGATAGATAGATAGATAGCTCTTACCTGCCAAAGAGCAAGAGCCTTAATCAGCCACATAATTACAGTCTGAAGCTCTCAGATGCCTCTTCTCTATACAACAAAGCTGACTCTGAACAATTTTGAAATAATCCGTATGTCTTATATAAATCCTGTTTGGCATGTGAGTGTGCAGAAGTATGCTGTGCTTGTGCTGCTAACAGGCTGTGTGAGCAGTCTGTGCTCTCATCAGTGTGTCTTCCATTTTTTGCACTTGGCTGACAAAGACATGAGCACCTGCCACAGTGGCCCAGCCAGGAGTCCCCTGTGAACATAGGTGCCCAGGAAGGAGTGTCCAGACCAGGGAAATAGCTCACAAGTCAGTGCAAATGTTTTATGCATGGTGATTCCTCATACGTTAAATTCTGTTTGTATTTATGGTTCTTTTTTTTTCTTCTTTCTTTACTGGTGGTGCAAACTTGGACACATTATTTAATACCACAAACCCTGCTGTCTCATCCATGAAGTGAGCATGATACGAATTCCTGCCTCATGAGGCTGTGCTGGGGATTACATGAAGTAGCATATGTGTAACAATCAGCATTATGCCTGGTATTGTTTTTAGTGCTTCATCGGTGTTGGTTAAGCACAGTTAGCAATAACCATTAACGATTAATGGATTTCTTATATTGACATTCTTGTAGCAAAGTCCCAGCGACGGAGGAACAAGCGGCTGGTCAGCGGTCCTTCCTCACTGCCCAGGGTCCTACTCCAGGTGTTCTGCTTGTAGATTTCCCTCCTGCCCCCAGAGCCTCCCGTTCAACTGGCCACACTGACCTGACAGAGACTCTGGGTCAGGGACACAGAAATCACATGGCTGTTTCACAGGGATGTCTGCATGGAAAAAGCAAAGAGGAAACTGATATCATGGGGTTCGAGATGGCACAAAGCAACAGCCTTCTCCAGGGCTGGGGACCAGAGCAGAGGTTGGGACCGTGGGAGGGACTTTCAGCGCTGGCACCTGAGCGGGCTCTGCTCAGCCCCTGCGACTGTGTCTGAGCCCAGAGGGGTCCCTGACCACTTCCAGGGGCGTGAGGGGACTGTTCTGCCAGCCAGGGTGGCAAAGCCACTCAGCCTAGGCCCACCCCTGCTGCAGGGATGGATGGCCGCTGCTGGGGCGAGGATATGGGCGGAGGGATGAGGACAAGAACAGGACGTCAAAGCAACTCTCCCTGTCCAGTCTCACTGTGCCCGCTCCGGTCCCTTGTTGGTGTGGTCTGCAGAGTCCCAACCCAGCTGTGGCTCAAGCCGCGGCTGCAGTGGAGAGATGCTAGCCTGGGAAGGACAGCATCTGCACACTACCATTGCCCTGTTTCTGCCCATGGGGAGTCTAACGCACATGGGAATTACCAACCCTTGGGGAGTTTTAAATGCTTAGAAAACTTCTTAAATAAGGTCCACCTTACCGTGGTGGTACTGATACACTGGCCCAGCAGTAAGTTTTCCTAAGGCTAATCGAATGCCTATCCCTAATTTCAGGGGTGGCGAGGAGTATCACCAAATAGGACCTGAGGGGCTATTCCACACATTCATCTCTTTATGCCACGCAGAGCATTGAGCTGCAATTGACATCACTTGCTGGCATTTTCTGCTAAAAGGTCAAGTCCAGCTCTAAATGAAGGACTTCACATGTTATTAAAACAAAACGTCTTCCAAGTAAAGCAAAGGAGGCGTGTGCCGGAATCCTACTGAAGCCCCCAGGGGTGATTTCCGCTTCTGAAGTGGGAGCAGGTTAAGTCAGCCTCTATTCAACAACAGCCTCAGGAAGAACACTGAGCAGTTCGAACCAGGAACAGGGAACTGCTGTTAATAGAGAAAAGGAAATGCCAGAGGTGCTTGGCCCTGGAGAAATCATATTCCCAGTAAGCGATTCAAGGGGATCACTCAACTCTGTGACCCTTGTGACCTCCTGTTAATTAACAGAAAAGAAGCCGTTAGAGTTGCAATTCATGAAAAAACTCTAGGTTGCAACTGTTTCAGACCATTGATTGTCAAGCACAGTCTGCATTTGTGAATGTTGGAAAAACATATTAGCAAGAGGCAACATCTATGTCATTATGCAAATTTGCATTACCAGCTGGTAGAGTGGTCTTCCACTGAAAACATCTGGAAATAGCAACATGGCACAGTTGACAAAGGGTACAATGTGGAGGCAGAAGAACTGAGTTGCAGGCCAGCTGTGCACATGTCAATGGCTTAAATTTGGGCAAGTCACCTCCTCCCTTTTTTGCAAGTTTCCTTCATGGGAAAAATGGCTCAACAATGCTTACATTGCAGAATTATAAGACTTAAAGACTCATTGTATTACTATTCAAATGTGTCATCTTTGTAATTACCCAAAGCTATATATAAACTATAGCAGATAGCAAAGTTGTACAAAATAAAATAATATATTAAAGTCAAACTATTACCTCTTTAGAGGAGAAACCAAGATGGTGGCATAGGTTAACACCTGAACTGCTGCCTCGCACAACAATTTCAAAACTACAGCTAAAAGACAAAACAAACATCATCCAGAATCACAGGAAGGCTGGCTGAGTTGAAATTCTACAACTAGAAGGAAAGAGAAAAGCACACTGAGACTCAGAGGAGCTCGGAAGGCAAAGGTATGGAGGCGTGCATGCGGAGAGGGCTGGCAACTGAGTACACAGCTGGCTTTCTCAATCTGGAGGGAGACACAAGCTCCCGACTGCCCTGAACTCCAGTTCTGGGCGAGACTCTGGGGGCCAAGACTCATACAGGGAGAAATTGGACAGTAAGTGGAACTCAAGGGCAGCTTTCTCTCAGAGGTGCTTACAGCGATTACTGCGGGACACTGAGACCCAGAGGCCTCTTAGGGCAGGGCTGTCAGGAAGCCATTACTGTCTGCTCTGCCCTGAGACTCCGCCCCATCCAAGCTGAGTGCAGAGGCTTTTGCATATGAATGGCCTGGTCCTTTGAATTCTAAACTTACCTATCAAACTGCAGCTGAGTCAGAGAGACCCAGAATATCCAAAAGAAGGCCCAAGGCCCCACAGCAGCTTGCACTGCTTCACATCTGGGCCTCATCGGGGCACCTCCAAAACTCAAACAAAGAAGAGGAATCTGCAGATCTCTCCATAGCTCCTGCTGGGTGGCCTCAGGCAGAGGCTAAAATAGCACCTCCTTGGAGATCCACAAGCCAGTGTACCCAGGGGTCAGAGTGGGACTATCCAGATTACAACTCCTCAGATCCATAAGAGACACACTCAGGGGGCAGACTCAGTGAGCACCAAAGCCCCACTGAAGCGAGTCTTGTCTCATAAGGGTGTCTCTAGCACAGAAGTTCTCCCAGCGTAGACACAGCTGATCCTCACAGCCAATTGGCCTGGAGGTCAATTTCTCCCAGTGATACCAACAACAATCAAGGCTTAACTACAACAAGACTGTGCACACAGCCCACAAAGGGGTGCACCAAGAGTGTCCACCTCAGGTAACTGGAGAGGCTGAGCCACTGGGCCCTATAGGACACCTAGCACACAAAGCCACTCTATCAATTCAGGGAAGCAGCCAAAATGTGGAGACAAAGAAACAGGTCACAAATGAAAGAAATGGAGGAAAGCAAATGACCATGGTTATAAGGCTTTTCAAGAATTTTCTAGAAAAGGCTGATAAATTTAGCGAGACCTTCGAGGATATGAAAAAGGACCAACTAGAAATTAAGCATACACTGACTGAAATAAAAAATAATATACAGAGATTCAACAGCAGACTAGAGGATCCCAAGAATCAAGTCAAATATTTGAAATACAAAGAAGCAAAAAACACCCAACTGGAAAAGAAAAAAGAATCCAAAAATATGAAGATAGTGTAAGGAGCCTCTGGGACAACTTCAAGCATACCAACAACCGAATTATGGGGGTGCCAGAAGAAGAGAGAGAGCAAGATACTGAAAACCTATTTGAAGAAATAATGACAGAAAACTTCCCCCACCTGGTGAAAGAAATAGGCTTACAAGTCCAGGAAGCGCAGAGAACCCCAAACAAAAGGAATCTAAAGAGGACCACACCAAGCACATCATAATTAAAATGCCAAGAGCAAAAGACAAAGAGAGAATATTAAAAGCAGCAAGAGAAAAACAGTTAGTTACCTACAAGGGAGTACCCACACGACTGTCAGCTGATTTCTCATCAGAAACTATGCAGGCCGGAAGGGAGTGGCAAGAAATATTCAAAGTGATGAATAGCAAGAACCTACAACCAAAATTACTCTACCCAGCAAAGCTATCATTCAGAACTGAAGGGCAGATAAAGAGCTTCACAGATAAGAAAAAGCTAAAGGAGTTCATCACCGCCAAACCAGTATTATATGAAATGCTGAAAGGTATTCTTTAAGAAGAGTAAGAAGAAGAAAAAGGTGAAGATAAAAATTATGAACAACAAATACATACCTATCAACAAGTGAACCTAAAAATCAAATGAATAAAAAATCTGAAGAACAGAATGGACTGGTGAATATAATAGAATCAGGGGCATAGAAAGGGAGTGGACTGAAAATTCTTGGGGGGAAGGGGTGTGGGGGTGCGGGAAGAGACTGGACAAAAATCGTACACCTATGGATGAGGACAGTGGCGGGGGGTAAGGGCAGAGGGTGGGGAGGGGACAGGGTGGAGGGGAGTTATGGGGGGGGTGAAGAGGAACAATTGTAATAATCTGAACAATAAAGATTTATTTAAAAAAAAACTATTACAAGAAAGATCATTCAAGATCTCAGTCAGCGAGCCTTTGAGGCCTGTCCCAGAAGTGTTTGCATAAGACCAGGTATGGCGGACTTCACTGAAATCTTGGAAACATTTAATGACAAAAAATAGAGAAATTATTCATCTATTGGACACAAGTGAAGGGAGTCTTTAAAAGGTATTTTCTGATCAGTTGTAACCAAAAGCTTATCTGAAGTTGGGGTGGAAATTATAGATGAATTTTGAGTCATTCAAACAGTATAGAAAAAAAGATATACTAAAAGGCTATAAAAATCACTTATGTGGGTTTCAAATATAGCCTTGTTTAAAAATCAGGAGACACCTTGATTTGGTTGTATAGACTGTACACCTATCCGAAGTTAAGCAGTGCTGAAGAAAAGGCTTCCATGTTCGATCAAGTCAGGGGGAAGATCCTCTGGTTCCCTGGTTTGTTTGCTTTTGTAATGTATCTTTATTGTTTAAGTTATATAGATGTACCATTTACTTTCCTCCATTGATCCCTTCTAGCCCACCTCTGCCCCCAGCACCAGGCCCTCACCACACTATTGCTGTGTCCATTGGTTATCCATATCTATGTATATAAAAGCCTAAGCAACCATTACCACCAGACAACTGGCGGGTAGCTATGATGCACACTGACCACCAGGGGCAGACGCTCAATGCAGAAGCTGCCCTATGGTGGTCAGTGCACTCCCACAGCCAACCTCCCGCTGGCTGGCCAACCTCCCATGGTCCCTCCCCTCAGCTGGCCAGCCCCAATCAGCCCCTATCACCGCCCAGGCCAAGGGACCCCCACCTGTGCACAAATTTGTGCACCAGGCCACTAGTCCTATCTAATAAAAGAGTAATATGCAAATTGACCATCACACCAAGACACAAGATTGCCGCCCCCATGTGGTCAAAGATGGCTGCCCCCATGTGGACACAAGATGGCCACCACAAGATGGCCAGCAGGCGAGGGCAGTTGTGGGAAGTTAGGGGTGACCAGGCCAGCAGAGGAGGGCAGTTGGGGGAGACCAGACCAGCAAGGGAGGGTAGTTGGGGGGGACCCAGGCCTGCAGGGGAGGGCAGTTGTGGGCAATCAAGCAAGCAGGGAGGACAGTTAGGGGTGACTGGCCAGCAGAGGAGGGCAGTTTGGGGAGACCAGGCAGGTAGGGGAGGGCAGTTGTGGGGGGACAGGCCTACAGGGGAGAGCAGTTGGGGGAAACCAGGCCAGCAGGGGAGGACAATTGGGGGGAACCAGGCCTGCAGGGAAGGGCAGTTGGGGGGGGGAGGAAGACCAGCAGGGGAGAGCAGTTGGGGGGACAGGCCTGCAGGGAAGGGAAGTTGTGGGGGCCTAAGTCTGCAGGGGAGAGCAGTTGGGGGGGGGGGGACCAGGCCTGCAGGGGAGGGCAGTTCGTGGTGACCCAGGCCTGCAGGGGAGGGCAGTTGTGGGGGACCAGGCCAGCAGGGGAGGGCAGTTGGGAGCCAGCAGTCCTGGATTGTGAGAGGGATGTCCCAGATTAGAGAGGGTGCAGGCTGGGCTGAGGGACACCCTTTCCCCCCCAACCCCCCGTGCATGAATTTTGTGCACCGGGCCTCTAGTATGTATATAAATTCTTTGGTTAATCTCTTCCCACCCACCTCCTTCTGAGATTTGACAGTCTATTCCAGGGGTCCTCAAACTTTTTAAACATGGGGCCAGTTCACTGTCCCTCAGACCGTTGGAGGGCCGGACTATAGTTTAAAAAAAACAAACTATGAACAAATTCCTATGCGCACTGCGGGCCCGGGATGAGTCAGCTACTAAGCAGGACAGGCAGCAGCACCCAGCGGGCCGAATAAATGTCCTCGGTGGGCCGCACGTGGCCTGCGGGCCATAGTTTGAGGACCCCTGGTCTATTCCATGTTTCTATATCCCTGCATCTATTTTGTTCATCAGTTTATTTTGTTCTTTAGATCCCACATATGAGTGAGATCATGTGATACTTGTCTTTCTCTGACTGGCTTATTTCACTTAGCATGATACTCTCTAGGTCTCTCCATGCTGTGTCAAAGGGTAAGAGATCCTTCTTTTTTACAGCTGCATAATATTCCAGGATATAAATGTACCACAGCTTTTTTATCCACTCATCTACTGATGGGCACTTGGGCTGTTTCCAGATCCTAGCTATTGTAATTAATACTGCTATGAACATAGGGTTGCATAAATTCTTTCTTGGGATATATTCCTAGAATTGGGATCACTGGGTCAAATGGAAATTGCATAGTTAATGTTTTGATCCCTGGTTATCAATCATACACCTGCTAAAGGTCCCAGTGAGAACGTGGCCAGGAACCTATTCTCAAGTTTGGGTCCAGGCAGTCCAGGGAGTAAGCCCGAGTCCAGGCCACATTTTGTTCTTAGCATTAAGCACATGTGACTCTACACTCTGATTCGTAAGTTAGGAAAATGAAGAAGTCATTTTCATGAAGGAACTTTAGGAGAAAACAGGTAACTGCCAATTCTTGAACTCACTATTTATCTAAAATGAACATTCAGTGTTCAGTGACAAAATGCTCTACAAATGTTACATTTAAATTATCTTTTAATTTTAAAATCAAATTAGCTGACACTAAAAAACAGGCATTCAGTCAAAAGTCCACCAGCCAATGATTTATTAGAACAAGGTGTGTCTACCTGAGAAAATGCACACGGCCGTGAAAAGAACCATTAGGAAGACCGCCGAGCAGGCGTGGAATGCTGTTAATATAATCCAAGGAGAATTCGCCAGAAAGCGTGACTGCACACATTTCTAATTCTGTGAAGAATGGTGGAAAAAGACTAGAGAATGATACTAGTTGTTTTAGAGTGTGACACTGGGAGCTGGGGGTTTTCATCTATTTTCCCTAAAATGTTGCTTTATTCTTGTTAAAGTTTAATAGTAACAAGTTTTTAATAAAAGCAAACATTCAAAATTATATTCATTATATGTCTGCCATTGAATTGCCTTTGTCCAAAAAGAAGCCATTTTAATAGCTAATACCCTTATTCTTCCTAGAGACAAATTATGTCTATTTTGTCAAGTAAGTTAATATTAAAATTATTTACCTGATTTTAGCTTTTGCTATTCAATAAAATTACATGTTTCTGATATTATTAAAGCAAAGAAAATTCCAAACAAGAAATGGGCACATGAAAATTAGAAATGTTTATTAAATAAAGCAACTTAAATCCTCAAATTTCCTCTAAGGGTTGCTTTTATTAAAATATGACTGCATTTGTTTTATTTAATGTTTGAGAGTAGCTCTTCTAGAGTTCTTATTTTAGAATAGACCTTGGGGAAGGAAAATTATGTTTAGCTTCATTGTAAACCATTATCTATTTGATCAGTAAATATTAGGGAGGAATAGTATTCTTAGATTTTTAGAGGTTTTAATTTAAAATAGACACTGGGGAAGGAAAACTGATGTGTTTGGCTTTATCATGAATCATTATCTATTTGACCAGTAAATACAGGGAGAAAACGGTATTCTGACTAAGCAATATTGGGAAAAATGAACCATTACAGAAGGACCGGGGATCTATATAATTCTAAGAGTGGAAATAAAAAAAATAAGAAGAGGGAAGAAATGTTAGTTTTAACTGACCTTTGGAATTTGGAGTCCACTGAACTCCGTTGATTGGTGTCTCTGTTGTCCTATATGGGTCCTAAATGGACTGTTTCCTTTGTCTCAGCCCCATCCATACTCTGTGAAGGCAACATTTCTTTGAGCTGTGACACACAGAATTTGGGTAAGAAGCCAACACGGGGGTCCCCTTCACAGCTGCTTTTCGCCCACTTCCCCGGGATTGGGAAGGACCCCACATCCTATTTCAGTGCCCCTACCCAGCCTGACCCTGCTATACTTCTATGCATAGGACAGTGCCCAGTCTTCCTCCCTTTTATTTCTGGTCAATTCACATGTGCCCAGTGCAGATTAAGAAACTCCCCAATGCCATTTCATTTTGTCAAATTCTGTGAAATGCCCATACCTTTCTTCGTCTGTCTTTTTGTTTTAAATTACATGTCACTTTTAAAAGGTGACGTTCTGATGCTGTCTGCCGTCCCAGCAGTTTGGCAGAAGGACTTGGTAAAACGGCACCTGGTTCCTTGGTGAGAAGGAGTCACCTCACCCCCCGCCCCCTTTAAAGCAACTCAGCGAAATAGTCCGAGAACCAGGCTACACTATGTTGGAATTGTCAACAAAGGACAGGATACATACTGAGGAGTTATGAAATGTGTGTCACACACAAGAAGTATGTCAGACGCTCTCTCCACATAGGCTCAGCCCAGCAGCATGCAGGCTTTGTGCTTCTCGGCTGGGGAGGCCGGATGCTAGACTTTTCAGTTCCCTATAAAACATCACTTGGCTGCATCGTCACTGCAGTAGCAATGGGTGCGGTGCTTTATTTGGCCTGAGTTTTCATTATAGCATTCTTATATCGTTATAGACTTCAGTGACGCTTTAGAAATGCTCTTTACCAAATGTATAGATTAGCTTATTTAATGAACCTGCTAGATTGCATGGCCTGGGGCAATGGTCTGTCCAAAAGAGCTTGCCTTTCATCTCAAGGCAATGTCTACCCCGGGAGAGAAGAGTTGATTGCCACATTTTCTCCTCCCTCAATAGCTGCCTTCAAACTTCAGTTCACTGACTTAAGGTGCTCTGCAAATCCAACTTATAAAGAAGTCCTGGAGACCCTGTTTGTGGTGGAAATGAGGTGTGGGCTTGGTTGACCCTCTTGATCCTCCAGGCCTGGTAGGGATGGCGCTCCTAAGCCTGGTTGTCACTCTGCCTACACTGCAAGTGAGCTGGGTGGACCCCCACGAGCTGCCCTTTACCGGCGGTTCTTTGGATCTAGTGGACTTCGCTTATTCGCAGAGGATGGCTCCCCCCTTGAACTCTCTCACTTCATTTCTTTTCCTTCCCAGGAATCTCTTGCTTTTCCCACAGCATGTTTCCCAATCTCTTTTTAACACTTTAGCTTGCTAATGCCGGACACTCCTAGCTCTAAGTTCTGCTTTAACTGTGGCTCATATTCTACTTCTTTTCCTCCAACAGAATAAATGAATATTTGGAAACCAGCCTGTCTAACTGTTATCATATTTCACATCTTATTCTCCAAAACAATTATCCCATTTTATCTGAATGTGTAAATAACATGAAGCTTTATGAAAAAACCTATTATAGAAGGTTTTTTAAATCTTTCTTCCTAAAGAAATGGAAAGAGGGAGGATCATAGGCATAAAAAAAAACCCCAAAAATGGGAATAAATAAACACCTATCATAATAACCTTAAATGTAAATGGACTAAATGTTCCAGTCAAAAGACATAGGGTGACTGAATAGATTAAAAATAACATGACCCATATATATGCTGTCTACAGAGACCCACCTCAAAACAAAAGATGCACACAGACGGAGAGTGAAGAGATGGAAAAATATATTCCCAAGTAAATGGAAAGGAAAAAAGGGGGAGGGGGGTAGCAATACTCATATCAGACAAGATTGACTTCAAAACAAGGGCCATAGCAAGAGACAAAGAAGGCCATTCATAATACTAAAGGGAAGGATTCAAAATAAAATATAACCCTTGTAAATATATATGAACCCAATATAGGAGCACCCAAGTACATAAAAAAACTCTTGATGGACTTTAAGGGAGAGATTGACAGCAATACAGTCATAGTAGGAGACTTTAACACTCCAGTGACATCACTGGATAGATCTTCCAGACAAAAAATGAACAAGGAAACAGGCCTTAAATGACACACTTGACCAGATGGATCTAAACAATATTTACAGAACATTTCCCCCAAAGCAACAGAAAATACATTCTTCTCAAGTGCACATAGAACATTCTCAAAAAGAGAACATATGTTAGGGCACAAAACAAGTCTATACAAATTGAAGAAGACTGATATAATAGCAAGCATCTTCTCGGATCACAATGGCATGGAGTTAGAAATCAACTACAATAAAAAAAAAAAAAAACACCTCAAAAACACTCAAATATATTGAGGTTAAATAGCATGTTACTAAACAATAAACAATGAGTGGGTTACCAATGAGAACAAGAAATTTAAAACTCCCTGGAAACAAGTGAAAATGAACATACAACCACCCGAAACGTGTGGGACACAGTGAAAGCAGTCCTGGGAGGAGGGTTCATAGCACTGCAGGCCTACCTCAAGAAACAAGAAAAAGGACTAATAAACGATCTAACCTTACAACTACTAGTGAATGACTTCGAAAGAGAACAGCAAGAAAAGCCTAGCGGAAGTAGAAGGAAGGACATAATAAAGATCAGAGTGGAAATAAATGACATAGAGACTAAAAAAACAGTATAAAAGATCAATAAATCCAAGAGCTGGTTCTTTGAAAAAATAAACAAGATTGATGACCCCCTAGCTAGACTCAACAAGAAATAAAGAGAAGGGACTGAAATAAGCAAAGTTAGAAAAGAAAGAGATGCTATAACAATGGACACCTATATATGTCCTTTCATACCTGACAAATGAGCTCATATTGGAGAGTCAGATTCTAATGTCCAAAAGAAGCATAGGCTACTTTTTTATTTCTCTTGAGAAATGATTTTCTAATAAATACCCATTTCCAAATGTTAAATAACCAAAACACCTACTGAAGTTTTCTGCCAGGCCATTCTCTCAATAATTTCCTCCCTGGACAGCACGCTGAGGCCCAAGCCAATCTTCCTGTCTGTTCTGTGCAGGTTGTTCGATTACCACGGCCGCGTGCCTCCACCTCCTCGCGCAGTCATCCCACTGAAGCGCCCCAGGGTGGCTGTCTCGACGACTCGTCGGGGAAAAGGCGTCTTTTCCATGAAAGGGGGGTCGAGATCTGCCGTCGGCGGGTCCTCTTCATCAGGCTCGAAATGTAAGTAGCCTCCTCCATCACCTTTTAGAGAGGGTGGGGCAGATAAGCGCCTGAAGCCTGTGTCAGCAGGTGACCACACCAGCACCGAGGTGTGCTGTGCACTAAGGAAAGGTGGTAAGAAATGGGTCACTTTCCTGCACAAACACAGGTGAGACTGATGAACCCCAGGAGCACTTTGAAAACTTTGATCTGAGCAAATAACGAGCTGCTGGCCCTCTTAGCTTGTGGTGTTTAAAGTCCCGAAGCAGAACATGTTGCTTTCAGTGAATGAACCATTTCCCTTCTGAATAGAGCGCATATACTACCTTTCCAGAGGAACATTCTGCAAAATCCATGCGTGCGTGAGTAACGGAAAATGCATTGGGGTCATGAAGATAGGCAAACTGCATAGTAGAGCTGGTAAAAGTGTAGCTTGCCATCCTCCTGTAAATCATTGTAGAGTTACTAGAGACCCGATACACAAAATACGTACAAGAGCAGGCCTTCCTTCTCCCGACTGCCAGCACCGGCTTCCCTCTGGCACCTAGGACCCGGGCTTCCTTTGCAGCCCTGCTTCATCTGGAAGGTCACCCGGAAGACGTCCTGTCTAATTAGCATATTACATTGTTATTATTATAGATGTGTCTGCAGACATACTTAATGTCATAAAAAATAAAATATTTATACAATTTTACATTGCTGAAACGTAGAGACACAAACTTTCTAACTAAACACACTTCTAAATTTTTACACAGACGGATTCAGGAAAAACTCTAATATATTATTGGAATACTATTCCTAAGGAAAAGAGAGTGAAGTTTCCTGCATTCTTTGAGATTACATTCTAGCAGAGAAGAAACAGACAATAAGTAAACAAATTAAAATGTGAGATAATACATGGCCGATTGTCTCTATGTTGAGGAATCGAGTAGAATAGAGCAACAGAAAGGGTTGGGAGAACTCAGTCACAGGATAGTCTCTGACAACCTCTTGGACGAGATGACGTGAACAGAGACCTCAAGAAAGTGCATGAGTGCCCGGCTCTCGTGGCTCTGTGGTTGAGTGTTGACCTAAGAACCAGGAGGTCACGGTTTGATTCCCAGTCAGGGCACAGGCCTGGGGTTGCAGGCTCAATCCCTAGTGGGGGCCATGCAGGAGGCAGCTGATCAATGATTCTCTCTCATCATTGATGTTTCAATCTCTCTTTCCTTCTCCTTTCTTCTCTGAGATCAATAAAAATATGTTTTTAAAAAAAGAAAAGAAAACGAAGTGCATGAGTACGAGAGTGCTCCAAAGTTGTCAGGACAGGGCATTCTGGGCAGAGAGAACGGTGAGCACAGACATGTTCAATCAGCGTAGCTGGGGACCAGGGAGGAAGCCAGGGAGGTGCAGAGCGGCGGGGGGGGGGGGGGGGGTAGATAGAGGAAAGGAGAGGGTGGTTGGTAACAAGCACAGAGAGGTAGGGGAGGCGAGAGTCAGTGCAGCTTGGGGTCCCTTAGAGGGACTTTGTGGTCACTCGGCATCCCAGCCCTTTAAGACGAGTCAGGCAAGTACTGTTCTCCCAATGTACCGATGAGGAAACACCGGGAGGTCACATGGCTGGTAAAGGAGAGCCAGGCCTGCAACCAGCCTCGTGCTTCCCATGCCAGGTGCTGTACCTACCACGTGACACTGCCCTGGCCTCCCAGGACGACCAGAGTTGCTAAGACGGAATCACTGAAACACTTGGTCTTTACGTGAAGATGTACGAAAAGGTAGCTCAGGGAGAAGGACTCACTGGTGCTCTGGTAACTGGTAAAAGTTTGGTTTGCTCAGAATGTGGCTGAGAATGTGACCTAGCTAATATCACCCAAATAGTAAGTAAAATAGATTTACAGTTCCCTGTGCGCATATCTGCCCATCTGTCTATCTGTTCTGTGGTAGCTAAACCTGAGTTCCCTTTCTGAGTCTTAGTAATAAAATAAAATGACTTTCAGCAGCAATTCCTAAGCAGTGTTATATGCTCTCAGATGATTGTCAAAAGCAAAGCAAAGTTCTTGAATTCGGTTTTTCTGTGGGAAATTGAACATTGAATTGCCTGTGAGGTTTACAGAAGACTTTTTTCTACCATGGTAATATTAACTTACCTTCAAACAGAAATATCAGGCATCTGTGGATTCTTTGCCCTGTGGTCGCTTTAAAGACAAAGTTTATCAATGGCAACGTCATTGGCTTATTGGCCACAGCATTTCTTCATTGGTGAGAGTGTTCTGGGCTTTGCAGATCAGTAGCATTCCTGACCCCACCCCCAAAGGTCTTCGTAACAACCAGAAACACCCTGGTACGGAGGCAGTGCTCCCTGAGAGGATGGCCCTCCCTCCTCCGTGGCCTTTCTGGCAAGTGCCACTCCACTGTGCAGACTTGGCCAGGAGGTGGCCTTACCCACCTGCCCTGCCTCGTGTGCAGAGAAGATGGTGGACTCTAGAGGTTATTTTAATGTAAAATCTTAGTATTCAAGTGGTTATTTTTCACCTTTGTATTTTTTGATTTCTAGTTTATCTTGGGTCATGGAGAGAGAATGGGGAAGGTGAAAATTTTTTTGAGATATTTATTAAGAATGTTGGTTTCTTTTTTTTTGTTACAATAAAGCTAAATTTTATTTTATAGTTTTTTTAATATCTTATAATTCTTTTTTATTTTAAAAAAAAGAATGTTGGCTTCATAACAAACAGATTGTCTAAATGGACATATAAGCAGGCCCTATTTTCTGCTCCCAGTCTAGGGCTGAGGATGTGTGTTACCCTGTGGACTGTTACCCAAATCCTCCATCACCCTGCTGTGTTGTGGCAAACTGATGTCAACTTCTGAGGGTGATTAAGATCCTCTACCACCGTGGTGATTTACTTTTTTCTTTTCTTGAGATTTTGGTTTATATCCCATGCTGCTTGGATGGTTTTTATGAAATAATTTATAATAATAATAGGAAAAAGAATAATAGCTAGCACTTTTTTAGTGTTTATGGTAACTATGGATTCAAGTATTTTACAGATATGAACTAATTTCTTCGCCATCACTGCCCTGTAAGTGAGGTATTAGTATATCATTCCCACTTTACAGGCGTTAAATTATAATTTTTCATTTATGATTAACTAATATATTGGATTATATTTCTTCCATCCTCATGTCCGGTGTATAATTTACTGTTTCCCCTCTTTTCCTTTCCTTGCTTTTGCTTCCTTAATGAATTTTTTTTTAATTCCCATGTCTTCCGCAGAAACTACTTAATTTGGATATTCCACTCCCCCCTGTTTCATTAGTGGCTATAATAACATACTAAACTGTTATGAATCAACCTGAATTTACCGGTTAATCTCTTAAAAGCAAACAATACTGCTCTAAGTCCCCTCCGGACTTGACTTTAGCAGCCCTGACGCCATCACTGGCTCTGCGCCTCCCCTCCCCTCCCCCCAAAGCTCAGGATTTCCCAGAAGCAGCAAGTTCTAATATTCTGCACCTGCTACATATCTGCCACCTCCTAGTGTCTGTCATCATCATTGCCTGTTAGGACTAGTGGCTTCAGTTGGCCTCTTTCAGGGTTTTGCACAGATGTGATAGTCTCCAGGGAAGGCTAACCCTGAACCTGCACGTCTCAGTATCAACCAGACGCTTTGAAATAAATCTGGCATCTTTTGTTTTTTTAGCTACAATCATGTGGAGCTGGGCACACCAGAGTACCTTTGTTGCTCTAAAAGATGTAAATAAGTAATCGGTACAAATATTATAGATCCACGATGGACTGGAAACATTTTGTAGGATCTAGTACAATAATCATTTGAAATTTAGTGTGAATATATTTTTCTCATAATGTGTTCATTTTAATAGAGTTATTAGTATAGAAAGACAATAGAGTGATCAATTCCATGTAGATTTCATATAGTTTTATTCATTTTGAGGTTCAGTTCACAGAAATTAACTGTGGATTACTGTTATGTTAGTGAAACACAAATCTAAAGAAGATTTATATATAATTCCAGGAAAGCCATATATACAAGTGTATATATAGATATATGTGTGTATAAATATATACAGGGTGTGACAAGAATAGATTTGTAGTTGTTCATATAGAATATAATACAATAATTAATAAATAATAATACAAGAATAAACTGTTTTGTGTACTCACAACTGTAAACATACTTATGCCACACCCTGTATATAAATACTATCATTATTTGAGAGTACTTTTATAATTAGCCTGGTACCTATGAATAACAATAATTTTCAAATTCAAATCAGAAATAAAAAATTTGGGTGAATGTAAAATATACTGTGTTAATATTGCCTTAATGTGAAGGAATATTTCCTGAGCCATATATCTGATCTAATAAAAGAGTAATATGCAAATTAACTCTCACTCTGAGACAAAAATGGTAGCGCCCATAGCCACAAGATGGCAATGACCATCCTCTAAGGCCCACTGGAGCCCCCCAGGCCCAGGGAGGGTTGCTGCTGAGAGCTGGCAGCAAATGTGGTCTGGCAGAATGCTGCCCAGAGGCCCTCCTGACCCTTTATAAAAAAAACAAAAACAAATTCACTCCCCACAGAGTGATCCCACACACACACACCTGCAGCCTGGGGTCTCAGCCTGGGACGGGCCCGCAGCCCCACAGAGCAATCCCCTCCTAGCCCCATCCTGTGGTCTCAACCACTGAGTCCCACTAGCCAGGCAGATATGGAGGAATCTTAAATGTTTCCTTTTTTAAAAATATTTTATTGATTTTTTTTTTACAGAGAGGAAGGGAAAGGGATAGAGAGCTAGAAACATCAATGAGAGAGAAATATCAATCAGCTGCCTCCTACACACTCCCCACTGGGGATGTGCCCCCATCCAAGGTACGTGGCCTTGACCGGAATTGAACCTGGGACCCTTGAGTCTGCAGGCCGTCACTCCATCCACTGAGCCAAACCAGTTAGGGCTGTCCAATATGTTAAAGAAAAAAAACCTATCTGATAAAGAGGGAATATGCAGGGGAGGGCATTTGGGGGTGACCAGGCTGTCAGGGTAGGCTAGTTGGGGACGATTGGTCCAGCAGTGGAGCAGTTAGGCATCGATCAGGCTGGCAGAGGAGTGGTTAGGGGGTGATCAGGCTGTCAGGCAGAAGTGGTTAGGGGCAATCAGGCGGGCAGGTGAGCGGTTAGGAGCCAGCAGACCCAGATTGTGAAAGGGATGTCCGACTACCTGTTTAAACCCAATCCCCAAAGGGTCCCAGATTGGAGAGGGTGCACATTGAGCTGAGGGACACCTCAGCTCAATGTGCACCCTCTAGTGCTCAGAATTTCATGCACTGGGCCTCTAGTGTGTGTGTGTGTGTGTGTGTGTGTGTGTGTATTTAATTAATAGCTGTCTCTCCGCATTTAATAACTTTGTAAATTCAGAAGAGGAAATTAATGTTATAGCCTAAACGATTTTCATTTCTTATTTCAGAATTTTTAAATATGATTAAACTAGAGGCCCAGTGCATGAAATTTTTGCACTGGCCGGGGGGGGGGTGTCCCTCAGCCCAGCCTACACCCTCTCCAATCTGGGACCCCTCAGGATCTGGCCTAAACCGGCAGTCGGACAACCTTCTCACAATCCAGGACTGCTGGCTCCCAACTGCTCACCTGCCTGCCAGCTTGCTCACCCTCTAACCATTCTTCTGCCAGCCTGATCGACCCCTAACTGCTCCCCTGCTAGCCTGGTAACCCCCAACTGCCCTCCCCTACTGGCTTGGTCAGCCCAACTGCCCTCCTCTGCTGGCCCAGTCTCCCCTAACTGCCCTCCCCTGCTGGCCTAGTCTCCCCTAACTGCCCTCCCCTGCAGGCCTGGTCCCCCCCAACTACCCTCCCCTGCTGGCTTGATCACCCACAACTACCATCCCCTGCTGGCCATCTTGTGGTAACCATCTTTGATCACATGGGGGCAGCCACCTTGTGTGACAGTGTGAGGGTCAAATTGTATATTACCTCTTTATTATATAGGATTTTGCTGAGGAGAAAAAAACAGATAAAGAAAAAATAGATTAATGCAGTAATTTGCTAAAGATAAATGTTTCTAGTAGTGTGCTCTTTAAAAATTGAGGTTACCATGAGACATTTCTGTCCCTTTTCAAATCAATTTGAACTGAAACTGTCATCCACTTGTCCCATCCCACATCATGAAATCCTAATATGAAGGAGACCTGATGTTGCTAATAAGCATTTTACAACAGAGAAGACATGTGTACGGATGAGTTACAGTGTCTCAGTGGAAAAATCAGTGCCCTCTGAACAAATAATTCATTAAATCAAATAATTTAAACGCTTATGTGTAACAAGAACAATTTTAGTAAGTTGTAATGCATTTGGGGGTTCTGTTGATGCCCTTTTATAACAGAACAGGTGACCCCGACAGGACATTATAGAGAGTTCCATTAACTTTACGGAATAGTTGTTAGAACTTATCCCCAACACTGAGCAGGTGCTGTTATGTTGAGGTTATTCCCCACAAGAGCATGTGGTTTAAGTGTGGAGATAATGCTTCAGTAGAGGAGCAATGCCAATATGCAGCCCGCTATCGCTAATCATCCTGCAGCGGGTTTCCAGAGCACACCTGTGGTGTTCTGCTCACAGGTTTGGGCCACAGGGGCTGGAGGAGCCTCACAGATGGTGCTGAATCGAATTGAGAAGGGTGGTGGGCTGGGGAGGATGGGATCACAGAGATCCCTGCTTCCAGGAGACAGGCTGTGGTGGAGAACAGAGTGTGGTTAGTGGGTGGCCTGGGGCACATCCTTGTTCCACAGTACCCAGCCACGGTGGCCTACGGAGAGTGCTGAACCCTGAGGTGCCCCTATTTTCCACCCGGAAAATAGAAACGATAATACTTGGATCCAACAGGTTGTGCTGGGTATCTGTATAAAGAAAGTCATAAACCTGCTGTAATGGGGCTCCTTCATACAAGCGGATTCTAAAGCAGAACGGCCAATAACAAGACGCTCAACAAGGCCTGTCAGTGATGAGTGTCTTGTTCTTGGCCGTCAGTGGGTTCTTAGGGCTGAGGACTTGTTCCACAAGCCACCCCAGAGGGTCCAACCTCCCTCCCACTGGAGTGAGGAGGGCGTGCAGCAAGTCCACCGATAAACCTAGCATCTATCTCTGTTTTGTCCTCTCAGCTCTCTCCTGAGATTAGGCCCTACCAAGCACAGCCTTGAGTACCCTAACAGTCATTTAACTCATTTTCTGGTCTCTATGCTCTCCCCCAACCCTGTTCACCCCATGCCCAACCACTGGATTACTTAAACCGAGTGCTTTTTTCATTTCCTCACTCAATACTCAAAATTACTACCATTTACCAAGTAAGAATCCAAACTCTCCAGGTACTTCTCAAGGTATACTAATATGTGGTCTGACACTTCCATCCCCAGTTGTACCGCCACTCTTCTCCTAGCTTAACTGAACACTTATTTAAATATTTCCAAAGTCATATTCATGTACCTCCACCTGACAGCCCTTTCCTTTACCTGGAGAAAGGAGGTAGCAATCTTAGTATCTGTCTTACATACAAATAAGCATTAATGGTTATTTCACCTGCCTTTCAAGGCCAGCTCAGGTAATGCAGGTCTTCTGAGATAAGTTCTCACCTGCAGCATCCACCCTCTAAAGCGAACCAGTGTTCACCTTCCTATTATGGGACTTCAGCCCATCTGTCTCATGTTATAGTTACTTGTAATAGCATCTAATCTCTCCATTCCAGATTACAAATGTATTCTTTGTCACTTCCGCATTGCACATACTATTAAATATTTATGGACTCTATGTCACCAGTATTATTTTTGCTTTTTGCTTTTTACTTTTTCTTTTTCACAAATTTTATATTTGACAATGAAATACCTCTTTAGAGGAGAAACCAAGATGGTGGCACAGGTAAAGACCTAAACTGGTGCCTCGCACAACAATTTCAAAACTACAACTAAAAGACAAAACAAACACCATCCAGAACCACAGAAAGGCTGGCTGAGTGGAAATTCTACAACTAGAAGGAAAGAGAAAAGCACACTGAGACTCAGGGGAGCTGCAGAAGGCAGAGGAACAGAGGCATGTGCATGGAGGGCTGGCAACTGAGTACACAGTTGGCTTTCTCAATCGGGAGGGAGACAAGAGCTCCTAATTGCTCTGAACTCCAGTTCTGGGCAAGATTCTGGGGAGCCAGACTCATTCAGGGAGAAACTGGACTGTCTGGCAGCAGGTGAAACTTGAGGGCGGCTTTCTCTCAGAGGTGCTTGCAGCGATTATTGCGGGACACTGAGACCCAGGGGTCCCTTAGGGCAGGGCTGATAGGAAGCCATTGCTGTCTGCTCCGCCCTGAGACTCCACCCCATCCAAGCTGAGCACAGAGGTTTTTGCAAGTCTTGTCTCGTAAGGGTGTCACCAGCATAGAAGTACTCCCAGCATAGACACAGCTGATCCTCACAGCCAATTGGCTTGGAGGTCAATTCCTCCCAGTGATATCAACAACAATCAAGGCTTAACTACAACAAGACTGTGCACACATCCCACAAAGGGGTGCACCAAGAGTGGCCACCTCAGGTAGCTGGAGAGGCTGAGCCACTGGGCCCTATAGGACACCTAGTACACAAAGCCATTCTATCAACTCAGGGAAGCAGCCAAAATGTGGAGACAAAGAAACAGGTCACAAATGAAAGAAATGGAGAAAAGCAAATGACCGGATATAGAGTTCAAAACCATGGTTATAAAGCTTTTCAAGAATTTTCTAGAAAAGGCTGATAAATTTAGCGAGACCTTCGAGGATATGAAAAAGGACCAACTAGAAATCAAGCATACACCGACTGAAATAAAAAATAATATACAGAGATTCAACAGCAGACTAGAGGATCCCAAGAATCAAGTCAAGATTTGAAATATAAAGAAGCAAAAAACACCTAACTGGAAAAGCAAAAAGAAAAAAGAATCCAAAAATATGAAGATAGTGTAAGGAGCCTCTGGGACAACTTCAAGCATACCAACAACCGAATTATGGGGGTGCCAGAAGAAGAGAGAGAGCAAGATACTGAAAACCCATTTGAAGAAATAACGACAGAAAACTTCCCCCACCTAGTGAAAGAAATAGACTTAAAAGTCCAGGAAGCACAGAGAACCCCAAACAAAAGGAACCCAATGAGGACCACACCAAGACACATCATAATTAAAATGCCAAGATCAAAAGACAAAGAGAGAATATTAAAAGCAGCAAGAGGAAAAACAGTTAGTTACCTACAAGGGAGTACCCACACGACTGTCAGCTGATTTCTCATCAGAAACTATGCAGGCCAGAAGGGAGTGGCAAGAAATATTCAAAGTGATGTATAGCAAGAGCCTACAACCAAGATTACTCTACCCAGCAAAGCTATCATTCAGAACTGAAGGGCAGATAAAGAGCTTCACAGATAAGAAAAAGCTAAAGGAGTTCATCACTGCCAAACCAGTATTATATGAAATGCTGCAAGGTATTCTTTAAGAAGAGGAATAAGAAGAAAAAGGTAAAGATAAAAATTATGAACAACAAATACATACCTATCAACAAGTGAACCTAAAAATCAAGTGGAAAAAAAAATCTGATGAACAGAATAAACTGGTGAATATAATAGAATCAGGGGCATAGAAATGGAGTGGACTGACAATTCTTGGGGGGGAAGAGGTGTGGGGGTGCAGGAAGAGACTGGACAAAAATCATACACCAGGAGAATCCAAGATGGCGGCATAGGTAAACACCTAAACTGCTGCCTCCCGCAACAATTTCAAAAATACAACTAAAAGAAAAAACGTCTATCACCCAGAACCATGGGAAAGCTGGCTGAGTGGAAGTTCTACAACTAGAAGGAAAGAGAAAAGAGCACTGAGAAGTGCACGAGCGCTGAAAAGCTGAGGTACGGAGGCGCGGGATCCGGGCTGGCAGCGGGCGTTGCTTTTTTCAACCCAAAGGGAGACAAGCCCCTGATTACTCTGAAATACAGTTTCTGGGGAAACGCGGGGAACCCAAACTCCTACGGGGAGAAGCTGGACTGTCTGCCAGTGAGGGTGGCTTGCTTGCAGAGCTGCGCGCAGGAATAATTGTTTACGGCACTGGGGCACGGGACTGCCGACAGGAACTCAGAGCCAGCTAACTAGCAGCCATTGCTGTTTGCCACGCCCTAGCCTAGTGACACCCTGAGGCCCCACCCTGCACAACCTACAAACCCACCCAAGCTCTAAGCAGCGGCTTTTGCATAAGAAAGCCCTGCCCTATCGCAGCTTAACCTAGCAAACTTGCAGCCCGGGTCAGACAGCTCCAAAACCTCCAAACCACAAGCAAAGAGGAGAAAACTGTAGCTCTCACTAGCTCCTGCTGGGTGGCCTCAGACAGTAGCTGACCTGCACCCCATTGGAGATCCAGAAGCCAGTGTACCTAGTGGTCAGTGTGAGACACCAGATTTCAACTCCTCACATCCATAAGTGACACATTCAAGAGGCAGACTCAGTGAGCACCAAAGCCCCACTGAAACAAGTCCTGCCCCATAAGCGTGTCTTCAGCGCAGCAGTTCTTCCATTATAGACACAGCGAGTGCTCACAGCTAATTGGCCTGGAGGTCAATTCCTCCCAGTGTACCAACAGCAATTAAGGCTTAACTACACCAAGACTTTGCACTTAGCCCACAAAGGGGTGTACCAAGAGCATCCACCTCATGTAATTGAGGAGGCTGAGCTACTGCCCCCTATAGATCACCTACCACACAAAGCTACTCCATCAACACAGGGAAGCAGCCAAAATGTGGAGACAAAGAAACATGTCACGAATGAAAGAAACGGAGGAAAACAAACTACTGGATGACGTAGAGTTCAGAACCACATTTATAAGGTTACTCAAGAATCTTCTTAAAACCGCTGAGAAACTTGATGAGACCTTCAAGGAGCTTAATGAGAATGCCAAAAAAATGGAAAAGGATCAGTCAGAAATGAAGCATACACTGTCTGAAACAAAGAATATACAGAAACTCAACTGTAGATCAACGTACCCCAAGAATCAAACCAAAGATCTGAAATATGTGGAAACAAAAAACACCCAACCAGAAAAACAAAAAGAAAAAAGAATCCAAAAATATGAAGATAGTGTAAGGAGCCTCTGGGACAACTTTAAACGAACCAACATCCGAATTTTTGGGGTGCCAGAAGAAGGGAGAGAGCAAAATATTGAAAACCTATTAGAAGAAATAATGACAGAAAACTTTCCCTACCTGGTGAAAGAAATAGACTTACAAGTTCAGGAAGCGCACAGAACCCCGTACAAGAGGAATCCAAAGAGGACCACACCAAGACACATCATAATTAAAATGCCAAGGGCAAAAGACAAAGAGAGAATATTAAAAGCAGCAAGAGAAAAACAGTTAATTACCTACAAGGGAGTACCCATACGACTGTCAGCTGATTTCTCAACAGAAACTATGCAGGCCAGAAGGGAGTGGCAAGAAATATTCAAAGTGATGAACAGCAAGAACCTACAACCAAGATTACTCTACCCAGCAAAGCTATCATTCAGAGCTGAAGGTCAGATAAAGAGCTTCACAGACAAGAAAAAGCTAAAGGAGTTCATCGCCACCAAACCAGGATTACATGAAATGCTGAAGGGTATTCTTTAAGAAGAAAAAGAAGAAGAAAAAGGTAAAGATAAAAATTATGAACAACAAAATGACATCAAATACATACCTACCAACAAGTGAATCTAAAAATCAAGTGAATAAAAAATCTGAAGAACAGAATGGACTGGTGAATATAATAGAATCAGGGACA
The DNA here is from genome assembly GCA_026230045.1 of Corynorhinus townsendii. Lineage (NCBI taxonomy): Eukaryota > Metazoa > Chordata > Mammalia > Chiroptera > Vespertilionidae > Corynorhinus > Corynorhinus townsendii. Next base: position 4,355,929 of record JAPDVU010000010.1, on the reverse strand, counting down.
TAGAAAGGGAGTGGACTGACGATTCTCAGGGGAAGCAGGTGTGAGGGGTGTGGGAAGAGATTGGATAAAAATCTTACTCCTATGGATGAAGACAGTGGCGGGGGGTAAGGGCATGGGGTGGGGTGGGGAATCAGGTGGAGGGGAGCTATGGGGGGAAAAAAAGAGGAACACCTGTAATAATCTGAACAATAAAGATTTATTTTTAAAAAATCATACACCTATGGATGAGGACAGTGGGGTGGCAGGTAAGGGCAGAGGGTGGAGGAAAGATATGGGGGGGAAAAGAGGAACAATTGTAATAATCTGAACAGTAAAGATTTATTTTTAAAAAAAGAAATACCTCTTTAGAAATGCTACCACTAAGAGAAACTTATTTATAGAATATCTTGAATTTATAGTAGGCAGATCTGCATTTGATCCTGAACTCTACCTGTTCAGATTAATACATTTCACAAAGTGATTATATGAAGTCAGTATAGGGCTTTGAGAATGTACTGTAAATTGTCAGATTCTCAGGTTTCTTTCTTTTGGTTTTTAATTACAGTTTGCATTCAACAGTATTTGTATTAGCTTCAGATGTACAGAACAGAGGATAGATATTTATATAGGTTACAAATTATTCCCTCTAATAATTCAAGTGTCCACCTGACAACAGTGATAGTTATTACAATATTGACTATATTCCTTCTGCTGTGCTTTTTACATCCTGTGACTATTTTGTGATTACCTATTTGTACTTCTTGATCCCTTCACCTTATGTTACCCAGCCACCCAGCCCCCCTCTCCTGTGGCCTCCATCAGTCTGTTCTCTGTACCTATGGACCTGTTTCCATTTTGTTTGTTTTTTTACATTGTTCTTTAGATTCCACATATGTGGAATCACATGGTGTTTGTCTTTCTCTGTCTGAATTATTTCACTTAGCATAATGCCCTCTAGGTATATCCATGCTGTTGCACATGATAAGATTTAATTCTTTTTTATGGCTGAGTGATATCCCATTGTATATATGTACCACAGCTTTTTAATCCAATCATCTGTTGATGGGCACTCAGGCTGCTTCCATATCTTGGCTATTGTTAATAATGCTACAAGGAACATGGACACGTAAATATTCTTTTGAATTATTATTTTGCAGTTCTTTAGATATATACCCAGAAGTGGAATCACTGGGTCATAAGGCATTTTATTTCTAATTTTTGTGGAACCTCCACAGTTTTCCACAGTGGCTATGCCAATCTGCATTCCCATCAACAGTGTACAAAGGTTCCCTTTTCTCTACATCCTCACCAACACCTGTTGTTTGATTTATTGATGATAGCCATTCTGAAAGGTGTGAAGTGATATCTCATTGCATCTCTCTTATAATTAGTGATGTCGAGCATCTTTTCATATGTCTATTGGCCGTCTGTATGTACTCCTTGGAGAAGTGTCTATTCAGGTTCTTTGCCCACTTTTTAATTGGTCGTTTGTTCTTTTGGTGTCGAGTTATGTGAGTTCTTTATAAATTTTGAATATTAACTCCTTATCAGACATATCATTGGCAAATATCTCTTCCCATTCAGTAGGTTCTCTTTGTTTTGTTGATGGTTTCCCCTGCTGTGCAGAACCTTTTTAGTTTGATGTAGTCGCATTTGTTTATTTTTTCTTTTGTTTCCCTTACCCAAGGAAATATGTCAGAAAAAAATACTGGTAAGAGAAATGTCCAAGATTTCATTGCCTATACCTTTGTTTTCTTCTAAGACAAAGGCTATAACAAGAGACAAAGAAGGTCATTACATAATGATAAAGGCATCATTTCAACAAGAGGAAATAACCCTTGTATACATCCATGCACACAACATATATAAAGCAATGCACCTAAATATATAAAGCAAATGTTGGTGGGTGTAAATGGAGAGATAAAGAGGAATGCAGGCATAGGAGGGGACATTAGCACCCCATTGACATCAATGGGTAGATTTTCCAGGGGCAAAAAAAAAAAAAAATCAACAAGGAAACAGAGGCCTTAAATGATACATTAGACCAGATGGGTTTAATTGTTTTTTTATTGATGAACAGGGGCCTGGTGCACAAATTCGTGCACCGTGGGGTCCCTTGGCCTGGCCTGCAGGATCAGGCCAAAACTGGCTCTCTGACATTTCCCGAGGGGTCCCAGATTGTGAGAGGGCGCAGGCCAGGCCAAGGGACCCCACTGGTGCACAATCAGGGCCAGGGAAAAACATAGGAAGTTGGCCAGCCAGGGAGGGACTGCAGGAGGACTCCAGGGCATGTCCAGCCCATCTCGCTCAGTCCCGATTGGCAGAAGTGCCCTCAGGGTGATATTGCCCTCTGTGAAGATCACTGATAGAGGCAGCGAGCTGAATAGTCTTTATTTGTCCCTGGATAGTCTTGCCCCACAGGGATGAACATAAATTGAAATATTTTCCATCACATAAATCAGAGAGGCACACATTTTTCAGTACAGGCAGACAGTGTCATCCTGTATGCCTATTTCCTCTCAGATTGTATCTCACTGCAGCAAAAGGCACAGACATCATTTTGTTGACTGTATCCAAATGTAATAATGTTTATCACCAAATCAATGAGCTATTTAGAGAGAGCAGGTCTGAAATGATTTAGTATGCCTTATTTTTTCAAACTAAAATCCTGCAGTGACAGCTTAGGCAAAAATGTTTAAGATGGTCTGTGTGATGTAACCTAATCCTAGTTTCTCTAGTGTCTAAAAGCAAGTTAAAGCCATTTATCATAGGAACTTGTTAGGTTTTTTATTTTCATTTATCATTTTGCTAATCGTGAAGAATAATTTTAAATTCAAACCCTATAACCACTCATAGAAAAATAAGTTAGTACAGTCAACTGGACAAGCATAGATTTTTAATATGACATTATGTTTTCTTTTTTATGTTTACATGTTATTTATTTTCTTACCAAACATATGAATAGAGCTGCATAGTTAACAGCATGTTTTCATCTATTTTCTTTTTTTTGCAAAGCTTTTGTTGTAGAATTTATCTAGAGGAAAGGAGTAAAAGACATAAAGGTAAATGCATCATTGCAACAAAAGGACATCCCCTGTAATCATCAATGCACCCAACATAGGAGCACCTAAATATGTAAACTCCCTTGAAGGCAGTATCTGATGCCATCTAAAATGCACGTTATGTATGCAAACTCAAATACTAGGCAGGCCCATCTAATATAGTAACTTAAAATGCCATCTCTAACTGGTTACACACATATTTATTTTCCTACTTTTGCTCTCTCCCATTCTCCAGACTCATATACCCAATGCCTACTGCTCACTTGCGCGTGGGGACTAGCAGGCATGTCACAGGTAACCGGTTTAAACAAACTGCTGGGAGGGGACAGGGAGGTCTGATCACTGAAGCTCCAGGAGTGGGAGAAAACTTCTTTACTTCCCGGTGGGCTCTCACTCCCCTCCTCTCCCTCCTCCACCGCTATGTCCCCTGATCTGAGGGTCAGCTCTAATGGTGTCCCCCTGAGTGTCACCTGAAAGGTGTGGGAAGGAGGATGAGTCTGGTGCAAAAGAGGACAAGTGTGGAGGGGACGTCACAGCGTGGGCAACATTGGAGCTGAGGGTTTCAGGGTCAAAGGTCATGCCCCAGGCGGAGTGAGCGTGCAGGCAGACCAGTGGACACAGGAACAAAGGTTTGGATGCCTGAAAACACGGCACCCCCCACCCCACCCCCCACCTCCGCCACCCCGGGTGTGAGCAGCTGTTCCCAGAGCCTCAGAACATTAGAAACACAGGGAAGAGGATGTGAGTGGAGAGATTTGGAGCCAACTGGGAAGTGAAGCCGTTTTCTCATATTCTCATATTCATAATTTTTAAATTGCAAAATTCACAATCTCCAGTAATCAGTTCTAATTGTCCCCAGCACCCAGCTTTCCTATATCAATAATTGTATAACAGCACATTGATTAAAATTATTCGGTATTATTCTTTTTTGTTATTATTATTGATTTCAGAAAGGAAGGGAGAGAGACAGAAACATCAATGATGAAAGAGAATCATTGATCGGCTGCCTCCTGCACGCCCCCTACTGGGGATTGAGCCTGACTGGCAATCAAACCTTGACCCCCTGGTTCATAGGTCAACACTGAACCACTGAGCCACACTGGCCAGGCTTCAGTATTACTCTTAGTAAGAGAACTACTCCTGACTCTTGCTAGCTCATACTCTACATGAATAAGGTGCTACAGTCAATGGGATATGTCTTTAAATACAAGAAGTTTGGATTTTGAAGAGTCAAGGGGAATTGGGAAAAATTGCAAAATGGTGTTTACCAAAGGCAGGCATTCTTTTCTTATTTTTTGTCATAGTGCTTCTGATAAATTAAGAAAGGGTATTTCCACGCCATTTTCTCTCTGCACTTCCTGTTTGGTTATCTAGCCTTGAATTAGGCAGTGAGTTCCATTAGTGGCCAGCACACACACAACGCTGAGCTGAACTTGCAGTGACCATACCTGCGTACGATACCTACAGATTGTCTGGCATTTGTTAACTTCTTACTGTGTTTAAGATGTGCTTAAGATTGGGAGGAGGGGTCAGGGAGGGGAGGCAGGAAGAAAGGAATGAAGGGAGGAAGGGAGGGAGGGAGAGGAAAATGAATGCCCTCTCTCCATGCAGGGAGTTGTGTTGTTGAGAGCCTGTGATGGCTTCGGTCCACTAATATGTCTTACTTTAGACAACCGCCCATAATTTCTTCTTTCTAAAATGTAATGTTGTCAGAGATCAGAAAACTATGTCAGCCAGGAATCTGAGTAAGTTGCCCAGAGCTGGTTTATGATGACAAAGGCAAGAAGTTTTCCATTCGGTGCTAACCTGAGTTAGGGTTTCTTCTCAGACGTGCTCATGTCATGTTTAATTAAGGAGGACAGGCCTCGAAGCCCAGGGCCTCCTGGTAGCAGGAGCCTCGCAGTGAGGCAGAGGAGGGGCTGGCCCAAACCCAGGAAACATCCCAAAGCAGCCGCCGGCGCCGGCCAGCAGGGAGCCCCGCGCAGCATCACTCAGGAGCACACGTTCGGCGTGGAGCTCACGTTCGGCGTGGAGCACACGTTCGGCGTGGAGCTCACGTTCGGCGTGGAGCACACGTTCGGCGTGGAGCTCACGTTCGGCGTGGAGCACACGTTCGGCGTGGAGCTCACGTTCGGCGTGGAGCTCACGTTCGGCGTGGAGCTCACGTTCGGCGTGGAGCTCACCTTCGGCGCGGAGAGGGACACAGCGGGCGCCACAGCGGGCGCCGCAGCATGGCGGCTAGGAGCGCCTGTGGCGCCAGTAAACCGATGGGGCGAGACACGCCCCCCCAGCAGGCTAGTCCAGGAGGAATTCACAGGACAGAAAAGACAGAATATGGTTCCTGAAAGGCACGTGGGATATTTGACAGACATATTCGTGGTGGGGGAGAGCGTTTTTGCTGCATAGGCATGTAAATAATGAAAATAATAATACCTGAAATAGCAACTTCTGCTTCTCCCACCTACTGGCCTGCTGATGCGAGCGAGGTGCCAAGTGTTCTAATCGCTGCAGCTCAGTGAGTCCTGACAGCCAGGCTCTCAGGCAGAGGGTGCGAGTTGGAGACGAGCCTGCTCTGAGCTGTTGGAGGTGACTCCCTGGGGCAGAGCGGCGAGCTGGTCTGGAGGCCCCACGCTGGCTGCACGGCACAGCTGTGCTGTCCAAGTGGAGGGTCAGCCTGAAAGGCAATGGCAGGCACACCTGGGGTTATCTTTGGAGAGACCCCGTGTAGCAGCCTGAAGAGTTGGGTTGGAGCGTGTGTTTCTGGTCTTTTTCCTATAAAAGTTGGGACAGTTGGACTTTTCAGCAGGAAAGACTTATGACTTGTAAGTAAGGCTCTACAGGTCCCACTCAGAGGCCGGGCAGCCAGAGCAGATGCCAATGAAGAGTGCAGTGAAAACACCGGGAAAGAAAAGACGTGCGGGAAGAAAGCATGCATGGGGCGCTTTGGACCCAAGGCTCGCCTTAATTCTGAACTCACTTGTGTTGTTTTGGGAAAATGTCAGAAATCAAAGTTGCAAAGATTTTTAAAATTCTAAGTTTAGGAAACTGCCGTTGTACAATATCGATGGGGCAGGAAAGACAGGGAGTGAATGTCACCCACCACGCGGTAGAGAGATTGTTAACAGGAACCAAAAAAGGCAGAAAAAAGTGAGAGAAGCACATCGACACAGAGGTGGCTCCTGGCAGGGTCCTCTGGAATCCCGGCGTAAGAAGAGACCATCCGGACCATTGGAGCACCTGCGCTAGGCATCCAAGAAAGGGGCGGGCACCCGCACAGGCCTGCACCCACCGCCTGCCCTGGGGGGTGGGGGCGGGGGTGGGCAGCAAAGAGGCAGAACCTGGCTGGCTCCGCCCCTGTTGTCTCAGAGCTCCAATAGCTAATTAGACAGATTTCACAGCGACCCCGCTGTGTCAGAGGTTCCCACGGAGCTGGGCATGAGCCCAGACAAAGCAAACCTTCCCCCTCACACTTACAAGTTCCTACTGCTGAGTCCAGATGCCTCGTTGGCATGTGATGCAGTTTGTATAAAACTGGACATTGGTGGTTAATTTGTTTATTTTTTTAAGGAGATAAATTAAAATTAGTCAATTGCATTCCTGGGCGGCGGAGTGTCTCCACTTACCGAGAAATCTGTTACTTCCCAGCCACAGTCCCAGCTCTCAGGCACTGAAAGCTAGTGTTATAAAATATTTTCTATTACATTCGATAGGTTTAAGTAAAACTACATGGGGTGCTTTTATCAAAAGGAGTGAAAATCATTCTTCCAAGCAGAATCCATTTCAAGTTGTGACCGACGATGTTTTTCAAATTGAGCTCCATTCGACAACAGCACTTTTATGTCTTTGAAATGACTGACAGAGGAGCAATTCCCTACTTAAACTGTTCTGCTTTCATTTGGGTTCTTCAGAATAGGAACACTCCAGGGGTCCCTGATTCTTGCAGCTTTTACTTTACAAATGACTTTGCATTATAAGTAAAAATCTGTTTTTATGAAAAATTTATGATTTTATAATGGAAAAAAATTTCTCATTTTCATATTGGAAAAAGTGTTTCTTCCTTTAAGCGATTAGTGTACATTAATGCATAATTTACCCTGTATATTATATGACATATCTGAGTTGACAGACAGCCCTATTTCAAGCAAACATAGGTTGCATTTAGTTTTCACTATTTACAATAAATTTCCTAAAGACTAAAGAAGCAATCTAAACACTCAGTTATTTTGTTTTGTTTTGTTTTGTTTTCTGAAATTCCTAGGGAATAGCCAAGTTCAGATCATTATAAATTTGAAGTGAAAGAGACAGAGAAGGATAGTCCCTGATTTCAAGATCTGTGCCCCAAACCTTTTTAAAATGTTTTGTTGATTTTAGAAAGAGGAATGGAGAGAGAAAAACATCCATTTGTTGTTTCATGTTCCACTTAGTTATGCTTTCATTGGTCGATTCTTGTATGTGACCTAACTGGAGATTGAACCCATAACCTTGGTGGATGAGGACAACGCTCTAACCAACTGAGCTACATGGCCGGGACTGTGCCCCAGCCCTTGAGCATAGCTCTCTGCTGGGACAGACACCCCAACCCCCCAGGTGAAAGCTCATGGGCAGGTGTGGCTGCCACAGCGCCAGCTTCAACATCGTCAGGCTCCGGTTTCTGTGGGTTCCTGGCAGCATTTCCAAACGTTCTCATCACAATGGGAAGCTAAGGGTGGCGCAGGGGGTTTTCATGAACATAAACATGCTTCATTTAAAGGAGTGTTTGGTCAATATGAGGTTGTCCTTTTCTTAAGCCCTTTCTTTCTAATTATAGGAGATAGTAGGATGCTTGTTATAATTGTTGTTTTTTAACATCCTTACTTGGCAAAATGAAAAGATGTCAATCTTCTATTAGTCTTATCTTTTATTTTTAAAGCCATAGTAACAGCAAAAACCCAGGATGAGAGCCATCTGTGTGAAACTGGCAGTGGGAGCATCAGTGAATTTCCTTCCTCCAGGGTCAGGGCTCAGGGAGGCTGGCACAGCTCACTGCCTCAGTTTCCTGTTTAAAAAGTCAAGTACAAGTGCTCTGTAAGTTGGGAGCCTTCTCTAGCATCTTAGACATTTTAGGGGAAAAGTGTGATATTCTGGTTCCAATCAATCACCAAAGTACTGGATTAAACATATCTCTGTCTGCTAAAAATATATGTTACAACTTAGTCCTAAAAGTATCATTATTAACACACCTGTCAGGATTGAATCCTCCCTCAATCTGAGTCCATCTAAGAGTTAATCAACTACTAGTATTTGCCAAAACTAAATTTAGTGTCAGCTATTTTATAAAATATTTCTAGATCCCTCCACCTCGCACCACGTTGGTGAGAAGACTTGTCAGAGGCTCCCATCCTGGAGAATCACTGTGTGATCAGTCCTCGGTGTAGGGGAAAGCTGGAGGCAGTCAGAGTTGATGGGACCCGAAAGCATCCTCTGAGATTTGACAGCGTCTGGGGGAAACACAGGGTGTCCATGAGTCCTGGCCTTTGACTTTCTGTTGCTTTCTGTCCCTTTTTCCCTTCCAGTGAAATCAGATGAGTTACAGACAATCAAGAAAGAACTAACGCAGATCAAAACTAAAATTGACTCCTTGCTAGGACGCCTGGAGAAGATTGAGAAGCAGCAGAAGGCAGAGGCTGGTAAGTGAACACGGTCTGTGCCCACAGACTTGTGGGAATGAAATCAGAGACACTGTCAATCACCTAGACAGGCAGGGCCAGGGGCGGGGCCAAGGCCAGGGGCAGGCTTCATAGAGTTTAACGCAGATCCACTGTGAATGAAGCCTGCAAGCTAGAGTTACAATAGTGGGATCTGGTCTTTTGCTTTTCAGAGAACATTAGCCAATTTGTCTAAAATTCATATATTCACAAAAGGGGAAAAATGAAAAGTATGTTGATGCTAATAAGCAGTGGTAGAATTGTCCTTGGAAGTTTATAGCTCAATATCAAGTAATCTTTAAGAAAATAAAGTCAATTCATGGACTAAAGCTATCAAGCTAACAATACAAATCATACGTCATTAAAGTAAGTGCAGCAACATTGAATGGATTTCAAGGTCATGATCACAAAGCCCAACTCCTGCATCGCTGTGACCCTGTGGAATTTCAGGACCCAGTTCAGAACTCACCACCACAGTGTCTCTGGCCACCCGGCCAAGTCGTTGATTACAGTTTCATTATGTCATGTCTCTGGGCTCTGAATTGTCAGCCCTGACGCTAGCTCCCAGTCCTTTTCATGCAATGTGAGTGCCCTTTTTCTGTGGCCACGATATGGTTTAGAATCACAGAAGTGAGGACTGGAGTAAGCCTGGAGGTGACCAGTGCCCAGGCTGACACTGTGTTGTGCAGCCTCAGATCCTCCGAGGCCCCTTGGAGACAAAATAAGATGATAAAGGTGGATAACTAGCTTCACCTCCATCTGTTTTATCCACTGGGACTCAACCTATGACTTTGTTTGCAAAAAGTTTCACTTGAAAAAATAATAATACAGTTTTGAAAGCCATTGCTCCCATCCAGCCCCTCACTTCCCCAAGGAGAAAGCACCGGGTCGAGGCCAGCAGACTTTTCCATGCCACATAACTAGTTAGTGGCAGACCAGGTCTCAGGTCCAGGTCTTTGGGTGTGTTACTAACCCTACCAGGCAACCAAAAAAATATGCAGGAGTCCTGGAGGCACAGGAAAAACCCATTTATCTCTAGACATTTCACATGATCTGGTACAGGGCTCAGGGGAGACTTCCTCTCAAATCCTGAGTAAACCAATATGGAGGAGGCGCTCCCTTTATACCCCTTTGGTTTCTTTGTCCCCCAAATACGGATAATACTTCCAGATCTTTCGCAGGATTTGCAAAAAGCCCCATGTGTCGGGGCCTTGAGAGCACAACTGAAGGCCTGGCCTGGCACCAGCACTGATCACTCCATCGGGGGATAGTTCATGGCCCCTCTAAAGTGGGAGTAACCAGGTCTTGCAGGACCAGACAATTAAAGGGGCAGTGACTAGACCATAGGCTAACAAGAATGTGCATTAAGTTAAGGGCACAGATTCAGATTGCTAGCCCCCCAAAAATGTCTCATTTTTCCCATCAGGTGAGTCCACTGTCCTTTTGTTACCGGGAAACCCCCGCGTGGGCTCGGGCTGCCTGTCTCTGTGTCCAATAACAAAGGCCGGGTTGAATCACATGAGGCCTTTATTGATAAGGCCAGCCAAGAAGACGGGGTGTTTACAAGCATCAAATCCTGTCTTCCAGCAGGTGCAGGGGACAGGACTATAAAGGGGAAGGGGCCGGGGTGAGGCTGGGAAGGGAGTGCAGCTATGTGCAACCCTGGGGGTCCGCAGACATCCGCTATTGTCCTTGTCATCCGGCGATGAGATGATGTTTTGACTCCTGGTGGGTCGGTTTGACCCTGCTTATCGGGTCTGAGTCACCTCCTCAATTGCTTCGCACAGGGCTTGAAAAGGAAACTTAAGAAAAATTTCCCCTCTTTACATAAAAGAAACTTAACCCTATTCATATATGTGTTCTAAGATTGAAAATAATATGCTTATTTTTTGGTATAATTCAGGTGCTCTATCTATCAGATTATAAGTCCCTATCACTTTCCCATCTGTAGTGTCAATCTCAGGTGCCACCAGGGCCTCATCCCAAGATGTCACTGCCCTGCAGCTGCCTGGGAAGCTCCTCCCTGGGGAGAACCTGCAGGGATGTGGGCCCTGGGCTCCGATACAGCATCTGGCCTGATGTTGACCGTGTCGCAGGGTAAGGACCAAGCAGTCCTGGCTCATGAGGCACGTGGGGCCTCCGGGTCACAGGAATGAGCTCGGGTCCAAGCGGCCCAGCCCCTGCCTCTGCCTGAGCCTGTTTCTTACTCACCATGAGGACAGCGGTGGTGCCTCCCACTGTGAGGAGTGACAAGGCTGCCTACAGAAGTCTGTCCTGCAGTCACTGGTGAGGGGTAAAGGCTCTGATCAGAGCGACCTGGGACTGGCGGGAGCAGACATATGTGGCCAAGGAGTGTTTCCACCAGGTTCCCGCAGCCTGTCTGCCCACTACGTGGCAATGTCTCCCTACCACGTCTTAAGTTCATATGGATGACAAATGAGAAAGTAGACTCATGTTTATTAAAAATTTCTACTTCAAATGTGTTTTCTGCTGAGCAGAGATTCACTGCCTGAGCCGCTCACTAGAGAAATATATGCTGGAGGGAGTTTGTCACATGCCATCTGGGGCAGAAATAGAAAGCATTTCCAGGACGAACATGCCCTGTGAGGTCTCTTAATCAGTATTTCCTTCAGAAACTTCTGTGAAATCTGCAATTATGTACAACAGCCCCACAGCAAGGACTTTGACAACCAATTCCCAATTCAGCTTAAAGGATTGTGGAGAACTCATTTAAATACAAATCACCTCCAGGAGGAAAATGTGAGGCTTCAGTCCATCCGGTTAGGCTGGCGGTTCCCTGCGCCAAATAGCATGGCTCTTCTGTGGCGATGTCTGTAAGTGGACACCAGACCCAAAGCTTCGCCTCCTTTCATCAGCTGCGGCACCTGACTGCCGCCCGTGTCCAAGCTTCCCGTCATGAGACAGTGGCTTCTTCAGCGATGGGTCTTGGTCCTTTGATAGGTATGCTTTCTTCCTTTCCCATGGTGGGAAGAAAGTGGAATTATTTAATTGCTAATTTTTTTTCTCTTGCCAATTGTCTCCTGAACCGCATTCATTTTTATGGAGATAAGATGATCATTTTCTATATATTTTTTATGAAAAAAAATCAGGGTTGTATGAAAAGAGTCAACCCTGCATTATAGAAGAAAGTATAGAGAAATGCAGTAGAATTCTTTAAAAGACTCAGTATCTCCTTATTAATGTTCAGGGGCACTCGTTTTAATGCTTATTTGGTTGCAAGCTAATTGTTTGGTAGCTAACATTGACTTTTATTGTTACTGTTCTCTTCGTCTCTCATTCCCAATTCACATCATTAGATGATGACAGTTCCCAGGCACAGGCAGAGGCAGGAAGGAGATGGTGGGGAAAACCCACCGGCCCCTCCCCACTCCCCACGTGGCTGCGTTCAGGCCGCACAGGCCTTCTTCTGCGCCGTTGGGAGTGACTCCCTCAGCGTCAGGAGTCAGTGTGCTGAAGTACAATTACAACATTTTGGATTCCCTGCATCTTAAACAGCTTCCAGCAGATACTCACGTGGTACCCGGGCTCTTTCTCTGAGCCTGGAAACCTCCAGAACAAGGCACGGCTTCTCTTCCTTTCTGCTCTCCCCTGCCATCCACCTCGTCCCGGGTGGGAACACTTCTGACTGCTCTCAGGGTCTCCAGCCCTTCCCATGTCAGCTAGAGGGAAGGATTGTGGCCTCAAAAGTAGTCCCAACTTTTAAATTATAATTGCTATGAATCCCCCATGCTTGTGTTATTTTTTCCATTGAATAATTCAAGAACCAATTTTGGGATATACTGACTATGTATTGAAAACAATAAATAACCCTTAACATCAGTTTAGCCTATAAATGTGCTTCATTCCTAGATTTTTTTAAAAGAACCACACGTAAGTTGCCACATGTGAATAACACAAGTGTTCCGTGGTTTACCGGTGATGTTAAATGACCCAAAAGGGTGTATGGAGAGAACAGGAAAAACAATGGGCACAATTACTCCATGGGTAGCCACACTTTTTAAAAATCACATGTCAGGTATGCAGTCTTTCCTATGAAAAGGCAATTGGACATTATTTAGTTCCACTTTATTTTGGGGGGTATGGCTAACACATGGCCAGCCAGTCTCTCAGCCACTCACAGTGACATAGGTCACGTTTATGATAATGTTAGACCGAAGCATGAGAGTGGTCACAGACTGGAGTCCCATTGGATAAATGCATCTTCCCATATGCTTGGTAAAAGATAGGTTTTTTGTTTTTTTTTAAGAACATCAGTGTCCAAAAATGCGAGATTATACATAAATGTCAAAACACATGACTTCTTTGGAAACATTAGACTTCAGTCCTGCTGCTCACCTGCGCATGGGTGCGCTGCTCAGTCAGCTAGTGTATGGGTGCCCCCAGGCACGCACTGATGTTATTCACGTGGTCCCTGTTCGTGCTAGGGTTTCAGATGCCTACAGCAGGGTCCTCTCTTCTGAACCAAATGTCTGCTGCTTTCACTCGGTTCAGTTCCCCTTTTATGTCCCCTGAAACTGAGCTTAATGCCAATCCCTTGTGAAGGTAACAGCCAATGAAATATTTAAAAGGAGCTAAAATACCCTTGCCTCCCGAAACCTTTGAACAGAATGTCAGCATAATTGGCCCCAGATGGTCGACTTGGTTGCATGCAGATTTTGGTCATGGCGTCTTTGCGGCCTTCCTTACCCGGGTAAGTGTCAGGAGCCCTCAGCTGCTTCGCAGGAATTGGACTCTGCATCCTGAGCCACCGCCATCTCTCTTCTCTGGCCACAGGCTGTGGCTCTCAGAGGGGGGCGCTACTTCAGTGTGACCGGCTTGCCAACTATGGAGTGACCCCGTTTCTGTTCTGATACCTTCCTGTCGTTGACAGTTTGGATCAAATTGCTGATGTTTCTGGTTACACATGTTAAGCAAACACAGCTGAGCCCTGCTCCCTCCTGAAACTCCATCAAATTTGTGATGGTATTTTTAAACTGAAAACCCCTTGTCTTAAGGAGAAGGGGGACCTAGCTGTGGAGGCTGGGCAGATGGAGAAGAGGACCAGACTCTGCATACCTGTGCAACCTGGGTCCGGTTTTAATCACCCAACTCCCCCAAATCTCAGCATGAAGGCAACCATCTTCCTCTAGAAAACATGGCAGAATGCCCTTTGGGGAGCCAGAAACCTGTGTTCTCCTCCTGACTGCTCGTGGCCCAGTCGGAGGCTAGAGAAGTGTCTTCTAGCAGAGCTCACATGGCAGACCTCAGGCTGCTAGACAGACTGAGAGCATTTGAAAACAGAGAGAGGAGGAAGAGTTTACACCCTTACTGTAGAAATCCCCAGCATTCTCTCCCTCTCAGGAGCTAGGCTCCTGAAAGACACTAGAAGACCTCTCAATTGGGAATATGACCAGCCCTAGAAGAAAGATTTAAAGAAGCTGGCACGGGTGCCACCCAATGAAACAGTCAACAGGTCATCCTGCAGAAACAGTCCCCATTGTACACTGCCTGTCGGCACGCTAACACCCCACTGTCACTGTGAACAGACAGGAGAAAAGATGTAACATAAAAAGCAAATACCAAAATAGAAAACAAATTGGAAGAAACTGAGATTGTGCAGGAAGAATAAAATTTCAAAAACAAAACAACAACAAAAGCTGATTAATAACTCATGAAAGAGAAGATTGCATTCATGAAGTAAGTACCTGAAACATAAACTGAGTATTCAGACGGCAGGTAAAGGAGCTTTTTAGACATTAACACATGATGGCAAAATAAATAACTCAACACAGGAAGGGAAGACAAGTTGGAGGAACTCTCCCAGAAAACATGGGAGAAAGCAAAGATGGAAACGAGGAGGCCGTGAGCGGGGATCTGTGGCAGAGAACTGAATCCCCGCCTCCAGAGTGTGGCAGCAGCAGACAGGATACCAAACTGATGGAGAAGGAGCGATGGCATCGTGTTACGAAGACTTGGGAGGGCATATCTCGGAAAGAATCAGCTGAGGGAGTAGAAAGACTTTAAGGAGCTGAAAATGGGGAGCAGGGATGGACAGACAGTGCTATTTCTCTTAACAAGTCTCAGAAATACTGGACTGCAAAAATTAAATGTTTTAAAGAAGCTAAATGGGGGAGGGGGTGTCTTTAACAACTCCATCAAAGCTTTTCCAGCTGCAATGGAGAGCTTCCTGTGCTGCCCCTCAGATAACTGTGGAAGGAGCTTTGAGCTGGACACGTTAAAAAATGGCAAGGAAGACGTCCTTCAAGACGGTGGCCATAGGGTCAGGAGCGCTGTGAGGACGTGGAAACTGCACTCCATGCCACCAAAGCAAGGGCAGGGCATCCAGCCACTGGGAGCTCACGGACAAGCACTGGGGGCAGCTCGGGAGGGGGGCCAGCAGGAGCATCCGTGTTTGCGAAGTGAGGCAGGGAGGTAGGTGTCCTTCTCCCACTGATACTGAGAGGGGCCTGGTCTCTCCTGATGGTCAGATTTCAAAGGGACACTTTCCAGGTCCTGAGAAGACATGTCTGAATAATTGTAACAGATTTGCATCTCAAAGAGGCAGAGTGAGAGTTCCCATGGCCAGATCTCTAAAGGAAGTGCCCTGAGAAACAGGTCAGGCCTAAGGTCAGGAAAACTGCAGTTAGTAGGCCACAGGCAGCCTTAGGCCCTGGGTCGTCACTCAGTCTTTCCAATGGACGCTCTCCTCATTTCCTCATCCCAATAGTCTCATCCCAGTCCCTCCCATCAGCCCGACAGCAGCCCTGCCCATCCCAGCGCAAGCTCCCCACTTCTATGCCTCCTCCGTGGCCAGTGCAGCAGCATCTGCCCTCCAGGCTCTCTCTACTCCGCCCCCCACCCCCCCACCCCCCAACCCCCCCTTCGCTTTCCCAGAGCTACACCAGCCTCCTCAACCCTCCTCACTTCTCACTGGCTCTGTTCTACCTTCTTTTTTTAACAAGTTTGAGATACATTTACATAACACAAATGTTACCCCTTTTGAGAGTGTAATTCAGTGACATCTTAGTAATTTGACCAAGTGGTGCAACTGTCCGTGGGGGATGGAAACCTACCCTCCAGGAGTCCATCAGCAAACACGGCCAAGGTCAGTTAGGACCTTCACCGCAGCACCACTAGCTGATCCCGCTCCCAGGTGCCGCGCCCCCTGACTCCTCATCCTGGTGGAGGGATTTATACTGACACGTGGAGGGCAGACTAGGAGCCAGACAGAGCAGCCCACACCTACTGAGAGCTAGTCCAGCTAAGCTAGCGACTTTGTGCTGCACGAAATTTGGAAAGGGCCTTATAACATTTATTAAAACCAGGAAGAGTAATCTCTAACCCTTACAATTATTGCAACACTTAAACACAATAGCTCAGTACCAGGAAGAGTAATCTCTAACCCTTACAATTATTGCAACACTTAAACACAATAGCTCAGTACCAGGAAGAATAATCTCTAACCCTTACAATTATTGCAACACTTAAACACAATAGCTCAGTACTTTTCTAAACGATTTATATGGCGCTTGTGGTGACCTTGACAACCCGAGGCACCTGGTGTGGACAGCTCGGCAGCCATGTTCTCCGGGAATGCGCTGAAGGACCTGATGTTCCCATCTCTAGCTTTCCCGCTGCTCACAATGCTCCTGTCTGGCACCAGCAGTAAGAAGCCGCGTCTTCTAAACGACATTGACTAGAATCACTGAGGGAGATTCAGGAGCTGTGACGTAGAATTTTCTAAACACAGTTGATACTGGTGTGAGACAACCCCTTCAGGACACTAGCTCGGCTCCCAGGATTAATGTCATGTTTTTGTGTCAACATTCCTCCAGCCCTCTGAGTTAGCAATGAAGCCAGCATGTCAAAAAGCTGGACTGCCAGCTCAACCAGTGTTCAGAGTTACATTAATGGCAACAGCTATGCAGCAAACTGAATTTAATAAACATGCTTTGAACATAAATTCCAAACATTCTCACTTGTTTTCTGAATCACATGTAGCTTCTGAAATAGAAGAGAGATGTGCGGGAAAACAGAGGCACATGCAAGGACTGAGGTTGAAGACTCATCTCCCTCCAGGCGTGTTGGCACCGGAGGCATCTCCCGCAGAGGACTTACCCGTCACTTTCCCTCCTCAGCTCTGACGTCATTGTTCTGCTCCAACAGGGGCCCAAGCTAAGCAGACTAATTCATTCTTGAATTTAAAATGCTCTGGTTACTGAAGAGAGCCAAAGCGTTCTACGTGTGTCAAGTTAGGCCTTTTTTCTTTTAGAGTCGGAATGCCTTAAGTGGGAATTTCAGCTCTGGCATTTATTGACTGTGTGACCCTGGATGTCTTACTGGGAGGACGGAGCCTCCCTTTCTTCATCTGTAAAGTGACACACAAGCCCACCCGCAGGAGGTTGCAATGCCTAGCGTTAGTGAATTCTGTGTGGTCAGCATTTTGTGAGCACTCACTACCTTACAGCCGTAATAACCCTTTTTGTTCTTGTTGAAATCAGTCATTTGCTTTTTCTGCTGAAATCCATCATTTACAATAGCCTTCTTCGGAACTCTCAGGCCCCACATTTGACTTGGACTCAGTGTGTGCGGCTGTGCTGTAGAATGTTACCAGGAGGTTGCTTTTAATTTCTCTTTGGATTCATAGGTTTGCTACCACGGAGCCAAATTCAACAATCACTCCAACTCCATGAAAATAATGACACCCAGACATTTATGTTTTAGTTCCATGAATATATTAATTCATGAATATATTCTGCAAATATTTAATTTGTATGTAAGACTCCCAGTTAGCCATCAGAAATACAAAGATAAATGAAAATGTTTTGCTCCCAAGAAACTTTACTAGTAGGGACATAAATGTGTGTGTCACACACATACACACAAACACATATACAATACACAACACACATACTACACACACACCATACACACATACCACATACACACATATACACACACACAATGCATACTCATACAATAAAAAGTAAAAGTGGTAAAAGGAAAAGGATTATGCAGATAAAGAGACTTATGAAGGTAAGAATAAACAAAAATATTACTCATTTCTAGCAGAAATAAAAGTAGATAATTATTAATAAAAATAAGACAAGTTGCTTTTTCCTTTCTGTTTCAACAAGGTAATTATGGGGTCAGACCTGCTTGTGAAACTGACCCATGTGCTTCCCTATGTAATTTCATTCGTGGCACCCATTTGGTTAGGGGCTGTGGCATTTCCCGCTGAGGTGATGACACGGATGGAGGAATCCACAGGTCCTAAAGCACAGGCTGACAGTGTTCTGTTAAACTTTTATGAATCGATGGCCATTGTCTTTCAAGTTTTTTATCAACCCAGGTCATGTCTCCCATGCATTTACATGTAGGTTGTATATTAATACACACAAAAAAAGACAGAGAATAATTTAAAACACTATGTCTGTGTAAACAAAAATTAAGGAGCTATGTCAAAGCCAAAACTGTCTTTGGAGTGTGTGATTCTTAATGATTAATAGTGACTAAGTATTTTGACATGGACAGTTTGTCTGGAGAAGTAATCAAAATAAATTCAGTTCCAGAACTGTTTAGAGCCTTTTGTGCTGACACATTGGTGTGGCCTTACAATTTAGAAGGCGCTCACCCCTGCTCTTCATTTGCACACAGAGCAACTCTGAACGCAGCTAAGTCGACAATCTATGGGCCAATTATATGCTCAGCTTTCACAGAAGAAAATTATGGTTAGTAGGACTAGTAATCAGAGAAAATGTTGGTCCCATAGCCTCTCTAATACCTTATGTCATCTCCTGTCTGTATCAGGCTTTCAGTTAGGGGAACAGAACACATCAAAATACATCTTGAACACTGCCTTGTGTTGTACCTTCCATTTTACAAAAGACCAACACCTATAGCATCCCCTTTGCGTGGGACAATGACCTTGAAGGCGATAAATCAAGTTTCAAGGAAACTCCAACAGGAATGAGACAAAGGACAGCTGCAGGACGAGCTGTCAGAGCCTTTGGGACAGGCACCGGTGAACCAAAGGAGCAGGGACCACATTCAGAGCAGGATCAGCAACATCAGCTTCAGCTCCAAAGACACCTGAGCAAGTCAGACCCAAAGCCCAGTGCAGGCTGTGCATCTTCAAGGTCTGGCCCTGAGAGGCTCTCGAAACCCGCCATACTGCTCAACTAGAGATTTTTCTAGAGGGAAAAAATGAATATCACTTCCAATATCAAAAAGTGAAAGTTCTCAGACCAATATTTCTGAAACCATTAGAAAAGAAATGGGTATGCTAGACCAAAACATTCCAATATAATATCAATTTCAAGCAAAAGACCATTTGTTAACCAAAAAATAAACACAATGACCTAAAATTGAGAAAGGTTTGCTTTAGGAAAGGTTGTAAGATTTGGAACAATCTTCAATGTACAGTTGACCCTAGAGCAACACAGGGGTCAGAGGCACTGACCCTCACACAGTCAAAAATACACATATAACTTTCGACCCATCATAAACTTAACTATCGTAGCCTATTGTTGACTGAAGTCTTGTTAATAATACAAGTAGTTGATTAATATATATTTTGCATGTTATATGTATTATATGTTGTATGCTTACAATAAATAATCTAGAGCAAAGAAAATGCTATTAAAAATTATAAGGGAGATAAAGTATATTTACAGTATTGTGTGTGTTTATTTTAAAAAACTCACCTGTAACTGGGCCTGCCCAATGGAATAATAACTGTCCCATCCCAAACTCCACTTCTCTCTCTGTCTTGAAATACTACTCCAGGACTTGAGGGCCAGTTGAACAAGCAGAATGATCACCTAGTGGGGCTAGAATTGAGAGTGTCAGGTGATAAGTGTAAAAACACTCTTAGGAGAAAGAGAATGTGGGGACAAAACCAGAGTGTCCACATCCATTGTGTGGTCCAAGGACCAGCAATGGCAGAGGCAACAAGAGAGCCGGAGCTGTGTTTCACAGCAAGGATTCCAAAGTTTTCACTGATCAAATCAGTCTGCCCCTCACAGCCTCTTCTCAGGGGGTACTGGTCACAGTCCTGGAGGTCGGCCAGCCTAGGATAAGGTCTGGAACTGGAGAGGGAAGTGATATGTGGAAGGGAGATGAGATGAATGAAACCTAGTAATTTTGTTTCTTTGGGGGTTTTTGATTGTTTTTTATTGAAATGTATTTGACATATCACATGGTATAAATTTAAGGAGTACAACATGTTAATGGAATATATTTATACATCTATATATATAAAGATCCAGGGTCGTAATGACCAAAGGCTTGACCAAACACCAGGCTGAGCAAGAAGCAGGTGAGAGGGCTGAACTGCTGACCTCTCAGAAAGAGAGAGAGGCCGGGCTGATCAGCAGTGGCTGTGGCTATAGACCCTGCTTCTCTCCCTGGGCCTCGCCAGCATCCAAGCCTCTCTCTTTCTCTATCTGAGAGGTCAGCAGTTCAGCCCGCTCACCAGCAGCCAAGCCTCTCTTTTCTCTCCCGGCCTCCAGTGGAGCTTTTGACGCTGACTGGCACAGAAATCAACCAGTCAGAACCAAATCTGGGTGAAATGCAAGGAGCCAATGGCTGCCTAGGAGGCGGAGCTTTTGATGCTAACTGGCATAGAAATCAACCAGTCAGAACCAAATCTGGGTGAACTCCAAGGAGCCAGTGGCTGCCTAAGAGGTGGAGTTTCAGGCGCTGACTGGCATAGAAACTGACCAATCAGAATCTAATCTGGGTGAACTGTGAAGACAGAACCTAAGGTGGGGGCTGAGGAAGGGTTTTAAGGGCAATAGCCATTTGGTGTAAGGTGTAAGAAAGCAGTTCAATTTTTTAATGACCAGTTTGGCAGTATAGTGCATATGGCTGGCTATCATTCCAGATATAAGGATTATGTATTTTTGTCTGCAAAAAGCATTTCCTTCTGCTAAAAAAGGCTCCCCCCCCCCATTTAAGCAATCCTATCCTATATAATCTATCTATACTAATAATAGAGTAATATGCTAATTAGACCAGGTTGACCAGCCATCTTCTGGACGTCCAACTTCCTTCTGGACAAAGCCATGGTGCTGGGGGCTGAGGCAGAGGCAGTTAGGGGTGATCAGGCTGGCAGGGAAGGGCAGTTGGGGGTGACCAGGCTGGTAGAGGAGGGCAGTTGGGGGAGAGATCAGGCCTGCAAGGGAGGGCAGTTGGGAGCAAGATCAGGCTGGCAGGGAAGGGCAGTTAGGGGTGATCAGACAGGCAGAGGCAGTTAGGGGTGATCAGGCAGTCAGGCAGAGGGATTGGGGTGATCAAGCAGGCATGAAGGCAAGTGGTTAGGAACCTGTTGTCCTGGATTGTGAGAGGGATGTCTGACTGTGGGATTGGGCTTAAACTGGCAGTCATACATCCCCCGAGGGGGTCCCAGATTGGAGAGGGTTCAGGCTGGGCTGATAAACCACTCCCTCCATGCACAAATTTCATGTGCCAGGCCTCTAGTTGTAATATAATGGCCATTGCAGGAGTAGCTAACACCTCCATCAGGTTACACAGTGATAATTTCTTTTTAGTGGTTAGAATCATTAAGATCTAGTCTCTTAGCAAGTTTGATGACTCTAATACAATATTATTGTCTATACTCAATGGATCTCCAGAGCTTACTTACTACTCCTTGCAAATTCATACTTTTAAAGAGCACGTGTCCTATCTTCTCCCTGCCCCCAGGCCCTGGAAACTGCCACTTTACTCTCTGTTTTTACTAGTTTGGCTTTTAGATTCCACATGTAAGTGATATCATACTCTACTTGTCTTTGTCTGTCTGACTCATCTCAGTTTAATATGCTCCAGGTCAATAGCAGTTAAATTCAGGATATTTGGGGTCTATAGCTTTTGCCTACTTTGCCTTTCTTTTCATCTAGCTACTTGGGTCCTCTTTGCTAAGTTAAACCATTTTTTAGATTTAACTCCCCATTTCCCTATTTAATTTGGATGACAAGTTTATAGACTTACACACACAGATGAAGTCTTACAACCACCACTTTAGAGCCTTTCTGGGACCTTCTCTGCTTTGTCCGCTGAGCACGTATGGTTTGCAAATTACTCTACTGGACACTTTGAGTTACTGCTCCAACCCCTAAGAGTTACACAGGGGAGATCCCGCTTGTAAGGCTGAGGAACCGAGACTCATGGAGGGCTCTCACTCTCTGCCTCGCTTCCCAAAGTTGGGGAAGGAGGCAGCTCCATGCCAAGCCCAGGCCACCCCACACCAGAGCTCGATTCTCAACCGTGAGGTGAACCTCAACTGCCAACAAGACTTAGATTACAATTCCAAAGGATCATCCACTTAGACGTGTTGTCTAAGAGATGACATACCTGCTTCTGAGCTTTTTATCCCAGTGAGATTTTGTTCTTCTCACTTAGGTTTGAACCTGTCAGTGAGCATTCTCACCCTCCTTCCTCCAATGAGCAAGCTCTGTGTTTTACTGATCCCCTCCTTTTTTGATATATTTCCTCCTCAGAGAGAACATCCTTATTAGAAAGGACTATATACAGGGCGGGACAAAAGCAGGTTTACAGTTGTTAGTATGGAAAATAATGCAATAATTAATAAAAAATAATACAAGAATAAACTAAACCTACTTTTGCCCCACCTGTATAGCCAGAAAGATCAATCTATTTATGTACATCTTTTTAAAATATATTTTTATTAATTTCAGAGAGGAAAAGAGGGGGGAGATAGATAGAAACATCAATGATGAGAGAGAATTACTGGTCAGCTGCCTCCTACATGCCCCACACTGGGGAATCAAGCCTGCAACCCATGCATGTGCCCTGACCAGGATTTGAACCAGTAACCTCTTGGTTCCTTGGTTGACACTCAACCTGAGTCACACCAGCTAGGCTATTTATGTAAATCTTTACTTCTTTATCTACCAGTATCATTTGGATTCCCCTATTTTTTCTATTTCCATTAAAAAGTAAATAAGCATACATGTAAAATAGACATGTACATAATATACATAACTTAATAAATTTGACTGAAGTTCACAGGACCTTATCTTCCTCACACACTTAGCCACACACTTAGTGGTAGAGTGTACCTTCTGTAGGCTGTTTTGTTTTTCTTCATGGTTTATCCAAATGACGCATGAGCAACCAAGGTAGTAATCATTTGCTTTCTCCCCTCCCTCCCCCAGAAGCTCAGAAGAAGCAATTGGAAGAGACTATAGAGCTGATCCAAGACGAATGTGTGTCGGAGAATGCAGACCACTCTCCCGAGGAGCCTGCAGAAGGAGGGCCCGATGCAGATGGCGAGGAGATGACCGATGGCGTAGAGGAGGACTTCGAGGAAGATGGGGGTCACGCGCTGGTAGGAACTAAACTAATCCCCTCCTTTTTTGATATGTTTTCTCCTCAGAGAGAACATCCTTATTAGAAAGGATTATATACAGGGCAGGACAAAAGCAGGTTTACAGTTGTTAGTATGGAAAATAATGCAATAATTAATAAAAAATAATACAAGAATAAACTAAACCTACTTTTGCCCATTGGGTGTCCATGCCCATTGGGAGCAGCACCAGCATGTCAGCAGCTCACTCAAGATAGATAGAAACTTGATGTTTCTATCTATCTCCCCCCTCTTTTCCTCTCTGAAATTAATAAAAATATATTTTAAAAAGATGTACATAAATAGATTGATCTTTCTGGCTATACAGGTGGGGCAAAAGTAGGTTTAGTTTATTCTTGTATTATTTTTTATTAATTATTGCATTATTTTCCATACTAACAACTGTAAACCTGCTTTTGTCCCGCCCTTATATAGTCCTTTCTAATACAGAAGAAAGATTCGATGTTCGGGGCTAGTTTCTTTCTTCTGTGCATTTGTTTAAGGCAACATCAGTCCAGTGCTTTGCACAGAATAAGTGCTCTATACATCTTTGCTAACATAAAACACGAGGGAGTCCATGAATAAATGGAAATATTATGCATGAGATTAGATATACTTCAAGTCCCAAAAGGAAGATTCTTTTTTCCCAAATGCTCCCTCATGAAAGCAAACTTGTGTGTATTCAGTCAAATTGCACGTCAACTGTACATGGATATAATCTCCTGGTAACAGACCACTTATGGGAAGAAGCCTGGTGCCCCTCTTATCCAGCCATGTCCACTGAGCATGACTGTCTCTGCTAGCCACAGGGCCAGAAGTCCTTCCTACACTCACTCACTGAGGTGACCTCTGGTTCACAGCCGGTCCCCATCAGCTGGGCCTGTGCTGCTGAGTAGCCAGTCTGATGGGTTGGGGACTTAGCTGAGACTTCATTTTGCACCTTTTATTTTCCCACTGTTGCCATCATTACACTGCTCATCTCCAGATGTCCTCTTCCCCATAACACACTGGGGACTTGGTAAATACATGCTGATGAGCATGCTCGTTCTCATAGTTTATCAGCCATGAAATTAAATATTCTATCCTAAGGGGCTGACTAATAACAATGCGTGTGTGTGTGTGTGCGCGCGCGCGCGCGCGCGCGCGCGCGCGTTGTCAACTCTCAAATATCAGTGGAATGATCGCCCCATCAATATTTTATTTACGTAACTCAATGTTGGTTTTTACCATTCCAGCTCTGTTTAAATTGCACAGCACCTTCACTTAAACTTTTCCAGGATGAGCCTTTAACATTCACCCTTATTTCTACACAGACTGCATCAGTTTGAAGAACTTAAGGAGCTTTCTTGGAATTGTTTTAATTTTAGGAGTCTGTTGAGCAGGGACCAGAATGAAGAGGGACCAAGTTTCTGGGCTTCTCCTCAGGAAGGACTTCCTCCACAGCAGAGGCTTTCTCTGCCATTCCAGTCAGACTCTTGCTCTCCCTGAGGCATCTGCAGGCTCCCCGCTGCCATTTCCAATGGTTACCTTCTGTTCTGATTTTAACTCACTTCTCAGCAGAACTGGGCTGAGAGTTGGTTACTAGTTGCTCATTCTCACTTTCCTCTGCTGTTAACTTTCCCTCCAGACCCCATTTTAAATACTGAAGCAGCCCAGACCTTGTCATGGACCGCCTCCTCGTTTGGCACACTCTCCCAAGGTGACCTCAGAGTTTTAATAGTATCTATAGGCCAGAGATTACTAACCTAGATTTCTATTCCTGATCTCTTCCAGGAATTCTAGACTCCAGTATTCACATGCCATTTCCTCATAGATTTCCAGTGAACAACTGAAATGTAACACGCCAGAAATAGTCTTGATGTTTTTCCAGCCAACTTATTCCTTTCCTGTCTTCCTCGTTCTAGTAAAAAAAAAAAAAGTCACCCAAGCTGGTTTGGTTCAGTGAATAGAGTGCCGGCCTGGGGACTGAAGGGTCCTGGGTTTGATTCCCTGTCAGGGCACATGCCTGGGTTGCTGGCTTGATCCCCAGTAGAGGGCATGCAGGAGGCATCTGATCAATGATTCTGTCTCATCATTGATGTTTCTATCTCTCTCTCCCTCTCCATTCCTGTCTAAACTCAAAATATATATTTTTTAAATGTCATCATCCCATTATTAAAACCAAAGGACTAGCATTCCCTCTGATTCCCTCTACCCTCTCCATTAATTCTATGTGAAACTGCAACCAGCATGGCTAGGGTTCAGGATCTGAAGAAGGGGCCGCACACAAATGAAAACACTAGATAAGAAATATGAAATTAACATCATGGGGAGCCAGGTGGAAATTTTCCTCTAGAGGAGAAGATCCCTGAACCCCTGGACCTGCCAGCTTTTTATTCACTTGAATACACATTTGCCCTTTAGGAATGCAAACAGGCATAGCAAAGGTAAAATTTGGTAAACAACAAAAGGAGTATCAGGTTAGGGGATTGCCTTGAACCATTTGGCCAACAACAGGGCAATTTTATGCTGATTTTCAGCCCTGCTAAATGTTAAAGTCCATTAGCCTTCCAGTGGGACTTTTCACGTTAATATGCTAACTACTGTTGGTCCTTGCCTCCAGCAATTCTACCTCCAAATCACAGCGCAAAGCTAGTCCCATCTCCACGTCAGCCATGCAGTCCATTCTCCACATAAGAAGAATAGAAATCTATATAAATATACATCAGATCATGCCACTCTCTGGCTTAAAAACTTGCAGTGCCTTTCATCATTTCACTCAGAATCAAAGTCCCAGTGTAAATGTGAGGATGCTGGGAGGAAGATGCTGGTGGAGAGAGAACTGGGGAACAGGAGATAACACCTGCCCGACCCAGGACCACTGTGTGAGTGACATCTAGCACAGGCCTGGGCAGAGCAGACACTCGGGGACTTTTCCTCAGTGGGTGTGCTTTGTGGAAAGGCACTTGTACCTTCATAAGTGTTGGGTTTCACAGTCTCCTCTAACATTTTTCACTTAACTGGCAGCCCTGCAGTGTCTGTGCCCATCCAGGTGTGGGGTAAGTTAGGTCATAGTCATACTAATAATGAAAGCCCCCAGTTCATGTAAACCCTGCATGGTAGTACTACCTCGCCCGCCAATCCCAGGCTCTCCAAGGAGTCTCAGCTGCATCGGAAACATGGTAACCGCATGCTCCCCTGTCAGGCCCCCGCCTGCTGTCCCCTGGGGGGTGCCATCCTGCCAAAGCCATACACCTCTTTGCCTAAAGGGCCTCCTCCTCCTGGGTATCCAAGGATGCAGCACCCAAGGGTGCCCCTGGGGTAAGCCCTTCAGGTCCTCTCAGGTCCCAGTGTGAAACCACGCCAGGATGCAAATGAAAGCTCGGAGAATGAAGCCCTGTCCCCAGCTCCAAGCTGGAGTCAGGTCCCAGAGCCCAGACCACCACCGCCTGAAACTGGAACCCACCCAACCCACCACGGAGCTTCTGCTGAGCACATGCAGGTCACCCTCTTTGGCCCTGTCCCTCAGCACACCGGTTGCTGAGCAGCAGCCAGTGCGGTCCTGTTAGCCCTGAGGTGGGCCAGGTCATTCTGCTTAAGGCTCTCCAACAGAGGAACATAGGTAAACTCCTGTACTTGCTGCTTCCCACAACCACATCAACATTATAACTAAAATACAGAACAACTATCATCCAGAACCGCAGAAAACTGGCTGAGTGGAAGGCCTACAGCTAGAGAGGGAAAGAAGAAAGCACACTGAGACTGGTAGGAGGTGCAGAGGCACAGAACGGGCTGGTCCGGCACCCACGTGTGCCGCTTTTTTAATCGGAAGGGAGATTGCCTCTTTGGAGGCTGCCTGGAGGAGCAAGGAGTCCCAGCTCTACACCAGACCCCCAGCCCAGGGTCCCAGAGCTGGAGAAAGAAGTCCCTATGAGCAGTAAGAACTACGGATTGTAAAAGCCAGTGTGGATTGGGGCTGAGTGACACACAGGCGGCTGCTCCTCTTAAATGGCCAGCACTGCAAACTGAATTGACAAGCTCCTGCTTGCTCTGAGCTCCAGTGCTAGGCGAGGCTCTGGGGGACCCAGACACATATAGGGGAGAAACTGGACTGTCTGGCTTCAGGGCAGGAACATGGGGGTGGCTTTCTTCCAGACAAAAGTGCTTAAAACAGTCATTGTTCCTGTGCTGGGACCTTCTGAATGCTCGGCTGACTGGCAGCCATTTCTGTTTTTCTGCCCTGGAGATTCCCTGAGACCCTGCCCCACCCAATTTACAACCCCACCCAAGCTGTGTGCAGCGGCTTTTTCATGTGAATGCCCTGTCCTTTCTCGGTCTAAAACCTGTCAAATCAATGGCAGCTGGGTCAGGGAGTCCCAAATCTATCAATAAAAGGCCCAAGGCCAGCACCAGCACCAGCCTGCCTTGCTTAACAGCTGGGCCTTGTCTGGGCACTTCCAAACCCAATACAAAGAGGAGGCATCTGCAGATCTCTCCATAGCTCCTGCTGGATGGCCCCAAGCAGCGGCTGACTTTGCACTTTCTTGGAGATCCAAGAGCCAGTGTACCCAGTGAACAGTGTGAGACCATACCAGATTATAACTCTTCATATCCACACTCATGGGGCAGACTCAGTGAGCACCAAAGCCCCACTGAAGCAAGTACTGCTCCATAAGGGTGTCTCCTGCACAGCAGCACTCCCACTATAGTCACAGTTGCTCCCCATAGCCAGTTGGCCTGGAGGTCAATTCCTCCCAGCAATCAAGGCTCAACTATAACAAGACTGTGTACACAGCCCACAAAGGGGTGCACTAAGAGTGTCTACCTCAGGTGAATGGAGAGGCTGAGCCACTGGGCCCTATAGGACACCTACTACACAAGGCCACTTTATCAACTCAAGGAGACAAAGCAGCTCTACCCAATACATAGAAACAAACACAGGGAAGCAGCTAAAATGTGGAGACAAAGAAACATGTCACAAGTGAAAGAAGTGGAAGCAAGCAAACTACTGGACACAGAGTTCAAAACAATGATGATAAGGTTGCTCAAGGATCTCAATGAGAGCTTCAAGGGACTTAATGAGCCTTTCAAGAATCTTAGTGAGAATTTCAAAGACATGAAAAAGGGCCAGTCAGAAATTAAGCATACACTAACTGAAATAAAAATAATTTACAGGGATTCAACAATAGAGTAGAGGATTCTAAGAATTGAATCAACAATTTGGAATATGAGGAACCAAAAAACACCCAATTAGAAGAGCAAAAAGAAAAAAGAATAAAAAAAATATAAAGATAGTGTAAAGAGCCTCTGGGATAACTTCAAGTATACCAACATTCACATTATGGGGGTGCCAGAAGAAGAGAAAGAGCACAATATTGAAAAAACTATTTGAATAAATAATAACAGAAAACTTACCCTATGTGGGTAAAGAAATAAATTTAAAAGTCCAGGAAACACAAAGTGTCCCAAACAAAAGGAATCCAAAGAGGCTACACCAAGACACATCATAATTAAAATGCCAAGGGCTAAAGACAAAGAGAAACTATTAAAAGCAGCAAGTAAAAAACAGTTAGTTACCTACAAGGGAGTACCCATACAACTGTCAGCTGATTTCTCAACAGAAACTATGCAGGCCAGGAGGGAGTGGCAAGAAATATTCAAAGTGATGAATAGCAAGAACCTACAACCAAGATTACTCTACCCAGCAAAGTAATCATTTAGAATTGAAGGTCAGATAAAGAGCTTCACAGACAAGAAAAAGCTAAAGGAGTTCATCACTACCAAACTAGTATTATATGAAATGCTGAATAAAGGGTATTTTTTAAGAAAAGGAAGAAGAAGAAAAAGGTAAAGATAAAAAATTATGAATAACAAAGTAACAACAAATACATATCTATCAACAAGTGAATTTAAAAATCAAATGAATAAAAAAATCTGATGAACAGAATAAACGTGAATGAAATAGAATCAAGGGCATGGAAATGGAATAGACTGACAATTCTCAGAGGGAAGGGGGTGTAGGGGGTGCGGGAAGAGATTAGACAAAGATCTTATATGCATGTATGTATTACCTATGGACACAGACAATAGGGTGGTGAGGGCCTGGGGTGGGGTGGGAACTGGGTGGAGGGAAGCTATGGGGGGAGAAAAAAGGGACATCTATAATAATCTCAACAATAAAGGTTAAAAACATAAAATAAAATAAAAAGAAAAAGAAACTTTACATCAAATTAAAAAAAAAGATTGTGTGAGGGGGGAAGGGGGGAAATGGGAGATATCTGTAATACTATCAACAATAAAAATATATATATTAAAAAGAAAGACTCTCCAACAGCTGCCCACCTCCCTCAGAGTAGAAATTCATCTCACTGATCTTCCCTTCCATCTTTCTGATCGCCTCCCCTCCCCCTCTGATCTCCTCCCCTCTCCCCACCTCCTCCCCTCCCACTCTGATCTCCTCCCCTCCCCCTCTGATCTCCTCCCCTCCCCCTCTGATCTCCTCCCCTCCCCCTCTGATCTCCTCCCCTCTCCCCACCTCCTCCCCTCCCTCCATGATCTCCTCCCCTCCCCCTCTGATCTCCTCCCCTCCCCCTCTGATCGCCTCCCCTCCCCCTCTGATCTCCTCCCCTCTCCCCACCTCCTCCCCTCTTTCCATGATCTCCTCCCCTCCCTCCATGATCTCCTCCCCTCCCTCCCTGATCCTCTCCTTTCCCTTGCTGATCCCATGAATTTCATGAAAGTAAATTGGACATGCAATGCAACCTAGTGGTCTAAGGTAGATTTTTCTGCCATTAATAAGAAGCAGGGTTTTCAGATTTAGCAAATAAAGCTGCAAGATACCCTGTGAAATCTTAATTTCAGGTAAACAATTAGTAGTTCTCTAATATAATCATGTAATCATGTCACACATATTACACGGGACATACTTCTAACAAACAATTATGTACTATTTGTTAGAAACTGAAATTCAACTTGGACTTCCTGTAATACCTCTGGCAACCCTTCATGCATATAGGAATGCTTACTTGGAACTAATTTTTTAGCTTCTTTCAGCCTCTGTACTGGAATGGTAATACCCACCTCACAGGGCTCTTGGATGGACTAAATGAACTTCACGGAACAAAGATTCGGACACAACGTGAGCAAGAAATTTGTAGCCTGCATTATCAAATTGGATGATCATCACCTCGCTTCCATAAAGCATTACGTTTCCAGAGATATAATCCTCACATGGAACTCTGTGCCTTCCAAGTCTCTGGAGACAAAACACTTCTTATTTGATAAGAAAGCTTTCAGGGAGCAAATGTAATATTCTAAGTATAATTATACTTCCCTTTCATCTTGTTCAATTTTTCTTCCATTTTATGCTTGCTGGCTTACTCAATTCAAAAATATTCCATTTCAAGTTTCCTTCTTATGACTTTTTTTAAGATAATGTGAACTGTACCCTGTGATGATATATGATTTTTATTTTAGTTTTTGCTGTAGATTTGTTCTTTGGCTCATGTGATCTGGCCACCAACTTAGTAACAGATGGTCAATTGTGGTTTTTAAGAGTGTGAGCATATTGGAAGCCTTATATATCTTGTTTTCTATAGGCATCCAACCATTCATTCATTAAAACAATAACCAAAAACTTTTTAAATAAAATAGTGGAAACTCAGTCATGTGCCACATATTTAGTCACCAAGGATTCTAAGAACAAAGCGTGCTGGCTTCTGATGTTATAGAACTTTCACTGGGTAGGAAAGGGCATGCTGAAATACAACACAGAAGCAGATATTAACAAAACTGAAAATGCAGCTACCACATGACACATGACAACAACGAGTGAAATGACAGAAGCTGGACAGACTTCTCAAAGGTTGTGACATTTGAGCTGGTTCTGAAAGAATGCAAAAGCATGTGCGAGGAAAGCAAAGGGTTAGATGGAATCACCAACAGATAATAGATACATGGGAAGGAAGGCTTGAAAGAACTCCGAGTATGCTGAGAAGCTGACTGGCTAGTGTGTCTACAGCAGTACGTCTCAGAAGGTGGTCCCAAGACCAGCGGCATCCTATCATGAAAGCTTGATGGAAATGCAAATTCTCAGACAAAAACAAAGTCTCAGGCTCTAACCCAGTTTCTCTGAATGAGAGAGTCAGAGGGTGGACCTCAGCAATCTGCGTGTTAAGGAGCTGTCTGGTGACTCTGTTTCCTGGTGATTCTGATGCCTCTGGAAGTTTGAGAGCCACTGGACTGCAAGGCCAGAACTCTCCAGCCTAGATGCACATAGAATCACCAGGGTGCTTTGTCATAAATACCAGAGATACGTGTCTCCAGCCGTGGCATTATATCAAGAGTCCTGGGGGTGCAGCCTAATCAGGAGTGCAGAGATGTCTTCCTGTGTAGCCAGGGCTGAGAGCGCTGGACACAGAGCTCATGGTACATGAGGAAGAAGGACAAGTGGAAACTTCATCAAAGAAGAAGTGAGCACAGGGAACCTACTCAGAATCATTTGACGTCAGGAAAATACGTGTTTAACCCCAATAACATAACACCGCACATGGCCCAGAATGGCCAAAACTGACAGGGTAAAATGTTGGCAAAGATGTGGAATGCTGAAACTCTCCAACACCATTGGTGGGCAGATACAATGCTGCAACCATTTAGAACTGTCCAGCAATTTTTAACAACACTAGACATAAACACAATGAGCCAGCGTTTCCACTCCTGAGCCTCCCCGAGAAATGAAAATGTGTGGTTAGAAGGTACTTGTAGAAGAATGCCTTAGCAGCTCTACTCACAGTATCCAAAACTCCAAACAACCCACCCGTCGGAAAAAGGGTTTGCAGAGAGTGGCTGTGTCCATCAAAGAACACTACTGGTCAATAGAAGGGAACGTGCTCCGAGCCAGGTGACAGTGTGGACAGATCTCAGAAACAAGAAGCTCGTGCAAAAGGACACTCTGTGTCATTGCATCTGGAGGCAAGGGCTGGTGGGGGGGGGGTGGGGGGCGGGGCAGAGATTAGTCTTTCTGGGGTGTCATTCTGTTTCACATCCACTTTGATTTCAACACTCAGGTCTAATGCCACACACTTCTAGAAACCTCTCTGGTATCCTCACGACTCACACAAACCCCTAGTAGCACACTCACCTCCTTGCTGCTATTACTTTGTAAAAAAATGCCTATCTCACAAGAACCATATGGTTTTATGCCAAAGTGGGATATAAAACAGAAAGCAACAAACAAACTCATACACACGTGACAGAATGGTGGTTACCAGAGGGGAAGAGAAGTGAGGAGAGAGTGAAGAGGGCAGAGGAGGTCAAATATAAAAGAAAGACACTGACTTTGGGTGGTGAGCACAATGCCACATACAGATGATGTATCATAGAATTTTGCACTTGAAAAAAAGTCTCTCTCTCCAGCCAGAGTAAGAGCCCTTGCAGCCAAAGGTCTCTTGGTTTAGGATCCCTCATGCAAAGCACAGTGCCCAACATACGGTCAGGCATGTAGGGATGGAGGGATGCTGATGGCTTGGTGGTCCTTAATAGACTGTATTACTAGGTGTACCAATTAATAATGCAGATTTTTTTCAATTGCTGGAGTTACACATACGTTGATATATATGTGATTTGGTATGTATGCTATTTTGTTGTATTGACAACAAGCTTCAAAACTTCATATGTCAAATTCACTGAAGGTGTTAACATCATAGATATTTTTACACTTAAAAATGTCAAATTTCGTGCCAAAAAAAAGAGCATTTGTAGGAAGTTTTTATTCATTTTTTTATTTTGAAGAAAAGTGCTGCTGAATACTTTGGGAAGCTTATGGTGAACATGCTACATCTCAAGGTACTTCTGAACGCTGTTTTAAATGCTTTAAAAGTGATGATTTTGATGTGAAAGACACAGACATCCAGGTCAACCAAAACAGTTTGAAGACCAACAATTACAAGCATTATTGGATGAAGATGTGCGTCAAACTCAAAAACAACTTGCACAAAGATTAAACATTGCTCAGCAAACAATTTCTGATCGTTTACAAGCAATGGGAAAGATTTTAAATGAAGGAAAATGGGTGCCACATCAACTGAACAAAAGAAAATGGAAAACCGAAAAATCACCAGTAAAATGTTGCTTCAACGGCACAAAGGAAAGTCTTTTTTGCATCAAATTGTGATTGGCGATGAAAAGTGGATATATTTTGAGAATCTCAAATGCAAAATATCATGGGTTGATCCAGGTCAACCATCAACATCGATTGCAAGGCCAAATCGCTTTAGAAAGAAGTCAATACTCTGTGTTTGGTGGGATCAGGAAAGTGTGATGTATTATGAGCTTCTAAAACCAGGTGAAACCATAAATACCAACAACAAGTAATCAATTTGAACCACACTTTGATCTTGAAATGACCAGAATGTTCCAGAAGACATGGCAAAGTAATTTAGCTTCATGATGACGCACCATCACACACTTCAAAACCAGTTAAAGACATATTAAAAGATCTTGCCTGGGAATTATTAACACACCCGCCATATTCACCAGACCTTGCTCCTTCAGATTACCACTTGTTCCGATCGATGGCACACACACTTTCTGAGCAGCACTTCAAAACATTCGGAGAAGTGGAAAATTGGGTCTCTGGATGGTTTGCCTCAAAACAAGAAAAGTTCTATTGGGACGGTATCCATAAATTACCTGAAAGATGAGGACATGTGTAGCTAGTGATGGACATTACTTTGAATAAAGCACTTTTGATGTTTCTCTTAAAATTATCGTGTTTTCTTTGATTAAAAATCTGCTATTATTAACCGTTACACCTAGTATACCTGTATGTACATGCTCTTCCTTCTATCTTGAATACTTTCTCCACTCATTATTTTGTCTGATCAGTCAACACATCCCGTGTCCTCGATACCATGTCACTGTCATGAATTCATCTTTGGGCAAGGCACAGGCCTGTCCTAGACACTTTGGATCTCTGTCTCTCTCTTTCTTTTTTTTAATATATTTTATTGATTTTTTACAGAGAGGAAGGGAAAGGGACAGAGAGTTAGAAACATCAATGATGAGAAACATTGATCAGCCGCCTCTTGCACACCTCCTACTGGGGATGTGCCCGTAACCAAGGTACATGCCCATGACTGGAATCGAACCTGGGACCTTTCAGTCCACAGGCCAACGCTCTATCCACTGAGCCAAACCAGTTAGGGCTGCATATCTCTTTAGACCACACTCTGTATACATTTCATCATGCTCTATTGTAATTAGTGACATCGCTCTTTCCTGGCTCACTGATTTGTAAATTCCTCGGGGCTTATTTTAGTTTATATTTTTCCCTAATGTGGTACTTACACATGTTAATGAATATTTGTTAAAGAGAGAAAAATGTCTTCAGCTTAACTCAAACTATGAGCCCCATCTTCATTTTTAAGCACGTTTTATTGTGTATGGTAATCAGGTCTGTTCTGAATATTGCTTTTGTGTGCATGCCCTCTGGGACTTAGAGGATTATCACACAGCAGAGAGGAAAGACCTTTCATTATAACTTCTTCACCAGGTCACTGGGGCAGCAGCCTGCATCCTGGAGGCACTGAGGAGGAACCGGAAGAGGCTTAAGCCAGCACATCAAAGGCCACACGGCAGTACTGACTCTGTCCAGTGGTTGCTCCATGGTTCTGCATTGTCACCTCCCAGAAGTGATAAAAATGCAAATTGGAAGCAACCTGAATTTTAGTTAGCAAAGCTAGAACACCAAGTTATAAAACCAGAAAATAAGCCTCTATCCCATTCTGATCTATAATTTTTATGCCCAAACAGTACACAGAAAGCTGAAAATCACAAGATAACAAATGTATTTTCATAAGGAAATAAATGTAAGAGAACTCAGAACAGAGTAAGCCTGAACAAGGAAGCAGAGGCTGTGATCCTAGCTACAGCTGGTGCTTGACCTTCACAGTGGGGTTCAGGATCTGAAGGAGGGGCCAACGCACAAATGAAAATGCTATACAAGAAATATGAATTTAGAAGGCATTGGGGGCCAGGCGGAGCCTCTTTCTTGAAGACACACTGAGACTGAGTCCTGTCTGCTTTTTATTCAGTTTTAGATACACATCTTGCCCTCTAGCGTGCATATAGGCATATCAAAGGTAAAGTTTGATAAAGAGTAAAAGGATTATCAGGTTAGGGAATTGCCTTGAGCCCTACTATTTCAACTTGAACTATTGGTGCTTAGCGTCAGCCCTGCTAATGCCCAAGGTCCATCAGCCTTCCATGTTCCTTGGTGCACTCTCATGACAGTATTGGCAAGTAGTGCTTCCCACAGCTGGGAGGGCAATGTGGTCCTTGAAAAATGGGCTCAAACTCAGGGCTTTTGAAAGGTTATTGTGGTTGATGTGCAATTTCCAAACTGCCTCTACTCATGTTAAAAGGTAGGTAATAGAGTATAAATCCAAACAAAATATTTCCACCATATCACAGTTTCTACAAGAGATAAACAAAATAGGAAGATAATAGAAAGGTCTGGAAGTCCTTTGCAAATGAAAGACAGTCCAAACATAAGCTTTAAATATACAAAAAAAAAAAAAGGAAAAAGAGCTACTTTTCTAGAAATGCTAGAAGAAAATAGAGCAATCTGAAGTATTAATGCTGTCTGATTTCAAAAGGCTAGTTATGAAAGTTTTGGGGAAAATAAAGCAATTTGGCCAACAAAAAGACCCTTTTCTACTAACATAGAATAGAAATACAACTTTTTGAGTAAACATTCACAGATATACAAGCATGTAAGGTAGCACCAAAGTGACTACAATGTTAATGTCAAAGAGAAATTGGACTGGGTGGAGTTAAACAGGCAGGAAGACTAGTTAAGATTGGCAATAGGGACCAAGACTTGCAATGGAGGATCAAGATTGAACTCAACTCCATTGAAACAAAAGACAGCTAAGTTTTTAAGCAGTGAGCTCCTGGAAAAGGACTGGAAGAAGTTGGAGGGGAGGCAGGTCACCGAGATTAGGCTCTCTATGTTTGCTAATTGTCACTTATCTAAATTGGTTCCCACTCTCCCAAAGAGTAGGAGATAGGGAGCACTATCTTCCTTTTTAACTAAGTTTATGGGGGTGACATCTATATATATAAAAGCCCAGTGACCGAACGGTGGAACAACCAGAACTGCTGGTCGACCAGTCGCTATGATGCACACTGACCACCAGGGGGCAGACGCTCAATGCAAAAGCTGCGCTCAGCTGACCAGGATGAGTGGCGCTCCCACAGCAGGCCAATCCCTGTAGGCCACGCCTCCCACCAGTGCACGAATCCGTGCACCAGGCCTCTAGTTGGTAATAAGATTATATAAATTTCTAGTGTACAATTCTATGATACATCATTTGTTTGCCCACCATCCAAAGTCAAATGTTCTTCTGTTACCATATGTTTGACCCCCTTTACCCTTTACTACCTCCTAGCTCCTTCCCTCTGGTAGCCACCATACAATTGTCTATGTCTATGAGTTTTTCTTTGCTTATTTGCCTTGTTTGTTCATTTGTTGCTTTCAGTTTTATATCCCACATAAGAGTGAGATCATATGGTTCTTAACTTTTTCTATCTAACTTATTTCAAGATATTCTCGACCTAACTGGTTTGGCTCAGTGGATAGAGCATCGGCCTGTGGACTGAAAGGTCCCAGGTTCGATTCTGGTAAATGGCATGTTCCTTGGTTGGGGGCACATCCCCAGTAGGAGGTGTGCAGGAGGCAGCTGATCGATGTTTCTTTCCCATCAATGTTTCTAATTCTCTACCTCTCCCTTCCTCCCTGTAAAAAATCAATAAAATATATTTTTTCAAAAAAATTAAAAAAGATTCTCAAGGTCCATCCATGCCATCACACATGGCAATATTTTATTTTTTATGTCTTAGTAGTATTCCATAGTATACATGGTAGTGCAGAAGTCAGTTTACAATTGTATGTATGAAAAATAATACAATAATTAATAACTAATAATACAAGAATAAACTCTGTGTTTTCTGTACTCTCAAATGTAAACCTGCTTTTGCCCACCCTATCTATGTACCACATCTTCTTTATCCAATCATTTATTGAAGGATAATTTGGTTGTTTCCATGCCTTTGCTCATAGCCAGGAAGACACTTGTCTAAGTTTTAGTCATATTGAGGAGAAGTTAAGGCCATATTGATCAGTAGGACAGAATCTCACCCACTTTATACAGAAAAGCAGAATAGTTATCCCCCAAGACAGAAAGCCGACCCTCACAATCTTCTGTACGGCTCCTGAGCCAAATTAAGAACAAATATGGACTTTATTCAAAGGATCCTTGCAAGGGTGAATGGGACTCTTACAACAAAGAGCCATGACCATGGGATCTGTAAGTGTCTCAAGAGGTGGGCTAAAGGGGTTTTCCTTGTGTAGAGAAGCATAACCAAGGCTAGAATGACCGGAAGAGGGGAAGTGGGATGAGTGGGTGCCCTGTTGGGTAGTAGACCATGTTACACCTGGCCCTGGGGCCAGCCTATATTCCAGGAAGGGCCTTCTGGGGGCTGCATGGGCTCAGTTTGGTAGTGGGCCAAGGTCTGGAGTCCTGAGTGGGGAAAAGCTTAACCAAGTTTGGTTAACAAGCATCTTATTCTCAGTGATCAGCAGAGATCAACAGGTCAGCTAATCATTTATGTGACCACGAATGAGAATTTTGAGGTCTGTGTCCAGCCATGTATGTGAGTCTTATCTGAGCCATACGGGGAAGGGTCGTTCTTTGCAGTAAACCATTTCCCCAATTTAAAAAGGGTGGAATGGGGTGTGGGTGGGGTCTTAGCCTTCACTGTTTTCAGGATCACAGGGCAGGTGAAATTCAGCATTGTCATGTATCGGAGAGGTCATTTGGCCCAGGATCTTGGCGCTGTCTCTCCCTACACTGTAAATATTGGAGAATCAAAAGTCAGTGAAGGACCCAGATGCCCTCCGCCTCCAGGGACCCTCCAAGGAAAGGGGCAGGGGGAGTGCTCTCTCTGCCTTTTGACGTGGAGAAAAGCCGTCTCATTCACCCTTAAAAGCACAGCTGTGCGTTGAGCAATTCCGTTGAAGGAGTGTGTATGGGTTTTTATTCAGATGGAGGAGCCTTTTAACAGCTGTGGGACCTCAGGCAATCCGAGTCTCAGGCTCACCCCCACACCTGCCGCAGGAAGTCTTTGCAGGTTATTACCCGAGGATTAAGTAGGATCACCTTCATGGGTTTCTGTGAATGGAAAACTTAATCTCTCCCCTGGAGTAACAGAATTTAGTGGAATTAAAGGAGTTAAAGGAAATTTTAATAACTTTGAAAGGAAAAAATTTAAATGATTCGGTTACACTATTTATACATGCCCCTCATGAAGTTCGTTGTCTTAAAATTCCAGCATATTCTATTAGCA
The DNA here is from genome assembly GCA_026230045.1 of Corynorhinus townsendii. Classification (NCBI taxonomy): domain Eukaryota; kingdom Metazoa; phylum Chordata; class Mammalia; order Chiroptera; family Vespertilionidae; genus Corynorhinus; species Corynorhinus townsendii. Next base: position 4,317,446 of record JAPDVU010000010.1, on the reverse strand, counting down.
ACGTTATCTCATACCACAATATGTGATGTTAAAAAAAATGCTAGTATTTGCATGATGCTTTTAAGAAGTAAAAATAGTTGAACAATAATGTAAATTACCAGAGAATTAAAGGAAAAATTTTATTTCCACAAGAAAATAATTCTGAAATATGTGAACACATGTGCTTATGGGGATGCTTAGCAAAACTCATCACGTATTCTTATAAATGTTTCCATTTCTCTATCAGCCATTTGTGAGCAATAATTCACCAATTTTCTAGTACGTGTAGATGTGCTTCATTTGACTTTAAAAGGATCATTTTAGCTAGAATTACCTCTGGTTTATGGGGAAACGTAAAGACTCTACAAATCACATTGGGCAAAAGGGCATTTTTTTTAAATGGTGCTATAACCATGGAGATATCATCTGGAATCATAAACCTTCAGCTACACTTTGTCTACTTTCCTGTGCTGGCCCAACGCCACGTTCGTGCACACGGCTGGTTCTATGCCTATTCCATTAAATTCTCTGGTGCTTTCCACTGTTCACTGGTTTTAAACGGACAGCGCTTGTCATGAGAACTCCAAACACAAAGGCCAGGTGAGCGTGGTCCCCACATCTGGTTAACTGGGTGGAAATCCTGTCTTGGGACTTTCCTACCTGACTTTGTGTTCAAAGAAAGCTCATAGATGTCATTGCCTTCATCCTCTTGAGTCGGATTGGGTCCCTAACACAAGTGTGATATTTTCCTTGAAATTTCTGACACAAACATTATATGAATACTAAATTTATTTTTAAATTATCATTTTAAAAATGTTTTTATTAGTCTTTTTTAGAGCAAATGGAAGGGAGAGGGAGAGAGAGATAGAAACATTGACGAGAGAGGAACACCAATTGGCAGGCTCCTGCACACACCTTACTGGGGATTGAGCCTTCACTCAGGCATGTACCCTTGACCAGGAATCCACCGGCGACCTCTTGGTGCATGGGATGACACCTAACCAATGGAGCCACACTAGCCAACCTAGATTATCATCATTTATTCTTCTAGATCTGCATGTTAGTCATGCTTCCTCTTTCCTATAATAGTGAATCCATAAAAACACTGGAACCTTCTGTTATGTTTTCTTTATTCTAAATCTAAAATGTTGGGCATAGCAATATTCCATGTAGAACTATGGAAGCTGTTCCTTAAATGTCTCAGGCAAATCATTTCTCTAAAATGTTAAAGCATGTTACAATCACACAGGTCACTTCTGACATTGGATCTACTGGATGGACTAACCATGTTTCCAGGGAAAGGTTACTTAATTACAGCCACTGGCCTCGGGACTGTCTTTTGCAGAAGCCATTGAACCTAACGGCCTAAGCACTTTATCTGCCAACCTACTAGCAATTTTTTTTCAAGTTCCAGATTTTTTAAATGCTTCAAACATAGTTGATCCTTTACCAACTGCAGTATACTAGTATGTGTAGGCCTTTACTGATTATTTCTCTTGCTACTTTTATAAAAATATTGAACATGATGAACTTTAAAAACTCTTCAGAATTAAAGGAGTAGATAGCAGGCTATCTTGATTGGGTAAATACCAGTGGAAAGTCTGTCCTCCCAAGCCTAGCCCCAGGCCGCAGCGCTGCTGAGGCGCCAGGTGGCACCTCTCACGCCGCAGGGGCACTGTTCATCGTGACCAGCGATGGGGAAAGGTGGGAACCCGTTTCATTAAATTAGAAATGGGAAGGAAGGGGAAAGTGGCTGCTTTGTTTCAATTTTACCCACAGCTTCACAGGAGCACAGTGGAAAGAGAATAATTGTCTAAATGGTGCTGCTTTTTACAATTCTTGCCCCATATTCTGGAAGTTAATTCCTCAAAAACAAACATGCAAGTAAACAACCACCATTCGCATGGGATGGCACAACGTTTTTGTCCGGGCAGCGTTTCAGCTACCACGAGGCTTCTGAATGCACCCAACTGTTCTGTGCACCTCTGTCTTCCAAACAGCCGGGGACTGAGCCTGCCGCTCCCCTCCCTGCGTTACCCTCAGGCCGTGCAGACGGCCCTCAGGAGCCTTGGTGTCTTCCCAGCGGCTCTGCGTGTGGGAGAACCTAGGTCCCCGGCATCCTGAACCACAGGCCGCTGGGCCTTTGGAAACCTGATAAGAATTCTCCTCGCCAGATAGACAGTGGGCCTTCGCATGCCTGGCGCTTCCTCTCGCCCACTGCCCACTTCAGGATTACACTTGCCCAAGGGCCCTAAGGTTTCCAGAAGAGGACTCAGCCGCCTGAGGCCTGCGGGCCTGTCTGCTGGGAGTAAGGCGCCCCCTGCCCTTCAAGTGGGTGAATTGCAGGAGTTGTGGAATCGCTTTGGCCTTCCTGTCTCAGAAATGTGGGAAAGGACTTGTCTTTAAAAGGGCAGGAGGCGGAGAAAGCAGGACCTCACATCGCACACACAGAGGCAACTCTGCTTTAACTTTAAGAGAAACTAAAAAGGGGTGGCGTGGGGGGCAATACTCCTCCCACCATCTTCCAGGGATAAGGCCGAGTTTTAACATGCGTTATTTCACTTATGCCTTCGGGAGCAGGCACTTTACAAATAACGGATCTCAGAGAGGTTACCTCAGAGAGGTTACATGTGCTCATGTGGCTGCTAACAAGCAAAATCAAGAGTCCACAGGCCAACGGGATTCCAGCACCCCACAAAGTTTGTGTTAATGTTTACAAGTCTTACCTAATAATAGAGAGACATGTAAATTGACGGTACCTCCCCTACACCCACAGCCAATCAGAATGAGTATGCAAATTAACCCTAAGATGGCAGTTAATTTGCATACATCTCTGGGTCCTGGGAACCTCCTCAGCAACGAGGTCACTCCCAACCAGCCATGGGAAGGGGGGTGCCTGCTTCCCAAGCCTAAAGCCTGGGGCTCAGGCTTTAGGCTTGGGAAGGGGCGGAGCCTGGGACCAAACACAGACCATCCAGAAGTCAGGGCTGGGTTGCCCAGCTGCAGCCTGGTGACCCAGCACTGACTGCCCAGGTGGCTGAGACCCAGGGTCTGATCTGCAGCCTCAGTGGAAGCTGTTGATCAGTGTACTTACCTCTCTTTCTCTCCCTCTTTTTTTCTGATCTCCACCAGCAGCCAGGCTTTTCTTTCTCTCCCTGCCTCCCCGGGGCTGCTGTTAAGCCCTGCTCTTTGATCAGGCCCAGAGATAGGCCTGGAGATGCTAACTGGCATAGGAACTGACCAATCAGGACCAAAGGTGGGTGCTGTGGGGAGCCAATGGCTGTCTAGGAGGCGGATCTTTTGATGCTGACTGGCATAGAAACTGATCAATCAGAACCAAATTGGCCAGCAGAGGAGGGCAGTTGCAGGCAACATCAGGCCTGCAGGAGAGGGCAGTTAGGGGTGATCTGGCAGGCAGGCAGGTGAGCAGTTAGGAGCCAGTGGTCCCAGATTGTGAGAGGGATGTCTGACTACCGGTGTAGGCCCGATACCTGGGATCGGGCCTAAAATGGCAGTCGGACATCTGGCAAGGGGTCCCCAATTGGAGATGGTGTAGGCTGAGTTGATGGAACTCCCCTCCATGCACGAATTTCATGGACTGGGCCTCTAGTGTGATTATAATGTACACTGTGCCCTTGTGATTTTTGCTATATCTGACCTTTTTTTTACTTAAATGTATCTTTAGAACTAAACTTTAGTTTATCCAAATAAATGAAAAACCAAATATTCCTTTGCATGAGTAGACAGTATAGTTAAAATAAATATAATGAAAAGGAAAAACTTTTTAAAAAAATTTAGCTTGGTAGTTTTATATAACAAAGCACACACAAAATCACTGTTTCTGCGCCTCTCTCTCTCTCTCTCTCTCTCTCACACACACACACACACACACACACACACACACCTTTTTTAAAAAGGAAAGGGAAAAAAGACAATACCTGAGCCCTGGCCATGTGCACTGAAAGGGTTCAGATTGGATTCCTGGGTTGCAGGCTGGATCCCCAGTGTGGGGCGTGCAGGAGGCAGCCAATCAGTGTTCCCCTCTTGAAGGATGTTTCCTTCTCTTTTCTTCTCTCCCTTCCTCTCTCTCTAAAATATTTTTTTATTACGGCTCTGCGCATAGCTATAAGCAAATACTTGCAGCTTTTCTTTGTGCCCCTGATGCTAATTCCCTGTGCTCCTTCACTTGTCCATAGCCTTAGCAGCAAAATAGAATCTCCAACTAAATGTCCTCGAGGCCTCTCATCCACACCCCACGCAGTCCACCAACCCCTAACACACATGCGCCTCAGGCGGCCTTCCCAGAACCTGGGGTTCACACCGGGGCCAGGATCTCAGAGGCAGGGCCACAGAGTGGGCTCCGGATGGGGTTCATGTCAGCACTTCAGCGAGGCCCGGCAAGGGGCGCTCTCCAAGACTATGGGGCTGTAGAAGGAATGCAGCTTCAGAAGCACGGTGCCCGGTGCCCGTGTGAGATGCATCACAGTTACGTGCCTGGCCACCATCCAGGGTTTCCACAAGCCCCTCCAGGCGTGGCTGAAACAAGCCAGACACGCGCCCGCCGAGTCGCCCCATGAAGAGAGGACATTTCAGAGCGCTCTGTCCAGGCCAACGTGTGACTCCCTAGAAGACTCTGTACTAGTACTAGTATATAGGAAACAGCTCTTCAAATACATTGTCTTCTGATTTGGGGACAGATTTGTTCATAGAAATCTAGGAGAGAACTCAGCGAATGTTAAAGTATGTCACAATGTATTGAATTAAAATGCTCCTATTCATGGCGATGCATTTGAGAATGATCCTGTAACTGATATCGTTTCTATTTTCTCTTATCATAGACAAAGGAAAACATGGGTCAGGGAGCTGATATCTGAAACATTTCTTTTTGTTTTTTTATTGAATTTACTGGGGTGACATTGGTCAATAAAACCATACAGGTTTCAAGTGTACAACTCATGAACAAATCACCTGCATAATGCATGGGGCTCAGCACCCAAAGTCAAGTCTCCTTCCACCACCACCGATGCCCCTTCGCATTCTTCCGCCTCCCTCACCCCTTCCCTCTGGCAGTCACCATACTGCTGTCTGTGTTTTTTATTTGCTTAATCCCTTCACCTTTTTCACACAGCCCCCCCAAGCCCTCCCCTCTGACTGCTGTCAGTCTGTTCCATGTATCAATGCCTCTGTTTCTGTTTTGTTTGTTCATTTATTTGTTCTTTAGATTCCATCTATATGTGAAATCATATGGTATTTGTCCTTTTCTGCCTGGCTTATTTTTCTTAGCATAATGCTCTCCAGGTCCATTTACGCTGTTGCAAAGGGTAAGATTTCCTTTTTTTCACAGCCTAGTAGTATTCCGTTGTGTAAATGTACCACCACTTTATTACCCACTCATCTACTGATGGGCACCTGGGCTGCTTCCAAATCTTGGCTACTTATATATATAAAAGCCTAAGTGACCAGCCAACTGGCCGATGGCCAACTGGCCAGTAGTTATGATGCACAATGACCACCAGGGGACAGATGCTCAATGCAGGAGCTGCCGAGCAACAGAAACTTTGCAGAGTGCCCTCTGGGACCACTTGGGAGATGTCAGACTGCCAGTTTCAGCCCGATCTCCGCAGGCCAGGCTGAGGGACCCCACCTGCTGGAGGGACCCCACTCACTCCGCAGACGCCCTTTGAGCCCTGGTGCCACCCCAGGTGCAGCCAGCCAGGGAGGGGTCAAGGGAGGCTGGCTCCAGAGTGTATCTGGCTCATCTAGCCCAGTCCCCTCCTCCCCTACCCCCAGCCACTTTCTAATTAATTTCCTTTCAATGTGCACAAATCCATGCACCGGGCCTCTGGTTGCAAATAATGCTATAATGAACATAGGGGTGCATATGTTTTTTCAATTAGTGTTTTGGATTTCTTTGGATGTAGTCCCAGAAGTGGAATTGCTAAGTCATAAGGCAGATCCGTTTTTAATTTTTTGAGGAAACTCCACACTGTTTTCCACAGTGACTGCACCAATCTGCATTCACACCAACAGTAAACAAGGGTTCCCTTTTCTCCACATCCTCGTCAACACTTGGTGTTTATTGATTTATTAGTGACTAGAGGCCCAGTGCACAAATTCATGCACCAATGGGATCCCTCAGCATGGCCTGTGGTATTGGGCCGAAACCGGCTCTCTGATATCCCTCAAGGGATCCCGGATTGTGAGAGGGTGCAGGCCAGGTCCACTGGTGCTCAATCAGGGCTGGGGAGGGACTCAGAAAGTTGGCCAGCCAGGGAGGGGACGCTGGAAAGCTCCAGTCACTCAGTCCCGATCGGCCAGACCCCAGCAGCAAGCTAACCTACAGTCGGAGCATCTGCCCCCTGGTGGTCAGTGCACATCATAGCGAGCAGTTGAGCGGCCTTAGCATTTCATTAGCATATTACACTTAGATTGGTTGAACAGAAGACCGGACAACCAGACACTTAGCATATTAGGCTTTTATTATATAGGATAGCCATTCTGACAGGTGTGAGGTGATATTTCATTGTGGTTTTAATTTGCATCTCTATGATGATTACCGACATAGAGCATCTTTTCATCTGCCTATTGGCCATCGATATGTCCTATTTAGAGAAATGTCTATTCAGGTCTTTTGCCCATTTTTAAAAATATATTTTTTTATTGATTTCAAAGAGGAAGGGAGAGGGAGAGAGAAATAGAAACATCAATGATGACAGAGAATCATTGATCAGCTGCCTCTTGCATGCCCCACCACTGAAGACCAAGCCCACAACCTGAGCATGTGTCCTTGACCAGAATTAAATCCGGGACCCTTCAGTCTGCAGGCCGATGCTCCATCCACTGAACCAAACCATCCAGGGCTGCCAGTTAACCCCTTATCAGATGTATCATTAGCAAATATGTTCACCCATTCAGTGGGTTGTCTTTTCATTTTGTTGATGGTTTCTTTTGCTGTGAAAAAGCTTTTTAGTTTGATGTAGTCCCATTATTTTTATTTTCTATTTTGTATCCCTTGCCCAAGGAGATATATCAGAAAAAAAACATTGCTATGAGAAATGCCTGAGTTTTTTTCTGCTTATATTGTCTCCTAAGATTTTTATGGTTTTGCAGCTTACATTTAAGTCTTTAATCCATTTTGAGTTTATTCTCATGCCTGGTGCAAAGAGGTGGTTTCACTTTTTTTTTTTTTTTTATGTATCTGTCCAATGTTCCCAACATCATTTATTGAATAGCTTATTTTTACCCCAATGTATCTTCTTGCCTTCTTTGTCAAATATCAATTGACCATAAAGCTGTGGGGGTTTTTCTGGTCTCTCTATTCTGTTCCATTGATATATATGCCTGTTTTTATGCCAGTAACATTTTGTTTTTATTACTATGGCCTTGTAGTACAGTTTGATAATAGATAGCATGACACCTCCAAGATTGTTCTTCTTTCTCAAGATTGCTGAGGCTATTTGGGAACTTTTGTAGCTCCATATGAATTTTTGGAACATTAGTTCTATGAGATATTCCATTCATATTTTAACAGGAATTGTGTTGAATCTATAGGTTGCCTTTGGATAGTATGGACTTTTAATGATGTTAATTCTTCCTATTCATAAACACAGTATATACTTCTACTTATTTGATTCTTCCTCAATTTATTTCTTTAGTGTTCTATAATTTTCTGAGCACAGGTCTTTTACCTCCTTGATTAAATTTATTCCTAGGCACCTTATTTTGTTGTTGTTGTTACACTATAAATGGGATTGTTTTCTTAGTTTCTCTTTTTGATAGTTCATTATTTGTGTATAAAATTAACTTTGAATATTAATTTTGTATCTTGCTACTTTACTGGATTCATTTATCAGTTCTAGTAGTTTTTCTGTAGAGTGTTTAGGGTTTTCTATATACAGTGTCATGTCATCTCCAAATAATGACCGTTTTACTTCTTCCTCTCCAATTTGGGTGCCTTTTATTTCTTCTTCTTATCTGATCACTGTGGCTAGGACTTCCAGTGCTATGTTGAATAAGGGTTGTGAAAGCAGACATCCCTGTCTTGTTCCTGATCTTAAAGGAAACACTTTCCATTTTTTGCCCATTGAGTACTGGCTGTGAGTTTGTCATAGATGGCCTTTATTATGTTGAGGTATGTTCCCTCTATTCCCACTTTGCCCAAAATATATTTTAAAACCTTTATTTAAAAAGTAACCACCAGAGGATATGACACAATTGGTCATAAATAAGATAGAGAATGTCCAATTTTTAATTTCTTAGGCATCTGTTACAGTTCTGGGAATCCTTTATAATCACGGAAATCCAAGGGACCACATGACCCGAGATCTCCTCTGAATTGCCCAGAAGTCCATGTTACCCAGCATGACTTGAGTGCTCAGAGCCTTTAGATAACATTCCAAAGCATTTTAATATTTGGAAATTAACTCTACTTCTCAAATATACTGATTAAAAACCAAGGATTTATTAGTAGACCAATAGCTTACACTTTCCTTTCCTTGTTCTTTCAGATTAATTGCACTCAATTTTAAAGTTGAAGCTACTTTATTACATTCTAATTTTTATTGACATATATAGTAAATTTATTTAAATTAAAAGAGAATTACTAAATAGCCATGGCCACTTTTCCCAAGCTATCCTGAATGATCAGGAATTAGCTGTACAATTTCCAAGTGCTTTTTCAATTAAACCTCTGAATCAATCAATTCTAAATCACATTTTACTGTTAGATAGGAAATTATTTTTAAAATAGTTCTTTTGGTTCCAAAACTAATTTTCTAAAGAACTGTAGAAAGCACTAAAATGTGTGAAATTTCCAATTTCATAATAATCGTAGCATTAATCATCATTTGGCAATGTCTAGTCCTGGAATTAACTTAAGCAATTTGGAATACTACCTGAAAATTATCATTATCTTTTCCAGCACTGGGAGTAACCAAAGGTTGCTAGGCATTGTACAGGGTGGGCAAAAGTAGATTTACAGATATTCATATGGAAAATAACAATGATTAATAAGTAATAATACCAGAATAAACTGTTTTGCATACTTACAACTGTAAATCTACTTTTGCCCCACCCTGTGTAATTAGCATGACAAAGCAGAAGTCTATGCCTGATAAAACACAAGTTATGCACCAAGTAAAGTTACTATAACTTATCAATTCAACCAGTCAGATATGATTTTCAGGGAGCCCAAAGCCCTCAAACACAGTCTCAGTTATTTTCAGAAAGTATCAGGGAACAGTTTGAGGGAGGGGAATAAAAGAAATGTTAATATATGTACAACAGAACATCCAAATTCTGGTAATATATAATTGACTAATGTGATTAATTTTTCACAGTATCAAATGACTTAAATTTTTATACAGATATCCTATATAATAAAACCCTAATATGCAAATCGACCGAACGGTGAAATGACCAGCAGAACGACCAGACACTATGATGCACACTAATCACCAGGGTTCAGATGCTCAACGCAGGAGCTGTCCCTGGTGATCAGTGTGCTCCCACAGGGGGAACGCCACTCAGCCAGAAGCCAGGCTCATGGCTGGTGAGTGCAACGGCAGTGGCGGGAGCCTCTCCCACCTCCGCTGCAGGCAGGTGGTAAGGAGCAAGGGGTCCCAGACTGTGAGAACCCCAGACTGAGAGAGGGATGTCTGACTTCCAGCTAATCGGGCCTAAGCCAGCAGGTGGACATCCCCAAGGGGTCCTGGACTGTGAGAGGGTGCAGGCCAGACTGAGGGACCACCCCCTCCAGTGCACAAATTTTGTGCACCGGGCCTGTAGTTTCAAATAAAATTATGTAATCCACTTTAGATAATTTTACTCTAAAGTTAATTTTTTTCTTAACAAAATGCATTTTTACAACATAAAAGGTTCTTTTTGATGGATCTTTACAACAAGTTTTTAATTAAAGTGGTTTGACTTAGCTCAATATAGAACTTTACAAAATCCAGGCAACTCTGTTTCAAATCCGGAAAAGGCAGGTGGTGGGTCCTGTGCAAGTTGTCACACATCCCCAGGAACTCCACATCTTTCCTCCTGCGCATCACCGGGCACCCGTGTACCTGTACATCCCAGGTGAGCTCACCTGTGCTACTTACTACCGGGCCCAGTCTGCCTCCCTACTGTCCTCCTTGCCAAACTGGGCAGAGAGGAACAGTAGGGAAAGCATGGGTCTTACATAGAGCAGCCGGGTTGGGTTCAGTCATGACACTCTCTGATCCAAGAATTGGTGAATAATATGAGGATGACTCTTGCCCAACCACCTGCTTCGTGTGTTTATAATGAAGAACAATGAGCACATACATGCCAAGTGTTTTATGCATTTCCACACACTATACCAGTGAGTGAGTTGCTGTGAGGATTGTGGCCATGCTCACAGCCTTAGCCCAGATTCTAAGGATAATCCAAACCCACTCTCAGCCTACAAGCACTTTCCAGAGCCTCAACTCAGCAATCCAGATGCCTCGGTCTCTAAGACATTCTTGCTCTTTCTCTTGCTGTGAGCTACTACAATTACTGTAGGTTTATTCCAATAACCAGGTCCTGCTTTATTCCTGGGAACATCAGGGCCCACCAAAAAATAAAAATAAATAAATCAAGAAAGTCTTATCCTTCAGAGTCCTGCTTCAGTGTTCTAACAGCAGTCCAACTTCCCTGGACTTGAGGTCTGCCTTTCTCTCTCTTGCCACCTTAGGAGCTCTGACCTGAATCCATGTCCCAAAGACAAGATGCTCCCAACACCTCCATTCCTCCCAAATTCTGCCAGGCTGCCTGGTTTGTAGCCCCATTCTCTAGGTTTTGGCTCAATTTATTTAATTTAGCCATTTAGCAGTATTTGCCTCGAGGTAGCAGATTCTTTTCCAACCATCTACAAATGGAGCCTTGTGAGGTTGAGTTTTATGTTCCTTGAGAGAATGAAGCCAGACCTGCACAGCTGTTAGCTGATCACCAAGGAAGGCACTTCTTCTTTTTCTTTTTATTGACTTCAGAGAGAGAAGGAAAGGATGGGGAAGAGAGAGAGAGCACATTAATTTTTTGTTCCACTTAGTTATATACTCATTGGTTGATGCTTGTATGTGCCTTAACTGGGGACTGAACCCACAACCTTGGCATAACAGGGAGAACTACCTGACCAGGGCAATGGTGCTGCTTTTTGGTTGAGAGGTTAGATAAGGTCTCTCCACAGTCCTAGGTCACCTGCTCACTGAGTTGCCCTGCAGACGCTCCTGTTTTCCTGGCCTTGGAGTGTCAAACATGTTTCTTTCAGGTGGACACTTTTTTCCATTGGCTGATTTAATAAGTTTCCGTTATGTTCTAGGCAGATCTCAAAGACCCAGAAACCTTTGGCCTTTCTTAGTGCCGTGGCTCATCTCTGCCCTAATCAGTTAAGTCTTTATTTTAGAGTTAATTCTCAGAAGCTGACCTGATGGTCTTTCCAAGTGTCTGGCAGCTTATTACACTTTTGTTTCCTCCTGGTTTCCTGTCCCCTGCCCCCCGTACTCCAAATGGCCATCAACTCAGGAATGGAGACCCTTAAGCCAGCAAGAGCTACACAGTGAAGTGGTAGCCTTCATTTGCCCCTCCCAGCAAGTCACTAGCCATCCAGGTTTTGGCATCACAGCTTTGCTGATGTGATGCTTTTAGTCTAAAAGTAGAGCCTTGGCCGGGTAGTTGGTTAGAGCGTCATCTTGATATGGCAAGCTTCATGTTCCATCCAGGTCAGGGCACATACGAGAATCAACCAGTGAATGATAACTGAATGAAACAAATCTCTCTCTCTCTCTCTCTCTCTCTCTCCCTCTCTCTCTCTATTTCTATCTCTATATCTCTCTCTCTCAAAATCAATAAAATAAGATTTTAAAGTAGAATGCAATTTTGGTCCCAAGAGCTTATTAGTAGATGTTAAGTTTTAACTTATAAATGCCCAGCAGCAGCTGGGAATCTGTGTATGTTACTTAGAAATTTGAATTGAACTGTCTTATTTGCAACAAGGAATTTGTAAAAGCCACATGTGTTCACACTGTTTCTAAAAAACGAGTGGTCAACCAATATGATCAGCTGTGTAATCATTGATACACGGAAACCTAATTTAAATTGGAGCTGGGGGCGCCCTAGGGGCAGCCATCGCACCCTGCGTCCTTCAGAGCCCAGCTGGAAGCACTCTGCTGTAGCAACCCTCCCAACTTCCCCCTTTTCTCCATAAATGAGTTTCCTCTCTTGTTTCTCTGGGTCCATGCCTGGTTTGCCATCAGACTGTTCTTAATTGCAAATCTTCGTTGTTCCCAAATAAACCCATTTTGCTGGAGAAACATCTGGCTGGCTGTGTGTTGCAGGTCCACAGTGATGACAATGGATACAGATCGTTCCTGATGATAAGTCCTGCTTGTCTATAAAATGTTCTACAACCTGTGTTGTCCACATTTGTTGTTTCATCATTTTTTGCTTTTATAGATGCTACCTAAAAATAGATTATCTATACTTTCAAATTACTTATTAGTTATAAATCTCAATTTAAAAAAGAACAGAAGCATTTCTAATACTAAAGACATTGCAAGACTTTTTAAAAAGTATACTTTTTGTAAATAAGGTGTGTTTGTTCCTCATATTGCTATACCTATTTTTCTTCCAATATATTCATGTATGAGGTCTGAAATTAAACGTGCTTCCCCTGTAGATTAATACTATCATTGTCATGTTTGTCAAATATAAGTCAATTACTTGGTTCAATATGCTCTCTGTGCATTTGAGGGGCTCCTGCTGTTGTTTTTCAGAAATTGGGGGGTTTGGGGGGCGTTGAAAAGTGTTCATCATCAAGATAATTTGTTTTAAGAGCATCCAGGCTCCCTTACAGGCTGCAGACCCATTACCCGCTTCAGGAGAAGGAGAGCACAGTTAACTTCCCATCGTGCTGAGCCAATCAGCTCCTAAGTGACTGTCTTCTTTAGAAAAAGGCAGCAAGAATGTCTATCGTCCCCTTTGGCCCGAGCCTTAAACGTGGACAGCAAGCCTTCTCTCAGACCAGAAGTTCTGTGGGAAGTTTGGTGGACATATTTGCCAGTTTTCCGATGAGGAGAATTATATTCATGACTTGCAGCTTCACAAGGCAAAGTTCATGAAGCTTTTGTTTTGTACTCCTGACATGCAAGGAGAGGAAATGAGACTCTGATAAAGCATTTTCAAACTCACCTCCCTCCTTCCCAGAAGAGTGATGTGATGTAATCATTTACAACCAAGGGCAACAGAAGGGGTAAGCGAGATCAGACCAGGGAGTGGAATATACACAAAATCTGCTGTCCTCTTACCAAAATGGTACTTGCTGAACAGGCTTTCGTGACCTCTTGATCAGGATGGTGGAAGAATGTACCAAATTAAAGTCAGCTGAAGAAATACAATGGCTAGTGGACTTGACCACACAGCTGGCATAGTGCATCAGCATCTTCCATCTGTAGAGGCTGCGCTCCTCTGAGGCCTGGAGGGAAGAGCGCCCTTGCCATCAGGTAAAGACTTCCTTCGGTCCTGCACGCAGGCGCTGTCCATCAAAGCCCACAAGTCACAAGGCCCGGTGTTCACATGCCCGCCTCATTCTATAGGTCCAATTTGATTGTATTTGTGAAGGTACTCAGTTCACATTGATAGTGGATAATTGGGGTCTGTGCCTACAGGAAACACGTTCCTTTATGCCGCGCAAAAAAATAGCACGCCTGCTTTGTACTGCAAGTTTGAAACTTTGCTTCAAAAACTGAGGAACAAACTAGAAACAGAGGCATGGACGCGTGCAACAGACTGACAGCTGTCAGAGGGGAGGAGGATTAGGGGCCGGATGAAGGAAGGTGAAAGGATTAAGCAAGAAAAGATATATATATATATATATATATATATATATATATATATATATATATGACACATAAACACAGACACAATGTGGTGATAGCCAGGAGGGGTGGGTGTTGGGGGGCTAAATGAGGATGGAAAGAGCATTTGTTTGGGGTGATGGCACATGCTGCAGTGGGCAGATGATGTTTTATTGAGTTGTGCACTTGAAACCTGTATGGTTTTGTGGACCAATAAATTCAATATACTAGAAAAAGACTAATTAGCACAACCCATTATAAAGACAGAGCCTGGAATTCCATGAAGAAGACATTTGAATATTGTTTCATCTTTAAAAATACACGTTATCAAGAAGTACATACTAGTAGCATGGTATAGAGATAGAGAGGATAAGAGGGAGGAGAAAAAACAACGAGTGATGGAGAGAATATCCAAGTGCCAAAATGTACTTGGCCTTACCCATGGTAGTGTCTTTCCTAGGGGTGTAAGCTTTTAACGCTTGTGATTTTGCAATACATCGTCTGTATATTGCATTGTGTGCTTACCACCCAAAGTCTACTCTCTTCCATCGCCATATATATGACCCCCTACCTTCTTCATGCTCCCCCCAACCTCCTTCCCTCTGGTAGTCTGTGTCTACTATAGTCTGTGTCTATGGCTTTTGTTTGTCTGCTGGTCTTGTTTGTTCATTTTTTGCTTTATATCCCACATATGAGTGAGATCATATGGTTCTTGACTTTTTCTGTCTGACTTATTCAGCTTAGCCTGATATTCTCAGGGTCATCCATATTGTCACAAATGACAGGATTCCATCCTCTCTGGTGGCTGAGTGGTATTCCACAGTATATATACAGCTCCTCTTTACCAATCACCTATTGAGAGACACCTCAGTTGTGTCCATGACTTGGCCACCGTGCACAATGCTGCAATGAATATAGGGGTGCATATATCTTTTCAAATAAATGTTTTCAAATTTGGGGGGTAGGTACCCAAGAGAGGGATTGCTGGGTCACATGGTATCTCTATTCTTAATTTTTTTCAGGAACCTCCATACTCTCTTCCACAGTGGCTGTACCAGTTTACATTCCCACCAGCAGTGAATGGGGCCTCCTTTTCTCCACAACCCCAACACTGTTATTACTTGTCTTATTGATGATAGCCATTCTAACAGGTGTGAGATGATATCTCATTGTAGTTTTAATTTGCATTTCCCTAATAGCTAATGAAGTTGAAATCTTTTTGTTTATCTGTTGTCCATTTGATATGTCTTCTTGGGAGAAGTGTCTGTTCAGGTCCTCTGCCCATTTTTAATTGCATTGTTTTTTGTTGTTGTTGAGTTGTATAAGTTCTTTATATATTTTGAATAATAAGTCCTTATCGGAGGTTTTCTTTGCAAATATTTTCTCCCATTCGGTTGGTTGTCATTTTGTTTTATTGTCTATTTATTTTGCTGTGCAGAAACTTTTTAATGCCATTCACTTATTTTTGCATTTACTTCCATCGCCTTTGAGGTGAAATTCATAAAATCTTATGACCAATGTCCATAAATTTAGTACCAATGTTTTGTTCTAGGTCTTATATTTAGGTCTTTGATCCATTTTGAGTTAATTTTTTTAAAAGGTGATGAATCGCAATCTAATTTTATTGTTTTGCATGTGGCTTTCTAATTTTCCCTGCATCATTTATTGAAGAGGCTCTCTTTTCTCCACTGTATGTTTTTTGCTTTTTTGTTGAAAATGACTTTTTTGTTGAAAATGACTTGTTTACTTGTGGGGTCTCAGTGCTATTCCATGGGCTGTGTGTCTTTTTATGTCAATATGTGCTGTTTGGTTACAGTCACGTCGTAGTCAGGGAATCTGATACCTGCCACTCTGTGGTGTGTTTTTTAACTTCAGTGAAATGGGTGTAGAAGGAAAGTACCACAATCTAATAAAGGCCGTATCACAAACCCCCAGCCAATATCATATCAGTGGTGAAAACAGAGCTCCTCTAGGTCAGTCACAAGACCAGGGTGCCCACTCTCATCATTTTATTCAGTGTCGTTCTGGAAGTCCGAGCCAGAGCAACAGGCAAGAGAAGGAAATGAAAGGCATCCAAATTGGGAAATAAGTGAAATTGTCCCTTTTTGCAGACAAAATGATTCTTTACATAGAAAACCTGAAGACTCCACACAAAAAAAAAATAGTAGAAACAATAAACAAATACAAGCACAGTTTTAGGATACAAAATCAACGCACAAAAAACCATTGTGTTTGTATATACTGACAATGAAATTTCAGAAATAGAAATGAATAGAACAATTCCTTTTGCAATTCCTACAAAAAGAATAAAACACTAAGGAATAAACTTAACAAAGGATCTAAAGGTTCTATACATTGAAAACTACAAAGCATTGTTTAAAGAAATTGAAGACACAAAGAAATGGAAAGATGGTCTGTGTTTATGGATTGAAAGAGTCAACATAGTTAAATGGCCACATACCACCAAGACTGTGACTCAGATCAGGACCCCATCTGGCTTTTCATCCCCGGTACACAGATCTGGGAACGCCGCTCACAGCCTCTCCCAGGGAAAGTGCCTGCGGCCCATCCTGTCGGGACAACAAAGGTCCTGAGAATCCCCATTCTTTCCCTAGACAAGAGCTCATGCTGGAAAATAATTGCCCATCTCAGGCATGAAATTTGCTGGACTTTAGAAAGCATAGCGCGCTCCAAATGCCAAATGTAAACGGCCTGTGTTGCCTTCATAGGGCACCTGGGGACCTAGAGTCCCTAAAGGCCGGGTGCTCTGTTAGCTTCCCCTCTTGGAGCCTTGGCATCTAACACATGTGTGCATGCTGCCCGCAAGGGAATGCAGACCGCGGTATTTTAAGTGCTCTTTTTCTTCTCTCAGTTTCTGCAGATAAAGTGATCTGAATGAATGCACCAAGCCACGAAGCAGGAAAGAGGCGCTCTGACAACCCCAGAGATGTGAGAGGAGATTCCTTACGGAGAGCAGCATCTTTGGTTCAATTTACATAAAAACCCAAATAAATAAAATGGACAGTATTGTTCAGTCTTAGGAATTCCATTTCTTATATGTTCTGAGCTGTATAATTGTCAGATTTTTATGGTTTAGATTGTAAATGTGTGTTTCCCTTTGCTAATTACGTTTGGGTTGTTGTTGTTGTTTGTCTTAAAACATCTTAAAATGTGGAAGATATTATGAATGGTAAGGGAGACGCTATATACAAATGTATATTTGTAAAAGCTATTTTTATGATTAGCATGTTTCACCATTGATCATATATAAAGTCGGGTGATATTGCAATTCTATGTTTAAAGCTTATTCCCAACAATGTTATGTAAGAAAAGATACATCATATGCTAGTTTTTGTAATTTATTTTTAATTTATAGTTTAAAGCACTTCAGATCATAGGGATAAAATACTTGAAAAGGTTATATTTCTGCCCTCTATGCGCACCATTTTATTCATAAGGAATGCAACTATTTCAGATGTGAGTCAAGAGCTACAGGTGTCGGCGTGACCTGTGGTTGAGTTCGGCATCCCTCCTCGCTCCTGGATGTGATGCCCTGCTCTCGCCCAAACCGCGGGCAGGGCGGGAGAGCCGGGGCAGGTGTCAGCGTGAGCGCAGGTGTCGGCGGGAGCGCAGGGGAGACGAGGAGCGCATGGTCTCTTCGTGGCCCCAAGCGTGTACCTGAGCGCCAGCATCACCCATCCCCGCCCCCGGGAGCCCTCTGCCCGCGCATCGCCCGTGTTCTCCAGAGTGAGCTGCCGCCTTGCGCTGTGGGAATGGAAGAGCCCAACCTCACAGCCTAGGAGAGTTCAGCACATAATTTCTTAATAAATTCTGTTTCTTTTCAAACAAAGGTGGTGTGTGGCATTCCTTTGGGGAGCCCAACGGTGTCACATTCAGTTTGGGTTCTTAAGTCACTGGAATGCCATGAAGTCAGTGCCGTCATGAGAGCAGCATGAGTTACTGACATGCAAGCCATGTGGCCCACATGCCCCACATGCCCTCGCTCTTCGTTGGGGAACTTGGGAAGCACGTGGATTTGCCTGTGATATGACGCTGATTGGGCATGCCTCAGTCCTGCAGGGAGTCACACTCTGCTCTCCCTTTCTCCAAGGCATGCTTTCCTATCCAAGTATAGAAATATTAAGAAAGTTATTCAGGACAGAAAGCAAACTACATCCACGTAGGTATTTATGCCCAACTCAAACTTCACCATGCAGCGTGCCAGCTTCTCAGGACAGAGCAGAGAGGGGACGTGGGTGGGAGGAAGGCTCCTGTTTACAGACACTGAGGCTAAGTGGGGTGTTTCCTCATATCTTCTTTAAGCTAATTTATCATCTTTCTCTATGTCTTGTAAATATCAGGAATGAAAATTATACAATTCATCCAACAAACGGTATTACCCAAAATGGAAAGAGTGGGAACATCAATCAGAAATTTGTACTTCAGGACCCGGTTCCAGTTCTCCTCCCAGAGTGAAGCTGGGAGGACTTGCAATGCTCAGGCCGTCCCGAAGCTGGAATGAACGTGGGCGAGTTTCTATGAGAGAAAATCAGCTGAGTGATCTCTTTGCTGCTACATAGACACAGCAGCCCAAGATAGCCTAGTGTTCCAGGAAGGAAGTATGCCACAGGTGCTGTTAGGAGACCGGTGTGGGTCCTTTCCCCAACATGCTATTTGTCTGTCCTTGTGGTAATTAATAAATGGTATAACACATAATCTAGCATTATCATAAATTCAGAGACTCATGCTTTCCAGATGTTCATTAACTGGTTAATTATTCTCTACTAGAGGCCCAGTGCACGAAATTCTGGGACATCCCTCTCACAATCCAGGACTGCTGGCTCCCAACCACTTGCCTGTCTGCCTGCCTGATTGCCCCTAACCACTCCCCTGCCAGCCTGATCGACACCTAACTGCTCCCCTGCTGGCTCGATTGCCCCTAACTGCCCTTCCCTGCTGGCCTGGTCCCCCCCAACTGCCCTTCTCTGCTGGCCCAGTCACCCTCAACTGCCTTCCCCCGCTGACCATCTTGTGGCAACCATCTTGGGTCCACAGGGGGGTGGCCATCTTGTGTGTTGGAGTGACGGTCAATTTGCATATTACCTATTTATTATATAGGATTACTAGAGTTCACTTTCTCCCATCAGGCCTTGAAGCTGGACACTGTGGGTCTTTCCCTGTATTCATTACCCATCCCTGGCTTCAGAATTTCTTTTGGTGACAAAGGTGGGATAAAATATATGCCAGACGAACAAAGTATAGGTTATTTGATATTATAATCCCTGAAGGTTTAGTTTAATAAACTAAAAGGAAGCTGTTAAGAGATAAAGAGGAAAGCATGGACTTCTTCTAACTCCATATAATAACAGTCCCATAAAAAAAGGGGGGAGGGGGAAGCAAAGGAACATTACTCACTGCATTTAGTTCAGGGAAAACAGGCCCTTGCTTGAAAAGTTAGGTCACTCATCACTGGTGACAACATGAAGGGGAAGTGAAAATTTTGCTCTCATCATCTTCAACAAAAGAATCATTTTCAAAATAGAAATACACACTAAAGTAAGATAAAAATAAAGCAGAAGATAAAGAGGAAACTGTTTTAAATGGCTTAAAGTTCAGAGAACTGTAGTGACAAGTACAGAGGGCTGTAGAACTCTGATCGGAAACGCAAGTGCAGGAACTGGGCCTGCAGTCGCTGGTGGACATTCATGCACCTTGCAGACCAGGTGCTTGCCAGCTCTGGGTCCCACGGCCGCCTGGCATGGAAACGCAGACATCACTGGCTGGGCCTCCTGACTTCTCAGACCAGGGAGACATCAGAGTGCCAAACGGGATAGCCTAAGGTTTTGTTTTAATGTGAATCTGAAGGTGAATGAAACCATGTCTATGATTTATATCCAGGACTTAATAGTTGTAAAATTTAAAAAGTAAACTTACAATAATAAGAAACAACAAATTCAGGATTATCTCTGGTGAGAAAAGGGAGAGTAGAATTGGGGTATTCAATAACACCCATAATATTTAATAATTTATTAGGAAAATAATTGACTCAAATATTTTGAATCAAATATCAATAGTTAAAGTTTTGATAAAAGTAAGTATAGGCTACATTGAAAGTTCCCATCTCTCCAAACTAGGTACCCTGGGGTCTGATGGAAAAATTCTGTTTGAAAATGCCACACCCAGCACGCCTGGGTCACTGTGTGGAGGCAGCAAATCTAGAGACTCAACCATTTACTAGTCCTGCTGAATTCCTAAAAACACTCTGGAACAACTACCTGAAATATTATACCACAGGATTAAAAACAAAACTGCAAGCAACACTTAAAGAAAAAATATCCAATGATGACCACTGAATTCAATAAATCAGACAGTTGCATGTACATAATTGCTGCAATATTTATTAAATGGAATGTAAAAATAGCAAACAAAAACATTCTTAAAAAACATGATTTACTGTGTAAATATAACTGCTATGAAATAGCAACCCGCTTTTATAACTTAGATTGAGTTAATACAACTGATTAGGAGAGGTCAAGAGAGGAAAGAGGCCGACCACATCCTATTGTGGATGAAAAGAAGCCACACACTAAAATGACAAGCAGGGGAGACCTGCATGGCGAGCCCCGCAGACTCAGAGACCTAAAGTAACCACAGAGGATGGTCTGAACACAACTCTTCTTAACAAAAAGCGGGTCATGGTGGGTAGTCATATCCTAGGCCACTATGTTCCTTGACAAAGGTTGTCTTTTTGCATCTAAGATAATATACCTTTGGAATGTCAGGGTAATTTCCCCTCTAGACCCTCAGGGTGCAGTCTTGAAACAGGAGACCACTGAACCCTCCTCATTATCTCCTGGCGCACCATCTCTCTGCTGTAAATGTTATTGCTAACTCTCCCATGCCCGCAGTGTAAAAGAAGTATGTGTGTCTCCAGTATATTCTTTATCCAATCCCAGAGATTTCTCCACTTTGCTTTCTTCTGCTTCCTCAATCTATCACCATTGGATTTTGTGTAACCCCCTTACGCCTCCTCCTTTGATTCTAATGTATCAAATAATGTGCAGAACTGCCATTCTCTGGAACATTTTCTCAATCCACTGAAATTTTGCTTCCTGGCAATTGTCAGTTTGGCTTAAATAAATTCATAACAATTCTCTACAGGTTTGGATGTTTCTTATGACAACACTATACAAGTCTATTCACCCAACAAACAGTGACTGAGCACCCATCAGGTGTCAGGCACTCCTGTCAGTCCTTAGGTTACACAGCAAATAAAGGAGATGAAACCCCACCTTGGTGACATTTAAAATCTTGATATTTCTGTATGGCCCGATAGAAAGGTGCTACTGTGCTTCTTTAGCAGTGGTGATGTCATCCTGAGTCTAGCAGAAACTGGTGAGGTGACAATTCTGCTTTCTCCCCTTTGGGAAAAACCTGTGATCATCAGCCCTCCAGGTGTGCACCATCTTTCCAGGTCAGAACCCAAACTGAGGACAGGACCCAAACTGAGTGCTGTTGGTGCCAATAGAACGAGACTGAGTTGGGTAAAGCAGAGCAGAAACTTTATTCCTTGATGAAGAGCACGGTGAGCTCATGCTCTCAGGGCACTTCTTCCAACTGGGTGGAGCCGCTGTCTTCATGGGTGTGGCCATGGCACCTGAAAGATGCTTAGTCATCTTCTCTGCACATGACGCCCCACCACCAACTTGGTCTTTGCGCTCGGCTCCTTGCTCTTCCTCTTCATTTTGGGTTGGGAAAAGGGTTTCTGTAAGCAAGCATAGTTCATGACATAGTTTAAGTATTGAGAAACATTACGGTCTTTTAGATAATAGCCCAGTGACAAGGGCAGGAGGATTAATGAAAAAGTTGCATGGACATCCATTGCCTCTACTTCTGCTCTGAGTAGCCATCTCTTTCTGGTGCATTCTGCACCTTTGATTGGACTAGGGTTTTATATTATAGCAATGTGTTTGTGTCATCTCTGCTGGCTAATGCATTACACACCTACAATCCTGCAACACGTAAATGGCTAATAAACATGAGACTGCAAACTAAAGTAACACTGAGATTCTGTTTTACAACTATAAAAATAGCAAATATTGAAGCCTGATAATATTCAGTTGTGGTTAGGAGGCAGTGAGGGGGTGGCTGTTAAGCTCTTAAATTATGATATTTAAGAATTCCTTTAAAATGCTAATGGTAGTAGAAATTGGCAAACTTTCTGGAAATGAATTTGACAATATATCGCAGTATGTTGCAAGAGCATTAGCAAATTAAATAATCATTAAAATTATAATTGTGTAGAACTTCTAACGACATGGTGGAAAATTTAGGATTAAAGAATAAAAATTGTGTATATGGAATTCCTTTACTTTTATAAAGAAAAGGAATTGTGAAATTGTCGTAACTGTTTTTTTTTTCTCCATCTTTATACTTTTCTGAACTTTGAATATATTCAGGTTTTGGTAACTGGAAGAAGGTATTATTTGCAGAAATGGGTGAATCAAGAAGAGATTGGGAGATAATGTATTTTATTTTAGATATGTCGGTTTAAGACAATATCAACACATCCAATATGAAATTTCTTAGCATAAAGTGGACTAACTGGTATGATAGTGATCAGAACTTAAAAGTGCTGTTTTGGAAGTCATCCATGGAGACATCGTGTAAAGCTGAAGGAATGACTAAAACCCTCAGTAACTTGGAACAGAGAAGGCCAATGGGCTAGAACCTCTTGAAATCTCACTGGCAGGAATGGAGAAGGTAGGGAAGTTGGTGAGCCACTATACCTCTACTATAGCAACGTAGCAGGGCAAGTTGACTTCACTGAACTGAAAACTGTTCTGCTAAACCACAGATGGTCATGTCATAACACCCATACAATTGCGGTAAGTGATCTGTCAAGAAAGTTAATCAGCAGACTTCAACAGCTTGTAAATTGTTCCAAGTATTCCTAAACATCTTAGATGCCACCTTCCTGGGGTCAAGGACATCGCAAAGAATGTTTCCAATGATCACAAATGACAATGCACCACCTTCCTGGCTGCTCACACCTGCTCTAGGATGACGCATCTCTGACTCTCAGGTCTCAGGCTCAATTACCACTTCTTACTTTCTCTTTGGAAACCAACACCTGGGGTAACGTTGAATAGAAAAAGAAGACCATATTTTCTGGCTAAATTAAGGGGTAGAAGAGGTCGAGCGAATAAGTCAAAAATCCATAAAATATGCTAAGTTGATTTACTAGCAGTGGAAGAAAGGTAAGTTTTGTTTCCCATGACCTCTCTTGGAAAGAGATCTGGATGCAC
Organism: Corynorhinus townsendii; assembly: GCA_026230045.1. Classification (NCBI taxonomy): domain Eukaryota; kingdom Metazoa; phylum Chordata; class Mammalia; order Chiroptera; family Vespertilionidae; genus Corynorhinus; species Corynorhinus townsendii. The sequence goes on along the minus strand of JAPDVU010000010.1, from coordinate 4,294,303 downwards.
TAACAGCAGCAGTGAAAGGAGAGGTGCCATACTAGTCATTCAGACTTAGTCTGTCCAAGAAAGAGTCAAATGAGGGTTCAGCCTCCAGATGTCCTTCTCACACACATGCACACACACACATGCACACACATACACACATGCATGCACACGTGCACAATTTTGTCAAAGAAATCTCTAAAGAACAGCCATTATAAAAATGTCCAAAATTATTAGCTTGTCCCATGTACATACCCAGGTTACGTACCTCCGGGAGGGTCTGGTCTATAGGTGAAACTAATCCAATGGGAGATATACTTTCCCTGCCTATTCTGGTCATTTATGAAAAGCCAGGTAACCTGAAATCTGCTCAAAATATGCCTTCTGAGCACAGTCCTGCCCACAACTCTGTCCCAGGACCAACAGCCGATGTCGAACTCCTTTGAAAGTTGTGACCGGAAGCCACCATGGGTTTCAGCGTTCTGACCCCTGCTGCATATATCATTATACCACTGGAGCCAGACGAATTGTAAACATTTAGAAAGAACAGGCGTTCAGAGCCCCTTGGTTCTCTCAGCCTCAATCCTCTATCGCCTCCAAACAAACGAAGAGCGTCTCTGAGATTAGGTTGGCTCTTAATTTTCTGTTCCAATGAAAGAAGCTTTGATGTTGAAATCCTCCCCCCACCCCCCACCCCCCAGGAGTCCTCCTTCCCCTTCATGCATTGTGTTCTGTCCACATTACTTTCAGGCTGCTTCAAAATCCCAGTTTCAGCCTTACGCCTGGGAGAAAGTATTATTAACTGTGGAATGATTTTTATTTGTTCAGCTCTGAGGCCAAAAGCACCTACTCTTCACAGACAAATGAGAAAAAAAATTGAATGGTCCTTTGACAATTCATCCTGAGTCTATGCAGAAGACTAGCTTCCTCTTTCCTTTCCTGAGTTATTTTTGCTAATGCATTAAATTCCTTCTTACTGTAGGATTCAAAGCAATTCAAATGAGACTAGTTCATTGTAGTTATAAAAAGCTTGATCTTCTAAAAAGTGCTAAAAGCAGGCTCAAGAACTCCCAGACACCAAATATATTTTTAAGGACCTTTATTCATTGTGATACTTTTTTACCTCATCTGACTGGCCATGCCATGCCAGCCTGGCATTACGGAGTCCTTTACTGCCCTGGCAGGTGTGGCTCAGTTTTGGCTGAGCATTGTCCTATCCCCAGTTCAGTTCCCAGCCAGGACACATAACTGAGCTGCGGGCTGAATCCCCAGTAGACGATGTACAGGAGGCAGCTGATCGGTGTTTCTCTTTCATCAATATCTCTTTCCCTCTCCCTTCCTCTCTCTCTCTAAAAATCAATAAAAACATATTTTTAAAAAATAATAAGGAGACCTTTATCATTTCAGTACATTTTCAGTGTACTACTCTGCAGCCTCTTCCAGTAAATACAACAGACTCTTGCCACCTGAATCTCTCTGACGCACACACAGGATTACACCACTTTCCTTGTTTAAAAAAAAAACACAACAGTTTGCCATGGACTAAATCTTCAATCCAGCATTTATGGTCCAGAGAAATCTGGAATCAACATATACACTTGGGCTTCCCTTTCCCTACTTCCCTCAGTGTTGTTAGCAAAGACCAACATACGTTAGCCTCTCCTTCATTTTCATGGAATTTAACACATACTTTGAATATTCATATAGTAGCCATTACAGCAGATACACTATCTGGCTGGAAAGCTTCGCTTTGTTCTGGCGGCTGGCATTTTATTTAATAAAGCTGTGCGTACACACCTGATTTACACCCACCCCCTTCATTAGGACCTCAGTGGGCACTGCCAATCATTGCTGATTCACTCACACAGCCTGGCTCTCAGGACCAGGGGTCCTCTCCTGGTCGGCTGTGCACATGCCCACTGGTTCACAGCAGGCCCAGGAATGTGGATTCAACTCTCTTATTAGGACTCCTCCTCAGCTCTTCCTGTCTATGGAGGTAAGCACAGCCTGCCTATGGGACTGCACTAGGCCGCCTTTCACACCTGATTCAAACTGTTAGAGAGTGGGAATTTTTGAGCACTCTGGAGAGGCCGTGGACTATGCCCCAGATAGGGTTGTCAGTGCTGACACCAGGCCAGGCCTTCAGATATGGTCTCATGGCCGCTTTCCCCTTGCACCTCACAAAATAGCCTTGCAAGATAAAACACTGTCAGCTTTCTAAAGAACAGGATAACCCTGTAAATAACCTGGTCATCAATAGCATGGCCCTGACATTATTTGGGAAAAACTGTTTTGTCTTGGGTTGCTTACTCTGCAAAAACAGGATGTGGTTAATGTGCTTAAAAGTGGTCTTGCACAAAGAGTTGGGGCTGCTGTCTGGACTCCCTGCGTGGAGAAAGGCAGAGCAGTTGCTAGCCTGCTAATAAAGGCTCCCTAAATTTTAATTTGGTCTGGACTCCAGTGGTCATTCATTCACACTGGCTACACAACAAAACCACCCATGAGTTAGCAAACATCTACCAATACATACTGCTGTAGTCATGAAAAATGTTTCTGATGGTCAGTTGTGTCAAACTGTAGATCTTATTGTCATGCTAATGCCATCAGCCAAGCTCGTGCATCGTAAACAATAAATGAGATTAGACTCATTTCATTACACCATCTTTGGGAAATGCCCAAAGAGTTTGCAGAGCTTAGAAATAGTAAATTTCCTCTTTCTCACCAATCAAATTGCCACTTCCATTTTTATGTGTAATTCAACTATAATGACAAGGTTGTTCTCCATGAGCATTTATTGAACACTTGTTGCATGAACATCCCTACCTAATGGACCAATACTGAAAAGCAGTTCAAAGCAGAGTTCAAGCTACAGCCTCAAAGAAAAAATAAAACAAGTAGGACTGTTCTCAGTTTAGCTTCCAAGAAAAGGGCTTCCCTCTGAAATGCAGAAGAGCCAAGGATATCAGTGTATATTGACCTGAAAGAAACCTGTCAGGAAAGAAATCCAGCTGCCACCTTAAAGCAAAAGAGGAGAACCCATTGGAATGCCCACTCCTGAAAACCCCACACTGCACGGAAGACCTCACGACTTGGGAGGCATGAGGACCGCTCAGTTAGATAATGTTCCCTCACTTTGGTTCCCCCTGCTCTCCGCCCCCCCCTCCCCACCAGAATGCCTGAATGACAGTTTCAGCAGGTTTTGGGGCACATTTTGGTGAAATGCATGTGACTCCTTGGGAGGTTCCATGTGGAGGCAGGTGATTCAAATGCAGGTGACCTGTGAGGCCCTGAGAAGTGGGTCAACCTGTAAAGCAAATGCTATGTGAAGGGCTTGTTTTTGGTGAATTAACCAAGGGGCTCCAAGCCGTGGGCCAGTGCATTTTCTGAGAGTGGTGACTGGGCTCCAGCTAATGCCAGGGGTCTTGATCCAGCATCTAGAAGGGTTCAGGACTCTGGAGAAGGCAGATTAAAAAATTGATTAAAGAGTCCAGAGATGAAACATAATTTTGAAAGGCATTATGGGGAGCCAGAGAAGATTTAGCTAAAGGAACTAAGTTCTCCCTTGCCTCAGGACCCCTTGCTTTTTATTAACACAAATTGTCCTAAGGTAAAGTAGATATACATCAAAGGTCAGGGTTTAGTATGTAGAATCCATTGTCAGATTGGAAGAATTACCTACAGCTATTCAGGTGTTTGGCCAGTAGGAGGCAATAACATGTAGATTGAAATGCCCTCAACTGACTAGCAGCAAGCAATCATTTATGCATCCCTTTCAGGTTTGTGGAAATGCCCTCAGCCATTTCCAGATGAATCAGCCCTACTGACATGCTGGAATTGGCTTCGGGCATCCAGCCATAGTCTTTTGTTTATTATGTGGACAAAGAAAAAAAAAAGGATTCTCTGGAAAGTAAGCTCACAAGGCGACCTGATTATAAATTTTCAAAAGGGCAGGTCCTGGTGGGTAGTCATGTCCTGGGAATATAACTTTTTAGTAAAAGGCTATATTTGCCTTAAGCCAGCCCTGTCCATTGTTTCTGTGCATTCCAGTTAACACACTTTGGAATAAATCAAAATCACCCTCAAGAGAGCACATAATCTTGTCAACTAGCCTGTAATCCAATCCCTGCCTTGCATTTTCCTACCTTTCTATAATCCTATCCTTAATTTCAAATGCATAAAAGCAGCTGCATGCCCTGACCGGTTTGGCTCAGTGGATAGACCGTCGGCCTGCGGACTGAAGGGTCCCAAGTTCAATTCCAGTCAAGGGCATGTACCTTGGTTGCGGGCACATCCCCAGTAGGGGTTGTGCAGGAGGCAGCTGATCAATGTTTCTCTCTCATTGATGTTTCTAACTCTATCCTTCTCCCTTCCTCTCTGTAAAACAATCAATAAAATATTTTTTTTTAAAAAAAGCAGCTGCAAAACTTATTCTCCTGGGCATTTGAGATCTTGCTCCCAGGCCTATGTGGTCAATTTGGCTCAAGCTCTTATAAAAATTCTCTGCAGCACCATCAAAAAACTAGTATATTTAATAAATGAATTTGGCAATGTAGCAGGATACAAAATCCATTATTAGTGTATAAAAAAGCCATTTCTGAGAATTAATGAATTCTCAGAAAGGAAAGCTAAACAAACAATCCATTTACCATTGCAACAACAAAAAAATTAAGATATTTAGGAATAAACTTAAACAAGGAGATAAAATGCTTTTACTCAGAAAACTACAGTACATTAAAAAAAGAGATAGAGGAAGATATAAACAAGTGGAAAAATATACCCTGTTCATGGATTGGTAGAATTAACATCATTAAAATGTCCATACTACCCAAAGCAATCTACAGATTCAATGCAATCCCCATTAAAATACCAATGGCATATTTCACAGAGCTAGAACAAATACTCTAAAAATTCATATGTAACCAAAATGACCCTGAATAGCTGTAGCAATCTTGAGGAAGAAGAACAAAGTTGGAGGAATCACAATACCAGATATCAAGTTATACTACAAAGCCACCGTATTCAAAACAACCTGTGACTGGCATGAGAACAGGCATACAGATCAATGGAATAGAACAGAGACCCCAGATATCAACCCAACCCATTACACTCAATTAATATTTATTTGACAAAGGATACAAGAACATATAATGGAGTCAAGATAGTCTCTTGAATAGATGTTATTGAGAAAATTGGACAGATACATGCAAAAATATGAAACTAGACCACCAACTTACAGAATACATAAGAATAAACTCAACATGGATAAAAGACTTAAATATAAGTCATGAAACCATAAAAATCCTAAAAGAAACCATAGGCAACAAAATCTCAGACATCTCTCACAGCAATATGTTTATGAATACATCTCCGAGGGCAAAGGAAACTAAGGAGAAATAAACTAATGGAACTACATCAAAATAAAAGCTTCTTCACAGCAAAAGAAACCATAAACAAAATGAAAAGGAAGCCCACTCTATGGGAGAACATATTTGTCAAGGATACATTTGATAAGCTGTTAATTTCCAAAATATATAAGGAACTCATACAATTTAACAAAAGGAAGACAACCCAATTAAAAAATGGGCAAAGGATCTAAATAGACACTTCCCCAAAGTGGACATACAAAAGGCCAAGAGACATATGAAAAAATGTTCAAAGTCATTGATTATCAGATTAAAACAATAATGAGATATCACCTCACACCTGTCAGAAAGACTACCATCCACAAATCGACATAGAGAAAAGGGACCCCTAGTACACTGCTGGTGGGAATGTAGACTGGTGCAGCCATTATGGTAAACAGTATGGAGTTTCCTCAAAAAATTAAATATGGAACTGCCATTTGAACCAGCAATCCCACTTTTTTGAATATATCCTAAGAAACCCAAAACACCAATCAGAAAAAATGTATGCACCCCTATGTTCATAGCAGCACAATTTACAGTAGCTAAGATCTGAAAACAGCCCAGGTGCCCATCAGTAGATGAGTGTATAAAAAAAGCTGTGGTACATTTCTACCATGGAATACTATGCAGCTGTAAAAAGCAGAATCTCATACGCTTTGAGATAGCATGGAGAGCATCATGCTAAGTGAAATAAGTCAGTCAGAGAAAGATAAGTATCACATGATCACACTCATATGTAGAATGTAAGTAACAAAATAAACTGATTAATGGAGTGGATCTAGAGACTTGGAATCACAGAACAGAGTGTGGAATCTCAGAGGGAAGGCGGGAAAGGGTGGGTAGGTGGGAAGTGATGAACCAAAGAACTTGTATGCATATATGCATAACTAATGGACATAGACAATAGGGTGCTGAAGGTTGGGGTAGGGGGCAGGGGGAAGCTGGAGGGGGTCAATGGGAAGGGGAGGGAAGGGGACATATGTAATAATTTCAACAATCAAGATTAGGGAGACGAGGAAGATGGCTGCCAACGGGAAGGCAGGCTGCAAGATAGTGTGTAAGAAAACAAAGGGAGAGTGTGTGGTCATATGGGGAGTGTTTGTTGGTGAGTTGAGGGACAGCTATACTCCAGGAGACTGTGGGGAACTGCTGGATGGGGCTCCCCTGACCAGGCAGCCCCCACTGCTGCTGAGTTCCCTCCTGAAGTGACTGGCTGGATGTGGAGACCGCGCCATCTTGAAGAGGAAAGTGGATGTTATCAGAAGCCTGAAAAGCCTGGGGAATCTACAACTACGGCACCCACCGAACAGCTGTGAACCCTAGAACACCACACTGGTCCCCATGTGGTGCAAGCATGCGGATTCAGAGGAGCTCTACATTCCCTCATGGAAAGGACAGATTTCACCTGGGATAAGGTGAGGTCTGTGGTCCCAGCAGGAGAGAGAAATGCATACATGGGAGCTGGAGGACCGAGGGAAGCCTGCACCTAGAAAAATCCGTGGCTGTTGGGGCTGGCGTGATCTGTGAATGTGGAAGGGGGTCCTCAGAGCTGCTAACAGAAGGGAACGCTAAAAAGCAACTCATTTTGATCTGACACAAAAGGACAGCCTAAAAATTTGAAAAGTGTGCTGGCTGCTTAGACCCAATGGGGAAAAAAGACTGCACAGACTTGTGTTCAGCCCCGGAGTTCACACACTTACTCTGGCTCTTTTTTTTAATTTTAATTTTTTTTTTTCCTCTTTAAATCCTTGCTTCTGATTACTAAGTCCAATACATAGGATCACCCAATTGGGGACACTCTAAGAGACTGCAGGGGAAAGTTGTTTTTCTGGAAACCAGGGATCAGAGCAGGGAATAACCATCAGAGAACCAGGTCTGGGGCAACCTACTTCCCCAAACGGGTATTAAATGCCACAGGGAAAACAAAACCTCAACACTAGCTAGAGCGGACCTATAGACCCAGAGGTCAATCCAGAAACACTGCCACCCAGGGGTTGAATCACAAATTGACTCGTGTGTAAACACAAATAAAGGAATAAAAGAAATAAGGACATAACTGCCTGCTTAAAAATCAGGACTGACTTACAACACAGAGGAGCAGTGAAACACAGGGAACTTCAATACTGTCCTGACTAGGAAACAGGCATGCCAAACAGAACAGTAGAGAAAGTGGATAATCTTCGCTACTGCACATTTTTATTTTTATTTTTTTCATCTTTTACTTAAGAAACTAAATTTTTTTCTTTTTTCCTCACTTGATTTTACCTTTATAATTGTTACATTTTTATTTTCAATCATTATTATTACTACTACTATTTTACCTTTTGTTTAAAAAGGTGTCATTTTATTTTCTCTTTATTTTACTTTGGAATTAGTGTTCTACATTCTATTTCATCTTTCCTTTAGCATCATTTTACTCTATCTCAACTTTACCTTTATGCCATCACTCTCTTCCTCACTTTTCCCCTTTTGTTGTCCTGTTCCTCTTACCCTATTCCTGCTTTAGATTCTCCCTATTCCTTCTTTTTACGCCCTGTTAAAATTTCACCCTACTTATATATCTAACTAGAGGACTGCTGCACGAAATTTGTGCATGGGGTGGGGGGTATCCCTCAGCCCAACCAGGACACTTTCCAATCTGAGACCCTTCGAGGGATGTCCAACTGCCCATTTAGGCCTGATTAAGAAAAGATCGGGCATAAATGGGCAGACAATCCAGGACTGCTGGCTCCCAACTGCTCACCTGCCTGCCTTCCTGATTGCCTCTAACTGCTTCTACCTGCCAGCCTGATCATCCCCTAACCACTCCCCTGCCAGCCTGATTGATGCCTAACTGCTCCCCTGCCATCCTGATTGCCCCTAACTGCCCTCCCCTGCAGGCTTCATTGCCCCCAACTTCTCTCCTCTGCCAGCCTGGTCCCCCCCCAACTGCTCTCCCCTCCTGGCTTGATCGCCCACAACTGCCCTCCCTTGCAGGCCTGGTCCCTCCCAACTGTCCTCCCCTGCTGGCCATTTTGTGATGGCCATCTTGTGTCTACATGGGGCAGCCACCTTTGACCACATGGGGGCAGCCATATTGTGTGTTGGAGTGATGGTCAATTTGCATAATACTCTTTTATTAGATAGGATAGAGGCCTGGTACACAGGTGGAAGCCAGCTGGTTTGCCCTGAAGGGTGTCCCAGATCAGGGTGGGTGTTCCCTTGGGTTTTGGGGTGGCCTGGGCAAGGGTTCTGTGGTGGTTTGCAGGCCAGACATGCCCCCCAGCGACCCAAGTGGAGGCTCTGGTATCTGGGATTTATTTACCTTCTATAATTGAAACGTTGTTGCCTTGAGCGGAGGCCAGGGCTGGCCAGGGCAGGCGGAAAGCTTGGCTTCCTCCATCGCCAGAGGCAACCCAAGCCTCCTGCTGGCTCCAGCTCCATGACTGCCGCCATTTTTGTTGGGATTTATTTATCTTCTATAATTGAAACTTTGTAGCCTTGAGAGGAGGCCAGGGCAGGCCAGAGCAGGTGGAAAGCTTGGCTCCCTCCATCACCAGGAACAGCCCAAGCCTCCTGCTCTCTCCAGCTCTGTGGCTGCCTCCACAGAGGGTTAATTTGCGTATTTGTTGGGTTAATCTGCATACTTGCTCCTCATTGGCTGGTGGGCATGGCTTGTGGCCATAGTGAAGGAATAGTCGATTTGCATGTTTCTCTTTCATTAGATAGGATTTACAGTCCCCTGCTCCAAGTCCATACAAACCTCTCTCTTCTCTTTCTTCACTATCCAAAAATTTTTCTCTCTCTGTCCTTTTGTTGTTGTTTGCTTAATTGTTGATTATATTGATTTTTTATGCTTGTTTGTGAGACTGTTTTTCTTTTCCTTTTTGTTTTTTTGTTTTGTTTTTGTTTGTTTTTTGGTTCTGTTTTCCCTTGCTCACTCAATATTAGTTGTTGTTTGTAGTTTGCATTCATCTCCAGGTACTTGTTGCTGGCAAGTGTTGGGATTAGTGGCTGTTCCATTGGAGTTTTCTCCCCATACATATAGTTTTTTCCCCTTTTCTTTCTTAGTCTCTCTCTTTTCTCTCTTACTTTTTTTCCTTTACCCAATTTCATTTTTCCACTCCTTTTTTTTTTTCTCTTCTCCTTTCTCTCCTAGCCTCTAATTCACCTTTCTCTGGTGGTCACCTTTATTTGGGGTTATTGATATTGTGAATACATTTGTATTCAGTACCTTGTGCATTGTGCCTTGTTGTGTTGTAAATCAAAGCAGAAGAGAGAGAACTACATAACCAGACACCCAGAGAAGAGAGATTATGGGGAGAAAAAGAAACCGCCCACATATGAAAGAAAAGCAGGCATCACCAGAAAAGAAAGTAAACAAAATAGAGGCAAGCAACCTGCCAGAGAAAGAATTAAGAGAAATGGTCAAAAGGTGGCTGAAAAGAATGGACGACAAATTTGACAATATGAGTAAGAACCAAGAGGAAATGAAGAAGAACCAAGAAGAAATGAAAAATGACATTGCTGCTGTAAAGAACTCAATAGAAAGCATCAAGAGTAGACTAGAAGACGCAGAGGACCGCATCAGTGAGCCAGAAGACAAGATGGGAAAAAATACCCAAGTAGAGCAGCTTCTAGAAAAAATAATTAAAAAGCAGGAGGAGAGCCTAAGGAAACTTTGGGACAACACAAAACAAAACAACATCTGCATAACAGGGGTTCCAAAAGGAAAGGAAACTGAGCAAGGAAAAGAAAACCTGTTTGAAGAAATAATGACAGAAAACTTCCCCCTGATATAGGGAAGAAAAAACCCATCCAAATCCAAGAAGCTCACAGAGTCCCAAGCAAAACGAACCCCAAAAGACCAATGCCAAGGCACATTATAATTAAATTGGCAAACACCAATGACAAAGTAAGAATCTTAAAAGCGGCCAGAGAGAGACAGAAAGTTACATACAAAGGAATCCCCATCAGACTAGCGACTGATTTCTCAACAGAAACACATCAGGCCAGAAGGGAATGGAATGAATATACAAAGTCATGCAAAAGAAGGGTCTGAATCCAAGAACACTGCACCCAGCAAGGCTATCAATCAAAATTGAAGGTGAAATCAGAGCTTCACAAACAAAAAAAGGACTAAGGGAGTTCATTACCACCAAACCAGGAATGCAAGAAATGCTAAAGGGTCTGCTGTAAAAAAAAAAAAGAAATAGGAAGCAAAGAAGGAACACAGTGGTAAAGAATAAAAATAGCGACAAACAAGTACCTATCAATAATAACTTTAAATGTAAATGGATTAAATGCCCCAATCAAAAGATGTAGGGTAATGAATTGGATAATAAAACATGACCCATATATTTGCTGTCTATAAGAAACCCACCTCAGAAAAAAGGATGCACACAGACTGAGGGTGAAGGCATGGAAAAGGTTCTTCAGGTGAATGGAAATGGGGAAAAAAAGCTAGGGTAGCAATACTTATATCTGACAAATTAGATCTCAAAGTGAAGGACATAAAAAGAGATAAGGATGGCCACTTCATAATACTAAAGGGAGCAATCCAACAAGAAGAAATAACTCTGGTAAACATATATGCACCCAATACAGGAACACCCAAATACATAAAAAAAACCTCCTGGAGGATATCAAAAGAGAGATTGACAGCAATACAATCATAGTAGGAGACTTTAATACCCCACTATCACCATTGGATGAATCCTCTAAACAAAAATCAGCAAAGAAACATCAATCCTAAATGATTCACTAAACCAGATAGAATTAATTGACATCTTCAGAACATTTCACCCCAAAGCCACAGAATACACATTCTTCTCAAGTGCACATGGGTCATTTCCAAAGATAGACCATATATTGGGTCACAGGAAATGTCTCTCCAAATTCAACAAGATAGAAATCATATCAAGCATCTCCTCAGATCATAGTGGCATAAAACTGGAAATCACTTACAATAAAAACAACCCAAAATAATCAAACACATGGAGACTAAATAGCATACTATTAAACAATGACTGAGTTACCAGAGAGATCAAAGAAGAAATAAAAAACATCATGGCAACAAACGACAATGAAAACACAACAATCCAAAATCTATGGGACACAGAGAAAGCAGTCTTGAGAAGGAAGTTCATAGCTCTACAAGCTACTGCAAAAAAACAAGAAACAATGGTAATAAATTACCTAACCCTGCAACTCAAAGAGTTAGAAAGAGAGCAACAAGAAAAGCCCAGTATAAGCAGAAGGAAGGAAATAATAAAGATCAGAGCAGAGATAAACAACATTGAGACCAAAGAAACAATACAAAAGATCAATAAAACCAAGAGCTGGTTCTTTGAAAGGAAAGATTGATGAACATCTAGCCAGGCTCACCAAGAAGCAAAGAGAGAGGGCCCAGATAAACAAAATCAGGAATGAAAGAGGAGAAATAACCACTGACCCCACCGAAATACAAATGATTGTAAAAAATACTATGAACAACTCTATTCCAGCAAACTGGACAACCTGGAGGAAATGGACATATTCCTAGAAAAATACAACCTTCCAAAACTCAAACAGGAAGAATCTAAACAGCTCAATAAGCCGGTAACTATGGAAGAAATTGAAGCACTCATCAAAAAGTTTCCAGCAAACAAAAGCCCAGGGCCAGACAGCTGCACAGGGGAGTTTTACCAAACATTCAAGGAAGAACTAAAACCTATCCTCCTCAGACTATTCCAAAAAATTCAAGAGGAAGGAACACTTCCAAGCTCCTTCTATGAAGCCAGCATCACCCTAATAACAAAACTAGATAAAGACAACACAATGAAAGAGAATTACAGGCCATTATCCCTCATGAACATAGATGCCAAAATCCTCAACAAAATTCTAGCAAATCGGATCCAGCAGTACATCAGAAAGATCATACACCATGACCAAGTAGGATTTATCCCAGGAATGCAAGGATGGTACAATATCTGCAAATCAATAAACGTGATACATCACATAAACAAATTGAGAGATAAAAATCACATAGTCATAGCAATTGGTGCAGAAAAAGCATTTGACAAAATCCAACACCCTTTTTTGATAAAAACTCTCAACAAGTTGGGAATAGAAGGATCATACCTCAACATAATAAAAGCTATATATGATAAACCCACAGCTAACATCATACTCAATGGGCAAAAACTAAAACCATTTCCCCTAAGAACAGGAACAAGACAGGGATGCTCACTCTCACCACTCCTGTTCAACATAGTACTGGAAGTATTAGCCATTGCAATTAGACAAGATGAAGAAATAAAAGGCATCCAAATTGGAAAAGAAGTAAAGCTGTCCTTATTTGCAGATGACATGATATTGTACATAAAAACCCAAAAGACTCCATCAAAAAACTAACAGACTTAATAAATGAACTCGGCAATGTAGCAGGATACAAAATTAACGCTAGGAGATCTATGGCATTTCTATACACCAATAGTGAACTTACAGAAAGAGAGACTAAAAATGCAATCCCATTTACCATCGCACTAAAAAAATTAAGATACCTAGGAATAAACTTATCTAAGGAGGTAAAAGACCTATATGCGGAAAACTACAGGACACTGAAAAGAGATAGAGGAAGACGTAAACAGATGGAAGAACATACCGTGCTCATGGATTGGTACAATCAACATCATTAAAATGTCCATACTACCCAAAGCAATCTATAGATTCAATGTACTCCCCATTAAAATACCAATGGTATATTTCACAGACCTAGAAGGAACTCTTCAAAAAGTCATCTGGAATAAAAAAAGAACCAGAATAGCCACAGCAATCCTGAGAAAGTAGAACAAAGTAGGTAGGATATCAATACCAGATATCAAGCTGTATTACAAATCCACTGTTCTCAAAACAGCCTGGTACTGGCACAAGAACAGACATATAGATCAATGGGATAGAATAGAGAATCCAGATATCAACCCAAACCACTGTGCTCAATTAATATTTGACAAAGGAGGCATGAACATACAATGGAGTCAAGACAGTCTCTTCAATAAATTGTGTTGGGAAAATTGGACAGATACATGCAAAAAAAAAAAAAAATGAAGCTAGATCACCAACTTACACCACACACAAAAATAAACTCAAAATGGATACAGGACTTAAACATAAGATGGGAAACCATGAAAATACTAGAGGAATCCACAGGCAGAAAAATCTCAGACATATGCTGAAAGAACTTCTTCACTGATACTACCCCTATGGCAATGGAAGCTAAAGAGAAAATAAGCAAATGGGACTACATCAAAATAAAAAGCTTCTTCACAGCAAAAGAAACCATCAACAAAACAACAAGAAACCCCATTGTATGGGAGAACATATTTGCAAATGTTATCACTGATAAAGGTTTAATCCCCAACATCTATAGGCAGCTTATACAACTTAATAAAAGGAAGATAAATGATCCAATAAAAAAATGGGCAACAGACCTAAATAGAATCTTTTCAAAAGAAGACACAAGGAAGACCAAGAGACATATGAAAACATGCTCAAAGTCACTAATTATCCAAGAGATGCGAATGAAAACGACAATGCAGTACCATCTCACACCTGTCAGAATGGCAACCAACCATCAACAAATCAACAAACGACAAGTGTTGGTGAGGATGCGGTGGCAGTGGCTTTCAAGACACTGGACATAGCTGAGTGAAGGATGTGATTGCTGAGATACAGGCAGCAAATGGGGTGAGTCCTACTATTGCCCAGCTTAGTGTTGGAGGTAGTTTCTAGGTGGTGGCAGTGAGGGGGACCCATGAAAGACCCTGCACTAGGCTTCCTGAACTGAAGACGGAGCTAGGAGTCCAGGAGGTCAGGACAGCTGTTGTGTACAGAGCTGTGTGCAGAAGAGACAAGAGCTGCACAGAGGGAGGACTCCAGAGGCCATCAGCGGTTCTTCCTTGGGTGCTGCGCTCGGGGCTGGTCAGCACTTGCATGTGAGGGAGCTACCTGCGTCTGAAGAAGAACCGCCCAACAAGGGAACAGCACCGGGAAATCTAGTGCTGGGACCAGTGCCACGGCGGGGGCTTCCTGATGCACCGGGTATTGGTTACAGCATTAAAAAGGGTCTTGCCTCAGCTGTGGGGCAGATTAGCCCTGGACTCAATGCTGGTCTGGTGCTACTGAACGAAGCCTAAAACAAGACCCAAAAGATCAAATTATTTTCTAGCATTCAGTAAAAAATCATCAGCCTTAAAATAGACAGAAGCTGTGACCCATAATTCAATGGAGAAAAATAAGTGAAATGGAACTGAAAAATGATAGAGGTGATAGAATTAGTAGACAAGGACACCATAATAGTTATTATATTTTACTCCCTACATTTCTTCTAGGAAGCTAGAAGAAATTTGAATGTGCTAAGTTGAGACATGAGGGTATTTTTAAATACCCAATTCACACTTCTGGAAATGCAAAAATACAATGTCTGAGATGAAAAATGCACTGATGGGATTAAAAGCAATTTAGACAGACCATTTTCATGTATTATTAAAAACATATGTTACTATTTTGCACCTGGTGTAACCAGTTATGCAGTCTGGTTTTAGTTCTGTGACCAGTGGCTTTAGGTGCATGACAAGTGTCCTGGAAAGGACCGTGTGGTGAACTTGGCTCCCTGGGCCAGCGCTCCTGCCCTCCCTGGTGCTGGGTCATCCGGAAGCCCTGTCTTGTGGAAAGCACCAGCCCTGTGAGCTGTGCCTGGGAGTCTCACCTGCTCTAGTGCTTCAGTGCTGTCTTTCTCCTGCTGTGCAGGGTCCTTCGTCTTGCCTGAAGTCTTGCATCAGTGCCCCAGCACAGCGCTGTGTCAGTTATATAACACTGCGTAACAGACACTGTTTTTGAGGAAGAGAACGTAGATTGAGGTACATGACAGCATGATAATATTTAAGGTAGGGTGACGAGATAGAAATGGGATGGCTGTCTATGTGCCTTGTGTGGGAATAGAAGGGGTTGGAGAGAGGTGGCATAGGAGGAGCATGGGAATGCAGGCACTGCGGTCCGAACATGTCCATTTGCTGGCTGTGTGACCTGAGCAAGTTACCTGACTCTGTGATGCCTTAATTTCCTCCTCAGTGTCTGGCAGATTTGGCAAATGCAAGCTCTGTATGACTGTGTGCTATTAATGTCCTTTCAACCCCACGCATAGGCTCCCTGAGGTCTAAAAATATCCCTGCTTTTTTAAATGATGCTAATTAATAATAGTATTCTTATGATTTAGGTTAAATATTAATTCCAAAAAACAAAACAAGAACCTGCTACAAGGAAGACTGCATGACACAGAGAATAGAGTGTCTTTTATTTCCACATCCTCCATGCTCACAGTTAGTCTCTTTCCCATAAACATCGATTTTCAAAAAGCAGTTTTTGTCAACAGGCCTACAGAGAATTCATAAGTGCCCCAATAAATTATTCACTTTTATCTTAAATAACATAAAGGTGAATGTATTTAGGATAGAGTTATAGAAGATATTCTGGAATGAATAAAGAAAGAAAATTGAAAAGTTCCCCAGGGCTTTGGAGTCTTCATCATCAAGACCTGCAGTTTTGGCCTGTGTGTCCAGACATGTGACACCTGACCCTTTAGCCAGGGGCACTGGCCACTTCCCCCTTAGACTGTCAAATAAAAAAATGACAACAGCTGACACAATAATAGCCGTCTGTGTGAATGAATCAAAAGTATACCATTTTTGTCAGATCAGCAAAAATATATTTTTCGGGTGCTGCAGAATTTTAGCAATTAGCTTTAGTAATCCTATCTAATAAAAGAGTAATATACAAATTGACAATACCTCCACTACACCCACAAGCCACGCCCACCAGCCAATCAGGAGCAAGTATGCAAATTAACACAACCAAGATGGCTACAGCCACAAAGAGAGCAGGAGACTTGAGTTGACCCTGTGATGGAGGAAGCCAAGCTTTCCGCCCGCTCTGGCCTGCCATGGCCTCAGCTCAAGGCTACAAAGTTTCAATTATAGAAGATAAATAAATCCCAGATACCAGGGCCTCTGCTTGGGTTGCTGGGGGGGCGTGGCTGGCCTGCAAACCACCACAGGCCCCTCACCCAGGCTGCCCCACACCCCAAGGGAACCCCCAGCCTGATCTGGGACACCCTTCAGGGCAAACCAGCCAGCCCCCACTTGTGCACTAGGCCTCTATCCTATCTAATCCTATCTAATCAAAGAATAATATGCAAATTGACCATCACTCCAACACATAAGATGGCTGCCCCCATGTGGTCAAAGATGACTGCCCCCATGTGGACACAAGATGGCAACCACAAGATGGCCAGCAGGGGAGGGCAGTTGGGAGGGACCAGGCCTGCAAGGGAGGGCAGTTAGGGGTGACCAGGCCAGCAGGGGAGGGCAGTTAGGGGTGACCAGGCCTGCAAGGGAGGGCAGTTAGGGGCAAACAGGCTGGCAGGGGAGGAGTTAGGCATCAATCAGGCTGGCAGGGGAGTGGTTAGAGTGTGATCAGGCTGGCAGGCAGAAGCGGTTAGGGTCAATCAGGAAGGCAGGCAGGCGAGCAGTTGGGAGCCAGCAGTCCTGGATTGTGAGAGGGATGTTCGACTGCCTGTTTAGGCTAAACGGGCAGTCCGACATCCCTCGAGGGGTCCCATATTGGAGAGGGTGCATGCTAGGCTGAGGGACACCTGCTCCATACACTAATTTTGTGCACTGGGCCTCTAGTTGGTTTATGTTTGCCATGAGATAAAAAGGTTGAAAATCACTAATTTAGACTAAACATTTTCTTTAAAGGGCCAAGTACTAAATATTTATTTCAGGCTTTGCAGTCTACCTATGATATCTGCTACCTATTCTTTAAAAATAATAATAATAATAATAATAATAATAATAATTCTTGAAAATATAAAAGATATCCTTAATTCACAAATGACAAAAATGAGCCAAGGACCAGATTTGGTGCATTAGCCATAGTTTGCCTACTTCTGATCTGCATGATAGAAAAGAGAAACCAGCTTGACTAATAGATGAGTTACATCATTTATATTTAAACTAGAGGCCTGGTGCACAGATTCGTGCACCACTGGGATCCCTCCGCCTGGCCTGGGCCCTCTTGCAATCTGGGACCCCTCGGAGGCTGTCGGACTGCTGGTTTCGGCCCAATCCCTGCAGGTGTCCTGTGGAGATTGGGCCAAAACCAGCAGTCTGACATCCCCCAAGGGATAAAGAAATTTTACAAATTAAACAATATGGAATTGCTACTTCCACTAATCATACTGAAAACAAAAAAAGAGCATTTCAAGTTTGACAACACCAAGACTCTTGATGTTGGGAGTGAATAGTAGCTCCTGTATTTGAAGTGGAAATCAATAAACTTCTGTGGGGAACAATTATTCCATATGTAGTAAAATTTCAGATTTGCACACATTAGAGCCCAGTGATTCTGACCCTTCATCATTGCATGCTGTTACAAAACTTTCAAATAGCATGGTTTACAGTGCCAACCGGGCCTCCTTTTATTTCAAGAGTGAAAGATATTTCATATCAAACAATCCTTAGGAGACATCTTAAAGGTGAAGCTCAACTTTTAAATATTTAAAAAGCTTTTTGAAAAAAAATTTAAATTTAAAATCTATGAAAATGCATTACAGTTGAAACATTTTGACAATCCATAATTTACTGTTACTATGTAAAGCAAGCCATGTGATGAATGTATCAGCTCGCAAGTGCAGAATCTGTTCACAGTGAAGCCAGACCTTTCAAACTCAAAGCAGGAAAAGGAGGCTGCCCTTCTTCAAGAAATAAGCATCTTCGTCAAAGACTAGGGGCACTCTGCCCTGTGGCCAGCGCGGCAGCATCTGCCAGGAGCGGCGTTTCCCACGGGCGGCACCTCCGTAGACGTAGACGTGGCTACAAATAGCTTGTTTAAGGACCCAGGAATCCTGATGTCTTTTCTTCCAGTTGCTGTCGCTGATCGGATCTTGTCTCTATAAAATACTTCATACAACAAGAAAATGATGTTACATGAATGCCTTCTACATCGACTCAGCCCCAAAATGTGAAGTAATTCAGGGAGAAAATTGCACCGCGAAGTGCCCGGCCTCCTCTGAAGGCGACCTACAGGTATTGAATGCTTATTCATTGACATTAAGTGGGGGCACAAGAAGACAGAACCAAATGGCCCACCACGATGGTCAGAAACATTTTAGGAAGCCCAGTTTCTTTTGTCTAGATGTCATTTAGGGGTTCGTGACCAAGAAAAAATAGATTATTTGTTTTCTCTTGTAAATATGACCATTCACTGCAATTAATGACCTAATTATAATACAAAGTCTTCTTTTAGAGAGAGGACAGTTCAGTTATTTATTGCTCTTCTGCATGGCTAACACCATAATATAAAGAGTATATTAAATTTATCAGAACATTATACAGTCACTTTCATAGATGAAAGAAAGACTATAGGCCCCTAGATAGCAGTAAATAAAATAACCTAGAATGAAATAAGCCAAATGTACATTAAAATAGCATTTGTGAAAATGAAGTTGCCAGATAGTAGGAGAAATGTCCTTATTATAAAATCTTCAGGTTCTCACTTCTCTGGAGAGCCTCAATTAGAACCTTATCTTTTTAGTGGCCAACTAACCATATTCAGGGTACTTTCTGAAATAAAGTAACAAATGCTTTGCTATTTTTACAATCTGTATTTCTAATTCTCAGAATACTAGTAGAAATCTACAATACAGCCATTTCCATAAATAAGCCTCAAACAAGTGACACTGTTCTATCAAAACACAACTACAAAACCTTTCGATTTTAGGTGAAATGCAAAATAAAAACCCTTTATTAGCATAAATAAAATATTTAGACGATAACCCTGGTATCACTCCAACACATCAAATTAGCTCATCGGAGCCGCCACATTGACACGAGGAAATGCCTCTTGTGGCCGTAGGAAGTCCACCAGCCAGCTTTCCAGTGAGCCACTTCCTCGCAGTGAAAGGGAAGAGTGGCTGATATGCACCCCAAACATAAAGGTTTTAAAAACTTATCTATAATAATAAATGGGTAATATGCTAATTAGACCAGATGTCATTCCAGACATCATTCCAGATGAAGCCAGGGTGGAGGGAAGCCCGGGTCCCGGGTGCCAGAGGGAAGCTGGTGCCAGCAGCTGGGGGAAGGAAGGCCTGCTCTTGCACAAATTTCATGGAGCGGGCCTCTACTTAGTCTATAAGGGTTACTTTTTCCCTCTAACGTTCTTGCTTTTTCATTTGGTTATGGAACTAGACATTCACAACATAAGCACTGCTCTGTGTGTGTCTGTGTGTCTCTTTGTGTGTCTGTGTATGTATGTCTGTGTGTATGTGTCTGTGTCTCTTTGTGTGTCTGTGTGTCTGTGTTTCTGCACGTGTATGTGTCTGTCTGTATGTGTCTTTGTGTCTGCATGTGGGTATCTGTGTGTTTGTGTGTCTGTGAGTGTTTGTGTGTGTCTCTGTATCTGTGTGTATCTGTGTGTGTGTCTGTGTATGTTGTGTGTCTATGTAGTCTGTGTGTGTGTCTATGTGTGTCTGGGTGTCTGGGTGTCCATGTATATGTCTGCATGTGTCTGTGTGTGTGTCTATGTGTGTCTATGTGTCTGTGTGTCCATGTATATGTCTGTGTGTGTCTGTGTGTGTCTGGGTGTCTGGGTGTCTGGGTGTCTGTGTATATGTCTGCGTGTGTCTGTGTGTCTGTGCGTATGTCTGTGTGTGTCTGTGTGTGTCTGTGTATATGTCTGTGTGTGTCTGTGTGTGTCTGTGTGTGTGTCTATGTGTGTCTGTGTGTCTGTGTGTCCATGTATATGTCTGTGTGTGTCTGTATGTCTGTGTGTGTCTGTGTGTGTCTGGGTGTCTGGGTGTCTGGGTGTCTGTGTATATGTCTGTGTGTGTCTGTGTGTGTGCCTGTGTGTGTGTCTGTGTGTGTCTGTGTGTCTGCCTGTGTCTGTGTGTGTCTGTGTGTATGTCTGTGTGTGTCTGTGTGTGTGTCTGTGTCTGTGTCTGTGTCTGTGTGTGTATATGTGTCTGTGTGTGTGGTGCAGGAGGCGACGGTGAACTGGAGTGTGCACGGGAGTGGCAGTCCCCACAGCACAGTCCTGGGGGGGCCAGTCCTGAGAAAGGCCATCAGTCTGAGATGGCCGTTGCTTCAGTGCCCTGAAATGGTTTGGAGGGCACCAAGCATCCCCCTAGGTGAGGGGCCATCATCACTGCTTCAAGGCTGCCAGTGCACGCCCGCTGCCTGGCCCTGGTGAGCAGGGACCTCCCCCCGTCCCAGGCGCTGGTTGGGAGAAGAGCACCTTCTGTTCAAGGCTGACTAGTCCTTCAGCCACACACTGAGCAAACCCACGAAGACCTGGCACGCCAGCTGGGAAAGGCATCGGCGAGCTTCGAAGGGAAAGTTCAACAAACCCTTTTCTTTTCCCTCCCACTGTAACCGTTATATCTGTGCCTTTACTGTGAGATACATTCCTAGAAGTTAAATTACTGAGTCAAAAGGCTAAATATCTTGCATTTGTGAGGCACTGCCATAGGGGTCTATGCACTTCTCCACAACCTTGCAAACATCAGATAAAGGCCCAGAGGTCAGCAGGTCCTGCTCCCAGGAGCCCGGAGAATTGCCCATTGTTGACCACTGTGTTTCTGTACAACCCCAAACTCATATTTGCCCTCTGCCCATCACCGTGTCCTCGGGCCTCAGCCAGCCCTGTGCTGACAGAAAAGTCATGCATTTCCAGCTTCACGACCAAGACCCACACAAACCTGGAGGCAAACTGCAGGCGCCGAGACAGCCCCCCCCCCCCCCTGGCGTGGGGCATGGCTGGAGTTATCCAGGATGGGCTATGGTCTCCTGTTGCACGTTTATTAAGTATCAGTTAACAGAGTGAAGATTACTCAAAAGTTTTCTTTCCGGTCTGTCTTTCTTCTGCCTGGGCCACTTCCTCCTACTTTTCCCAGCTTCAATAGGATGTCTCCAGGAAGTCCATCGTCATGACAACCAATGGTTTTGGGGTGGGGAATGAGAAAGTGATATTTCAAAACACCATTCAGGACCCTCTTTCTTGACCTTAAGCCAGCTGACCATCTGAAATGCCAACTTAAACTGAGATAACTCGTCAGTGTAATCAAATACTTTTTCAGATTATTAAAATTCAGTGTTCAAATAAAAAACATGCACAGATAACATTTTTCCTACATATTGTTTTACTCCTGAAACTATTTTAATTGAAAGAAAAATGATTCTGTTATCTTCCTTTCTGCATTCCAAGATGGCTGATGGGAAAGAATTGGCCTAGGACCACCCTAAGCATTTCCTGTGGGCATTTAAAGCTATTCAGGAAATGCTGAGACCTCGAGCTTCTTCCAACACCTACATGGTCACAGATGAAGGATGATGCTGGAGACCATCAGCTCTCAAACGATGCTCTGCAAACTGAGACACCATCTGGGGGTCTGAAAGGTCGAAATATTTTCATAAAACTACTAAGACATTCTGATATTCCCACCATGTTGACATTAGCACTCAGATGTGCTAAAAGCAATGGTGGGTGGGAACTGAGGTCCTCACCCTGAATCAAGGCAGTGGCATGCGCTTCATCCTTTCATCACTTCACACATTCTCCCTTCATTCTTATTTTATTTTTATCTTAAGAGTATGTTCGTTAAAGCTGGGACAGTGACATGAAAGAAGGGCTTAGGGCAGAAGAAGCAGCAAGAGAGCCTAGGCGGGGCTGCTCTGGCTCACTGAGAAGTCAGAGAAAAGGGCGCCTTGGACACAGGTTCGGGGGTTCCCTGGGACGAGCTGCCGCTGCCATTGCTCCCTGCTTGCAGGTCTCCTGGGGACCCTTAGGGTTTAGGAGGTGCGTGTAGGTCAGGGAAGAAAATGGGGAAAGGAAAGGCACAGGTGTGCTCCCAGGAGGGAAAGCACAGCACACACTGTCAGTTTAAAAAAAATAATCCTTGTCCAGCTGGCATGCTCAGTGGTTGAACCAGGAGATCACGGTTCGATTCCCATTCAGGGCACAGGCCCTGGGTTGCAGGCTCGATCCCCAGTGTGGGGCATGCAGTAGGTGGCTGCTCATTGACGTTTCTACTTCTCTCTCCCTCTCCCTTCCTTTCTGAAATAAATAATAAAAATATCTTTAAAATTAATAAATAAATAATTTTTAAATGCCAGTTTCACTTAAGAATGTCTTCAACGATGCAGTAAAATAACAAATTTTATGAAATATTGAGAATTTGGGGAAACTCGGCAGACTGCCACCATGTGGTTCTCTGCTAATGACTTTCCTGGTGAGCTGTTGTAGTGGCGATATTAACAAAAGTGATTGTGTTTATACTGTACGATAACATTCGTCACCACAGGCAGGATCTGCATAACTCAGTGAACTAATCTTTTCCAAACCACGTGAAGATGATGGTACAAAATCCCATGTGGGTAAAAAAAATCTGAAGTGTGATCTATCCATTGGATGTTTTTTTAAATATGTTTTTATTTATTTTAAAGAGAGAGGAAGGGAGAGGGATAGAGAGATAGAAACATCGGTTGGCTGCCTCCTGCACGCCCCCTACTGGGGATAGAGCCCACACCTCGGACATGTGTCCTGACCAGGAATCGAACCAGGAACCTCTTGGTTCATGGGTGGATGCTCACCCACTGAGCCACACTGGCCAGCCTTCATTGGACTTTAAAGTAAACAGAGAAAAGCACATTAACATGGGTTTCTATAGAGTTCACGTTAAAAGTAACCTTTAAGAACCTGCCACTTGTTGAATTTTGGTGTAAAATCAAAAAGTATCTACAGTGATCTGAAAAGGCTCAAAAATACAGTCAGTTCTATTTTAGTGCTTGTTTTGAAATTTTGAATTTATTCCAGCAAGAACCACTAGAGGAGTAGGGAAGCTGTACCCAGCTGTAGGGTACCCAAGAAGTGTCCCAGGGACACTGATCCACCAGCCACTGCCAGGCTCACAGCGATCCAGTCCACTTCCCATCACCCTCTGCCTCTACGCCACAAAGCCCAGGAGGCGGCCCTCCAGCTGCAAGGACACGTGCCCCCTTTAATTCTCCCGCCCCTCAGCCTGTCGTGTGTTTTCCCTCCACGCTGTGTGTTCTCTTTTCTGTCCTCGTGTCTTTTCCTCTCTCTCTTGTTCTCAGCCATGGCGTAGTGGGGCTGGGAGCAGGGGGTGGGCTTGGCACCCAAAACAAACCTCAGGTCTCTGTCTAGGGAAAGTGCTATATTTATGGCAGTGTTTCTGCATTTGTAACTATTTTACATGCATAACTGTGCTCCCATGTTTCTTAGATCCCTGTCTCTCCTCTCCAGCGTTTTGGTATGATTGGGTTCTGAAGTGCTCTAGCCCTAATTTCATTTTCTTACAACCTCATTTGCCAGCAGTTTTCTGGCATGATATGACATTGCTTAGTGCTTTTTAGAGTGCATGTGTGCTATTCCAGTCCTCCCAGATTACCGTATTCTCTTCATAATCTTCTTCAAATACTTTCTATACTGCATAAGCTTCATTCAAAATGTCTTGCTATACTTCAACCAAAACACCACATTACAACAGCTTGAATGTAAAAGCAGAAGTGAGAATTCACTGTCATCTATCAAACCAGACATTTATTTAAAAGACTAGAGGTCCGGTGCATGAAATTCATGCACTGGGGAGGGAGGGGGTAGAAGGTTCCCTCAACCCAAACTGCACCCTCTCCAATCAGGGACCCACAAGGATCAGACCTAAACCGGCAGTGGAACATCCCTCTCGCAATCTGGGACCACTGGCTTCTAACTGCTCACCTGCCTGCCTGCCTGATTGCCCCTAACCCCTCTGCCTGCCTGCCTGATTGCCTGATCACCCCTAACTGCTCCCCTGCCAGCCTGATTGCCCCTAACTGCCCTCCCCTGCTGGCCTAATTGCCCCTAACCCCCTACCAGCCTGATCTCGCCCCCAACTGCTCTCCCTTGCTGGCCTGATCGCCCCTAACTGCCTCTGCCTCGGCCCCCAGCACCATGGCTTTGTCCAGAAGGAAGTCAGACATCCAGAAGATGGCCAGTCGACCCAGTCTACTTAGCATATTACCCTTTAATTGGTATAGATAGATTATATAGGATAGGATTGCTTAAATGTGGGGGGAGAGCCTTTTTCAGCAGGAGGAGATGCTCTCTGCAGATAAAAATACATAATCCCTATATCTGGAATGATAGCCAGCCATATGCACTATACTGCCAAGCCAGTTATTAAAAAATTGAACTGCTTTCTTACACCTTACACCAAACAGCTCAGTTGCCCTTAAAACCCCTCCTCAGCCCCTACCTTAAGTTCTGCCTTCACAGTTCACCCAGATTAGGTTCTGATTGGTCGGTTTCTATGCCAGTCAGCATCAAAAGCTCTGCCTCCTAGGCAGCCATTGGTTCTTCTGGGAAATCCAAAATGGCCCTGCTGAAAGCTGCCTTTCTCTCTGGACCTATCTCCAGTCCTGATCCACAGTCTCCACAGCAACTGCTGATCAGGCCCCACCTCTCTCTTTCTCTGGGCCTTGCCAGCAGCCATGGTTGGCTGCTAATCAGGCCCTGCCTATCTCTCTCCAGGCCTTTCTCTGGGCCTGATGTGCAGCTGCTGAGGCAGCGGCAAGGTTGTTAGGCCTCTGGCCCCGCCTGGTCATCTGTCTGGTCATTTAGGTCATGATGGCCTAAACTATTATTAGTATAGATGCATGGAAATGTGCAATGCCACATTCTCACTAAAATTCTTTTGTTTTGGAAAATATAGCTCTTTTTCATATAAAAAATGTTAACTGCAATGGGTATATTATTATTCCTTTTAAATGAATGAATATATAAATATTTTAAATATTTATCTTACTGTACCTCCTTGGAGACTAAATATCGGTGGATGTAATTCACATAAGGAACGCTCTTAGGGTTCTCAGTATTTTAGAGGATAAGACAGTGTCATCAAAGCTCTGTTCTAGTGGAAACCACAGTCTCAGGAATGCAGAGCTCAGCTCCCAGGTGGGAATACAGAACTTCTGAGGAATCCTTCATTTTCCATCTAATTCTAACTCTGAATTCTGTTCTCAGGCAAAGCATGGTAGTTCACATATCAGGAATATTGATCTATTAGATTTAAAATGAAAAGATCATTCTTTTTGTAGCCTAATGGCAACTCTATTTATTTTTTTTCTCATTTTTTATTAAGGTATTATATGTGTACATATTTTACCATTGCCCCCACACCCCACTCCTGTACATGCCCTCACCCCCCAATGTTTTGCATCCGTTGGTTATTCTTACATGCATACATATAAGTCCTTCGGTTGATCTCTTATTTCCCCCACCTCTCCCTAACCTTCCTGCTGTAATTTGACAGTCTGTTTGATGCTTTACTGCCTTTGTATCTATCTTTTTGTTCATCAGTTTATAATGTGTTTTTTATTATCCACAAATGAGTGAGATCATGTGGTATTTTTCTTTCATTGACTGGCTTATTTCACTTAGCATAATGTTCTCCAATTCCATCCATGTTGCTACAAATGGTAAGAATTCCTTCTTTTTTATGGCAGCATAGTATTCCATTGTGTAGATGTAACATAGTTCTCTGATCCACTCATCTGCTGATGGGCACCTAGGCTGTTTCCAAATCTTAGCTATGGTGAATTGTGCTGCTATGAACATAGGGGTGTATATATCCTTTCTGATTGATGTTTCTGATTTCTTGGGATATATTCCTAGAAGTGGGATCACTGGGTCAAATGGGAGTTCCATTTTTAGTTTTGTTTGTTTGTTTGTTTTTTAAATAAATCTTTATTGTTCAGATTATTACAGGTGTTCCTCTTTTTTTTCCCCCATAGCTCCCCTCCACCTGATTCCCCACCCCACCCCATGCCCTTACCCCCCGCCACTGTCTTCATCCATAGGAGTAAGATGTTTGTCCAATCTCTTCCCGCACCCCTCACACTTGCTTCCCCTGAGAATCGTCAGTCCACTCCCTTTCTATGTCCCTGATTCTATTATATTCACCAGTCCATTCTGTTCTTCAGATTTTTTATTCACTTGATTTTTAGATTCACTTGTTGATAGGTATGTATTTGATGTCATTTTGTTGTTCATAATTTTTATCTTTACCTTTTTCTTCTTCTTCTTCTTCTTCTTCTTCTTCTTCTTCTTCTTCTTCTTCTTCTTCTTCTTCTTCTTCAAGAATACCCTTCAGCATTTCATGTAATCCTGGTTTGGTGGCGATGAACTCCTTTAGCTTTTTCTTGTCTGTGAAGCTCTTTATCTGACCTTCAACTCTGAATGACAGCTTTGCTGGGTAGAATAATCTTGGTTGTAGGTTTTTGCTGCTCATCACTTTGAATATTTCTTGCCACTCCCTTCTGGCCTGCATAGTTTCTGTTGAGAAATCAGCTGACAGTCGTATGGGTACTCCCTTGTAGGTAATTAACTGTTTTTCTCTTGCTGCTTTTAATATTCTCTCTTTGTCTTTTGCCCTTGGCATTTTAATTATGATGTGTCTTGGTGTGGTCCTCTTTGGATTCCTCTTGTATGGGGTTCTGTGCACTTCCTGAACTTGTAAGTCTATTTCTTTCACCATGTAGGGAAAGTTTTCTGTCATTATTTCTTCTAATAGGTTTTCAATATTTTGCTCTCTCCCTTCTTCTGGCACCCCAAAAATTCGGATGTTGGTTCGCTTAAAGTTGTCCCAGAGGCTCCTTACACTATCTTCATATTTTTGGATTCTTTTTTCTTTTTGTTTTTCTGGTTGGGTGTTTTTTGTTTCCACATATTTCAGATCTTTGGTTTGATTCTTGGGGTACGTTGATCTACAGTTGAGTTTCTGTATATTCTTTATTTCAGACAGTGTATGCTTCATTTCTGACTGATCCTTTTCCATTTTTTTGGCATTCTCATTAAGCTCCTTGAAGGTCTCATCAAGTTTCTCAGCGGTTTTAAGAAGATTCTTGAGTAACCTTACACATGTGCTTCTGAACTCTATGTCATCCAGTAGTTTGCTTTCCTCTGTTTCTTTCATTCATGACATGTTTCTTTGTCTCCACATTTTGGCTGCTTCCCTATGTTGATGGAGTAGCTTTGTGTGGTAGGTGATCTATAGGGGGCAGTAGCTCAGCCTCCTCAATTACATGAGGTGGATGCTCTTGGTACACCCCTTTGTGGGCTGAGTGCAAAGTCTTGGTGTAGTTAAGCCTTAATTGCTGTTGGTACACTGGGAGGAATTGACCTCCAGGCCAATTAGCTGTGAGCACTCGCTGTGTCTATAATGGAAGAACTGCTGCGCTGAAGACACGCTTATGGGGCAGGACTTGTTTCAGTGGGGCTTTGGTGCTCACTGAGTCTGCCTCTTGAATGTGTCACTTATGGATGTGAGGAGTTGAAATCTGGTGTCTCACACTGACCACTAGATACACTGCCTTCTGGATCTCCAATGGGGTGCAGTTCAGCTACTGTCTGAGGCCACCCAGCAGGAGCTACAGTGAGAGCTACAGTTTTCTCCCCTTTGCTTGTGGTTTGGAGGTTTTGGAGCTGTCTGACCCAGGCTGCAAGTTTGCTAGGTTAAGCTGTGATAGGGCAGGGCTTTCTTATGCAAAAGCCACTGCTTAGAGCTTGGGTGGGTTTGTAGGTTGTGCAGGGCGGGGCCTCAGGGTGTCACTAGGCTAGGGCGTGGCAAACAGCAATGGCTGCTAGTTAGCCAGCTCTGAGTCCCTGTCGGCACTCCCGTGCCCCAGTGCCGTAAACAATTATTCCTGCGCGCAGCTCTGCAAGCAAGCTACCCTCACTGGCAGACAGTCCAGCTTCTCCCCGTAGGAGTTTGGGTCCCCCGCGTCTCCCCAGAAACTGTATTTCAGAGTAATCGGGGGCTTGTCTCCCTTTGGGTTGAAAAAAGCAACGCCCGCCGCCAGCCCAGATCACGCACCTCCGTACCTCAGCTTTTCAGCGCTCGTGCACGTCTCAATGCTCTTTTCTCTTTCCTTCTAGTTGTAGAACTTCCACTCAGCCAGCTTTCCCGTGGTTCTGGGTGATAGACGTTTTGTCTTTTAGTTGTATTTTTGAAATTGTTGCGGGAGGCAGCAGTTTAGGTGTTTACCTATGCCGCCATCTTGGATTCTCCTCCATTTTTAGTTTTTTGAGGAAACTCCATACTGTTCTCCATAGTGGCTGCGCCAGTCTGCATTCCCACCAGCTGTGCAGGAGGGTTCCTTTTTCTCCGCATCTTCGCCAGCACTTGTCGTTTGTTGATTTGTTGATGATAGCCATTTTGACAGGTGTGAGATGGTACTGCATTGTCGTTTTGATTTGCACCTCTCAGATAATTAGTGACTTTGAACATTTTTTCATGTGTCTCTTGGCCTTCCTGCTGTCTTCTTTTGAAAATATTCTATTTAGATCTGTTGTCCATTTTTTTATTGGATCATTTATCTTCCTTTTATTAAGTTGTATAAGCTGCCTATAGATGTTGGGGATTAAACCTTTATCAGTGATAACATTTGCAAATATGTTCTCCCATACAGTGGGGTTTCTTGTTGTTTTGTTGGTGGTTTCTTTTGCTGTGAAGAAGCTTTTTATTTTGATGTAGTCCCATTTGCTTATTTTCTCTTTAGCTTCCATTGCCATAGGGGTAGTATCAGTGAAGAAGTTCTTTCGGCATATGTCTGAGATTTTTCTGCCTGTGGATTCCTCTAGTATTTTTATGGTTTCCCATCTTATGTTTAAGTCCTGTATCCATTTTGAGTTTATTTTTGTGTATGGTGTAAGTTGGTGATCTAGCTTCATTTTTTTTTTTTGCATGTATCTGTCCAATTTTCCCAACACAATTTATTGAAGAGACTGTCTTGACTCCATTGTATGTTCATGCCTCCTTTGTCAAATATTAATTGAGCACAGTGGTTTGGGTTGATATCTGGATTCTCTATTCTATCCCATTGATCTATATGTCTGTTCTTGTGCCAGTACCAGGCTGTTTTGAGAACAGTGGATTTGTAATACAGCTTGATATCTGGTATTGATATCCTACCTACTTTGTTCTACTTTCTCAGGATTGCTGTGGCTATTCTGGTTCTTTTTTTATTCCAGATGACTTTTTGAAGAGTTCCTTCTAGGTCTGTGAAATATACCGTTGGTATTTTAATGGGGAGTACATTGAATCTATAGATTGCTTTGGGTAGTATGGACATTTTAATGATGTTGATTGTACCAATCCATGAGCACGGTATGTTCTTCCATCGGTTTATGTCTTCCTCTATCTCTTTTCAGTGTCCTGTAGTTTTCCGCATATAGGTCTTTTACCTCCTTAGATAAGTTTATTCCTAGGTATCTTAATTTTTTTGGTGCGATGGTAAATGGGATTACATTTTTAGTCTCTCTTTCTGTAAGTTCACTATTGGTGCATAGAAATGCCATAGATTTCCTAGCGTTA
Source organism: Corynorhinus townsendii (assembly GCA_026230045.1). Lineage (NCBI taxonomy): Eukaryota > Metazoa > Chordata > Mammalia > Chiroptera > Vespertilionidae > Corynorhinus > Corynorhinus townsendii. The sequence goes on along the minus strand of JAPDVU010000010.1, from coordinate 4,264,474 downwards.
ATTTTGTATCCTGCTACATTGCCGAGTTCATTATTAAGTCTGTTCATTTTTTGATGGAGTCTTTTGGCTTTTTTATGTACAATATCATGTCATCTGCAAATAAGGACAGCTTTACTTCTTTTCCAATTTGGATGCCTTTTATTTCTTCATCTTGTCTAAATGCAATGGCTAATACTTCCAGTACTATGTTGAACAGGAGTGGTGAGAGTGAGCATCCCTGTCTTGTTCCTGTTCTTAGGGGAAATGGTTTTAGTTTTTGCCCATTGAGTATGATGTTAGCTGTGGGTTTATCATATATAGCTTTTATTATGTTGAGGTATGATCCTTCTATTCCCAACTTGTTGAGAGTTTTTATCAAAAAAGGGTGTTGGATTTTGTCAAATGCTTTTTCTGCACCAATTGCTATGACTATGTGATTTTTATCTCTCAATTTGTTTATGTGATGTGTCACGTTTATTGATTTGCAGATATTGTACCATCCTTGCATTCCTGGGATAAATCCTACTTGGTAATGGTGTATGATCTTTCTGATGTACTGCTGGATCCGATTTGCTAGAATTTTGTTGAAGATTTTGGCATCTATGTTCATGAGGGATATTGGCCTGTAATTCTCTTTCATTGTGTTGTCTTTATCTGGTTTTGATATTAGGGTGATGCTGGCTTCATAGAAGGAGCTTGGAAGTGTTCCTTCTTCTTGAATTTTGTGGAATAGTCTGAGGAGGATAGGTTTTAGTTCTTCCTTGAATGTTTGGTAAAACTCCCCTGTGAAGCCTGCTGGCCCCGTGCTTTTGTTTGCTGGAAGCTTTTTGATGACTGCTTCAATTTCTTCCATAGTTACTGGCCTATTGAGCTGTTTAGGTTCTTCCTGATTGAGTTTTGGAAGGTTGTATTTTTCTAGGAATATGTCCATTTCCTCCAGGTTGTCCAGTTTGTTGGAATAGAGTTGTTTGTAGTATTTTTTAACAATCCTTTGTATTTCGGTGGGGTCTGTTGTTATTTCTCCTCTTTCATTCTGATTTTGTTTATTTGGGCCCTCTCTCTTTGCTTCTTGGTGAGCCTGGCTAGATGTTCATCAATCTTGTTTATCCTTTCAAAGAACCAGCTCTTGGTTTTGTTGATCTTTTGTATTGTTTCTTTGGTCTCAATGTTGTTTATCTTCGCTCTGATCTTTATTATTTCCTTCCTTCTGCTTACACTGGGCTTTTCTTGTTGCTCTTTTTCTAACTCTTTGAGTTGTAGGGTTAGTTAATTTATTACCATTGTTTCTTGTTTTATGCAGTAGGATTGTAGAGCTATGAACTTCCCTGTCAAGACTGCTTTCGCTGTGTCCCATAGATTTTGAATTGTTGTGTTTGCATTGTCATTTGTTGCCATGACGTTTTTTATTTCTTCTTTGATCTCTCTGGTAACCCAGTCACTGTTTAATAGCATGCTGTTTAGTCTCCACGTGTTTTATTTCTTTGGATTCTTTTTATTGTAGTTGATTTCCAGTTTTATGCCACTGTGGTCTGAGAAGATCGTTGATATGATTTCTATCTTCTTGAATTTGAAGAGACTTTGCCTATGTCCCAACATATGGTCTATCTTTGAAAATGACCCATGTGCACTTGAGAAGAATGTGTATTCTGTGGCTTTGGAGTGAAATGTTCTGAAGAAGTCAATTAATTCTATCTGGTCTAGTGAGTCATTTAGGATTGATGTTTCTTTGCTGATTTTTTGTTTAGAGGATTTGTCCAATGGTGATAGTGGGGTATTAAAGTGTCCTACTATGATTGTATTGCTGTCAAACTCTCCCTTGATATTCTCCAGGTAGTTTTTTTTATGTATTTGGGTGTTCCTGTATTGGGTGCATATATGTTTACCAGAGTTATTTCTTCTTGTTGGATTGCTCCCTTTAGTATTATGAAGTGGCCTTCCTTATCTCTTTTTATGTCCTTCACTTTGAGATCTAATTTGTCAGATGTAAGTATTGCTACCCTAGCTTTTTTTTCCATTTCCATTCACCTGAAGAACCTTTTCCATGCCTTCACCCTCAGTCTGTGTGCATCCTTTTTTCTGAGGTGGGTTTCTTATAGACAGCAGATATATGGGTCATGTTTTATTATCCAATCCATTACACTATGTCTTTTGATTGGGGCACTTAATCCATTTACATTTAAAGTTTATTATTGATAGGTACTTGTTTGTCACTATTTTTATTCTTTACCACTGTGTTCCTTCTTTGCTTCCTATTTCTTTTTTTTTTTTTTACAGCAGACCCTTTAGCATTTCTTGCATTCCTGGTTTGGTGGTAATGAACTCCCTTAGTCCTTTTTTTGTCTGTGAAGCTCTGATTTCACCTTCAATTTTGATTGATAGCCTTGCTGGGTGCAGTATTCTTGGATTCAGACCCTTCTTTTGCATGACTTTGTATATTCATTCCATTCCCTTCTGGCCTGATGTGTTTCTGTTGAGAAATCAGTCGCTAGTCTGATGGGGATTCCTTTGTATGTAACTTTCTGTCTCTCTCTGGCCGCTTTTAAGATTCTTACTTTGTCATTGGTGTTTGCCAATTTAATTATAATGTGCCTTGGCATTGGTCTTTTGGGGTTCATTTTGCTTGGGACTCTGTGAGCTTCTTGGATTTGGATGGGTTTTTTCTTCCCTATATCAGGGGGAAGTTTTCTGTCATTATTTCTTCAAACAGGTTTTCTTTTCCTTGCTCAGTTTCCTTACCTTCTGGAACCCCTGTTATGCAGATGTTGTTTTGTTTTGTGTTGTCCCAAAGTTCCCTTAGGCTCTCCTCCTGCTTTTTAATTATTTTTTCTAGAAGCTGCTCTACTTGGGTATTTTTTCCCATCTTGTCTTCTAGCTCACTGATGTGGTCCTCTGCGTCTTCTAGTCTACTCTTGATGCTTTCTATTGAGTTCTTTACAGCAGCAATGTCATTTTTCATTTCTTCTTGGTTCTTCTTCACTTCCTCTTGGTTCTTACTCATATTGTCAAATTTGTCGTCCATTCTTTTCAGCCACCTTTTGACCATTTCTCTTAATTCTTTCTCTGGCAGGTTGCTTGTCTCTATTTCGTTTACTTTCTTTTCTGGTGATGCCTGCTTTTCTTTCATATGCGGGCTGTTTCTTTGTCTCCCCATGTTCTCTCTTCTCCGGATGTCTGGTTATGTAGTTCTCTCTCTCCTGCGTTGACTTTTCCCAGGTGAAATCTGACCTTTCTGTGGTGGAATGAAGAGCTCCTTTGAATCCATGTGTTTGTGCCAATTGGGGACCGGTGTTCTGGGGCTCACACCTGTTCAGTGGTTGCTGCAGTTGTGGATTTTCAGGCTTCTGATAAGCTCCACTTTCCCTATCAAGATGGCGCGGTCCTAATGGCAACTCTATTTAACATGTTAGTCCACATTTTGTTTTGGAAGAATTAGATCATAGCAGTCACTCCTTATTCCACTTCACAGGGAGGAATTAGCAACAACAGTTGGTAATGTCTCTGCTCAGTGTTTCCTATTGTCATATCACTAGGTCACAATCACCTCTTTTGTGAATACTATCTTGAAAGTTGAGTTGGTAACCCACCTTGTGGATAGGAGATAAGGAAGCTTGGGATATTACTGTATTATAGAAGTCATTCATTTTCTTTCTTCTTGTCCATCAGTCCTTAGACAATGTCATTTTTAAAAACTGAATCATGCATTTCATGACATTTACAAAAACAAACAATTATTGACATACATACACTCACACACACAGAAATAACCCACTAGATAATACTAGGTAAACATAAGTACATTCAATAAGACAGGGTTTTTAAAGACCTCTGTAGCCCTGGCCGGTGGCTCAGTGGGTTGAGCATCGACCTGTGCACCAAATGGTTGCAGCAGCAGGTTCGATTCCCCAGTGGGCACACACCCAGGTTTCTGGTTTGATCCCCAGTCAGGACTTGTACAGAAGGCAACTAATCAATCTCTACCTCTCTCTCTCCCCCACCCCCTTCCCTTTCTCTTTCTCTCTCTCATCAATGAAAAATAGGTGAGGATTTTAAAAATACAGAAAAAACACACCTCCTTTGTGAAAGCCTATTGCTTGATCATTTTAGCTTTGCTAGAAGCCCCTGCTCCCCACTTGCCCCCATTTCTACATTTTGGTGGGAAATTCTCTTCTCTCTTACCCTGAAGATGGCAATACAATAATTCCAATCATTCTATCCATAAATTACCTTCATCTTGAAAACTGGATAAGCTATTGAGATAGCTAATGATTATTGTTTCTGAAGGGACAGTATAAACAGTCCCTTTTCTCCTAGGTTCAGAGACCAAGAAATTATCAAAATAAGCAATGCTTGGCATGAAAAGAGAAAAAGAAAATACCCAGATTCATATAGTGACACGTCGCTGCTGGAACTCAGTGATTCCCAGGACATAACGCAGCAATGATCCTTGTCACAGCTTGGTTTTCTTTATAAAAAGTGGGTGAAGGTTTTGAACACAGCTCCATTGGTGAAGAGTGTGGCTCTCCTTTTAGTTGCCATGATCATGAAAATGAAGTGATCATGGCAACTAAAAGGAGAACATTTAAATAGCAAATGAGATGCATCCTTTAGGTGAACCACGAAGCTCCAACTGCACTGTCACTGTGGTCTATGAACAAGAGGCAGGCTTCCAGCGGCAGCTGCTGACTGGATGGCAGGTGGCGTGTTAACGGACGTGGCATCACTTGCCTAGGAAATTGTAAACCCTGACCACAAGCCTCAGGCAATGAGTATTTGAAAGAGGTGGTCCCACTCTGGATGGCAATGTTATCATTTAGCAGTGAATATTGCAAGCATGCTTTATAAAAATGCACCATTCTTTCCAGCGTCTATCTGGAGCTGGCCAGGAGTCTGCTTGGAACTTAGAACACAGTTTTGCTCATTCTCTTCTTTCTTTGGGACCCAACATAAGAAAAGTCACCATGTTGAAACCCAAAGTTTAAAATCTTTGGCCTCAGATCCACAAACCTAAGTCCCAGTCTGTTTCCCCAGCTCTCCGGGTGTTAACAACTGAAGTTGAGGGTGGGAGGTGCTGTCCATTTCTCCCAAAGCCTGGAACTGAGAATGCGAGTCCTCTGAGCAGCTGACCGACAAGCTGTGTCGTATGCGCTTGCTCTCTGGGGTAACAAGATGAGCCCTTTCCTGGCAATCATAGCAGATGATGACGAAAACTTGTGAAGCTGACTTTGGGATTTTACATTTCTTTTCGAATAAGAAACAGAATCGTGCATGAGAAGGCCAGGAAAGTGGTGGGCGCCGACTGCTATCTGACCGTGAAAGATGAACTTCTAAATAGGACCGACCGACTTCCCAGTATTGGGGGAGCTTGGGGCAAGAGTAATCACGTAAACTCCCAAGGGCACATCTAAGTGTGTAAAGTTATAAATCAAGCCACACACTCTTAGATAAGATGTGTTACAGCCTCCTAGCTCTATCATTGTTGGATTCTCCGAGTGAGTGTTCAGAGTTTAGACCCTCGTTTTTTGAGGATCTGTATTCCTTAAAACTCAAGAAGTATGTAAGTAGAGAGTTGTGTCTTATTAGTACTGGTCAATGACTAGACATCATTATTTGGAAAATGGCAGAGAATTAACGGAACTTATCTGCCTGAATTGCTTGAAGCAGCCACAGAAATGTAATCTATTAATAATTGAATTTGGGAGGCTGGAGAACTCAGCAAAATGTACTATGTCAGTGTCACAGGTGAGACTGAGTGAGGAGCAGTGCATCCATCACGCTCTCCTCTGACGCATCACAGGAAAACGGGAGTCTCCAGCTGCCACGTGGGCTGCGGGATTTCTTTCACAAAAACACAGTCCTGAATGTCTGAAAGAACGTCTTTGAGTCATGACTGAAATCCATTATGATTTTTTCAAAGGGTTTTCTTTTCAGTAGTTTTATTAGTAAAACTGTGGTAAACAATATTTTTTAATTTATCTTCATTGTTGAAGGTATTAGAGATGTCCCCCATTTCCCCCCATTGACCCCCTCCACCCCTCTCCTGCCCCACCTGGCCTTTATCTCACTATTGTCTGTGTCCATGAGCTATGCCTATATGCATATAAATTCTTCAGTTAATCTCTTCCTACCCACTCACCCCCCTTCCCTCTGAGATCTGTCAGTCTGTTCCATGCTTCTATGTCTCTGGATCTATTTTGTTTGTCAGTTTATTTTTGTTCATTAGATTCCACATATGAGTGAGATCATGTGATACTTGTCTTTCTCCGACTGGTTTATTTCACTTAGCATAATACTCTCCAGGCCCCTTTATGCTGTCTCAAAGGGTGAGAGATCCTTCTTTTTACCGCTGCATGGTATTCCACTGTGTAAATGCACCACAGCTTTTTCACCCACTCACCTGCTGATGGGCACAATATTTTAACAGAGATTGTACTCTGATTTTCCCAAGTGGTGTTTCTATTTTGGCTTAAATGAAAGCAAGCAAATAAAAAGTCGATTCACTTCATTGCATTATCTCCCACGCCCCCCCAAAAATAATCATTTAAGATGCAATCATGTTAAGTACCAATAAATGCTTCTTCCATAAATCCATATGTAAAACAAAAAAGGAAGAGGAATACATTGAACGGATTTGTTGTGTTTGTCTCATTAAGGTGGAGTGGTAAGAATGTGTCTGGGATAGGTGTGAAAATACTGCAATGAGGTTATGTGACTGTCTTTTTTAAAATATCCAGAACTGTGTTTCCAAATAGGTGTTAGCCTTTCTCAGACCTTTTGGAAGTCAGGTGGCATCCGATGAAAAGTGGGTCAGGTCAGCTCACCACACAGCCCTGCGACACTCCTCTCACACAAACTGCTCCTGGGCTCCTTTAGAGTCATGTTCTCATCAGTGGCACCTTCTTTCAGATGACCGTGGAGATGGCAGGTGCTCTTGCTTGGGGCAGCCTTTTATTTTTGGAACAGTTTGCAAGTCACTTATCTCCACGTCTAGGAAGTATGGGAAGTCCACTGAGTTTTATTTAGAAGTTTATTTCTCAGAATCAGTTATTTTAACGTGAGAATTAAAAAAGCTGTTTAAGTCTTCAACAGAAAGCCAGTCCAGCCCTGAGAGGTATGGGCTGTACTGGGGGGAGGGAGGCTCTTCTTTGCATGGAGTGAGTGATGGAACATGGAGGGGTGGTACATTAGCAGAGTTACATTCTTTCCATGGTCTTCTATCCAAAGAGCAAAGCTACTCAAACACACGGTCGTTTCTTGTCCTGATTTCTGTTGTCAGGCTTGGAGGTGAGAGCACAGAGGCCATCTTCTTTGAGGGCAGTAGACTCGGGCCCAGAGGACCAGATGGACTTTCTCAGTGACCATTTCCCAATCTGTGCCCCTAAGAACATGATCACAGTTTCTGGTGAACCTTCCCTGAGACAGGTGCGGTAACATTCCGAAGTAATCGTGAAGAATGTGGTAAACTAAGTGCGGAAAACACAGCATCTCTGCATAGTTTCATTTCCGTTAGGACTGAGTCACCCGTTCATCATAATTTGTGTTGCTATAGTGTCCCGTACATTAGATCCTTAATACAGTGAGCAGAAGCTCCCTGGGTGAAATGGTCCTAATGAATACAGACCTATGAACCAGGTGATACTATCTTGGTTCTTCATTCCACATGGAAGGTTTCTGGGGCCCGATTTAAGATTCTTTGTTGATCTGAGAATCTATCCCTTTCTAAAGAAATCATTGTAGGACTGATTCTGCTGAGTTACCACCGCTCCACCTGTCTGATTGGCTGTCACTATACCAGCTCTAGAAAATGTTTCCCTTCAATAGCATCAGCCAATGGACCAGAGAGTGGAATAATTGCAGATATAATTCCACAAGGTTGAGAAAAATATAAATTTTAATGATGAATGATGAAAATGAATGTAAGTATAAGAAAAAGCATGGTTTCATATGATGTCCCTGCTTCTCGTGGACTTCCACCTGCTGAACAGATCTTTCCTGCTTGCTATGGCTTTAATCTGATCGCACACTTAGGCTGAATTTCTAGTTCGCCCAGGAGTGTTCTTGGAACAGAGAGGGGGAAAGCATCAACTTGTTATCCTATGTCAGTTAAATGGCCCCGGTTACTACAGATGCTGCGGAGAGACCGGGTGACAGGGCGTTAGCTCTGTGGCTGCCAGCATTGCTCTGTGGCATGTCTCCACCCGCCTCCCAGCCAGTGACAACAGCCTCGTTGACCCACCGGTGCTTTGCTCTGTTCCAACATGAATTAACATGTTGAATGTTCACAACAGCCTCTGAGGTTGGAACCACTGTTATTCTCATTTTATAGATGAAAACATTGAGGTCTAGAGCTGATAAGTAACAGGAGAAATTATATTTATTGAAACCAAAAATGTTCATAAGAAAGATAAGCTGTCGGACAAACACAAAGATAAACCATATTTGTACAAACAAGACAGAGACAGTCAAGATGAACACTGCTCCACACCAGCTGGGCGCAGGCCAATGCTCCTCGGAAACCTGGCCACAGACAAAACACTGTGCTGGTTGGAAGCAACCAGATCTCACTTGCCCCGGGGAATGCATCCCCACACACCACGTGGGATGATCATGTGAGTGTAAAGTACACATGATGGGAGTACATTGTTTAGAGATTAAAAGGATTAAGTGTACTGCCCGGCTGACATGGCTCTGTGGCTGAGTTTGACCTATGAACCAGGAGGTCACGGCTGGATTCCAGGTCTGAGCACATGCCTAGGTTGCAGGCTTCCCAGTGGGGGTATGGGAGAGGCAGCTGATCAATTATTCTTTCTCATCGTTGATGTTTCTATCTCTCCCTACCTTCCCTTCCTCTCTGAAATCAATAAAAACATATTTTTTTTAAAAAAGGATTAAGTACTAAAATGGAATTTTAACTAGAATACTGGGGAAAGGGATAACTTCACTGGCAGAAGTTGAATAAATATATTAGTTGAAAACAATGAAGGAATCACTGCCTGCCTTTTAATTAACTTAAATTCAAAAAGAAGCTCTTGTGTGCCTTATATGTTCATCTATTAGAACTGGGAAGTGGCTCTAATTCAGTGATTTTCAACAGCTGTGCTGCAAGAGTTGTTAAAACATGAGCACCTGACTGTTTAGTCAGGGAGGGGCACTGGCTTCTTTTCCCTTAGGACCTAAGGCTTAGGTTGTCAAATTAAACAATGACAACAGCCAACACAGTAATAGCCACCTGGCGTGAATGTGTCAAAATTATACCCTTTTTTGTTAGATTGGCAAAAGGAATATCTTTTTTGGTGTGCTGTGGAATGTTAGTAATGAGTTTATGTGTGCCATGAGATGAAAAAGGTGCAAATTGCTGCTCTAGATTGCACATAACTCATTGCTCTATGTCATTTAAATGATTACTGAATTCCTCATAAAAATTAATTACTTATTGTGGTCAAAGTTGCGCTGCATTGACCAAGTGTTAAAAATTAACCCAAATTACTGGTGGCAGTAAGTGATAACTTGCATCATCAATGCCTTTTGGTAGTATTGAGCTGAGCTTCATAGTCCTTTTATAATGAACTAGAGGCCCAGTGCACGAATGCATGCACTAGTGGGGTCTGGCCAGCCCAGCCCCAATGGGGTGGATTGGGGCCAGGCCTGTTGGGAGGAGGGGAAGGGCCATGGGTGATTGGCCGGTGGGTCCCACCCCCAATTGGGGTGGGGGAGGCTGCTGGGGGTCAGCAAATGGGGGAGGGGCCGTGGGAGGTTGGCCAGCCAGCCCCACTCCTGATTGGTATGGGGGCTGCTGATCAGGGTAGAACTTGCTGGGGAAGGGGCTGCAGGAGGCTGGCTGGCTGGACCCCCTGATCGGGATGGGCGGCTGATCTGGGGTGGGGCCAAGCAGGGGGAGGGGCTGCAGGAGGTCAGACGGCTGCCCCTGCCCCTTATTGGGGTAGGGGGGGTGATCAGGGGCGGGGCTGGCCGAGGGAAGGTGCTGAAGAACGTTGGCTGGCTGGCCCCACCCCCAGATCAGGTAGTTCACTGGATGCAGTGGGCATCACAGCAACTGGTTGTTCTGGTTGTTACAGTGTTCTGGTCACTGGATTTTTATATATATAGATGTTTATATTCTTTTCAAAAATGGTTATATTGAGACTATATATCAATTACACATAATAAATGTGAAGCAATTAATTAATGATTTTAACTGGTAGATTATGAACTGCTGCTTTTTGGACAAAATTTTAACTCTCAGTAAGAATTGAAGAAGGAGGAAGACCACCCACAACTGAAGTATCTGGGGAAGGGCTCCTGGTGACCGGGCCAGGGGAGGCGATGGGCACAGCAGGCAGTCCACGCCGGGGCTCCAGCGAGTGGGAGTGGTCAGGACAGGAAGCATCAGAATTGTGTCTGTATAGATGCTGCTTAGAAATACCAATGTTTCCCAGGCTAAGCATTATCTCTCATCTATAATTAGTCAATAATGCTGCTTGCAAAGTGTGCTGGTGGAGATGAATGAGTGTATTGTATTATTACTCAATGGGTCTGAGTAAAGAGCTTGCTTATTATTCCTACCACTAGAGGCCCGGTGCACAAAATTCATGCATGGGGGCGGGGGTGTCCCTCAGCCCAGCCTGCACCCTCTCCAATCTGGGACCCCTCAGGGGATGTCTGACTGCCTGCGGGATTGGGCCTAAACCGGCAGTCAGACAGCCCTCTCACAACCCGGGACTGCTGGCTCCTAACCACTCACCTGCCTGCCTACCTGATTGTCCCTAACCACTCTGCATACCAGCCTGATAGCCCCCTAACCACTCCCCTTATGTCTTGATTGAAGCCTAACTGCTCCCCTCATGGCATGATTGTCCCCAACTGCCCTCCCCTGCTGGCCCAATTGCCCCCAATTGCCTTCCCCTGTGGGGCTGAGGGGACTGGGGGACTCTGGCTGGATGAGGCATGGCTGAGGGGACTGAGAGACTCTGGCTGAATGAGGCAGGGCTGAGGGGACTGGGGGACTGAGGCGGGGCTGCGGGGACTGAGCGCCACTATCTTGTGGCTGTGGGCACCGCCATCTTTGTGAGTGCGTGATGGTCAATTAGCATATTCCCTCTTTATTAGATAGGATATATTTCATGGTTACTGGGTCTGACACTAGAGTCTCTAGTTCTTTTTTTCATTATATAATTTTGGAGCTTTATGCGTAAAATTCAAAAGTTATATTGGGTTTTGATGGGTTTTAGAGGAGAAATAAGAGCTATTTTTAAAAATGCTCTTGTCATTTCTAGACTCATTAGGAAACTAAGCATATAATCTTTAGCCATAATTGTTCTTTTTAAACTTGAGTTTTTAGAGAAAATATTTTTTAGTACAACACATAATTTTGCAAAAATAGAGATGAGTGGGCATGGAATGATTTACAAAGTAAAGCTTAATGTTACTTTTTAAAATATATTTTTATTGATTTCAGAGAGAAAGGGAGAGGGAGAGAGAGATAGACACATCAATGATGAGAGAGAATCATTGATCAGCCGCCTCCTGCATGTCCCATACTGGGGATCAAGCCTGCAGCCCAGGCATATGCCCCTGACTGGAATAGAACCCGGATCCCTCAATCTGCAGGCTGACACTCTATCTACTGAGCCAAATCAGCTAGGGCTCAATATTACCTTTTTTATCACTTAGAGGAAGTAGTTTCAAGTGAGAGAGTAGTTTCCCCTTTAACACCATGAGGCATAAGAAACATTGCAAGAGCAGGGAAAGGTGCTAGAGATAAATTTCCGTAACCAGGGAAGCTCCGGGAGTAAGTGTGAATCACAGCATTTTAACAAAAGGCCTGTACATGCGCCTTGGTTTCAAAATTCCTTTGGCAGCTTTTCAAAAAATCCTTGCCCGGCCTGTGTGCTCAGTGGTTGATCATTGACCTATGAACCAGGAAGTCATGGTTTGATTCTTGATCAGGGCACATGCCTGGGTTTCAGGCTCAATCCCCAGTAGGGAGGTGTGCATGAGACGCTGATTAATGATTCTTTCTCATCATTGATGTTTCTATTTCTTGCTCCCTCTCCCTTCTTCTCTGAAATCAATAAAAATATATTTTTTAAAAATCTCAAACAAATGAGGCTGAAAAATATTCACATTCTTTCCAAAACTACACACTTAGCACGTAGCAAAACAAGGTTTTGACTCTAAATCCCCACACATTTTGTGTATCACAGTCCTGCCTCACTTTCAAAATAAAGAGAAATAAAGAAAAATAAAATAAAATTTGATAATGATATTTTTTAATTGCCACCAGAAGTGGACATTTTAGTTTAGGTCTACCCAGCTTATTATCCATTCATTCACTCTTCTGGTATTAACTACGCAGCGGCCTGAGAAAAATTAGGAAGAGTGTCCCATCCCAGCAGCTGCTGCCCGATGTATTGTATCTGGGCAAGTGGCACCCAGGCCAGATGTCAGTCCCTCGTTACCGTCTCAGCTGGGCACAGTCCTGAAATGTGAAACCAAACATGAAAAACTAGGCATGCTGACCTTGCCCCAAACCAACCTTGTTCCTCAGGAAGGTGAATGGGGCCTACTCCTCCCCTTGTTCCAGTTAAACAGGATCCAGGTCCACATAATGAGCTTCAGTTCAAAGGTTCTTGTTGAAACTGTCGGGGAAAAAATTACTTTGTCTAAAGATACTTCTAGCAATAAAGAGCATAAAGTGAGAGTGACTGGGGCCACTCTTTATTTCAAACCCTGGAGCAAAGCCACCACTGTGGAGGATAACAGAATAAAGAGGTAGAGAAGAGACTGGGTGCCTGGATCCAGCCATGCCTGAAGCAAGATTGATATATGGTTGGACTTCGGATACTTCAGCTAACAACCACTCCCCTTCTTTTTAACTTTAAAAACCAACTTGTGCTGCATTTATGACACAATCAAAAGTATTCCAATTAATACATCTCCTTTCATGACTTCATTTTCCTTATCTGTAAAACACTGAATGACTTGGAAAAGCCACCTGGTTCTACATGTATATAGTTTCTATATCTCTGGGCCTCTACTTGCCCATCTTTATAGCTGGAATTCTGGACTGAAAGGTCTGCAAGGCTCTTACAAAGCCAATAGCCATGATCCTGAGGTTTGTGTAGATCAGGACAGAAAATGTCCTGGTAATGATTTCTACCCAGATAACCTCAGAGAAGGTGGCAGATTGGGAACAGCTGAAATATTACCCTGTGGAGGATAAATTGTGCCACAAAAGTGGGAATTATGCTTATTTAGCTTTGAGTGAAGGGTGCTGGGGGAATATTATTTAAAGCAGATAGCAGATTTCTTCTGAAGGAGAAAATTTTTTTTAGAGAAATAAAGCCATCAGGATAATGGCCCCAATGGCCCAGGCAGATAGACAAAAAACCGAATTATGCATGAGCAGGCTGGAGAAACACGGAGCTCGGGCCATGTGCGACGAAGGTGAATGGACAGGAGCCTCGGGAGGGAGCAGGCAAGAGGAAGGAGACACGGAAGAGCTAGCATCCCGTACTGGGCGTAGGAAAACAGAGGAGGAAAGGTATGAAATGCTCAATTTTGGATCTTCAGACACAGGGAACCCTTCAGGAAGCAGCCTGACATGCAGATTCTTCTGAGCGGTGTTCTGAGCCAAGGAAGGGGACGGACAGAGACCACCTGGGGTTTACCTGAGCGGGCAGAAGATCGGGAGTGAGGACAAGATGTGAGCACAGCCGGCAACTGGAGAAGTATGAGTGGAAGGGAGCGAGGAGCAGGGAAAGTTTCATGTGCGAGGTGCTGGTATCTTAGCGCGTGGGCAGGATTCCAGACATCACCACTGTATTTAAATAGTGAAGGAGGAGTCACTCAACCCTGCACCAGTGGAGGAGGCAGTCATCAGCCCTGCCCACTAGGGTTACCTTCAGGAAAGAAATTTTGAAATCGCTCACCATGAGTTTTTGCTGGATGAACTAGTATTATTTCTCACATGTATCTCTATGATCTTTACAACTTTATGTGTTGACTTTTCAAGCTAACATTTGTTTTGAGTTAACTGTGTTCCATAACCTGGGCTAAGTGCTCTAGGAGAGCTCTCCGACCCAGACATCATTCCTACCCTACGTTATGGACCAGCACTCCAAGTCTCAGATAAAGTCACCTGCTCAAGGCGAGGGAAAAATGGCAGCCGAATAGGCAGGCCTGTCATGCACCTCATCCCAGGGCCAGACTGGAAATACAACTACATTGGAGAAAATTCACCTGGAATTACCAACTGAGGTCCAGATGAGGAGGAGACTTATAGCAAGGAAGGTCAGAAAACACTTGGAGGGTGCAAGAGGAGCTGACCCAGCTCCCGGGGCAGCAAGCATGTAGGCCCAAGAGAGAGGAGGGAGTGTTGGGCTGCAGGAGGGTCTGTTCCCTCAGAAAATAGAGGCCCGGAGCCCAGGCTGGACTCCACAGCCCAGAGAACCAGAGCCTAGACCTCAGCCCACGTAACACCCAGCCATGAAAAGCGGCAGGGCTGCTGGCCATGGTGGAGTCTGGAGCTGGCAGACCAAAGCCAGTTGGAGAGAAAGCCACAGTTTCATTTTTTTGTTTTTTTTTCTAACCCAGAGCACAGGAGTTTTCATTTGCAGCTACTCATCTAAGGCTTTGGTGCAGGGAGGGACACCAGGTGCCTAAAGAAGGGCTGGGTGGGAAGCAGTGCAGAAAGACATGGAAAAGCAGCAGCCAGGAATCCTGCATTTGCTCATTTGTATGAATCCAAGCCTAAAGGTCCATTTTTCCTGGGAGGAGCTAGTCATTCCCAGCAGCCACAGGGCAGGAGAAGGAGAAACGCCCCCCCCCCCCCCCGCCCCCCAGGTGATACAGCCTGCCCCACCCTCAGGAGCCCTGCCTGCCACACCCTGCATTTTGACCTTTTCAGAGGAAGCAAAAGCAGAGGCTAAGCCTACAGGTTTGAACAGTCTCAGCAGCCCTCAGTGCCTGGATTGGGGGAGGGGCTGTCTGCCCCACTATCCTGGGCACCAGACTGGTACTTTCCCTGCAGGGAGAGCTGATAGAAACCCCAGGGTCCCAACTGACCATGCTGGTCGCCATACAAGGACCTCTGTCCAGCTGAGAGCATTACTATTACTATACTTTGGACCACTCACGGAGGAGCAGCTCTGGAACAGGGTGGGTAAACACACCCACCACTTTCCCTAAAACCTAACAGCACCTCCCCTGCCTAAAGCCCTGTCAGAGACAGACTTTTGAGTGATTAAGATTGACAGCGACTGGCAGGCAGAGGCAGAGCCTGGAGCACCAGGGGAACTTTGCTGACCAGCCCTGGGCACCCTGCTGCTAACAAACCTGCAGATTGGCCCCTCCTGCTGTCAGTCAAGTCCCACAAACTGTGGATGGGTCAGAGCTTCAAGCAGGTTGCTGAGAACCAAAGGAGGTGTCTGACAGGTTAGCACCCAAGTACCTCCAAGGAAGGCCAGAATTGGCAGACAGAAGAGTCGGACAAAGGGAGCTCCCATGGGCACTACACTCAGCTGAAAGGAATGCTACTTTACCTTTTTTCTCCTCTCTCTAGTTTTTCTTTTCCTTTTTTAAATTTTTTTCTTTGATTTCTTTTATACTTTTTTATCTTCTTATCTATCTGCTTTATTGATTTGTTATTATTCTAGTCTCTATTGTTTCATTCATATATCTAATTTTCCTCTCCCCTTTTCCTACACAATCTTTTTATTTCTTTTCCTTTTCTTTCTCTTTTCTTTTTGCCCTCTTATCTCATCTATTTTCCTTATTTTTTTTAAATATATTTTTAAAATATATTTCTTTATTGATTTATAAAAGAGAAAGGGAGAGGGAGAGAGAGATGGAAACATCAATGATGAGAGAGAATCATTGATCAGCTGCCTCCTGCATAGCCCCTACTAGGGATCGAACCTGCAACCTGGGCATGTGCCCTTGACTGGAATCAAACCAGAGTCCCTTCAGTCCACAGTCTGACACTCTAGTCACTGATCGAAACCAGCTAGGGCTGCCTTTTCTTATTTTGAGTCTATCTGCTTTCTCTTCTATTTTCCTTTTCAATTTTTTTTAACTTTTCTTCCTCCTTTATTTTAAACCATTTTTCTTCACCTATTCCTCTAATTCTTTATTCCAATTTTCTTTATTTCAGCTCTGCACCTACATATTTATTTTTCCTCCCCCCCCCCCCTTTTTTTTTTTTTTTTGGTCGTTTTTATTTGTTTTTTTGTTTGTGTGGGGGTTTTTTTGTTTGGTTTGTTGTTTTGTTATTTTTCTCCTCATATTTTTCTCTTCTATCATTCTTGCTCTCTTTTCTCTTTCTTAATTCTCCCTTCTCTGGTGGTTGCTTTTGTTGTTGCTGTAGGGGTCTGGTGTAGGTTTTAATTTTGTTTCTTTTGTTTTGCATTTTGTTGTGTTGTATTTTGTCTTGTTCTGTCAGCACCTATACAACAGCTCACTTGACATAGTCAGGGTGAGTCACATAGCCAGCCAGCCTGAGAGGAGATTCCATCCATGAATGAGACAACAACATTCAAGACACAACTACACTAAAAGAATCCAAAATAACTCAAGCAAGAGACTTTCCTTTAGCATCCAACTCAGAATATCTAAGAAACTGCACCACTGGGTCCCATGAAACACCTACCACATAAGACCACCGTACAAAGTTTTAGAGGAACAGCAGTTTGATCTATTACATAGAAACAAATACAAAGGGACAGCAAAACTGAGGAGACAAATAAACAATTCCCAAGTGAAAAAATGGGAAGAATCACAAGCAAAGAAACTAAAGGAAATGGAGGCAAGCAATATGTCAGGTAAAGAATTCAGAGTAATGGTAATAGGATGCTCAAACAATTCAGTGAGAACTACAAGCAATTTAATGAGAATTATAATGAAATTAATGAGAATATTAAGGGACTTAATGAGAGCTGTACCAATATGAAAAGAGAGGTTGAAAGAAAAAACAAGAATCAATTAGAAATGAAGAAAAACAAAGATGAAATAAATTCTGGAAGGATTCAACAGTATACCAGAAGAAGCAGAGGACAAAATCAGTGAATTAGAAGACAAGGTAGAAAAAACACCCATTTAGAGCAGCAAATGGGGAAAAAATTAAAAAGCAGGAGGAGAGTTTAAGGGAGCTTTGAGACATGAAACATAACAGTATTCATATCAGATGGGTCTCAGAAGGAGAAGAATGCAAGGAAGGAAAAGAGAACCTATTTGAAGAAATAATGGCAGAAAATTCCCCTATCCTTTTGAAAGAAAAAGTCACTCAAATTCAGAAAACAGGGAGTCCCAGCAAAGTTGGATGCAAAAAGATCCACACCTATGCACATAATAATTAAAATGGCAAGTATTAAAGACAAAGAAAGAATCTTAAAGGCTGTGAGGGACAGAAAGTTAATTACAATGGAGCTCCCAATAGAATTTCAACTAATTTCTCAATAGAAACATTTCAGATCAGAAGGGAGTGGGATGAGGTATACAAAGTAATGAAAACCAAGGCCTGAACTCAAAATTACTGGATCCAGCAAGTCTAGATTCAAAATCAAAGTGAAATAAAGAGCTTCCCAGACAAAAAAGAAAAGGCTAAAAGAATGTTTACCACCAAACCAGCACTGCAATAAATGCCAAAGCGGCTGGTATAAGAATAAGAAATAAAGAGAAAGAGAAGAACACAAGCATAAAGAGTAAGAATGACAACAAATAAGTACCTATCAATAATAACCTTAAATGGAAATGGTTGAAATTCTCTAATCAAAAAGCATAATGTAGCTGAACAGATAAGAAAACATAGCCCATATAATGCTGTCTACAAGAAACTCACCTCAGAACAAAAGACTCACACAAATTAAAGTGAAGGGATGGGGGGAAAAATTCCAGGAAAAAAAAAAATCTGGGGTAGCAATAGTTATATCTGACAAAATTGACCTTAAAGTGAAGGCCATAACAAGAGAAATGGAAGACACTTCATAATACTAAAGGGATTGATACAACAAGTGGATATAACTCTGGTAAACATATATGCACCAAATATGGGACCATCAAAATATATTTTTTAAAAAAAACTTCTGGAGGATTTTAAAAGAGAGATGGACAGCAATACAATCATAGTAGGAGACTTCACCATCCCACTGACATCAATAGATAGATCTTCTAGACAAAAAATCAACCAGAAAACAGCAATCCTAAAAGACACACTAGATTGGCAGGAATTAATTTTTGTTTACAGAACATTTCACCCCAAAGCTATAGAATATGCATTCTTCTCAAGTGCACATGGGATATTTTCAGAGAGACCACATGTCAGGACAAAAACTAAGTCTCTACAAGTTCAAGAAGATTGAAATCACATCAAGCATATTCTCAGATCTCATATCATGAAATTAGAAATGAACTCCAATACTCAGAAATCTTCAAACACATGGAGGCTAAATAGTGTGTTATTAAACAATGAGTGGATTACCAAAGAGATCAAGAAAGAAATGAGAAACTTCCTGGAAACAAATGAAAATGAATACACAACCCAAAATCTGTGGTTCACAGCAACAGCAGTACTGAGAGGGAAGTTCATAGCACTACCTCAAACAACAAGAAAAACTAATAAGCTATCTAACCCTACAATTTGAAGAGACTAACAAGAAAAGCCCAGAGTAAGTAAAAGGAAGAGAATAATGAATATCATAGTGAAAATAAATGATATAGAGACTAAAATATAAAAATAAAAAAGATCAACAAAACTAAAATCTAGTTCTTTGAAAAGATAAAATTGCTGAACCTTTAGCCAGACTCATCAAGAAACAAAGAGAGAGGACCCAAATAAACAAAATCAGAAATAAAAGAGGCAAAGTAACAACTGACCCCACAGAAATACAAAGGATCATAAAAAAAAATACTATGAACAACTATGTTTCAACAAACTGGACAACCTAGACAAAATGGACATATTCCTAGTAAACTATAATTTTCTAAAACTCAATCAGGAAGAATCAGAAAACTTGAATAAGCCAATAACTAGTGATGAAATTGAAGCAGTAATAATAATAATAATAATAAACTCCCCGCAAACAAGAGCCCTGGTTCAGATGACTTCATAGAGGAATTTTACCAAGCACTCAAAGAAAACTAACACCTATCCTCCTCAAACTATTCCAAAAAAATCAAAGAGGAAGAAACACCCTTTCATGAGGCTAGCATTGGCCTAATTCAAATAACACATAAAGATACTACAAAGAAAGAGAATAATAGGCCCATATCTCTGATGAATGTAGTGGCTAAGATCCTCAACAAAATATTAGCAAATAGGATCCAGCAATACATTAAAAAGATCATATATGATGACCACATGAGATTTATTCCAGGGATGCAAGGCTGGTACAATATTCCCAAATCAATAAATGTGATACATCACATAAACAAATTGGAAGACAAAAATCACATGATCATATCAATTGACAACAGAAAAAGCATTTGACATAATCTAGCATTCTTTTTTGATAAGTGGGAATAGAGGGATCATACCTCAAGATAATAGAGGCCTTATATGACAAACCTACAGCCAACATCATACTCAATGAGCAAAAACTAAAACCATTTCCCCTAAGAACAGGAATAAGACAGGGATGTCCACTTTCACTATAGAACTGGAAGTCCTAGTCACAGCAATCAGATAAGAAGAAGAAATGAAAGGTTTCCAAATTGCAAAGGAGGAAGTGAAAGTCTCATTATCACAGATGACATGATATTGTACATAGAAAACCTTAAAGACTCCATCAAAAAAACTATTAGATTTAATAAATGAATTCGACAATGCAGCAGAATACAAAATTAGCACCCAGAAACCTATGGTAGTTTTATACACTAATAAGAACTCTCAGAAACCTAACTAAACAATCCCATTTTCTAATGCAACAAAAAAATTAAGATACTTAGGAGTAAACTTAACGAAGGAGGTAAAAGACCTGTACTCAGAAAACTACAGGACATTGAAAAAAGAAATAGAGAAAGACATAAAATAATGGAAGAAAACACCATGTTCATGGATTAATAGAGTCAACATCATTGAAATTTCAAAACAATCTATAGATTCAATGCAATCCCTATTAAAATACCAATTCATATTTCACAGATCTAGAACAAACTCTCCAAAAATTTATATGGAATCAAAAAAGACCCTGAATAGTCACAGCAATCTTGAGAAAGAAGAACAAAGCTGGAGGAATCACAATACCAGACATCAATTTATACTACAAAGCCTTTGTACTCAAAACAGCTTGGAAGTGGCACAAGAACAGGCATATAGAACAGAACAGAAACCCCAGAAATTTACCTAAGCCATTACACTCAATTAATATTTGACAAACGAGGCAAGAGCATACAATGTAGTAAAGACAGTCTCTTCAATAAATGGTATTGGGAAAACTTGACAGGTAATTGCAAAAAAATTAAACTAGACCACCAACTTACACCATACACAAGAATAAACTCAAAATGGATAAAAGAGCAAAATGTAGGCTGTGAGACCATAACAATGTTAGAAAAAAACATAGGCAGGAAAATCTCAGATATCTCTCGTAGCAATATGTTTACTGATACATCTCCTAGGCAAAGGAAACAAAGGAGAAAATAAACAAATGGGACTACATCAAAATAAAAAGCTTCTGCACAGCAAAAGAAACGATCAACAAAGTGAAAAGAGAGCCCACGGCATGGGAGAACATATTTGCCAATGATACATCCAATAAGGGTTTAATTTCCAAAATATATAAGGAACTCATACAACTTAACAAAAGGATTAAAACAATCCAATTAAAAATGAACAAAAGGCCTAAATAGACACTTCTCCAGTGTGAACATACAGAAAGCTAAGAGACATGAAAAAATGTTCAAAGTCACTAATCATCTGAGAGATGCGAAATTAAATGACAATG
Organism: Corynorhinus townsendii; assembly: GCA_026230045.1. NCBI lineage: Eukaryota > Metazoa > Chordata > Mammalia > Chiroptera > Vespertilionidae > Corynorhinus > Corynorhinus townsendii. The sequence continues at coordinate 4,243,559 of JAPDVU010000010.1, read as the reverse complement.
AGGTACACCTCACACCTGTCAGAATGGCTACCATCAACAAATCAACAGATGACAAGTGCTGGTGAGGATGTGGAGAAAAGGGAACCCTAGTACACTGCTGGTGGAAATGCAGACTGGTGCAGCCACTGTGGAGAACAGTATAGAGTTTCCTCAAAAAATTAAAAACGGAACTGCCATTTGACCCAGTGATCCCACTTCTAGGAATATATCCTAAGAAATCCGAAACACCAATCAGAAAGAATATATGCACCCTTATGTTCATAGCAGTGTAATTTATGTTCTTAGCACAATAGCTAAGGTTTGGAAACAGCCCACGTGCCCATCATTGGAGATTGGATAAAAAGCTGTAATACATTTACACAATGGAATACTAAGAGGCAGTAAAAAAGAAGGAGCTCTTACCCTTTAAGACAGCATGGAGGGACCTGGAGAGCTTTATGCTATATGAAATAAGCCAGTCAGAGAAGACAAGTATCACATGATCTCACTCATATGTGGAATCTAATGAACAAAATAAACTGATAAACAAAATAGATCCACAGATATAAAACCATGAACAGACTGATGAATTTCAGAGGGAAGGTGGGAGTGGGGGATTTGGGGGTGAGAGATTAACTGGGGAACTTATATGCATACTAGAGGCCCAGTGCACAAAATTCATGCACTGGGGGGGCGGGTGTCCCTCAGCCCAGCCTGCACCCTCTCCAATCTAGGACCCCTCAGGGAATGTCCAACTACCAGCAGTCGGACAGCCTTCTCACTGTCCAGGACTGCTAGCTCCCAACCGCTCGCCTGCCTGCTTGCCCCTAACCACTTCTGCCTGCCAGCCTGATCAGCCCCTAACCACTCCCCTGCCAGCCTGTTCGACACCTAACTGCTCCCCTGCTGACCTGATCGCCCCCAACTGCCCTCCCCTGCCAGCCTGGTCATCCCTAACTGTCTTCCCCTGCTGGCCTGGTTGTTCCCAACTGCCTTCCCTGAGGTCTGGTCCCCCCCACCCCCAACTACTCTCCCCTGAATGCCTGGTCCCCCCCGCCCTCGCAACTGCCCTCCCCTGCCGGCCTGATCACCTACAATTGCCCTCCTCTGCCGGCCATCTTATGGTGGCCATCTTATTACCACATGGGGGCAGCCATCTTGTGCGAGGGTGGAAATGATGGTCAATTTGCATATTACCTCTTTATTATATAGGATTATATAGGATATGCATAGCCCATGGACACAGACAATAGTGTGTCAAAGGCTTGGGAGGGGTGGGTGCAGGGAGAAAGGGGAGTCAATGAGGGGGGAAAAACACAAAACCAACATTTGTAATACTTTCAACAATAAAGTTTAAAATAGAAATTTATTTTAAAAAATAGTCACAGGGATGTGAAACACAGCATAGGAAATATAGTCAACAATATTGCAGTAACGATGTAGGGGGTCTCTTTGGAAGGGGGGTCTCTTTGGAAAGTACATGATTGTCTAACCACTGTGCTATACACCTGAAACTAAGACAAAATAATATTGAATGTAAACTGTAATTGAAAAATAAAATTTTAAAAAATTTCAACAAAAAATAAAGAAATAAAATAAACTTGAAATTTAAGTAGTAATCAGGAAACTTCATATTGACACACCAAAACAAGGTCATAAGTGGGTCAAGTTATTCTTATATTATTTTTCTTAAAAGGATAGCATCAAAAATTGTGTTCTTAAATACCATGTTACACTGTAATTATTATTATTATTTTGTCTATAGCACAGAGATATCAGTACAAGTAAACTTTCCAAGAATATTGACCAAAATATTTATAGTAAAAATGTCTGAGGATGCCTGGCTGGCATGGCTCAGTGGCTGGGCATTGACTTATGAACCAAAAGGTCATGGTTTGATTCCTGGTCAGGGCACATGCCTGGGTGCGGGCTCAATCCCCAGTCAGGAGTGCAGGAGGTGGCCAATGGAAGATACTCTCACATCACTGATGTTTCTATCTTTCGCTCCCTTCCTCTCTGAAATCAATAAAAATGTATTTTAAAAAGTAAAAATGTCTGAGGGCAATGTGAGGTTAAAAAGAATCTCACATGTGATTATCCCACATGTGATTGAACATTGCTGCTTATGTGTTCTACATAATTAAAACTAGAATGGCATCCTGTGCAGCTCCAGCAGGCAATCCAGCTGCATGCCTACATTCAGATGTCAATGCTACAAATTTCTAATTTGGTGACCATGAGCAAGATGACGCTGTGCCTTAGTTTTCTTCTTGGGTAGAGTAATACAGATCACTCATAACTTGATGAGAAGACCAATTAGAATGTGCAGCATATTATATAGAGTCCTAGCACTGTTTTAATTGTTTTCCGTTAAAAAATAATTGGTATTTTAAAATTTTGATATAAAATAATAGTTTTGGGTTACATGGCATATGTGGATGGTTAACCTCATGGGATAACAATTCATAATATTGTCATTTTGCCAATTGTGGGTAATTGGAATAGAAGTTCATCTGTTGTAACCACCACCCCCTCTCCTCCGAAAAGAAACTTATTACAGTGAATGGTGTTTAAAAATTAGAGTATAGCTAAATTTATTGTGTTGATCATTTCATAATCTATACAAACAGAATCAACATGTTGTACACTTGAAACTGTTATGTCACAGCTCAATAAAAATAAAAATAAGTAGAGTATTAAAAAAAAAGTCACCTTCTGGAAGATGCACAGCCAGTGGGGTGGGACAGAGAGAGGAGTGGAATTCAGGCTGTGGTCCAGATCCAGATTCTCAATGCCATTCTGTATCCTTCGGTCTCATAGTCATCCCGTGTCAGCTCACAGACATGCCATTAACTGAAAACATGGAAGACCTGAATCTATTTGGAGAAAAGTCTGTAATAAATGCTAACATTTACAATTCAAGGACAGTCCAATCCTATTTAAAAATTTGCAAGTGTTTACATTAGAGGAAATCTAAATATTGTAATACAGAAATGGACACGGTGACCTCATTCCATAGAATTAAAAACAAGGGTGAGGGAGGACACATGGAGTCAGGAGAGCTTTTACATTTTCTGAGCACTGGTTCCGAGCTCTGAGTCTTCAACAGTGGGGTCTGGGGACAGGGACTGGAGATTACACAATTCATAGCACAAATAAGAGGAGCTGAAACCAACATATCTTGGCCGAGTTTTTTTTTTTCTTTTTTCTTTTTCTATTTCTTCTTACAGCTGCTTCCAAGATAAATTAAAATGCTGGCTCAGCTACCCTGGGCAGTGGAAGGCTCCTGGTTGCCGGGTAACATGATTAGATAATCAGAGAAGGGACACACTGTCAGAACAGATTAAGAAACGGCAGCCTGAGACACTGATAAGACTTACACTGACACTGGCAATTTTTTTATTTTTATTTTTGCTGTAACTGGAAAAATGCCACAGCTTATAAAGTGAGTTTGAAGAAGTAATGAATTTTTTTGCCCTTTAATACTTTTTTTGGTGAAAAAGGCTAAAATTCAACTATTATGATGTAATTGAGTCTATATGGAAGGCCTGACAGATCGTTGGGAGGTAATGAGTGACCTCAGGCATTGCTGTGACTGCTTGTCCCGGGGTTGACATCTTCTTCTGAAAGCAGGGCTGTCCCGTGACCTTGCTCTCATGACAAGCTCATGCACTGAGCGCGTGCACCTGTCCAAGGTCGAGGAGGCATTGGGAATGGCCCGTTCACCAACAGACACCGATTGGATACCTACACGAGGCAAAGCAAATCCTGGAGACTTGGATGCAAAATTAGAAATCAGAAATATGGTCCATGTTATTGTGACAACTACACATGGTGTCAGATGGGTACTGGCATTACCAGTGATCACTTCATAAGTTACATAAGTGTCTAATCACTGGATCGCACACCTGACACTAATATAATATTGTATGTCAGCTGTAATTGAAAAACAAAGAAAATGTAATTAGAAAGACACAGTTCCTGCCCTTGAGTCAGAGTCTGGAGGGCAGTTGGACATGCAGTAATCAGAAGCGAGGTTCAGCTGGTGGGCACAGATGGCATTCACCCATCCACAGCTGGGCCCCTCGTCAGGTTAGCACCTTGCCAAAACGGCAGCCCATATTCTTAACATCACCCTGCAGTGTACCATGGCATGTCCTCTATCAAAAGCACATGGATGATGCCAGAGAAAGAGAGAAAAGACACTCATCCCATCTTAAGTGGAAAGGGAAGTGGGAGTGCCTTGAGGGTCTGTGGTGCTCTGTCCTAGTATGCCCGCCTACAGTGACAGTGACAGAGACCCAGACTTCTGCAGCTGGGGGTGATCCTAGAAGTCAGCCAGGATCTTCATCTACAGGAGAAGGATGGAATCACAAAATGCTTCTGTGACTTCCCACAATCACCCACCTAGTGACAGTCACGTGTGCTCTTTAAAAGGTGAGCTCTGGGGTGGTTGGTTAATTTCAGCCAGATGCTATGTGTCCTCTTTGGGTATGTGTCACCTGTGGAAAGCAATATTAGAGAAATGATGGCTTGCTTCTTGTTCTTCCCTCAGCTGATAAAAATGATGTGGTTAGAGTACTGTTCACTGGTAATATTTAAAAGAGGGTATAATTATGAATACCATATAAATAGTCAATGAACATGTCTCAAAAGATATTAGTTGACTCATTAATTCTTTAGAAAGATAATCCAAACAACAGAGATAGAGAAATGGATGACTGATAGACAGACCTAGATGGAATAGGTAGATATCCTATCTAATAGGTAGATAACCTATCTAATAAAAGAGTAATATGCAAATTAACCATCACTCTGCTACACCATAAGCCATGCCTACCACCCACGCCCACCAGCCAATCAGGAATGAGTATGCAAATTAACCCAACCAAGATGGCTGCAGCCACAGAGAGAGCAGGAGGGAGGCTTGGGTTTCCCCGGTGATGGAGGAAGCCAAGCTTTCTGCATACCCTAGCCAGCCCAGGCCTCCGCTTAAGGTTACAAAGTTTCAATTATAGAAGATACATAAATCCCAACAAAAATGGCTGCCACCAGGGAGCGAGCAGAAGGCTTGGCTCTGCTCCAGGCTACAAAGTTTCAATTGTAGAAGATAAATAAATCCCAGATACCAGAGCCTCCGCTTGGGTTGCTGGGCGGCGTGGCTGGCCTGCAAACCACCACAGGCCCCTCGCCCCAAGGGAACTCCTACCCTGATCCGGGACACGTTTCAGGGCAAACCAGCTTGCCCTCACCCATGCACCAGGCCTCTATCCTATCTAATAAAAGAGTAATATGCAGATTGACCATCACTCCAACACACAAGATGGCTGCCCCCATGTGGACACAAGATGGCCACCACAAGATGGCCAGCAGAGGAGGGCAGTTGGGAGAGACCAGGCCTGCAAGGGAGGGCAGTTGGGGGTGACCAGGTCAGCAGAGGAGGCAAGTTGGGGGCAAACAGGCTGGCAGGGGAGTGGTTAGGCAGTGATCAGCCTGGAAGGCAGAAGCGGTTATGGGCAATCAGGAAGGCAGGCAGGCGAGCAGTTGGGAACCAGCAGTCCTGGATTGTGAGAGGGATGTCTGACTGCCCATTTAGGCCCGATCGCAGTCGGACATCCCTCAAGGGGTCCCAGATTGGAGAGGGTGCAGGCTGGGCTGAGGGACAAGCCCCCTCCCTGCACGAATTTTGTGCACCAGGCCTCTAGTCTATATATAAAAGCCTACTATGCAGTGTTTCCTCAGGAGTTTAACTGACCAGGAGTTCGATCGCTTGCTATGATATGCGCTGAACACCAGGGGTGGTGTGGAACAAAGGAAGGTCCTGGCCTGCAGCTGGCAGCCAAGGAAGGGAGGCCCTGGCCAGCAGCCAGTAGCCACTAGGGACCCTACCCATGCATGAATTTTGTGCACTGGGTCTCTGGTAGGTAGATAATTTATAGAGAGAGAGAGATAGATAGATAGATGATAGATAGATAGATAGATAGATAGATAGAATAGGTAGATATAGGTAGCTAATTTATAGATATAGATAGATATGTTAAAATAATAGATTTGCTTAAAAGATGAAAAAGTTGGCCAATATTAATAGGACAATAACCAACTGCATCTCCAATGGACATAATTTTTTCTTTCCATGAAAAATAATCATCTCTACTACTTCTAAAATGGTAAAATAGCTTTAGATCTAAATATACTACCCGGAAGTGTATGTCAATGCCTAATTTTCCATTGAGGACATCCAAAAATCTTTTTTGTCCATTTCTAAGTCTTTTACCATTTTTTTCTGATAGTGTCATGTTAATGCATATATTAAAACACTATAAAATATTACTTATATAGATTTATCCACAAGTATGTTCCTGGGTACCCTACTACATGTTGTGATTTTTCTTCAACATTGCCTTAGAATGACATGATCTATAATGCAGAACATTATGAACAAATTTGTTCATAAGATTTCATCCAGGTTGCTTCTTACCTTTCACATTTCCAGGTCTTTCCTTGGAAATTCTCCTTCAGAATGTGTGGAAAGGAATCTGGAAACAAACAGTTTGAATAAGCACCATACATAATTTTTATGATCAGGCAAGTTGGGGATTGTTTAATTAAAGCAAGGCTGGCCCTGGCCTGTTTTGCTCAGTGGATAGAGTATAGGCCTATGGACTGAAGGGTCACAGGTTCGATTCTGGTCAAGGGTACCTGCTTCAGTTATAGGCTTGATGATCAGCCCTGATCAGGGCATGTGTGGGAGGCAACCAATTGTCTCTTCTCCTCCCTTCCACTTCTCTCTAAAAATATCAATGGAAAAAATGAAAAAAATTCTTGGGTGAGGATTAACAAAATAAATTAATAAAAGCAAGGCTGAGGCCAAAACCGGTTTGGCTCAATGGATAGAGCGTCGGCCTGCAGACTGAAGGGTCCCAGGTTCGATTCCGGTCGAGGGCATGTACCTTGGTTGCGGGCACATCCCCAGCAAGGGGTGTGCAGGAGGCAGCTGATCGATGTTTCTCTCTCACCGATGTTTCTAGCTCTCTATCCCTCGTCCTTCCTCTCTGTAAAAAAAAAATCAATAAAATATATATTTTTTAAAAAAGCAAGGGTGAAAAGAATACAGTTAAATATAGTTTTGAGTTCCCTTAATTAAACAATCTATAACTAAACTTTTATCTAATCAAGAGGCTTATCAAGTCTTTTTTTAGAAGAGTGTTTAAATTCATGACACTTATTGTCTTCCAGATCATCTAAGTATTTTCCAGAGTATAAATATTAATTGCATCTGAAGCCCCTCCCTTTTCACTTTCTAAGGTCCCTGTGATATCAATGTACTTTCATCACATTATATTGTACTAGAGGCCCAGTGCATGAAATTCATGCACTGGGGGCGGAGGGGGTGGTCCTCAGCCTGGCTTGCACACTCTTGCAGTCTGGGAGCCCTGGGGGGATGTCTGATGTGGGGAGCAGGCTAAGCCGGCAGTTGGACTTCCTTAGAGCTGCAGTGGAGGCAGGAGAGGCGCCTGCCACTGTGGCTGCACTTGCCAGCCATGAGCCCGGCTCAGGGCTTCTGGCTGAGCGGTATTCACTCTGTGGGAGCACACCAACCACCAGAGGGCAGCTCCTGCATTGAGCGTCTGCCCTTTGGTGTTCAGTGTGCAGTGTGCGTCATTTCTGGTGGTCAGTGCATGTCATAGTGACCGGTCATTCTGTAGTTCGGTTGATTTGCATATTAGCCTTTTATTATATAGAATATTGGAATACAGGATGTAGGGGGTTTTTTTGCAAATAAAATATAGATAGATGATTCTATGTGGTGGATAAAGTTGAACATAAATCATCTTGTTGCTAAGAAGGTATCAAAATTGTGAAATTAATGAATTTAGTGTAGTAGTAAACATATTTCAACCATATGATTCACTGGTACAGACTAAAGAAAATTCACTGGGAATAAAAGGGGATAGAGAGGGATGGGAAAATTCTTCATCAATGATAGGTACTTGTTCTTTATTTCATGTTCCTTTAAAGAAAATGTGACTATGGCTTCCACTTTCTCCTTCTTAAGAACTTTAAGCTAAAATCTAGAAGGGCAAATAAGAGTTAATAAATGTCTGGAATTCTTTAAAAGAACCAAGCAATGTAAACCTATGGCATTAAAATGAGTATCCTAAGAGTACCCTGTCTTTGGAAATGTCCTCAAAATGCCCTAAAAGTTTTTGGGGCAGGCAAAATGACATAGGTAGAGGTAGCCATTATGAAAAGACATTTTGCATGGACACAGACTATATTCAGTGAAGGCCTGAGGAGCAGCATGGAGTGGGATAGAGGGGGACCAAGCAGGGGGAGACATTTTTAAAATCTTAAGTAGGAAAAATGTTAATGGGGATAATGGAGAGACTTCAGATTGAGTATATTATTGTGTAGAAATCAGTCAGTTTCAGAGTTCCTACTACGTGTCAGCCTATTGTTAAATCTTGGACATAAAAAGGAAAATTGGACAGATGCTATTTCTTTCAAATGGGTGACAGATAATCCTATCTAATAAAAGAGTAATATGCAGATTGACCATCACACCAAGACACAAGATGGCTGCCCTCATGTGGTCAAAGATGGCTGCCACAAGATGGCCACCACAAGATAGCCTGCAGGGAGGGCAGTTGTGGGAAGTTAGCGGTGACCAGACCAAGAGAGGAGGGCAGTTGGTGATGAGCAGGCCAGCAGAGTAGGGCAGTTGGGAGAGACCAGGCCAACAAGGGAGGGCAGTTGGGGGGGACCCAGGCCTGTAGGGGAGGGCAGTTGGGGGGACCAGGCCTGCAGGGGAGGGCAGATGGGGGGACCAGGCCTGCAGGGGAGGGCAGTTGGGGGGGACCAGGCCTGCAGGGGAGGGCAGTTAGGGGCGACCAGGTCTGAATGGGAAAGCAGTTGGGAGCCAGCAGTCCTGGATTGTGCGAGGGATGTCCAACCGCCTGTTCAGTGGAATCGGGCCTAAACGGGCAGTCGGACATCCCTCAAGGGGTCCCAGATTGGGTGCAGGCTGGGCTGAGGGACACCCCCCATGCATGAATTTCGTGCACCAGGCTTCTAGTTATACAAATAAGTATCACACTGTGAAATTGGCATTAGGCTGGTGGCTTGCACAAATTCCCCTGACAGCCCTGATGGAAAGGGGACGAAGAAGGGTGAGGTGAGGCATTTAAATTCATGCAAAGTTATTGATGGATTTATATGTCAACAAACCAACAGTGACATTGGTTTAGCTGGGGGCGGGGCAGCTGGAGGGTGGCAGCAGTTGCCAGACATGCATCACATTAGAAAGACAAAAAGAAACCAGGAAATTCTCTTCCAAGACATAATGGAGGAAAATATCCATAACTTCCTTCTGGTATAATGTGCATGCTAGGAATTTTTTTTCCCTCGTAATTAAAATCACACACATACGCAAGCCCTTCGAGTTTTGTGAGCTAATTATATATTCAAGACATCAACTGAGCATGGTATTGTCAAGTGTGTGATTATAAGGAAAGGGTTAAACGGAAGAGGGTGTTTCAGACTTGGGAAGGCTGGATAGAAGGTTGAAAAACACCGTTTTCCTACTTGCAAAAACTCTGAACTTTTAAGCTCTCCCAAATACACGTGTGTGTGTCTGTGTGCGCAGGCAGATCTATTTCGGCAGGATTTCATCTTTTTTTTTTTTTCGGTAGGATTTTAAAACAATTTTTTAAAACCATGCTCTCCCTGTATTGCTGTGCTGCAAACACGGAGCAGCCCCCTTAGGATCGCGTGGCCAAAGCTGCAGCAGAAGCACCGACTGGCAGCGCTGTTTATGCAGTTTTCTAAGCCGCCCTCTCCTCATTCCCCCACTGGGAGCCACCAACTCCGAGCCTGGGTCACCTCTGGGGACCTGGAACTGGGGGCGGGGGCCCGGGAACCTGGCTCCTCAGGAAAACTTTTCTGCGCGTGGGAGCGAGGGCTCTAGTCCTGGTGCATGGGAACGCGCCACCAGCCAGCACCCTGGCCTGGCGCTTGCTGTGGCCCTACCTCTCCGGGTGCCAGGTGCGGGCTCCCTGTGCACAGCCAGTGGGCGGGGCCGGCGGCACGGGGCGGGGCTGAGGGTGGGGGCTGGGTATATAAGGCTGGTGGTGCCAGTTTAACTTCTGACTTGGGGTCATTTATTTGGGGAGCTCGCGAACCTCACAGGCTGATGGAGGTGGTGGTGATGGTGATGGTGTCTGCAGAGGTTGCCACAGATGGTGATTTTTTTAAAAAAAGGCAGCAGTGAGTGATGGGAGCATTCTGGCTCCCAGGCACAGGCTGGAGCTGCAGAGTTTTAGGGGTGCAGCAGGAATGCTGAGAGAAAGGGGAGCATCCGGGACCCAGCACCCACTCTGGAGGTGCTGGCCGGATTTCTGTTCGGCTGTGCTCAGCGCCTGGCAGCCCAAGTGAACAACTCTAGTCACCACAGCAATCCACCTTCCCGCAGCCAAAGGAGACCGGACTGCCGCATCCATCCTATTGTTTAGACTCTTGCCAGGAGCTTCAGAGTCAGTGGAGCCACCAAGTCCTCACTCTTGGTTGCCGCTCCCCCCAGTGGGGCTGACAGGACCGGACACCAGTGGCAGGCGAGTGGCATGGCTGGATCCACCTGAGGGCAAATCCAGCCATGCCGCTCAGCCACCACTCCCCCCGGCAGGGCTGACAGGACCAGACACTCCAGCAGCAGGACTGATGGGACTGGGCACTGTCATCTTGTGGCTATGGGCGCTGCCATCTTTGTGATGGAGTGGTGGTTAATTTGCATATTACCCTTTTATTAGATAGGATAATAAAGGGATGTGATAGCATCCTTTGAACTATCAAAACTTTAGCCAAGTGAACAATGAGCAATAAACTGAGATCAGTCACCAGGAATAGCAGACAGCTGATCCCCCAAAGCCTAAAATATTAGTAAGTGGGGAGAGGCAGAGATAAGATCATGAGCCACAGTGATAATTGAATCTGAAGAGCAAATCCAGATAAGATTTTGTATGAATGCACAAATGGGCAATAGGAGAGAGTTAAGAAACAAATTTGTTAAACCCAGGTGAATTTCCAGCACAGTATTCTTCAGAGAGTCTTCATTCTCTTAACAGGGCTAAACCTCAGCCAGCACACACCAGTCCACTGAAATAGTTTTATACTACTGGGTTACTATCCCAAGTTGGTCAGTTCTTCCAGCCAACCAGCATCCAGTGACTGTAGGAATGCTATCTGCCCCATCAGAGGATTCCGAAACCCTGTGCCAGCCCCACAGCCTGTGACTGTCTCCATGATTTAGGACCACATGCTATTGTGGTTAAGTACAGCGGTTACTATTGGTGCCCTGGGGATGCCTCCACTGATCTTTCATGGTGTTCTTAACCAAACCCTTGTAACTACCAAAAGGAAATCCATTTTTTTCTTATATAAAAAAAAAAGTGCTTGTGCTGTTATTCCAGCACTTGAATTTATGTCATATTAAGCTGAAAATGGCATCCATGTCCTTATGTCTGCATTGTGGCTTTAAAATGAGAGAGTGCACTCATTGGGGGCTGTAGTTGATTGTGTTGCCAATTCTTAACTGAATAATATTTTGTGACTTCTTTTCTACTAACTCCTGTGAAGTTTCCTTCTAAATACTTATAAAAAGACGCAGAAAAAAATTATTGGACATCTACTTATTTGTAAAGGATTATGGTAAATGCTATTTATTTTAATTTCTTTATTGATTAAGGTATTACATATGTGTCCTTTTTCCCCCATCACCCCCCACCTCCTATGCATGCCCCCACCCCCCGTTGTCTGTGTCCATTGATTAGGCTTATATGCTTGCATGTAAGTCCTTTGGTTGATCTTAAATGCTACTATATTTAAACATAGAGCTAAACAAAGCAGCATGATTGAAACAAGACAACTATTTTATCACATACTTGTACAATGTTTTTTCTTTTGTGGGACCATTGCCAACTCATCATTCCAATTTCCTCTGGGAACTAGGTTCTTATTGAAATTTTGGGCTTTCTCAATGAAACAACTTGGGCTTTCTGAAGAAAACAAAATTTACGTCACACCAGCACACCTGCGGGGCATGAAATTAGGGAGCAGCTTACAGTAGGTGTCCAGGGGAAGGCCTGGGAGCTCCCTTTACAATCCTTGTCTCAGTGCCCTCTGTGAAAATGGGTACATGGACAAATCAGAGCATTTCCAACTTGTCGCAGCATAAAACTCCCTTCCGAGAAATGTGGCATGAAAGGTGAACACACAAGCAGGGCTTCTCCCGCCAGGGGAGGGGCGGCCGGGCGCGGCGGCCTGAGCCCTCCTCTGTGTGCCAGGCAACTCTGACACCCTCAAGGAGTGCTTCATATTCCACAAAACACAAGGTGAAATCCACCAAATATATTATTGCTAAGATCTGAAGTTCTAAAAACTCTTAAAAATTTATGAGATTCTACAATGTGTTCCTACTGCTTGGGTTGTTCACTTCGACCGAAGGGAAGCTCCAAATGATAAAGGCCACGCTGGTGCAAACACAACAGAGGAGAACACTGTGGTATCCATCATATAAGAGAAATGATGAAAAGTAGGCAAAGTTGTAACTCATTCTCAATCCCTTCACATCTCAGGATATAATGCCAACCGAATATCAATTGAAGGTAAAGTAATATTAGAAAATTAAAGTAATTACAATAAAACACACATTGACCATGAACATTTAGCTGTGAATACACACACACACACACACACTCATATATTATCTATTCATACATTTATACATACTCATATAGTATACTTATATGTTCATACAAATTCCTCTTCCAGTTTTTCCTTTGACTGTTTCATTGTGGGAGCTTCTTTGTCCCTGACTAGATCTAAGTTAGATCCCCAAAGCCTATTTCTATACATTGATTTTAATTATTCCTTGGTGACCATTTTTAATCCAATAATTTGAACAACTTGAGAAAAGTTGGAAACCTCACAAAATATTTTGTTATCTTTTGCGAGAACCCCTTTCACGTCCCGCGTGGTTCACGGTTCAGGTTCAGGGTTTGGGTTCTGGAGGAGGCTGCACACAAATGAAAGAGACTAGAAAAATATTAATTTGGTGATATTGGGGGCCAGGCAGCAGTCCACCTCTAGGGGGAGATTACTCCTCTCTCTAGCCTGGAAATCCCTTTTATTAAGGTTTGGGATCCACCCATAGCCAGTAATAGCCAATCAGCAAGGATTCATATAAGATTGACAGGTGGAAGTTGCTTCAGCTACCAATGTCTCAATCAGAGGACAATGGGCGGCTTCCACCAATCTTTATTATTGAGAGTATTACAAATGTCCACTTTTTCCCCCCATTGCTCCCCTCCACCCAGTTCCTGCCCCACCCCAGGCCTTCCACCCTATTGTCTGTGTTCACAGTAATGCATATATGCCTATAACATCAATGGTTAATCTCTTCCAGTTCTCTTCCCCTCTTCCCTCTGAGATTCATCAGTTTGTCCCATGTTTCCATGTCTCTGATTTTATTTTATTCATAAGTTTATTTTGTTCATTAGATTTCTTGTTTATTTTGATTTTTAGATTCAATTGTTGATAGATATCTATTGCCATTTTATTGTTCATATTTTTTATCTTTTTTTCTTCTTCTTCCTCTTTTTAAAGAATGCCCTTCAACATTTAATGCAATCTGGTTTGGTGGTGATGAACTCCTTTAGCTTTTTCTTCTCTGTGAAGCTCTTTATCTGACCTTCAATTCTGAATGATAGCTTTGCTGGGTAGAGTAATCTTGGTTGTAGGTTCTTGCTATTCATCACTGGAATATCTCTTGCCACTCTTTTCTGGCCTGCAAAGTGTCTGTTGAGAAATCAGTTGACAATCGTATAGGTGCTCCCTTGAAGGTAACTAACTGCTTTTCTCTTGAAGCTTTTAAGACTTTCTCTTTGTCTTTAGCCCTTGGCATTTTAATTATGATGTGTCTTGGTGTGGCCTCTTTGCGTTCCTCTTGTTTGGGACACTTTGTGTTTCCTGGACTTGTAAGTCTATTTCTTTACCCATGTAGGGTAAGTTTTCTGTTATTATTTCTTCAAATAGTTTTTCAATATCGTGCTCTTTCTCATATCCTTCTGGCATCCCTATAATGTGAATGTTGGTACACTTGAAGTTATCCCAGAGGCTCTTTACACTATCTTTATATTCTTTTATTCTTTTTTCTTTTTGCTCTTCTGATTGGGTGTTTTTTTCTTCCTCATATTCCAAATTGTTAATTTAATTCTTGGAATCCTAAATTCTATTGTTGAATCCCTGTAAATTATTCTTTATTTCAGTTAGTGTATGCTTAATTTCTGACTGGCCCTTTTCCATGTCTTTGAAATTCTCACTAAGATTCTTGAAAGGCTCATTAAGTCCCTTGAAGCTCTCATTGAGATCCTTGAGCAACCTTATCATCATTGTTTTGAACTCTGTGTCCAGTAGTTTGCTTGCTTCCACTTCTTTCAATTGCAGGTCTTAGCTCCCAGTATGGCAAGGGTTTTCAGGGCCTCAACACTGCTGTTTCCCGGATTTCAAAGCCCATAGGCAGGGCTGTCAGAGTCGCAGGTCACTCCAGGGTGAGATACCCCCATGTTGGGGACCATGGGGATCCCTGGGCTCATGGACGCCCAGGGTTGCCTTAAACGAGTGCTGGCAACTGCCTGCTTGCCACCCTCCCACTGGGGAAGACGCAGTCTCTGAGCAGAAGGTGACCTGGGGGTGTGGGTGTTAGGACCTTAAGCCCACCTCCAGAGATTGGGAAGTCATCCCTCTTCTTCTGAGCTAAGTAGCCAGCCAGTGTGGCTCCTTGGTGAGGCAAACAAGGGCCTGGGGAACAGCGGGAAATAGTCACATGAACAAGGGTTGGGGCCTGGTAACCAGTTTAAAGTGTTCATATCACCAATGGGGAGGGGCCAGGTGGAGAGTTGGAAGTGCTGAGGTGACCAAGGATATGCTCTGGCCCAGGCGAACAGCCGGAAGTGCTCTGGTGGACAAGGGCTTGGGGACAGGATGGAAGTGCTGATGTCATCAAGGGGGAGGGGCAACGTGGACAGCCTGAAGTGCTAAGGTGGTTAAGGGTTTGGGGCCTGGGAACAGCAGGGAGTGCTGACGTCATCAA
Organism: Corynorhinus townsendii; assembly: GCA_026230045.1. NCBI lineage: Eukaryota > Metazoa > Chordata > Mammalia > Chiroptera > Vespertilionidae > Corynorhinus > Corynorhinus townsendii. The sequence goes on along the minus strand of JAPDVU010000010.1, from coordinate 4,228,435 downwards.
GGGGATGGGCCACGTGGACAGCCAGAATTGGTGACGAAACCCAGTGGTTTGGCTTGGCCCAGTGAACTGCTGGAAGTGCTCAGGTGGCCAAGGGCTTCCTGTCAGGTCAACAGGTCAAAGTGGTCAAGTGTAAAGGCTTTAGAGCCAGGTGAATGCATTGGAGGATCCCAAGAGGTCGGAAACTCCCCAACTTCCTGTGGTCCATACTCTGGAAGGTAGCGAGAAGGTACCTGATCTCACGGAAGGACGTTCCTCAGGAATTAAGCAAAAAGCTGGCCCTCAGTTTGTGATGAAATTTAAGTGACCATGGAGGGGGTCATGTTTCTTTGTCTCCACATTTTGACTGCTTCCCTGTGTTTGTTTCTATGTATTAGGTAGAGGTTCTATGTCTCCTGGAATTGGAAGAGTGGCCTTGTGTAGTAGGTGTCCAGTAGGGCCCAGTCACTCAGCCTCCCCATTGACCTGAGCTGGGCACTCTAGGTGTGCCCCTGTGTGGGCTGTGTGCACTCTCTTGTAGTTGAGCCTTGATTGCTGTTGGCATCACTTGGAGGAATGGACCTACAGGCCAGTTGGCTGTGAGGACCAGCTGCAACTACAATGCAAGAGCTGTTATGCATGAGGTACATCTATGGAGCAGGACTTCAGTGGGGCTTTGATGCTTACTAAGTCTTACCCATGAGTGTGTCGCTTGTGGATATATAGAGTTGTAATCTGGTATGATCTGAAGCTGCCCACAAGGTGCACTGACTCTGGGGCATCCTGGGAGCTGCAAAGTCAGCCACTGCCTAGGGCCAACTGACATGAGCTATGGAGAGATCTGCAGAGGCTGATAGTTTTATTAGGCTTGGAAGTGACAAGGCAAGCCTCAGCTGTGAAGCAAAGCAGGCTGGTGCTAGTGCCAGATCTTGGGCCTCTTATTGATATGTTTGGGGCACACTGATGCCAGCTGCTGCTTGTTTGAGAGATTTTAGGAAAGTCTGAAGCCTGAGCCAGGACAGGCCATTCATATAGAAAAGCTTCTGCAAACAGCTTGGGTGGGGCTGCAAATTGGATGAGGTAGGGTCTCAGGGAATCACGAGGTAGAGCAAACAGTGTGAGCCATGCTGATGGAAACTCAGATATGCTGCTAGTCAGCTGGGAGGTCCCCGTACAGGAACAATGACCCTGTGAGCACCCATGCCTGGGAGAAAGCTGACCCCAAGTTTCTGCCCCAATGCCAGACAATCCAATTTCTCCCTATATGTCCCTGGATCACCCAAAACTGCACACAGCACTGGAGCTCAGAGGAAGCAGGATCTTGTAAGTTTGTGCACTGGCTTTTTAAGAGAAACTGCCTGGGTCTCCAGCAGTCTCTGTGTCATTCAGCCACAGTCCCCACTGGTTTTTATACCCGAAGTTATGGTCTTCTCTTTGCAGTTCTGGATCCTGGGTTGGGGGTCTGGTATGCAGCTGGGACCTCTTGCTCCTCATAGGGGGCCTCTGCAGCTGAGATTAAAAACGCCACATGTGGGTGTCAGACCAGCCTGTTCCACGCCTCTGCCCCTCCTGCCAGTCTCAATGTGCTTTCTTCTTTACTTGTCTAGTTGTAGGTCTTCCATTCAGCCAGATTTCTGGCAGTGCTGAATGATGGTTTTTCTGTATTTTACTTGTAATTTTGATGTGGCTGTGGGAGGCAGTGAGTATCAGCGTTTATCTATGCCACCATTCTCTCTCCTTTACAAAATCTTATCCATACTGAAAGGATGACAAGAGTTATCTGTCAAAAATGTAAATACTATCACATGATTAGTGTGCTTAAACACTACTTAGCTGCCCACCTGTATTAAATGCAATTTGAAATTCAGGACCTTTCTGGATGGGGCCCTGGGAAACTCACCAGCCTCATATCCTACTCTCTCCTTGCCCACTTTTGCTCCTGAAGTACAGCATGTCTTGTCCATTCCATGTTCTCTCCCATCCCTCAGCCTAGAAAGACATGTTTTCAGCCAGGTGCTTGAACAGTCTTCATCCTGCAGACCCAGCTTTGGCCTCACTTCCTCAAGAGCCTCCTTTGACGCAGTCTATGATTGGTATCCTAATCTACATTCCAGTAGCATCTTATGTCTTTTCACAAACTTGTGTGTTTGAAACTCTTTGATTTATCATCTGTAATTACTGTTTTGTTTTTGATTTTTCAGCAAATTGCACATGGAGAGGGCTATGTCTGCATTGCTCATCCCCTTGGCCCCAGCACAGGACCTGGCACTTGGTAGATATTCAATAAATATTTATTGGCAATAAAGGACACTCAGGAACTTTACCAATTTCTGAATTTACTCATGAATGGCTATTAACGGTTTTAAACTCACTTTCATATATATCGTTACAAAAGATATTATGCCTTCACATTCTTGAACCAAAGGACTTGTTCAGAATATAGATGCTTTCATAGAGCCATCTAGTGTCCATTTTGTTTAGTGATGCTAAGTAAGGAAAGCATGATCTCCATGTGGCAGCAGCAATTTAATGCCTCTTGCACAACTTTTTTTCCCCTCTGTCCTTCACCATATAAATGCTGTATTAGTCATTCCAGAATTATGGTAACTAAAAATGTGATGAGAGTTTGCTGGTTGATGTGACATGCACTGCTAGCTACTCCCTTCTGAAACCCCACTAACAAGATAGGAAAGAAATCAAATATGCGTAAACAGATTGTGATTTTAAAAAGAATGATGTAGGAGACAACAGCAAATAAGAGATGTAACCAAATTTTACAACCTAAAAAGGAGCGTGAGTGGCAATCAACATCAGCATTAGAAAAAGCAGAAAGCTAAGGAAGACTGTGGGGGGACCAGTAAGATGACCCTCAGAACATCTCAAAATTGAAGGCATAGTCAAGTTACAGCCCTTTACCAGAAGCTCCTGTGGGACATATGATCCGGCAGAGTATAAACCAAGAGAAAAACAAAAAACATTGTGTTCAGGACACAATATCCAACAAGGGGAAAAGACCACAGGAGCTGCCAGGAGGGTAAAGAAGGGAAGTCTCAGGACACCACTCTGAAGTGGGGACAGAAATCAGCTTGGACAGTCTTCCAAGAAAATGAGCAGAAGCATGCAAGATGTCTTGAGGTTTAACACTAGATGTCTTGGAACTAGGACTAGAAATTCAATGAATTCGATAGATTTTATAAAAAGTCACAAGTAAGCCCAGAATCAAAAAGCCAGCAAAGAGTTTCTACTGCCACCTCTTATTGAAAGAATCTAGAGACACATGACAAAACATGGGGTTGTAGGGAACAGAGAATCATGGCTATAAGTTTTAGAATATGATAGGCATAGATAAATCATAAATTAACAACAGTTAAGCCTGTGAATATTTTCAATATTAGATGAGAAACTTAGGCCTTTATTTGATAAGTAATGAGGGACCATGTCAGGTTTTAGTTCAGTAGTGACAGCTCCAGAGTTGAGCTATACCTTGGTCTCCATTTTTAAGTCTATTTTTAAAAATGTATTTTTATTAGTTTCAGAGAGGAAGGTAGAGGGAGAGATAGAAACATCGGTGATGAGAGAAAAGCATTGGTTGATTGGTTGCCTCCTGCACACCTCCAGGCTGGTCTCCATTTTTTAATATCCCCATGACTCAGAGAGCAATCCTTGACCTTCTTCCAGCATTTTCTCCCTTCTGAAATGCCATGCATTGTCAGAGCTCCCCTAACCCACTCAATCATTAGTAACTTCCTTTCAGGCTACTTCTCCACTACTCATAGCACCATGTCGGCTTCAATGCTCCTGAGCTCTTCCTAGTGTTCCCGGAATTTGAATGTCAGGTTCTTGAGTCTCAATGTCATGTAAATAAGCACTGAACTAAGTCAGTCAGTCGAGTTTATTGAAAAGAGCCTGCACACAGGGAGTTGAGCAGAAGAGAGCCAATCTCCCTGAAGGTTTTGTGGATGGATTATATAGGGGGCTTTGGGGTTGGTGTAGGGCTTGGGAATGAGGTCAGTTGTTCCACAATCGTCATCGGGTTGTAGTTGATCCCAGAGTAGTCACAAGGTGTTTTCCACGGTCAGTGGACCACCAAAGGGCCTGTAAAATAATGTTTGCACAGCCCTACCAGTGTGCTCAGTGAGCCAGGAGGTCACGGCTCCACCTATGAGCGTCCACCTATGAGCCAGGTCACGGTTCCATTCCAGGTCAGGACACATGCCCAGGTTTCAGGCTCAATTCCTGGTAGGGGTGTGCAGGAGGCAGCCGATCAATGATTCTCTCTCATCATTGATATTTCTATCTCTCCCTCTCTCTCTGAAATCAATAAAAATAATTTTAAAAAGAAATAATGCTTGCACAAATATTCTGGTTACCATCTAATGGACAAAAAACTATTTTTCAGAACATGATGTTAAGAAAGGATGTCATTGTTGTACATTCGTTCCTTTAAGGATGAGGTTAGGTTAATTTCAACAACAGTATTTTACCGAAAGCAACGAGTCACGAAGATGTAAGCTCTGGTCACGAAGGAATGAAGCGTTACCTCCGATCGCGCTCACCTCGCACGGGTTTCCCACACTGAACAGTGAAAGCCTCGGGCAAGCATGGGCTCCCGACCTCTCTGCGGGGGGCAGGCCGGTCGCTGGCAGGCACCCCAACGCTGACCAACCAGGGGTTGGGGACACCCTGGGGGAAGAAGGCTGTAGGCCTGCAAAGACAGGCTGCTGTGGAAGCGGCCAGGACCCCGTGCCCGCCATGCAAACAAATGACACCTGGGAGCCACTGGCTGGACCTTTTCTTTTCCTACACCTCGCACTGGAAGCTGCTCGCTTTACGGCAAGTGCCAGGCGAGCGCCAAGGATGCCGTAAAATGAAGCGAAGCCCCGGGCGCGGAGGCGCCGACTTCCGGCTCCGCCACGGGTCCGGCGGGAAAGTGCGCGGTCGGTTGGAGCAGCCCTGGCCCCGCCCTGCGGGCCGCACTTCCGAGAGGCGTGTTCCGGGCGGGCGGACTCAGCGCCGGCGCCGGTTGAGACATCGCTCCGCGTTCATGGAGGCGCCGGGGCAGGCGGAGGTCGAGAATGAGGACGGCGACAGCAGCTGTGGAGACCTGTGCTGCATGGACAAAGGCCTGCGGAGGTGAAGGGCGCTCCGGGGCCGGGCGGCGGGGCCGGGGACCCGCCCCGAAACTGCCCATGCTCCTTCCCTCCCCAGACACCCGGTTAGCTCCCGGCCGCCCGCCGCGCCGAGGGGTCTCTGTCCCTCCGGGTTCTGCCCGTCCCTGCGCTGCCCCTTCTCTGACCCTGACGCCGCGGTCACCGCCCTGCACGGGCTCTGCCTCGGGCCTCCCGGTTCCAGTCCGCCCTTTGCAGAGCCCGCGACGCAGGCGTTCACGTGCTTCTTGCTAGTACGGAGCTAACCCTTTTGAGCCCCCCGATGTCCTCTATCCTACAGCCCAAACTTGTGCGTGGAGCACCTGGCCCTTGTCCCGGTTACTGACTGCCCTCCGCGCACCTCGCAGCCCTTCCTCTACCTTTTCCCGTTTCCCACCTACGCACCCGGCGGAGCGACAGCAGGTCCCGCCTCCGCTCCTTTGTGCTTTGGCGCGGGCTGTCCTTGGCGGCCCTTCTGTGCCTAGCTGCTCCTACTTAAAGCATCTTGTCTGGACCCTGGTCTGATATTTGCCAGATGTTTTTCAAAGGAATGTTTATATTTAATAGTAGCTGACATTTACTGAATGCCATCGCTGTGTGCATTTACATATATTGTCACTGATCCTCACAACAATTCTGCAAGGTGGTAATTTTGCATGTGACAAATCTGAGACCAGAGGATGTAAATAACTTTCCCAGGCTCGCAGCTGGTGAGCAACTAAGTTCAAATTCAAACCCATTTCCGTCTAAATTCACTCTCTGCTTTTTCTACTGTGCCATATGACCTGCACACTTTTAATTTCCAGAAGCAGAGATGTTTTGGAAAATAAATGATTGATATTAAGAACACATGTTAATAGTATAAGGTCTGGACTAAGTAATAGCTCAGTAAATGCAGAGGGGAGGTAACTGGGAAATATTTGGAGCAGTCAGACCTGTAGAGGTTGCTAGTTTGACAGAAGAGCTGCATCCTTTTCTGTGGAGGGACACAGAGCATGGAGCCAGTGCCATACCCTTGCCTCTGAACTGTGTACATACGTAGGTATTCCTGGGTCCTGGGAGGGCTGTTTCAGAGGGGCTCTGGTTTAAAGGGCACAAACTGAGAGAATGAAGAGATGCGTTCCATTTAGCGCAGGTGCATTCCAAAGTCAATAAGCAGGACAGCACTTTTTTGATAGAAATAGCAGTGCCCGTGGTTTCTTTTGAAATGGGCTGCCTCCTGGGTTAAGCAGCCATTATGGACAGTGAGGGAAGCAGTAAACTGCAGAGCCAGGCCTGGGTTTATACTAGCTCAGGTAACAACTACAAGAACTGGGACAAGTTACTTAATTTCTGTAAATGTCAGTTTCCTTAGATCCCCACGGTTTAGTATTGTAAGAGTTGAATGAGATGAGGAAACTGAGGCTGTTAACTCATGGAACAGCAAAAAAAGGAGTAGAGTGCAGTTTTGAGCTGGGGTGTAGGGACCCCAGGACCTTTGCACTGGTGCCTTCCCTGTGTGCTCATCACTTCATGTTAAGCTAGACATGCCCAGGGTCACCTGCCTCTCCTGAGTGGGTTTCTTGATTATATAAATGGCCCAAAATGCTGGTTCATGGTAGGAATCGCTATACCTTGTGAGACATTTCAAGGCTACTAGAAATAGGGAGGATTTCATTATAGAACTAGAGGCCTGATGCACGAAATTCGTGCAAGGGGCTCAGCCCTTGTAGCCCTGGCTTAGTCCAGAAGGTAGTCCAGCTGTCCGGTCTAATTAGCACATTACACTTTTCTTATTATAGATGAGTAAAGCTCACAATTATATATACGCTGTTGGGTTAATTTTAATATTTGGTTATGATTTCAAAATCTGTTTTGTACCTGTGTTTGATGGTATATATTTTCTTTTATAGCATATCAGAGTTATCCTTAGATTCAACCCTCCATGCCATCAATCTGCATTGTAACAACATCTCAAAGATCGAAGCCATTGATCATGTCTGGAATTTACAACATTTAGATTTGTCATCTAATCAAATAAGTCAAATTGAAGGGCTAAGCACACTGACAAAACTACGCACTTTAAATTTGTCCTGCAATTTGATCACAAAAATAGAAGGTGTGTAAGTGATTTTCATATAATACTTTGAATAAGGAAGATGACTTAAGTCCATTTTTTTCTTCCCAGAAAAATGTGATAAATAGTAAACTTGAAAACTGACCCTAAAATTTATTATATAAAAATTTTTCTCCTATAAAAGTTATTAGCCTTTTTCAAGTATTTTATATAATACCAACTAAATTGATTTCACTGTTATTTAATTCGACTGTAGATTTGCTTCAAAACAGTCTGAAATAGTATTGCAGTACTATATAGCTTTAGTATATTGATTATTGAATCCTGTAAAAGCTTTTATTTTATTTTATTTTAGGACTTGAAGCACTAATTAATCTGACTAGACTGAATTTATCCTATAACCACATAAATGATTTAAGTGGTAAGTAGATGTGCTTAATCTATATATATAAAAGCCTAAGTGACTGTTAACAACCGGTTAACCGGTTGCTATGACATGCATTGACCACCAGGGGGCAGACACTTAATGCAGGAGCTTCCCCTGGTGGTCAGTGCGCTCCCACCGTCAACCTCCCATGGCCGGCCAACCTCATGTGGTCCCTCCCCCGGCCAGCTGGCCCCGATCAGCCCCCATCAGGGCCAGCTGGCCAACCTCCTGCGGTCCTTCCCCTCAGCCAGCCAGCCCCGATAGGCCCTAATCAGGACTGGGCGATGGGCAAGACAGCCCCGATCGTCAGACAGGCTGAGGAACCCCACCCGTGCACGAATTCATGCACCAGGCCTATGGTTTTTCTATAATGCAGAATATTTGCCATGTGGTGAGTTAGAATGAGCTCAGCATGTCAAAAAGCTGAATAATACAACTTTTGATAAAAAATCTCATCTAGAGAATGTGTTGGTATCAAAGCTACCGCTGAATGAAAAATTGGGATTAAAACTTGGGTGGTCCATAACAGGACAAACTTGGATAGGAAGGACCTCCTTTGGGGGAAATGGTATTTTAATCTTAGATAACTAATGAATATACTATTCTAGACAGGAAGAATTCCAATAGAACTTCTTACAGTGATAAAAATATTCCACGTATGTGCTGCCTGTCATGGCACCCAGTGTGCCATGCGAGCATTTGAAATGTGCCTAGTGCCCTGAGGAACTGGATTTGTCATTTTATTTACTTTCGATCAAATTTAAGTTTAAATTCCAAAGCCACCTGAAGCTGCCCTACCAGATTGGACAGTATGAGTGTATAGCATCCCAAAGGCCATGACAAATTGAAGATCAAATACGTGTTTTTTCTTTTTTACTTCAGTATGTCTAAAAAGGTAAAAAATTACCTACTTTTTAACTGATTAAAGTGATACACTGATAAAGTGAAAAAAATTTCATAATTATTCATCAAATTATTGCTTAACTAGATCATCTAATTATCTTCGTAAACTCAATCGATACTTGAAACAGTCTTATTCATTCATTTGTTTTCTCCCCTACTAGAAAAATACTATCCTATGCCAGGTGTTTCGTATACAGAAAAAGAAATGATCTTGTCACTATCCTTAAACTGAAGTAGCAGCAGTATTTTAAATTTTCCCCCCAAAGATGTGAAAGTATTAGGATGGAGTATTGGCTGTAGGTCTGTCACTGCTGTGTGCTGTTGAGCAAAGTCTGCTACTTTTTGGATGAAATTTCTTTATCTGAAAAATATGAATCTTAGATAAGATAATAGTTTACTTTCTCAACAAATATTTATTAAAGAGCACCTGTGGACAGATAGAGTTCTTTTTTTAATATATATTTTTTTTATTTTTAGAGCGAGAGGAAGGGAGAAAGATAGAGAGATGGAAACATCAATGAGACATCCATCGGCTGCCTCCTGCATACCCCCTATTGGGGATCAAGCCCACAATCGGCATGTGCCCTGACCAGGAGGAATTGAACCATGACCTCTTGGTTCGTGGGTTGACCCTCAACCACTGAGCCATACCAGCCTAGCTGGACAGATAAAGTTCTTGTAGGGAATGATTGTGGAGCATCTAGAACTCATATACGTTGCTGGTAGAATTCAAAGTAGTATAAGGACTTTGAAAAACAGTTTGAAGGTTTCTTATAAGGTTACATGTACATTTATATGCAATCGCACTCTAGGCATTTTCCGAAGAGAAATGAAAATATGTTTAATCAGACCTGTACATGAGTGTTTGTATGTTTATATAGCTTTTCATATAAATCAGGTCTCTATGATTATCTGTAATCTCTAAAAACTGGAAACCACCCGCTTACCTGTCACCTGGTAAACAGATAAATTGTGATACAGCCACACGAGGACATAAAAAGGAACAAGCTATTGATATATGCTGCAACATGGATGAATCTAAAAAGAATTGTGCTAAGTGAAATTAACACTGTATGAATCTATTATGTGCCATTCTAACAAAGGCAAAGTTATAGGGGCAGAAATCAGATCATCAGTTGCCAGGGCTTGAACACGGGGAGAGAAAATTGCTTACATAGGGACACACTGATTGGGGTGGTGGAAATAAATGTTCTGTATCTTAGTCATGGTTAAAAAACTATATGTTGGTCAAAGCACATGGGACTCCACACCTAAGAAGTGTGAATTTTAGTGACTGAGAGAAGGAATATGAAGAAAATGTAGTAGGCAAACCCTGGAAGTTCTAATAGCTAATTCTTAGAATGATGTATTTTATTCAGAAACACCTTGCTAGAGAGCAGAGTGTGGCAGTGTGTATGCTAGAGCATGTGGCACGCTAGGGCTCAAGTGAGCATGTTGGACCTCGGAGCAGAGGAAGGAAGTGTGGCTGGAGCACAGCAAATGGGGTTCGTGTGCAGAAGAGAGATGAGCAAGTAGGAAAAGGGTGATGTTTGCATGTTGTCAAAGGTACAACGGTGGCCATTTGAGGGCTTTAAACAAGTGACATAGTGCGTGTGTTAAAGGATCACTTGGGCTGAATGAGGAAGATGGGTGTTAGGACGGGAGTGGGAGTCAGTGGGAAGCTGCACCAGGTGTCCAGAGGAGAGGGTGAGACCTGGACTGGGTGGAGACGGGAGATGGCTAAATGTATTTTACAGATGGAGGTCATAGGACTTGCTGATGGGTACAATGAGAGAATGGAGGAGAAAGAAATCTAAGATGATGAACATGAGTTTTCTCTGAAGTAACAGGCACATGATGGCATTGATTCCTGATGTGGGATGATTGGGGAGGAGCAGATTAGAGATGGGGGAGATGTGTGTGTGTGCATGTATGTTGAGTATTCGGTTTAGAGCTGAGATCTGGCACGTTGGTGGTGGTTGTAATCATGAAATTGTGGAAGGTCCTGGAGAGCCTGTGGATGGAGGAGGGGACAACCAGTGACAAGTGTGCTTGTGTACATCGATTACTGCAGCCATGACACTGCAGGAGTGCGGAGGGCCTGGAGAGCCTGTGGATGGAGGAGGGACACTAGGGGAAAGCCAGAGATGTGGAGCAGGACCTGACAGTGCAGCTGCATCTCAGGATGGCCCCTCCAAGAGAAGGGAGGCTGGGGCATGGTCCACTGACAAGCTCCCTTCTCCAGGTCTGAGGGGAGCCCTGAAGGCACACTTTTGGGCTGCACTTTTGCTCAGCAAGTTCCACTTGGAAGCAAGTTCTGAGACAGGAAAGAGAAATAGCCAGTTGCACCCGTTTCATAGCACCATTATTTACAGTAGCCAAGATTTGGAAGCAGCCCAGGTTTCCATCAGATGAGTGGATAAAAAAACTGTGGTACATTTACACCATGGAATACTATCTACACGAATAAAAGAGAAATATGTAAATTGACTGTACCTCCGTGATGACCACCAGCCAATCAGGAGGGAATATGCAAATTAGCAGGACTAAGATGGAGGTGGCCCTGCCCTCCAGGCATGGAGAGGCCAGGCGGGGCATGTCACCTGCTATGAGGGGAAGGGTAGGGGTGCGGAGGGAGCTACAGAAGCAGCGCTCTGGCTGGAGTGAAGCAAAGATTCCGGCCGGAGCAAACCGAAGACTGCAGGCTCCAGCCAAAGTCAGCAAGAAGCCTCCAGACTCTGGCTGGAGTCAGTGAAGACTCCAGCCAGAGCGAAGGCCTGGGTCCCGGGTGCCGGAGGAAAACTGGTGCCAGCAGCCAGGTGAGGGAAAGCCTACTGCATGAGTCTTTGTGCAACAGGCCTCTAGTGTGGCCATAAAAAAGGATCTCTTAACTTTTGGGACAGTATGAATGGACCTGGAGAGCATTATGCTAAGTGAAATAATCCAGTCAGAAAAAGACAAATACCATATGTGGAATCTAATTAACAAAATGAACAAATGAGCAAACTAGTAAAACAGCCAGCGCTCCAGGGGCACCTGAGTAGGGCACATGAGGCTGTCCAGGTGGGGTTCCTGGCTTACTACACCCCAGATAAGCTGGGGCTACAGGTATTACCAGCAATTAAGTCAAATGCTGTGTGTATTTTAGGCTCAAACCAACAATAAAAGTGTACTCAGTGTTTGCTTATCAGAAAGGAGCCTGGAGCCTTGCTTGTTCTGTAAGTTCCTGCATGGCCTGGGATGCCCAAGAGTTTTGTTTGAATGGAACTCTTACCAGGGGCCTCTGTTCTCAAAACAAGCGGACTTGACTGACCTTCTTCACAAGGTGCAGCTTCACAGCGAGTCCTCGCTCGCCCTGCACCTTTGCCTCGAAGTAGAACCCACGTAAAGTGTTCCGTGAGCTGTTGGGGAAATTGCTGCTGTGGTATCAGCAGGGTTTTTTCATCTTGTAGGTTTGATGCCCCTTCATGGAATCAAACATAAGCTTAGATACATCGACCTGCACAGCAACTGCATAGACAGCATCCATCACCTGCTCCAGTGCATGGTGGGCTTGCACTTCCTGACAAACCTGGTTTTGGAGAAGGATGGCGAGGATAATCCTGTCTGTCGGGTGCCGGGTAGGACCCACTAATTCACCACGCTTTGTAACAGTGTTCACAGCAGCTGGTGCTTAGAACCTGCTTTTATTTGTCTTAAGCTTTTCAGCTTTTTATTATGTATTTGGAAAAACGTAATTGCAAAATAAAATATTTTTTAGACAAACTAAGTTGTTAATAAAAGAAGAACACGGTGAATAGATTAGTGACTCAGTTTTATATTTGACTAGAGGCCCGGTGCACGAAATTCATGCACCCGGGGAGTGGATTCCCTCAGCCTGGCCTGCACCCTCTCACAATCCAGGACTGCTGGCCTGTTGCCTGATCGCCCCTAACCACTTGCCTGCCTGCCTGATCCCCCCTAACCACCTCTGCCTTGGCCCATGCTGCCGCAGCTTCATCTGAAAAAACATCTGGAAGGTCGTTTGACTCTGTCTAATTAGCATATTATGCTTGTATTATTATAGATAAGTGAGTGTCTCAGAATTAAATTATCATTGCAATGTATTCTTAGAGTGTAACTCTAGGCAGCTGTAGATACATCTGGTAGCTGACAAATTCATTTGATTCTCCAAGTAATTAACCTCTTTAATGCATGAGTTTTCATTTTGAATATATCTCCAGGGTACCAAGCAGTTATGCTGCAGACCCTGCCACAGCTTCGAATCCTGGACTGCAAGAACATATTTGGTGAGCCGGTAGACCTGTCACAGATTAACTCCTCGAGTCTGCAGTGCTTTGAAGGTCTTTTGGATAATTTGGTTTCATCTGATTCTCCCCCAAATATCAGTGAAGACGAGGTATGGTATTGGGTTTTCCCTAATATAAAGATGCCTTCAGCTTGTCCTTAATCAGCACACATGCTGAGGTCTGGTGGTGTCTGTCCTAGATCGCTGACGGAATGCCACCGGTAGTTACAGCCCCCACGGGTGATGACATGGCCCCCCTGGACCCGTTTGCAAGTACACCGACTGACACTGGGCTGCCATCTTTCATGTCCGTGTGCCCGCCTTCTGAGCCAGAGAACGTTAATCATGATAGCGATTTTCAGAATGAGATGAAACTTCAGAAATTAGATGATCAGTTTTTACAGCTTCTCAATGAAGTAACTATTTTTGCTATTTTTCTAAGTCCTGTGTTTGTTGAAGAAATAGTAGTTCAAAAAATGTAAAGTAAAAATTGGTACAAGCAGACATCAGAAACACTGGACTGCATCTGTGCATGTGTCTGTGTGTCTGTCTGTCAATCTTGTCTTTTCTAGAAGTGGGATTGTTACGGTCCCCGTGGCGGGAATGGTGATGTACTTTTCCCTCATTTACCTTGTCCTCCTCTGGACCTTCCAAATGTGATTTCTATTGTGCTTCCCCTTATTTCCACCCCTCACATGTTATTTCAAACTCTCCTCACCTGTGTGTGAATAGGGGGGATTGGGAGTCACTTTTGACCTCCTCTGTCATCTCTTCAGTTTGATGGTCCAAACCACTTCTGGAACCCACAGCTGAGTCCAAGTTAATTCATAGACTTCCTCCTTGGACTCTTTACAGTAGACCTTCCCCAAATGAATCTTGTCTTCCCTGAGTTACTCATTCGGTTTTGCCCCTTACACCGCGGTGTTCAGGGTTAGCTACAGTCCTGGACTCGCTGCTTTCGGGGTCCCAGCCTCACCCCAGTGGTCTTGTCCTGACCTGCAGAGGTGTTGCCTTGACCACCTCCCCTCCCAGGACACAGCGTGGTATTACTTTATCCCCTGACTGGCAAGGCTGTTAAGTCAAATGTCAGTTTGACCTCAAAATTTGTAATTTTACTATTTAATTATTTTCTGAAACTGGAGTGGGGGTGGGAAGCAGAGAACGCTTATGGGATGTGTACGGTTCAGTGGGGTTTTAATAATCCTGAACTATTGTCATAGCTGTGGTACCTGCACTGCCAGATAAACAAGGTCCCCTTTGGTGAGGGGGAGAGAGTGAAGGAGGCTGCCGGGATTCCTGGTGCCAGAGTGCACATTTAGTTCCTTTGGGGCTGCAGAGGAGATAGTGATAGGCCTGGGCCGCAGCGCTGGACTGGCGTGCTTTGACGTTGCTGACATACTTCTGGGCCTCCGTCTCCTCGGGTTTCATACCCATCTCTTCTCATGGCTGACTCTTCGACCAGTGTCAGAACTTAGATTTCAGCTGGACTTAAACATGAGCGCACTTGGTAGCTTCTCTTGTACTCACATATCTTTCTCATGATAACCCAGTCCAGTAGGTAGGGTCATGCTCACTGTGTTCCCTAGAGAGGAAACCGGGAGACCTGAGAGTCCTCTGTAGGGAGGCCGTGGATCCCCATGCCTGATGACCTTGAATTGAAATCAGTGTGTGCATGACTGTCCCTACTTTGTTTTCACTGCTATGTCGTGGTCCACTGTGTGACTATACCAGCATTTACTTATCATTGTCCTCCTGAGGTTCTGCCAGATTATCTCCAGGTCTGTGACCGTTGCTGTGTAAGTCTGTGTGTGAACTTAGGTCTTCACTTCCCTTCCGTGAACAGCTGGAAGCAGAATGTCTGGAGTGGGGCTGGGTGTGTGCTCAGTTACACAGGACACTGCCAGAACCTTCTGGGTGCCAGTGCATGCAGTCCCGCCAGCGGGCTGTGCCGCTGCCTCCCCCCAGTCCCGCCCCCCTGGCTCCCCTCATTCCCCCACGCTGTGCTGTTAGCACTGACCTCATTGCAGCCATGGTGTGCACCGTGCTTTAATTTGCATGCCACTAATGATCCTCAGAGTTGAGCACTTTTTATGGGCTTATTGAGTAGTCATAAATCTTTTGTGAAGTGTCCATTCAGACTTTTGCCCATATTTTTATTGAGTTGCTAGTTTATTACTGGGTTATAAGAATTCATTTGAGTCTCCCTGTGATGGGGCAGTGCAGCTCTAGCAATTGCTGTCTCTGTTTGGGAAGGGAGAGAAAGCAGTAGCTGGCATCCCCGGCAGCCTCTCCAGGTGAGCGTGCTGGAGAGGTGGGAAGGGCTCCATGTGGCCAGCCACACACACACACAAGAATTCATTCTATATCCTGAATTCTAATGTCAGATATTGGTCATGTGTTTGTCCAACATTTGTGGATAATTTCTCCCAAATTGTGGATTGCATATCATTTATTTTGGTGAAGTCCAATTTATCATTTTTTCTTTGATGGTTATTGCATTTGGTGCATTTAAAAATTCTTGGGGATCCCCAAGTCACGATGACATTGTCCTGTGTTACTCTCTGAAAAGCTGAGGTCTGTGTCCGTGTGGGAAGCAGTCGGAGTCCATGCCTCTCTATGAATGGGCAGTTTTCCCAGCACCACTGTGGGAAAGGCTGTTCTTTCCGTCACTGGGTGGTTTTGATGCACCGAAGGGTCACAGGTTCAATTTCCAGTCAAGGGCATGTACCTGGGTCACAGGTTCCATACTACCCTGGTCAGGGCACGTGCAGGAGGCAACCAATTGATGTGTCTCCCTCACGTCATGTCTCTCTCTCTCTCTCCCCCTCTTTTTCCCCCTCCCTTCCACTCTCTAAAAATCAATGGGAAAAAATATCTTCGGGTGAGGATTAACCAAGCAAAAATAAATAAATAATATAAAAAATTATATGACCTTATAAATTATAGAATCTGTTTCTGCTCCCTTTTTTCTGTTTCTTCTATTTTTTTTTAATCTTATGCAAAACCATACTGTCTTGATTTTTGTTTCATAGTAATTTTTTAAGTCTGATAATGTAAGTCTTAAAATTCTTTCTTTTTATTCCCCAAAATTATGTTGGGTATTCTAAGTTCCTTGCATTTCTTTAAGCTTTAGAATCAGCTTGTCTATTTCTGAAAAATGGTATCTTAATATTGAGTCGTAAATCTGTGAGTGTATCTTTATTATTTAGATCCGTTTCATTGTTCTCAGCAGTAGTTTTCAACATAGAAGTTTTACACATCTTGTATTACATTTTTTTGTAATTGTTCATAAACTGAACAGTTTTTGTAGTTTTGTGTCCCACTTGATTGCTGCTTGTACGTGAAAGTGTAGTTGATTTTTGTGTACATGACTTGTGTCCTGCCACCTTGCTGAATGTGTGTCTTAGTTTAGTCCTTGTTCTGTGTCTTGCTGGTGATTTTCTACATAAACAGTCATATACAGACTTCTTCCTTCTTCCCTGATATCTGTGCTGCTCCTTTTGCTTTATTGCAGCGGCTGAGGTCTCCAGTGCAGTGCGGAACGACATGGTGAGGTGGGCGCCTTCCTGGTCCAGAGCATTGTCTTTGTGGCCGTGAAGTGTGATGCTAGTGGTGCATTGTTCATAAATGTCCATTATCAAATAGTTTACTTCTGTTCTGCATTTTCTGATGGTGTTGAATTTCTTTTTCATCAAATGTTTTTGCATCTATTGAAATAATCATGATTTTACTCTTTATTAATATAATAGGATGAACTCCATTGATTAGTGTTTGGATAATAAACATTGCATTCTTGATATACTAGAATGCCTCATTTAATCTATATCATAAAAGGCCTGGGGTTATGACGCCATAATGGTGGAATGACCAAACAACTGGTCCCCGGGAGGTGCTGGAGCACCTCGGGTCCTCCCCTGGCCCTTCCCACCAACACCCCCCCGCCCCCGGGGTCACCAGCAGCGTTAACGGAGTACTGTGGGGTGCTGGCAGCATCCCCAGAGCATCGCGGGGAGCCAGCAGCGTCCGCAGAGTGTGCTAGGCGTCACAGGGCGTAGTGTCAGCAGCTTCCGTGGAGCGTGTGATGCAGGGCGGCAGACATGGCCCTGATGGCAGGCTAGGCCTAGGGGACCCTACATGTGCACTATCTAATAGTGCACTGGGCCTCTAGTCATGATATATTATCTCGTATATATTCCTAGATTCAGTTTGCTGGTATTTGTAAGGGTTTTGATGTCTTCGCTCATGAGGGATATTGGTTTATACTTTTACTAGAGAAAAATTTGTGCACTGGGGTGGGGGGTGTCCCTCAGCCCAGCCTGTACCCTCTTCAACCTGGGACCCCTTGGGGGGTGTCAGACTGCCAGTTTAGGCCTGATCCCGGGCAGTCAGACATCTCTCTTACAGTCCAGGACTGCTGGCTCCCAACCACTCGCCTGCCTGCCTGTCTGATTGCGCCTCACCGCTTCTGCCTGCCAGCCTGATCACCCCCTAACCACTCCCCTGCCAGCCTGATCGACGCCTAACTACTCCCCTGCCAGCCCAATTGCCCCCAACTGCCCTCCCCTGCCAGCCCGGTAACCCCCACTTGGCCCTCCCCTGCCGGCCTGGTCGCCCACAACTGCCCTCCCCTGCTGGCTTGTTGGCCCCTAATTGCCCTCCCCTGCTGGCCTGATCACCCACAACTACCCTTCCCTGCTGGCCATCTTTGACCACATGAAAGCGGCCATCTTGTGTGTTGGAGTGATGGTCAGTTTTCATATTACCTCTTTATTATATAGGACTAGAGGCCCGGTGCACGAAATCTGTGCACAGGCCGGGGGGGGGAGGGGCGGCATGTGTCCCTCAGCCCAGCCTGCACCCTTTCCAATCTGGGATTCCTCAAGGGATGTCCGACTGCCCATTTAGGCCCTATCCCTCTCACAGTCCAGGACTGCTGACTCCCAACTATTTGCCTGCCTGCCTGCCTGATTGCCCCTAACCGCTTCTGCCTGCCAGCCTGATCACCCCCTAACCATTCCCCTGCCAACCTGATTGACACCTAACTGCTCCCTTGCCGGACTGATTGCCCCTAATTGCCCTCCCCTGCCAGCCTGGTCTCCGCCAACTGCCCTCCCCTGCAGACCTGGTCCCCCCAACTGCCCTCTCCTGGTCTCCCACTACTGCCCTCCCCTGCAGGCCTGGTCGCCCCCAACTGCCCTCCCCTGCAAGCCTGGCCCCCCCCCAACTGTCCTCCCCTGCAAACCTGGTCTCCCCCAATTGCCCTCCTCTGTCACCCCTAACTGCCCTCCCCTGCAGGCCTGATTGTCCCCAACTGCCCTCCCTTGCAGGCCTGGTTCCCCCAAACTCTCCCCTGCAGGCCTGATCTCCCCCAACTGCCCTCCTCTGCCGGCTCAGTCCACCCCTAACTGCCCTCCCCTATTGGCCTGATTGCCCACAACTGGCGGCCATCTTTGACCACATGGGGGTGGCCATCTTGTGTGTTGGAGTGACGGTCAATTTGCATATTACTCTTCTATTAGAAAGGATGGTAGAGTCTTTGGTTTTCATGTTTGGGATAAACTGCCTAGTAAATGAGGTGAGAACTGTTCCTCTTGCTCTGTTTTCTACGTGTTTGTAAGACTGGAATTATTTCTCCCCTCAATGTTCAATAGGGCTCACCAGTGAAATCACCTGGGCCTGGGAGGTTCTTAATAATGAATTCAATGTTTTACATAATTCAAAGGCAACTCTTTTTTTTTTTTTTTTGTCTTGGTCAGTTTAGCTTGGTGTTTTATTGATTTCTACAGAGATCAGCTTTGTTCATTTTATCTACTTTCCCCCACAATATCAACTTCTATGTTTTATTTTGTCTTTTACTTACTTTTAATTTACTCCTCTTTTCCTAGCTTCTTAATGTAAAATGCTTAGGTTATTGATTTTGCACATGTTCTAACTTAATCATTCAAAGTGTAAATACTCCTTTAAAGACTGCATTAGCCACATTCGACAAGTGTCTCCTTTACTTCTATTTTTCTCAGAGAGCACATTCCGGGCAGTTTCCATCTAGATTCCCTAGCCCAGCAGGCCTGTCTCGGTGGCTGTCATCTGGGCCTCGAGCAGGGCGTGTGCCTGCAGCTGTGGCCTCAGGCTGGGAGCTGCGCAGCACTTCCAGCGGACTCCTGGCTTGCTCACTGGTTTTCGGTTCTGTCAGTTGCATGCAAGATGTTCAAACGTCCAACTATGACTTGGATTTGCCTGTTTCCCTTCAACTTTCTTAATATTTCCTCTTGGTTTTCAGCACTTCAGCTGCATTGTGCTTAAGGATGGGTTTCTTCATGTCTGTCTTGCTGACGGTTTGTTTCTCTGAGCATTTAAATTCAATGTACGGGAACTTGTGGGCCTTATTTCTTCAACTCTTTTTCTGTCCCATTCTCTCTCCTCTCTTTATCCCGAGTCCACATGATCATTGCTGCTGTCCCACGATTTCCTGAGACTGGACATCCTATTAACTTTACTCCTCGGTATTCTTCATACTGAATAATTTCCACTGTGCCATCTTCAAGGTCACTTATTCTTTCGTTTGTCACCTCATTCTTCTGTGAAGCCCAGCCAGGGAATTTTTACTTTGGACGATGTACTTTTCTGATGTGAAATTTCCTCTTTTTAAAAATAATTTCTTTTTCTCTGCTGAGCTTTTTCTCTCTGTTCATGACGAGGATACTTTTTAGGCCACTGAGCACAATCAGGTCTCCCTCCACTGCCCGTCTGTTCTCCTGGGAGTAGTGAGGCTGGCTGCTGCTCTTGGGGTGGGTGCTGCTGGGTTCATTCTGGATATTGTGATGTTACACTGTGGAGACGTGATGCCCCTAGTAGCCTCCAGGGTCCCTGTTTTTTCCTTGAACTGTGTCACTTTGTCTCTTGGGCTGCTTACTGTTGTCCTTCACTTGCCATCTCTGTGCTGTCCTCTGATTGTACAGACCCCAAAGCCTGACATTTTCACCTGAGTTTTGGACTTCTGCACAGCACTCACTGGGATACATCCTCACCCTGCACAGCACTCACTGGGCCACGTCCTCACCCCTGCACAGCACTCACTGGGATACATCCTAACCCTGTACAGCACTCACTGGGCCACGTCCTCACCCCTGCACAGCACTCACTGGTCCACGTCCTCACCCCTGCACAGCGCTCACTGGGATACATCCTCACCCCTGCACAGCGCTCACTGGGCCACGTCCTCACCCCTACACAGCACTCACTGGGCCACGTCCTCACCCCTGCACAGCACTTACTGGGCCACGTCCTCACCCCTGCACAGCGCTCACTGGCCACGTCCTCACCCCTGCACAGTGCTCACTGGGCCACATCCTCACCCCTGCACAGCGCTCACTGGCCACGTCCTCAGGTTAAAACCACAGAGACAGAAGTACCACGTCTAGTTATTTTCCCGTGTATCAACAACTCTAGAATAAGCCTGTATTTGTCCATTTCTCAGGGCTTACAAGTAGTTTCTGTTTGCTGTTTTGTTTTTATTTTCCCCAGAGTTTATAATTGTTACCTTGAGAGAGTCCATCCATAGGAGCTTACTTGTCCACATCAGAAGCTGATTCCCCATGTTTAATTCCAAGCTTTCTGACTTTATAAACCCTTGATCTTGTAAGAGCCCATCGTAGTTAAGGAGATTTCAAATTTTAGTCTTTTATACTGAACCGAGCTTTGTTTGTTTTTTATTCTAGACTTCTAGTTCTTTAATAGATAATGTTCCCGAGAAAGACCTGATGCTGAAAAGAGACATGGATATAACTTCTGAAAGTGACTATGGACACAGAAAAGAATGCAGTAGAAAAATTCCTCGAAGATCGAAAATCCCATATTATTCCAAAGCAATTCAGACTATTAAGCACTACAACAAAAACAACAGCCCTTCCATAAGGTACTTGTTTCTGATTTAGAAATTCAGATGAGGCCCACACAAGTTACTACTGCGCTTCCACATTAAAGCTCTACTTTCCTAACGGCAGCCACAGGGCTCTCAGCCTTGCCACTCAGACTTGCTCTGTGCATCCATGTGCATTTATACAGAACCACCCTTTCTCTGGGATAGAGTGTCCTTCACTTGTGAAAAATATAAACACTGCACATTCTATGGGTTATTTTCTGTTCCATTCTTTGCAGTTACAGTCGTAAAATGAAGCAGCCTTTCTTTAAAGACTTATATGTATGTTCCTCTCTGGCAAACTGTAGCCAACTGGAAGAGGTTGAGGAGCCGAGGACTGAGCTGATTAAAGTGAACATGAGTTGCCCAGAGGACACCTACCGGGTAGGGAAAAAGACTTAGGAGAAATGCATGCAAATGACCTTGGTTTTAAATACAGGGAGTCCCAGAAAAATAGCGCATGTTTTTATTAGAGTGATGGAAATTAGTTTATTTTTTCTTCCTGGTTTCCAGATGTTGTGTGATGTTATTATTTGTGTAATTTTTGAGGGAAGGGCAATTGCACCCTGAAATCAGATTCCAGTGAGACTCTGTATTAAGTTTCCTGTGGAGAAGAAGGCCTGTCTAAATGTTCACGTTCTTATTCCCGGCAGTGCTTCCTAACTTCTGGCTCTCAGACACCCACGTGTCTAAGCAGATCTGGGGCTTTGCAGGGAAGTCTGCCTTAGACACACCACAGGCGTGCTAATTCAGGGTTTTCAGGGACTCTCCGGAAACCCAGTTAGGGGCCCGTGGATCCCAGATTAAGAGGCATTTAAGAATTTTAAAATTCTTAAATATTTGCCAGAATCATTCTCATGTTGTTAAGAATTTTTGTGGACTGATTTATTTATAGCTTCATTAACTTGGCCTTATTTTACTTGTGAAGTTCTGGTTTTGATTGTGATGTCACTGTTCTTCCAATAATATAATTGCTTTTTAAACTGTTTCACACCTATCATGCTATTGGTTTTTTCCTCTTATTTTCAAGTATAGAAGCTTTACTGTTGAGAGAAATAATAGTAATTGTCATGACAGTGCTGGCAGCTAACCTTTCCTGAGTGGTCATTACGTGCCTGGCACGGTCTGTACGCTTCACTTCTTTTGATTTGTTTAACCCTCCCCACAGCCCTCTGAATGAGATGCTGCTATTTCTATATTGTAAATGAGGAAATTGAGGCAGGATAACTTTCCCAAGTTCACACAACACTATTATTTTCTTTAAGATACTTGTCGAGCAGCTAGACCAAGAGAGAGAGAAGAGGTGGAAAGCTGAACAAGCTGAAAAGAAGCTCATGGATTATATTGATGAGCTGCATAAACATGCGAACGAAAAGAAAGACATCCACAGCCTGGCTCTGCTCACCACAGACAGGTAAGGGCTCGTCCCAGCGTGGAGCGTGAACTCGCAGCGGGAGCACCTCCATCTCAGCTAGCTGAAGTGCAGTCAGAGCCGTGTTGTGGCTAAAGCTTTCGTGCTTCAGCAGCTTGTGCAGAACAATGGATGCAGGCCGTTTATATGGGCTCAGCCAGAGGGTCAGGTAGATCGATGCACCTTCCGAGTGAGGACCAGCAAGAGCTCCTGGAAGGCACAGGCTGTACGCCTCCGTCCTGCTGGCAGGAGGGCTACACCCAGCAGTGCCTGAAACAAAGAGCTCAGCAAGCTTGCTGTTGAATGAAGTTCACACACAATGATGTTTCACTCATCCAAGAAGAATGCTGTGCCTTTTGGCACAGTGTTGGCTTCAGGGGTGGAAGGGGCATGGACTGTGATTTTCTGCCTTTTTTTAAACTAGTGAGAGTTTGAAACATACTGCAAATCTCCCTCTCCACTAAGACCTTTGATGTTGAACAGATTTTGTCTTTTTAAATGAGTAATATATGCATCTGATTTCTGTTTTAGGTTAAAGGAGATTATTTTTAAAGAGAGAAATTCCAAAGTGCAACTCGAAGTTATGGTTCACAAACTTCAAAACGAAATTAAGAAACTAACTATTGAATTAATTAAAGCGAGAGATCAGCAGGAGGATCACATCCGGCACCTGAGAGCCCTGGAGCGAGCGCTAGAGAAGATGGAGCGGCAGAAAGGGCAGCAGCAGGCGGCACAGGTATTTCTGTCCGGCCTGGCACCTGGCTCTGGCGGAAACAGCCCTGTTGTCCGGTGGACTCGGAGGTGCAGTGTGTGCAGATTACTGCCATGCGAGTTAGCTGGGGAGCTGCTGAATGGAGGCTCCTGCACTCACAGCTGTCGGAAGACTTGGTGGACTTGTTGCAGGTTGCGAGGCTTGTGTCCCAGAGCCAGGATGTAAGGCTCTTTGGGGCATCTGAAGGGTTTTTTTAATTGAATTTATTGGGGTGACATTGATTAATAAAATTCTATAGGTTTCAAGTGTTCAGTTCTGCAAAACATCATTTGTATATTTTTCTCTTAATCCCTTCATCTATTTCACCCAGGCCGGAAACCCCCCCTCTCCTCTGACAGCCACGCCAGTCTGTTCTCTGTCTCTGTGTGTCTTTTTTTATTTTGTTGCGAAGGTCTCTCACTTCACACTTTTTTATCTGGAGAGGTGAGCAGCAGACAGAGTGAGGGTCGCTGCTGCCAGGGCTGTCCCTGATGTGACCACAGCATCATCACCTAGGACCGTGGTCGGCAAACTGCGGCTGGTGAGCCACATGTGGCTCTTTGGCCCCTTGAGTGTGGCTCTTCCACAAAATACCATGGCCTGGGCGAGTCTATTTTGAAGTGTTGTTAGAAGAAGTTTAAGTTTAAAAAATTTGGCTCTCAAAAGAAATTTCAATCGTTGTACTGTTGATATTTGGCTCTGTTGACTAATGAGTTTGCCGACCACTGCCCTAGGACATTTTGAAAGTCAGTTTGGGCACGAGGTTCTATTTAGAAGGCACTTTTCCCCGGGGAACTGTCAAGGGAAGCAGGAGGTTGTTGTCTTAAGTGCGATAATTGTGTTTTCCCCAGATGCGGCTTATCGAAGAGGTGGAGCTCAAAGCGGCAGCTGCCGACCGAGAAATTAACTTGCTTCGAACTTCCCTTCAGCAAGAAAAGGAGCAGGTGCAGCAGCTTCACGAGCTCCTTGCCCTGAAGGAGCAAGAGCACAGGTAAACGCCGCTGGCGTGGCTCAGTGGTTGAGCATCGGCCTATGAACCAGGAGGTCACAGTTCAATTCTCAGTCAGGGCACGTGCTCGGGTTACAGGCCTGATCCCCAGTGTGTACAGGAGGCAGCTGATCAATGATTCTTTTTCATCATTAATGTTCTGATCACTCCCTTTCTGAAATCAATAAAAATATATTAATAAAAAAAGAGCACAGGTAAATGAAAGCACACCAGGCAGTGGGGACAGTCAAGCAAAGGAAAGAAGCTGCTTAGTTCCCCTCCCCGCCTCTTCCTTCCCCTCCACACACAGCAGCCAGGACTGGGCAGTGGGAGGCTGGTTGCAGAGCCCATGGGAGGGGCAGCTTGTGTATGTGGTAGGGTCCCCTCCTAGTGCGGTGGCAGCTCACAGACACAGGCGACTTACTGAGGTGTGGGTACTTACCTGGCAGCTGCGCCTGCATTTCTGCAAACCCAACCTAAAGTTGGTCATTGGCATGTGCAAAAAACTTTTATTGGATCTCCAAGTGACAGCATGCTCACTTACTGGATCTTTACTCCTGTGGAGCAGGTGCTAACAAACCTTTCCTTCCAAGGGCCAGATAGAAAAGATTCCAGCCCAGCTGGTGTGCACAGTGCTTAAGTGTAGACCCAGGAACAATTCCTGGTCAGGGCGCATGCCCAGATTGTCAGCTCCATCCCTGGTGGGGGAGAGGGGCATGCAGGAGGCAGTCCATGTTTCTTATCTATGTTTCCATCTCTATCCTGCTTTCTTCCTCTCTCTTTAAAAAATCAATAGAAACCTACCAATAAGAAAAGAAAGGCTTCGCAGGCCACACCTAACTGCCTTTCCTGCAGTCAGGACTTAAACCAGTGGGCGTGGCCGTGTCCCAGTAAAAGTTTGTTTACAGAAGAGGGTGGCAGGCCAGTGGATCCCTGGGCCTCAGCACACCGCCCTGCTCTGAGTCCCCAGCAATGGGAACACTTTCGGCTGCTTGTCTCCAGCTGCCCCAGCCAATTCCATGGTGTCATGTAGAAATGATGCTCACGGGGGATTGGCATCCTCCGTGTGGGCAGGACAGCTATAAAAGATTGGAGGAAAACAAAAAAATCTAAAAATCTGTACTTAGTTTCCTTTACATATCTTTTTTTAACATCTTGTTCTAGTTTAAAGAAACCCAGACTGGAAATAGTGGATTTTGTATTATAGCTTGGTTTCTTCAAGAAAAATAGTGGTGAACTCAAAGGAATGAGCTCACATTTAAAGAAAAAAACTGGCCTTATATCAAAAGATTGGTGAATAATTTCACAGTTTAACTGTGTGTTTTTTTCTCTTAACCAACCACTAGTACCAGTCAGGCTGTGTTTATTGTATGTCAGAGACTCAGCCAGAGCAGGAGTCACAGGGAGGGAGAGCTGCAGGTGCATCTAGGAGCCCTGGCACCGTCCAGTGGTCCTGAATGTCTTGGGCACTTAGACCAGGGACATGCCTTTGATCCCATCCACTGAGCAGTCATGGAAAACTCATTCCTTCTCTGTCCTGTCACAGTTTCTGTGTTTGAAGGTAGGGAGCTCATCTTAGGTGACAGTTAGGGAATATATAATCTATATATATAAAAAACAGAGACAGGAAAGCCGTAATGACCTGAACGACTAGTCGCTATGATGCCCACTACAACCAGCAAACCAGCCCGATCGGGGGGTGAGGTGGGGCCAGCTGGCCAACCTCCCTTGGCCCCTCTCCCTGGCCAGTCCCACCCCGATTGACCCCCCACCCCAATAGGGGGTGGGACTGGCTGGCCAACCTCCTGCAGCCCCTCCCCCTGTCCAGCCTCACCCACAATGGGCCCCCACCACCCCGATCAACCCTCGGCCCCTCCCCCCAGCCAGTTTCACCCATGATCAGCCCCCCCACTCCAATCCGGCAGGGCTGGCCGGTCAACCTCCCACGGCCCCTCCCCCACGGCTGACCCCAAATCGTCCCCGAATCCCAGTCGGGGGCAGGGCCCACTGACCATTGCCCACGGCCCCTCCTCGCTGGCCTGGCCCTGCTTGGGCCCTGATTGGGGTGGGCTGGCCAGCCAGCCTCTCACCATCTCCTCCCATCAGGCCTGGCCCCGATCCACCCTGATTGGGGCCGGGCTGGCTGGACCCCACCCGTGCACAAATTTGTGCAATGGGCCTCTAGTCCTATATAATACAGAGCTAATATGCTAATTAGACCAAACAGCAGAACGACCATCAGACAACCTTCCAGACAAAGCCGGGGCTGTGAAGGCCAGCTGGGACTGCAAGGGCTGAGCCCCTTGCATGAATTTCGTGCATTGGGCCTCTAGTATTTAATAAACTTGAAAGTTTTTCTTTCCAGGGGAACAGCATCCTGTAAGTTTTGTTTGTTTTCCATTCCAGGAAAGAACTTGAAACAAGGACGTTTTTTAGTGATGCTGAGTTCCAAGAAGCCATAGCCAAGGAAGTGGCAAAAGAAGAGGTAAAGCATGAGCAAGAGATCAAAGGATACCAAGAAAAAATCGACACATTAAGTCAGCAGTACCTGGATTTAGAGAATGAATTTCGTATTGCTTTAACTCTCGAAGCCAGAAGATTTAAAGATGTAAGAATTGGCATATAGGTTCCTATTGAAAACAGAACCAGCCAGATATGGGGTGATAAGAGGACCCCACTTTAGAGTTGTAGCTCTGTGGACATGTTGGCCATATGGCCTTAAGCAGATCACTTGAATTCCTAGAGTCGTAGCATCTGCCCTGAGATAACCACTCCTCTCCATGCTGTTGCCAAAGCCCAGTCAGATGGTGGTGGTCAGGTGCAGAGCGTGGGGACACCTGGGTTCTCCCTGTGGCTGTAGGGCCGAGATTGCAGCCAGGCCTCGGCCTCTGCCACGTGTTGAGTGCAGCCATGCTCCGTGTGGCACACGGCAGCACTGAGTGCTGTGATTACATTATTTTGCTAAACCTCTTGAGATTCTAAACATGAAAGAAGAGCCCTAGCTAGTTTGGCTCAGTGGATAGAGCGTCGACCTGCGAACTGAAGAGTCCAGGGTTCGATCCAGTCAAGGGCACATGCCCAGGTTCCAGGCTTAATCCCCAGTAGGGGGTGTGCAGGAGGCAGCTGATCAATGATTCTCATCATTGATGTTTCTCTTTTTCCCTCTCCCTTTTTGAAATCAATAAAAAAATATATATTTAAATAAACATGAAAGAAATAAGTTGTTGCCAGAAACAAATATTTTCTAAATATTTGGAGAACTGCTATTTATAATGCAATTTTGAAATATAGGTTAAAGATGGTTTTGAAAGTGTTACAACTGAGTTAGCAAAGAGCAAGCATGCTCTTGTTTGGGCCCAACGGAAAGAAAACGAGTCTTCCTCTTTAATTAAAGATCTGGCCTGCATGGTGAAGGAGCAAAAGACAAAGCTTGCCGAAGTCTCCAAACTGAAACACGAAACAGCAACAAACTTGCAGGTAAATCATTGTAACACTGTATTCTCCTGTTTGTTTGTTAGGTCATTTTCCCAAGTGCCTGCAATGATTGTAGGAAGTGCACAATGTTGAACTTTTAATAATACTAATTATGTGCTTGACGTGTATGAAAAGTAATAGAACTGGAGGTTAACTGATTTCCCAGCGTGTACTGCATACCTAAGAGAGTGTTTAAGTATGAGTGAGTTAACTAGGAAATTACTAAGTAGCTAGTACACAGTTGCACAGTGAGAGAAGAAGTTGTGGGTGATGCTCAAATTGTTGAGGTTTGGGAACTAGCATGTGGGTTGGTGGTACTAACTTTTGTAGTAGTGGTTTTTTAGACATCCCCACCACACATAATCTAAATTAATTTCTGTTTGTTGCCATTTTAAACATGAGGGATATTTTGCCAAGAGAACTTCCTTTCTGCAAGTGACCTCTGGGCCAGCGGTTGCCAACTGGTAGTCTGTGGACCACTGGTGGTCCGTGAGGTCCGAAAGGTTGGCGACCACTGCTTTAGGCTACTGATATAAATGCTGAGAAACTTTGAGTATTACAGGTGTGGTTGCTCTTAGGGTGTTAGAATAAAATTCAGAGTGTTTGAAGGAGTGGCCTCTTATATTTTACTTCATTTATCTTTAGTTAATAAAACTGAAACTTCTTCTGATGTAAAATTGAGGAACATTTACTTGGTGTTTGCTTAAATAACATGTTTCTTACTATAAAATGCAAAAAAGCAGGAATAAGAGCATTGACGTATAACAGCTGCGTTGCATTTTCCCATGTCTGGGGAGTATACAGAATCAGATCAGCACCCTTGAACTCCTGATCGAAGATGACAAACAGAAGAGCATCCAGATCGAGCTGCTCAAGCACGAGAAAGTCCAGCTGATTGCCGAGCTCGCGGCCAGGGAGTCACTAATTTACGGTCTCAGGACAGAGAGAAAAGTGTGGGGCCAGGAGCTGGCACAACAGGGTAAAAGTCTCACATTTCAAAGGGAAACGAGCCCATTTTTCTAAAGGAGCAAATCTGCATATAGGAAGGGCTTCCCTGTCCCAAGACCCAGGGTCAGGCCCCCTCCACCACCTCCTGGAAACAGGAAGTGGCTTACTGTACCAGTTGCCACTCTTGAGACCTGGTTGGCTTTCCTCCTGCTGGTGTAACTGGGTTACTTTTCTCACCAGGCCTGTCTTTCTCGTGCTGCCGCTGAATTAAGTTGTTGAAAACATTTCTTTCTCATACAGTAATTTTACATGATTTCGTACAGATGCAGCATTCAGTTCTTCTCTAAATGTTGCTAACAGTTATTTTGTTACACATGGAGACATGCTAGTGGTGCATGGATGAAAACCACCATCTGCTTAGGTTAACCTACCTCAGTCCATGCCAATCGAAATCTGCCCAGTGGAGGTGGCTGTAGGGCACCACATTCGCTCCGTGGGTGTGAGCTCTAACAGAGCGTGGCTCACCTGTCATTCTACATGGGGGTATCGTATCACGCGTGGTCTGGCTGTTCGTGTGCCATATCCTGACCAGTTAGATGGGACCGCCTGTCACTTGTTCTCCAATTGTGGCTTAAGGTTTCAAACAGCACGGGGCTGAGATGCCTTTTGTTTCTGGACCTTTCTTCATACTGTGTGCTGTTGTAGCTCTCATTTCTTTAGCCAGCTTTCCTTTGTACTCATGTTATACATTGTGAAATTCGATGTTCATAAAAGACAAATCCTACGGTCTCCTGAAATTTGCCTCTGGTGGTGTTTGGTTCCCAGGATCTTGTCTGGCCCAGGATCGCGGGAAACTGGAGGCACAGATCGAAAGTTTATGCAAAGAGAACGAGTCTCTGCGGAAGACGAATGAGCAAGATAGTGACACGCTGCGGATTAAGTGCAAAATCATAGAGGACCAAACCGAGACCATCGGAAAATTAAAAGCTGTGAGTTTGGCGTTTTATTTTGGGAAGACCACATATGGCAGGTTTGAGAATCTGTGGATCAGAGTAGAGTATCCAATAAATGTTTTGTCTGTGTGAGTCCCAACTGTTGTGGCATTTAAGACAGGTTATCATGTGTTCCCTTTTCCAATATTTCCCCCTTTGCTTTTAAAAGTGATATGTGGCATTCATGCATTGACTTGAAATTACATTTACTTCAAAGTTTTATGAAGAATGTTCTTACTGCCCTTTGAAATAACTAGAAACAGTGTTGATGAAGGGTTAGGAACCATTAAAAAATGAACGTTTTAGATGTTTAAAATATCCTTTCAAGCATTGCTTAATCTCTTTCAATATTGCTCTCACTTCTCAAACTTATGACAAACCTCCTCCTATAGTAAAGGTATACGACTAGATGCAGGGTCATGCTTGTCCCAAGGCCACCGTGTGCCCGTTGTACCTACCCTCCTCTTCCTTGGGCCCAGCTGAGAGATGCTAACAGAGTCACTTATTTCAATATGTGGAAGTTTTCCAGAGAAATTTTCTGAAGATTGTCTTGAGCACTAAAGCAAACTTAAATTCCAAAATTTTCTTCTTAAACTGTAAAAATAACTGAAAAGGGAGTTTTTATTTTTAAATATATTTTGATTGAATTCAGAGAGAGGAAGGGAGAGGAAGAGACAGAAACATCAATGATGAGAGAGAATCATTGATCGGCTGCCTCCTGCACACCCCCTATTGGGGATCGAGCCCACAACCTGGGCATGTGCCCTGCCCAGGAATCGAACCATGACCTCCTAGGTCATGGGTTGACACTCAATCACTGAGCCACACCAGCTGGGTGAAAAGGTGTTTTTAAAGAAACTTTTAAATGGGATTATCACCCATAAAGTTAGGAACTCAATCTTTAGAGAGTTTATAATTACTTAATATTTTATTTTCTTTCCTTAGTCATTTTTAAGAAACTTCTTAATTTCATCAAGTACAGAAAATGAAGAACCCTGTTCACTCCCATGTTGCTTTCTCCATAGCTAGATGTGGGTGTGGCTACTTGAATTGTATTCTTGAACAGCGATATTGGTGTTCTCTCAATTAAAACTGTGGTCTCAGTATATCCTAGAATTTCATATCTTTCATACATGCCAAGTTGCACTGATAGGTACTGAGATGTTTTAGCAGTAAGGTGTTTTTCCTGTTTTAAAAATCTAGCCAAGCTTACTGTCTTTTGAATAAGGTAAATAAAATTCAGAAAGACTAGTTGTTTGCACTTAAATTTCACAAGGCAAAGCAGGTGATACTTGGTATAGTCAGTCATTGTGTTTGACTTAACCACACAGTCAGACCGGTGCCTCCTCAACCTGAGGACATACAGAGGTAGCTGGGCAGAGGTTCTTCAGCCGTAAAGTCAACCTAACTGATAACTTAAGGGGCAATGACTTAAAATGCACATTTTGGAGTTTGATGTTTTCATCTGAGTAGATTCTCTAGTTAGCTTCTGACTATGGAAGTTTGAAATTCTTTAAAATGCTGCTTCCTCGTGTTATTTCGGTACTTTTCAGTATACCTGGATCACCAGACCCTGGTGCTGCAGTGCTATTCTGATTGTTAAGAGGGTTATTTCATAAGACTTTTTCATGGCTTCTGTGGGTTCTTGATAATGTGTGTCAAGGCTGCCCACGCCTAAGTACTTCAGGGAGACGTGGGAGGAAATAAAACAGTTCATGGCTTATGTGGACGTTAGTCAAGACTACCTGACTGCCTTTGCTTAGAGTTGTTAGCTCTGTCACACCCTGAAGAGCTGCACCATGTTCTGTATGACCCTGAGAATCCCCCTCAATTAGGCTTGTCCAGCATTTGACCATGTTTGTCCCAAGAGGAATGAGAGGCAAGTGGGGCAGGGAGAATCGTGCAAAAATAATTCCCTCTTCCACACTCGCACCCGCACCCAGTGCTGGTGCAGCACCTGCAGACATTGCACATTGCACATGCCTCAGGCGGGTTGACCCTCCAGGTGCCTGACTGACAGCACAGAAAACACAGTAAAAGGCCACCTCAGTCTGGGGGATGTGAGGTCTGTTTGCACGTGACATTTCAGTAATGAAATTGGACATTATTTAAAGTGTGTGCGCAGTAGAAATGTTTTAATCCAGTGAGCATCAGTCTTTGCTGTATCCCTGTCAGGCACCTACAGTTTTCTTTCTTTCTGCCCTGAGAATATATTCACTAACTTCGTGAAATAAAAAGTGTGAGTAGGACAGAAATTTTCCCTCTTAATAGCCCCTAAACAATAGTCTGTATATCTTTTCTAAAACACTTATTGAACTTTGAATTCATTTTTGTAGTTTTTAAAATAATTTAAAACCATACCTATTTAATTAGGAAATGAGACATCTAGGATTAATAAAGTACTTTATTATTTTCTTGAAGTGTTTACAGGAAAGAGAGGAACAAATCAAAATATTACAAGAAAACATCTGTGAAATACAGAAATGTACTCAAGAACAACTTGACGAAAAATCTTCGCAACTGGATGACATAATTGAGAAACTAGAAAGACACAATGAAAGAAAAGCAAAACTAAAACAGCAGTTGCAAGTAAAGGAATTAGAACTTGAAGAAATTAGAAAAGCTTACAGGTATTCTTTGGTGTTTCCAGCTGAGAAGTAAACTGTGGCTTAATAACTTGTCTGACCAATTCTGTCTCTAACATTCCCTCTTCTCCTGTCAGTACCCTTAATCAGAAGTGGCATGATAAAGGGGAGCTCCTCAGTAATCTGGAAATGCAAGTAAAGGAAGTGAAGAAGACATTCGAGAACAAGGAAAGGAAGCTGAAAGCGGAAAGAGACCAAAGTGTTGAACTACAAAAGTAAGCATGAAGCCCTCAGGCACCGGGGCCCTCTGGGAATGGGGAGGGGCCAGATGGGAGGAAAGATGAGGGGAAGCTAAAAACATATTGGATGAAGTTATTTGCCAAATATTTGATTTCCATTCCATTATTCCATCTATAAAGTAGGTATGAGTTCCCTCTTCTGTGGTTGTGAGCTTTAAGTCTATGTCTGTTGTCTGTGTGTTGTGCGGAAGTGCAGTACCTGACACATGGTAATTACTGTACGCATATTGGTCTTATTACTGCGCTTATTGTTTCATGCTGTCTTCCTGAAAGCAGCCAGTGTTTGGCTGTTGCGTATGGCCCTCCAAGGAGTAAGTTGTCTGGGGCTCTGGGCCAGAGAAGCCAGAGCTCATTTCAAAGGGGGAGGAAGCTGTTCCTGGGGCCACTTGTGTGGGTTTTATAAGTGCTCTAGAGGAAAATGCGGGTTTTGCCTGTGAACTGTAACTCGGCCTGCTACAATAGTTTATAAAGCTGACAGCTAAAAACTATGTAGTGCAGTTTAGTGCCTGTCGAGATAGAGAGGTGTAGACATTACGCACAGACTCCCATAATGGTAATTGCATTCCGGGTCTCCTGGTGTTTTCACTCCCTAAGATTTGTTATCCTCTGCAGAAAGATTTGACTGACAGCAGCATCTGCTGATAGCCCTATTGCACTGTGCTTTCACAGATATCCAGGGTCCTTGGCTCAGAGCCAATAGCAGAAAAGTGTTCATTGTGGACTTTTTAAACAAAGTCACTCATATCCTATATAATAAAAGGGTTAATATGCAAATTGTCCCCACAGACAGGAGTTCGACCAACCGGGAGTTAGACATACGCTGACCACCAGGGGGCAGTGGCAGCAGGCAGCTGGGGGAAGGGAGGCCCTGGCCGGCAGCCAACAGCCACTAGGGACCCTACCCGTGCACGAATTTCATGCACTGGGCCTTTAGTTTAATATAAAGGAAGTGGTGTTCTGCCTCTAAGAAACTTTTAGTACTAAACTTTTGTGAACACTAATGTGTTTATTAACCTAGGGCAGTGGTCAGCAAAGTCATTAGTCAACAGAGCCAAATATCAACAGTACAACAATTGAAATTTCTTTTGAGAGCCAAATTTTTTAAACTTCTTCTAACGCCACTTCTTCAAAATAGACTCGCCCAGGCCGTGGTATTTTGTGGAAAAGCCACACTCAAGGGGCCAAAGAGCCGCATGTGGCTCGCGAGCCATGGTTTACCGACGACTGACCTAGGGTATTATCTGTTAAGCATTAGCACAGGGAAGTCAGACACATCCTCCTATATAATAGAACCCTAATATGCAAATCGACTGAATGGTGGAACAACCAGTCGCTATGACCCACACTGACCACCAGGGGGCAGACGCTCAACGCAGGAGCTGCCCCCTGGTGGTCAGTGTGCTCCCACAGGGGGAGTGCTGCTCAGCCAGAAGCTGGGCTCATGGCTGGCAAGCGCAGCAGCCTCTGCTGCAGGAAGGTGGTAAAAAGTGAGGGGTCCCAGACTGCAAGAGGGATGTTTGACTACCGGCTTAGGCCTGAGCAGGCGGACATCCCTCAAGGGGTCCTGGACTGTGAAGGGCGCAGGCCGGGTTGAGGGACTCCCCACCCCAGTGCACGATTTTTGTGCCCTGGGCCTCTAGTCTATGTATAAATGTAAACCTGCCTATAGTATACGCTTCAGGTAAGTGTCACACTGCACATCCCTGGAGGAGGTGCAGCCCCTGGGAAGGCGCTTCCAGTCCCCTCCCACAGACGCAGGGCTGGAGACCAGAACAGGAGCTCAGAAGCGAAACTCACAAATGGGCGTGAGGATCCCTGCCCTGTGCTGCTGGCTGATTCTGCTGGAGGGCGAGCTGCTTGTAGCTGGAGTTCGGAGATGGAGAGCCCTTTGCTACTATGTGCCCATTGAAATATGAATGTGAGAGCTGCCATCTCTGAAGAAAAAGTATCCTAACTTTTATACACACCGAGATGCGGGTCTTGTCTTCTGTTTCAGGGATGCTGTGAAAAAGCTTTATTGTATGGATGATGCCTTTAAAAAACAAGTGGAGGCAATTGTTGAAGCTCATCACGCTGAAATAATACATCTGGAAAATGAAAAGCAAAAATATATTGATTCTGCAAATTTAAAGGTATTATCAATAAATTGCACTTGATTATCATAATTGAATTGTTGCAGCTAAATAAATTGAGACTGATAAAGAGAAAAGGCAGCATGATTTAATGACCAAATAGATATGAAGAATGTTGCCAAAACTATCATGAATCCAGGTCATAATGTTGGCAGGTTGTGGAATATAATTGCAGTGAAACCGAGGTTATGAGAGATCCTGGTGTGGACCTGCTCTGTGATCTCTGAGTGAAAGTCACCATCTCCCTAACCAGTCTCATAGCGAAGCCCCTTCTTGCACACGAGCAGGGTGAGGAGTGAGTATATTAACACAAGTCATCATTACCTTGAGAAAGTTCTCGAAAAGTAGTCTTTTATTGTTAATTAGGGCTCAGGACTATCACATTTGTCATGTTACTATCATTGACAAAGGAGCTTTTAATAATACACATGCATGAGCTTTCCCCTGAAATTTTCATCCCCAGTTTGGGGTCAGACCCTGGTGTTTTTCAAACTCAACAGGTGATTCTGATGAGATCTCTCTTGAGAATCTACTAACTGAGGGCAGTTGTGAATTCCATTTTTCCCTGATTTGGAGGTGGTGATAGGAAACAGGCGCAAGAGCCTGTCTCCCCCGCTCCCCCCCCACACACACACACGACGTTTTGTTTTCTGAGGTTTTGGTTACATGCATTCAATTGTCCGAAATATTAAATAGAAAATTCCAAAAATAATTCGTAAGTCTTAAATTGCACACCATTCTGAGTTGCGTGATGAAATCCGCCCTCCCTGTCCTGCCCTGGACGTGAATCATCTCGGATGTGAATCGTCCCGTTGTCCAGTGCCTCCTTGCTGCATGTGCTCCCACCCGTTAGTCATTCGGTAGCCACCTTGGTGATCAGATCGACTGTCGTGGTATCGCAGTGCTTGTCTTCAAGTAACATTTATTTTACTTGATAACGGCCCCAAAGCGCAAGAGGT
This sequence comes from Corynorhinus townsendii, assembly GCA_026230045.1. Classification (NCBI taxonomy): domain Eukaryota; kingdom Metazoa; phylum Chordata; class Mammalia; order Chiroptera; family Vespertilionidae; genus Corynorhinus; species Corynorhinus townsendii. The sequence continues at coordinate 4,193,184 of JAPDVU010000010.1, read as the reverse complement.
AGTGATGCTGGCAACTCGGACATGCCAAAGAGAAGCCGTAAAGCGCTTCCTTTAAGAGGAAAGGTGAACATTCTGGACTTAATAAGGAAAGGAAAAAATCGTATGCTGAGGTTGCTAAAATCTACAGTAAGAACGAATCTTCTATCATGAAATTGGGAAGAAGGAAATTTCTGCTAGTTTTGCTGTTGTACCTCAAACTGCAAAAGTAACAGCCTCAGAGCGTGGTAAGTGCTTAGATAAGATGGAAAAGGCTTTAAATTTGTGGGTGGAAGATACGGACAGAAAACGTGTTCCAATGGATGGCAGCATCCTGCTCAAAAAGCACTGAGCCTGTGTGTGAGGACTTCTGCAGCCCCTGAAACCAGGCCACTCACTGCAAGTGGGGGTGGCTGCAGATCCAGGGACAGGCGTGGCATTCATTGTACAGCTCACCTCACCTCGGGAACAGGGTCAGTGCCATGCAGTGAGATGTCCTGGGAGATGACAGCACATGACTCTTACTATAGTCTATTGCTCTAGACACTCTGTTTGGTTGTTAATCTCTTGCTGTGCCTATTTTATGAGTTAAGCTTTATCATAGATATGTGTGTGCCGGAAAACCGGAACATATAGGAAGTTTGGTTCTATCTGTGGTTTCAGGGTCTTGAGACATATCCCCACAGATAGGGGGAGACTCTCTTCTGTACAATGGGAGACTCAGAAATCAGCAGCTAGAAAGAGCCCGACCAGAGAAAGTGACAGGAATCCTCTGTATCGTTCTAGTCAATGTTGTGTGATTAGTGGACATGACTCTTGGGAACCTGTGAAGAGAGACGGATGAGGGCTTTGGAAATCATCACAATGAATAAGCAAATACGACTTGTTCAGAACTTAGTTCTATATTTCATGTCAAATCAACAGATTTTTCAGATGTTTTATTTAAGATCCGCTGAGTGTTTGGCAAGGTACATCAGGTACCAAGTCAAGTATCAGGATAGGCCCTTCCTTACTTGGCTGAAAGGAAAATGCCGAGTTCTGTTTCAGACCTCCCACCAATACCACATAAAATTAAAGTGATAGATCTGTTGAGGAGTTAAATAAATGGTACCAGAACTTACATGTGAATCAAAAAAAAATGTGAGGTATCACAGAGAAATGATCATTTAAATTAGGAGAAATATTAACTTTCTGGGGGAGAGAGAGTAGGAAATCTATATTAGGAAGATTTATATTAATCTAGAGATTAGGAAGAGGGTTGGGCATAGTGATAGTCCTTTTGGGAGATCTGTATCATAGAAGAGAGAGTTTCAAGCAGAAATTAATAGTATCAATTACAGAGAACTCTGCAGGAAGCTGCCCATTGTCTTCACTAGCAGAGGTGTGGACAAGGAACCCAGAAGGCTGGTGACTTTTGAGCTCTGGCAAAGGTCAGGGCTGTACACCCACTGTTTAGTGGAGACAATGGTAGCTGAAGCAACTTCCCCACCAGACAGTCATGTAAATCCTTACTGATAAGATAGTCTGCCTGTTAGAGGAAATTACCTGCATAAGGACTATAGGTGTATCCCAAATTGAGTAAAAAGATGGCAAGGCCGGTGCTCAAGTGGAGTCCTTCCTCTTGAGCTGGGCTCCCACCTGGCCCCCCAATATTTCCAAATTATTGTTTCTTGTCTCGTCTCTTTCATTTGCGTGCGGCCCCTCTTCCAGAGCCTGAATCCTGAACCATGCGGGATGTGGGGAATTCACAGAACTCTACTGATTAAATGACCCCTCAAAACATGGCAATTTTTTCCAAACACTTTTTTAAAAATATGTTTTTATTGATTTTTAAAGAGAGGGGAAGGAGGATAGAGAGAAGCATCATTGATTGCCACCTCCTGCACGGCCCCTACTGGGGCTCTTAACCCCAGGCATGTGCTCTAACTGGGAATCAAATCGGTGACCTCTTGGTTCCTGGGTCGATGCTTAACCGCTAAGCCACACCAACTGGGCAAAGAAGGCAATTTATAACCACCAATAGCAACTGTAGAAATGCTGTTGAAACTATAGTAGATTATCATTGGGAAGGGAAGTTAGAAGTCCGTAAGGGCCTAGTGTTTAAGGTGAATGCACGACTCAGCACTCATGGCAGTACAGGACAGTGCAGACATGAAGCCAGAAGAATGCATGACTCAGCACTCATGGCAGCACAGGACAGTGCAGACATGAAGCCAGAAGAATGCATGACTCAGCACTCATGGCAGTACAGGACAGTACAGACATGAAGCCAGAAGACTGTTTCTGTCCACATGTGCTACTGAGAAGCTGCATGGCCTTCAACAAATTGTCTAAGCTCTAAAATAGAGTCTAAATAAATCACCATGTGTCCATCACCAGAACCTGTGAGAAATAGATACTATACATGTAAGTACTTTGTCTACAGCATAAACATTGTTTTCCCAATTAGTATTTGAACAAGTTTCCTTTACTCTCTGCTTTATATAAATATCGCAAAATGCACAAGAATAAATTTTTGACTTTTTTCTTTCAGAATGCATTTTAAAAATCTGTTTAAGAAATTTAAAAGTAAAATTTATATTCGATTTAGGTTCATCAAGTTGAAGAAGAAATGCGTGGACTTCTGCAAGAAAACTGCAAGAACAAAAAAGCACTAGAAGCAAAAATTAACCATCTTGCTTTTGCTCTAAACGAAATTCATCAAGTCTTGTGATGGTTCTGAGAACAAATTCAATTGAAATGGACCAGCAGACCAATTGTAAAAATGATTAAATATTGTAACAGTAGTAACTGCTATGACTTTGAAATGTCTCTTTCTACATAGTTCATTCTGATGATACTTTAAAAGACTTTTGAAAAAGTGTTTAATTGTATATGTAGGTTTTTATAATAAATTGTTGCTAATTATGTGTATTAGAAAAACCTATCAAAATAACTAGACTTAAGACACTTTGTTTCTGTGCTATCCATTCTTTGGTAATTACACTTTGCCTATACATATGTAAATGGAATTTAAGATTAGCCTTTGACTATATTAGGGAAGTTATTTTAATAGTTGTCATTGCCTTGTTGTATTGATGAAGAATTAATTATATTTCTTGGTTGTCCTTTAGTTTATGTAGCTCCATTCTTTCAAAATGCTCATACGAAGAGCCAAAAAGTACCTGGGATCTGTATGGTCAGAGATGTGGCACTCGAAAGAAAGCATGTTGCCATTTCCTCATCTATGACCCCTTTTTTATAATGCATATGACTCATTAAAGATTACATTTAAAGTTTATAAACATTGTCTGTTCCGGAGGAACACTATTGCTCCATCCTCATTTTTTCATTTCCCCTTTTAGTCACTGTATATATGAAGAGAATTCTTATTTTGCAACTGGAAACAGTTTTCATTTCATCCAGTCATTTATTACTGTATACCTTTTGTCATCTTTTATGTTCCTGTGTTTATAAAACAAAAACCTAAGTACTATCCTCCTCACTGTTTTTGAAAGAGAATATAATACTATGCTTTTAAGTAATAGCCAGTGACTTTTTAAAAGTTAAATGGGATAAGGAAAAATATAAATGCTTCTAAAAGAGAGGTCCATGTTTCATTTTAGGCAAGCTTCACACTGACATCTGTGGGACAGCATTGAACATACAAAGGTGTAATGGGAGTTGGAGAGGGGAGAGCATAGAAATATTTGGGAGAATAGTCGCTAAAAACTCCCTAAGTTTGATGAAAAAGATCAACTTACAGATCCAAGAACTTCCATAAAACCTAGGATAAACATGAAGAGAAACACATAGACACTTTATAGTCAAACTATTGGGAAAACCTTCAAAAGAAAATATGGTTTATCTCAGAGGAGCAGTATGATGAACAGTTGACTTCTCATGAGAAACAGTGGCGGCCAGAGGCAGTGAATGACATATTTGAAGTCTAGGAAGATAGGAATATCCAGCAAAACTGTCCTTCAAAATAAAGACAGAAAATGTATTGCCAGCCAAAACTAACCGAAAAGAAAGGCTGAAAGGAAATGGTATCAGACAGTAACTCAAGTCCACTGGGAGAGAAAGAATACTGGAAACAAGTGTAGGTACATTTTTATGGGATGAGGTATATTTTTCTTTAAATGGAAATTATGTAAGGCAGTTTTAACACTGATTTATAGCATATATGGATATGATGTGATGAACATAGCATGAAGTTGGAGGAGAGAATACAACTATATTGCAGCTTATTTTATCAAGTTAGTCAATACCTAAAGAGTGATACATTAAAATTCCTATTTTAGTCATAGTTAAAATGTCAATAGAACAGGTTCCACTTCTGCAATTGAGCATGAAGAACTCTGTGGACCTGTTTCCCAGCAAAATAATACTGACCTTTAAAGTCTCTGAAAACTGTCCTAAGAGCACACAGCAAATGAAGACGTTGAAAAACATTTACTAAACCTGTCAACAACAAAAGGCTGAGGCACTGAGCCGTGGCCATCTCCCAGCACCTTCCACTCGGCCTGATGGGGATTTCACAGTGGATGGCTGTGGCCAAGAAGTGCCCCCTCCGCCCAGCTCCATCAGTCCCCTGGGAGGGCAGGCTGACAGCCTTAACCAGGAGTCTGAAGAGCCAGCAAGACTCAAGTTACTACAATCAGGAATGGAAGCAAGGGCATACTAGTAATAATGGGGTGGGAGGAAACCTTGGGAGCTGATTACTATGTTTATGGTCTTGACAGTAATAATTTTATGGTCTATACTTATCCCCACTCATTAGGTTGAATAAATGTTTTACATGTCAACAGTGTCTCCAAGTGGTTTAAAAAGGAAAAAGTTCCATTGGCAACGACATCCAAAAGAACAAACTTGTTAGGTTAAATTTAACAAAAGAAGTGTTAATCTTACAGTCTGACAAGTACAAATCATTGTTGAAATAAGATATTCATAGATCGGGAGACAATATTGTTGAGATGGTCATTCTCCCCAAATTTATTTACCGATCTAGTGCAACCCCTATCAAAACCCCAGTTAGCCTGTTTGCAGAAGTTTCTAAGATGACCCCAAAATTCATAAATTCAAGGGACCTAGAGTAACTAAGACCATATTGAAAAAGGAAAACAAAGTTGGGAAATGCACATTTCTGATTGCAAAACACTAGAAAACCCAGTAACGTAAGATTATGTTAACAGCACAAAAATGGACATGCAGGTCAATGGGCTCCAATAGTATGGAAATAACCCACGTGGCCAGGTGAGGCCGCCCTACTGGGGCATGGGGAGCTGAGCGCCAGGCCGGTGGGCGGGACGCTGGCTCCGCCCCTGCTCTCGGCCGCCCCTTTCTCTCCGGCCCTCTTCCTCCTCCGCCACGCCCACCGCCAGCGCGTCGCCTGGCAACAGCGACCAGCGTCACTTCCGGTCATTTAAACTCGGCGTCGGCGGGGCGCAGTCGGGGATGGCGGCGGCCGAGCCCGCGAGCTCGGGGCAGTCGGCGCCGCAGGGCCAGGCCCAGGGTCAGTGGGCGCCCCCCGCTTCCCCCGCGCCGCCGTCGCAGCTCGGGGGCCCGGCGGGCGGGAGCAGCCGGCACGAGAAGAGCCTGGGGCTGCTCACCGCCAAGTTCGTGTCGCTGCTGCAGGAGGCGCAGGATGGCGTGCTGGACCTCAAGGCGGTGAGCGCGCCGCGGGGCGGGGAGGGAACTGGGGGCGGGGAAGGGGCTTTGGGGCCGGAGCGCAGGGACTGGGGGCGGGGGAAAGGGTGCTGGGGAGGGGGCCGGAGGGAGGGGAAAAGGCGCGGGGGCGGGGGCTAGGGGAGGGGACGGGGGCGGGACGCGGGGGAGGGGGCGCGGGTGTGGCGACGCGGGTCGGGGGGTGGGGAAGGAAGCTGGCCAAACACTCGTCCCGCCGCGTGGCCGCAGCCCGACCCGCTCTCCACAAAGAGCCGCCCTACGGCCACCGTGCTGTTGGGACTCGGCGGTTTCCCTGGGCCGCTCCGGGGCTCCGTGGTGTCTTGTTCCAAACCAGAGCCGGCGCGACTTAACCTGCTCTGCCCCCGCCCCTCTCGCTGAAGGAGTGAGTTCCTAGCCCTGCGTGGGGCCGGACTTTCGGTGTGTGACTTCGTGCGGCACGAGACGCAGACCTCTAAGGTGGGACTCGCAGTGTCGCCAGGAGGGCACTTCTGTCCCTTTAAAGTCGCCTGTGCCATGGGGCGCGCCTGCCTTGGGCTCCAGCTCAGGTCCTTCCAAGGACCCGTGAGCGGAGGCCGGTGGACACGCACCTGACCTGACCGCCCAGCCAGGGTTTGTCAGATGCACAGCGCCCGGGGACGACCCAAAGCCAAGTTTAAGTACGAACCAGGCTGTAAACAGGCCAATGATGCAGCGTCTAAACAGTCACTGCAGACACCCCCAGGCGCCTGTCCTGAGCCCAGGCTGACACAGCATTGTCTCCGCACCCGGGGCCCAGGACGCTCACCTGGGGCTCCTCTGGGACCAGGATTGCGGGGGGTGGGGTGTCTTCTGGCCCTGGCTTCCCTGGTAGCGGCTGTGACCATGGCTCAGTGGCTGTGCATTGAACACACGTGTGGTGTGTCCGGAGTTTCCTCCCCGCCCTAAAGTGCTTTATGTGGCCCGGACAGCTACTCCTGAAGTGGTCATGAACTAAAATGCCTTTTTCACAGTTAGTCGTGAGGGTGTTAACCACACACAGCTTGCAGGCTACTGTTGAAAACCTAGAAATTCACCTGTAGCCTTGGACTTGAATAAAAGGAATGATGCAAGTTTGGGGTTTCCCAGAGAAAACTGAACCCCAAGGGCTGACTTTGAAGGTTTCTCCCTCCACTTGCCTTGGAGGTGAGGCAGCTGTGCCCCCTGCCCTGGGTTTCTTGGCTTCCTCCTGTTTCCTGAAATTGCCCATGAAATTGATCTCTGGGAGTCAGGGGGTCAGTGAGCAGGAGGGTTTAGTATTTAATCACAGTTTCCTAAAAGGTTAGAGGTTTCTGCAATACCATTGTTTTATTACATTATTGATTTTTTATACCTAGAGAACAGTTTGAGTATCATTCTTTTTTACATATATCTGGAAAAACATATCGTTTATTTACATACATTTTTCATTCATTTACATATATATATATGATGTGTAAAATCTATATCTAAAAAAATCTACATTGAAGTCTTTCCAATGATGTTTCTTATTGTGCACCATAGAAAAACATGAACGCATTTTCTTTTCCTTTTTGTTTTTTATCATTAGGTTTTTGACAATAACCTAATGTAATTCGATGTATTTTGAAATTAAAAATCATTTTTTCTTACATTCTTACTTTGGATGGTCCATTTCACCATAAGGTATTGATACTTTTGAGCTATACACTTGATATTTTTTAAGAAGCAGTTCAAGAAACAATTTTTGTTGAGTATCATGAATATGAAAAATTATATCAACCTTCACATTCGCATGTCTCGGATGCCATGAAATACCCAAGACCACCAGGATGCCGTCTCTTTTCTAACCTCTGACATATACTACTGAAGAACAGGGACACAGTGCTGCTCAGAGATTCATTTCTCAAGTAAAACATCAAAAATGAAGTTCCGTTGTAAAAGCGTGTGCAGTTTATTAAAAATCAAAAACTAAAAATTGGAACAAACTGAAAGCGTACACACGTCAAAGCTCCCGCGTCCGGGTGGGGAACGCACCTGCCGTGTCTCTAGGGCGTCCCGGGGCCAGGGCTGAGCTGGCCCTGCAGAGGCTGAGCCCTGTGGGGCCTCTGCCGGACGGAAGGTGGTTCCTCGGTTTTTCATTCCCGCAGGATCCGGTGTCCCCTGCGGCCCACCGAGAGCCCTCGCACAGCCCGAGTCATCCCTGTTTTCTGTGGGACTGTTTATTTCTTTTTTTTTTTCATTTTCATGTTCTTTTATTATTCTGTAAAAGGTAACAAAATATACAGAACAAAGTTTTCCCTTTTTAACCTTACAAACCCATATTATTGCTTATATATAAATATTATACTATATAGCTGGTCATTATTAATCAGGTGAGAGTCGAACCACGGAGCCTCTAACTATTAAACAGGAGTTTATCTAAGCGCGTGTCCTCCATGCTGTTTATCCGGAATGAGCGAGGCTGCGGCCGCCGGGGAAGGAGTCACTGTGTGCACGTGTGTGATGCTTTCCACCAGTTTCTAAGCCTCAAAAACAAATACAGAGGTGCATCCTTCAAGAAATCAAGTGACTCTATTAATCTGGGCGAATTCAAATACAGAAGGAGTATGGCACAGACGAGCCACCGGGTTGCTTTAATGACACGCCTCTCACATGCCAGCACGGAGCTGCCCCAGGCGTACCGCGGCCCTTCCCTTGATTCGATCAGCCCTGCCCCCAGCACAGACAGGAAGTGATTCCATAACAGCAGTAAAAATCAGGCCCGTTTGGCACTATGATACAAGTGGGAAAATAACCAGGGGGGCCCCCACCGTCCCAGCCCCGGAATATTCCCGCTGAAACAGCTACTCTCTTTAAAGGAACTGGTACGAGGAGGATCTAGATCAGAGAACTGCGGATAGGGGTGTCAGTCTGCGTGCGGCCTCCCGTGGCCTCGAACGCATCGATGCGCTGCTTGGTGTTGCCCTGCCGGCTCTGCCTGCCGCAGCGTCTTATACTTGTCGTGGCCTTGCCACCTGTTCTCGTGGTGGATGATGTCCTCTTGTTCTCGTCTCTGGCCTGGGACAGCTCGCTGGACAGTCAGCTGCTGCTGCTGCACATGCAGGTTCTTCTCGGCCTCGGTGACCCGCTTCTCCTCGTTGCGGTCGCCCAGGTGCCCTCGCTGGACAGCTCGGGCGCTGTAGCCTGAGTCCTCCGTGCCCTCCTCCTGCAGGTTCTCGCGGACATGATAGGCCACCGGCTCGTACACAGGGGGCGGCGGGGGCGGCGGCACTAAACCTCCTTCTACATCAGCCACAGTCCCAAGCTTTAGACACGCATGCCGCTTTTTGTTAACGTTTATTATTTTTTCATAAGTATGTAAATGGAGATGAAGATCTTCCTGCTTTTTCAGACCACGTGGGCACTGGGTGGAAGTGCCGGTGGACTCTGGTGCCAGGACTGCGCCTGCAGGGGGTTAGAGCTTGGACCTTTGACTGCACACCCATTTATTTAAGTCTTTTAGGAACATTTGAAAATGTTTTGCCACAAATGTATGTCACGGATATATAATTAATGCCAATTGGCACCTGAGTACCCGTTCACTTTCCGAATCTGTGTCCTGTGAAACAGATGGGTAATTGCTTTACAGTGCAGTTGCGTTGACTTAGGTAATGTCTGGGAAAGATCTGTAACACAGGTTCTGTTACTGGCTTTAAAAGGTTCTCTGTTCATAATCTTCAACCGTGTTTGAAATTAGCTAAAATCCTGACATCGACAGCACATTGTGGCGCACGGTTGAAGGTTTTTTAAAATTCTCATTAAAATATATCCTGGGCAGTCTTGCTGAGCTGCTCGGGTTCCTCCCACCTTACTTTCAGGACCTTCACTGTGTGTGTGTGTGTGTGTGTGTGTGTGTAACGAATTAGTCATAGGTAGTATCACCTGTGCGTTTGTGTGTTTGGATGCTTAGCAGCCAAAACACTGAACACATGTCCTGACAGCTGTGATCCCGGAAGAGAGCAGCGACCTGCTCTGCAGACAAGAGCCCAAGGGACAGGTGTTTCCTAGTTACTGTTTCATGTTCAGAGCCTCATGTGCCCTCAAAATACTCTTGGGCAAATGAGCTGCAGCTAATCCTAAGCAAACAGCTACCCTGGGATCCGCCCTCCAGAGCTCACACTGTCCCAGCGCAGGTGCCAGGGAAGTGGGTGGAATGCTGGGCAGCGCCAGTCACCGCGCAGGTGCAGTGCTGTAACAGATTCACCTCCTGGTTCATTGTCTTGAGCACCTCCCACCAGGGTCCCTGGCTTGAATGGTGTTCCACCTGGGCATCACCTTGCTCCCACGGGTGACATTGTTAGAAGAGGATTCAGTGTTTGGAGGGGGTTATTCTCCTCTGAGGGTCTGTTTGCTTGTGTGTTTTCCTGGGCAGCGGAGCTGGTGTGGTGCAGTGAGATGCTTCCTTCAGGGCCAGACAGGTCAAATCCCGGCGCAGGGTTTGTCAGCCCTGATGCACGGGACTGTGTTTATTCAGCAGCTGCTTTGCACCTGGGACGGGCATGCATCGCCCTGCCCTGCGTGCCCCTCAGCACCAAGGCTGGTCTCCGGGGCTGGAGAAATGTGGGGGGTCCAGCTCTGCTGCTACTGCTCACTCTCCTGCTCCCGGGGGTAATTTCACACTGCCCCTCTTCTCTCAGCCATGGGCCCCCTCCCGCTTCACTGCACCCCACTGGAGAGAAACTAAAAGCCATCACAAGGAGATACCTGCCTGTCTGCCGTCTTACCTGCATCTTTGAAAGAAATGACATTCTGAAGAGACCTCACAGTTCCTACAGTTGCTGCCCAGCGCCCCTGGCACTGCCCAGCGTTCCACCTCCTTCCCTGGCATCTCTTCTCCACTAAGGCTCTGAGTTTGTCACTTTGCCCAGACAGCTGTGACTGGTCCGCAGTGGTCCTGCAAAGCCCTCTCTAGGGGTCAGGTGGCATGGTCTGACCTGGTTTCCCTTTCTACCCTCCCCTGGCCTTCCAGGACCCCTCCCCCTCCTCCGGCTTTGGGCCGGCTGCCCCTTGGTTCCCTGCTCGGCCCTTGGACATCTGGGAGTGCCCCAGTGCAACCTAACTGCAGGGCTGATGCGGCTGCCCACGCGTGCTCTCTACTTGTCAGCTGTGCATACGCTCATGTGTAAAGGGAAGGAAATGAGGTTGAATTTTGGAAATCAAGGGCTGAATGTGGAAGTTGTGCAGTGGTAGGAAACTTTAAAAATTGAGCTAAAAGGGAGACCCGATGTTTCTTTGCCTGAGGACCAAGGACAGCTCCATGGTCTCTGCTGTGACCACCCTGATGTTCTAGCCATGAGCTGGCGGGGGCGCTGCTCTCTGTCTGAGCACCTGCTTGGAGGACCCAGCCTCCTGGGGCCCTGGGTTCCCTCTCAAGGGCCTCATCCGAGGAAAGTGAGAAATGTGATGCGCCCACAACTCCAGTTACATCTGCAGTGGCTTCTGCTCCTCAGAAAAGTAGCCTCCTACTCCTCACACACACTCGGGAAGGCGAGCGGAGGCGTTGCTGAGCCCGGCCTGGTCCTGTTGTAACTGCCTGGGTCTGCCTGTCTGCCACACGCCCCTGAAGACCCGAGAGATGGGCAGGAGCCGCCTGCACCTTTTGGTGGCCCAGCACATGGATTCTTAGAACCAGCGTCGCCCTCACAGGTTCCAGAAGCCTGTGAGGTGAGCTGTCTGTCACACTTGCTCCTGAGGGAGGGGGTCCAGCTTGCAAAATTACGGGTTTTGCCCTGACTGGTTTGGCTCAGTGGATAGAGCGTCGGCCTGTGGACTGAAGGGTCCCAGGTTCGATTCCGGTCAAGGGCATGTACCTTGGTTGCGGGCACATCCCCAGTAGGTGTGCAGGAGGCAGCTGATAGATGTTTCTAACTATCCCTCTCTCTTCCTCTCGGTAAAAAATAAAATATATTTAAGAAAACAAATTTAGATTAAAAAAAATTATGGGTTTTGTAGGAGCTGCTTTTATACAGGATCAGGAAGGTAGTGATGCCCTGAAAGGGCAGGGTACGTGCACTGTGCCGGTCTAGGTAGAGTGCTGACCACGTGGCGAGGACACGGTGTCTCGTGGCTGCAGAATCGGGACTGCGCCACGTTCCGCAGGCTGTTGCCAAATCCACTTGAAAAAGAGCCGTGGGTCCCCAGTTATTTAGTTTCCACTTGTTCTTAGGGAACAAATGTCAGAAATGTGAGTGGGAATGGCTAGAATTCCTGAAGTCAGCCATAACACGGACATTTTTGTTGACCTGTGACCGCGAGTGAGAGCCCCGCCTGGACGCGGATCGCTGGCACCTCAGGCTGGAGCGTGGCGGGTTGATCTGCCGGGTGTGGGTTTCTCTGTGTTTCAGAAGTGCTCATAGTGTATGTCAGGTTTCGCCATGTGTGTCCTTCAGAATTTGACTGAATTATTTTTTAAATTACCGAGATATAATTTTTCAGTTTCAAAAAATAATTGAAGCTGTCTTTAGTCAAGACTGTTTACGAACTGGGAAATGAGACAGGATGTGGAAGTCAGCAGTTCGCTGTCCCCGGGATTAGCCCGTGAGGTGCCATGAGGTGTTCTCACTGTTCTTTTATCCCCACAGGCTTTGTGCCACCATTTGTGCCTCCATTTTCTTGCCGTTTCAACATCTGCTGACTTTACATGGAGTCATGTCCGCGGGCCTCCGGGTGGGAGAGCTGCTTGAACTCCCAGCCATTGTTCCCAGCCGCCACTGGCTCCGAGCTGGCACTGGGCTCTCGGGCTGTGAATTGCCAGCCCTTTCTGGCTTTAAAATATGAATTGTAATTTATCCCATTGCCCCCTCCCCCCCTTGTAACAGGCTGCAGATACTTTGGCTGTGAGGCAGAAAAGAAGAATTTATGATATCACAAACGTCTTGGAAGGGATCGACCTGATTGAGAAAAAGTCAAAAAACAGCATCCAGTGGAAGTAAGTCGCGAGGCAGGGCTCCGCTCCGAGACCTGCTCCTCCCGGAGCTGCAGAGCCCGGGCGCTCCTGAGCCTCAGCCGCCGCTATGCGCACGCCCGCCTGTGGGCCGCCTGGACCTGCTGCTGGGGCTTCTGTGCCCGTCCCCGTATGTGGCTCCTGTGTTAGTTTACCGCTGCTCTGCGGTTTAATGTACACTCTCAAAAACTCACATCATACGTTCTCCCCCAAGGCCCCGCACGGCACCCTGCACTGCTGGGTCATTAATCCCTCTCCGCCCAAGTGTTTGTCGGCTGATTAATTAATACAGACACCTTGAGAGCAGGAACTACATCTTATGTGTGGGAACATGTGCCTTATAAATAATAGTTGATGGAAATGCACGTTGTCTCTTAACTGATCTGGTTGTATGTTTGTGACAAATGCATTGTTTTGCAAATTTGTCCCCTTTGACCTCCATTTTTTATTTTTTTATTTTGGTCAAAATCCCACCAAAATATGTAAAGGTTACCATTTATTTTACCTGTATCTCAGTCTACATCTGAGATGTCCAAGTTGACAGTTTGGCTGTGACATCTTTTTGGTGTATCTGTCACCAGCCTGACGTTCCAGGTGATCACGCTAAAACATGCTCGGAAATTTTGAAATTTCACTGTTCTTGCCAAGGAATATTCTAAGCAGTCATGTTGGCATCGTAATTACATTTTTTAATCCTTTATTTTTGTAAGAGTGTAACAACATACTGCTCCTTCAGTGTTAGTGCTATAAAAATTGGGTGCTGTGGTTGACCTGGGTCTGACATGGCGCGTCCATGCTCCCTGTGTGTAGAGGTGTGGGCGCGGGCTGCAACACTAAGGAAGTCCTGGAGAGACTGCGAGACCTCAGAGCCGAGGTTGAGGACCTGGACCTGAAGGAAAGGGAACTGGATCAGCAGAAGTCGTGGCTGCAGCAGAGCATCAGAAATGTGATGGATGACACCAACAGCAGATATCCTTTTCCGTGGTTGCACGGCACATCCAGCTGGGGAGGGGGCGGTACAGGGGCAGGTCCAGCTGGGGAGGGGGCGGTACAGGGGCCTGTCCAGCTGGGGAGGGGGGCGGTACAGGGGCCTGTCCAGCTGGGGAGGGGGCGGTACAGGGGCCTGTCCAGCTGGGGAGGGGGCGGTACAGGGGCAGGTCCAGCTGGGGAGGGGGAGGTACAGGGGCCTGTCCAGCTGGGGAGGGGGCGGTACAGGGGCAGGTCCAGCTGGGGAGGGGGCGGTACAGGGGCAAGTCCAGCTGGGGAGGACGTGCTGCCTGACGTTCTCCCAGCCAGGAGTCGGGTGCTTTGTTCACTGTGTTTAGAGATTTAAGTTTAGGACGTAAATGTAACATTTCAATTTTATGTTTCTAACAATTTAAAAGTTTTGCCTTTTTAAGTTTAATATAGTCTGTCTAGTACCATCATTCCTGTGTCTCACTGAGAAAAGAAATTTCGTCTACTTTCCATCTACCCATTGCTAGACTGCGATATACAGGCTGAATGCTCAGGGCTTCTGTGAATTTTATTTTTTAAAAAATATATTTTATTATTGATTTTTTACAGAGAGGAAGAGAGAGGGATAGAAAACTAGAAACATCCATGAGAGAGAGACATAGATCAGCTGCCTCTTGCACGCCCCCTACTGGGGATGTGCCCGCAACCCAGGTACATGCCCTTGACCAAATTGAACTTGGGACCCTTCAGTCTGCAGGCCGACGCTCTATCCACTGAGCCAAACCAGTTAGGGCATGGGGCTTCTGTGAATTTTAGACACCATTGTGAAGTGCATAGGTTATTGCAAATTGGGTGGAGAGCCTTTTTTCTGCCAAGGGCCATTTGGATATTTATAACATCATTCTTGGGCCATACAGATTTATCAGCTTAACAATTAGTCTGCTATATTTGGTCAAATGTTTAATTCACTCATCCCTATTGCCTTGGCAGAGCCAGACCAAATGATTTAGTGGGTCTCACCCCTATGTTCCGAGCTCTGGAGGGGTGAACATTCAGCAGCTCTCAGAGCTTAGAGAAGTTAATGTGGGTTGGACAACCCGGGATACTTTCCCCTGATACTGACTCAGCAGTGGAGCCTCCCAGAGGGTGGGTCCAAGGCTGGTGCTTCTGCCAGGTTAGAAGGAAGAGGGGTACACCCACGTGTCCATGTCACCGTCCCCTTGCATGTCTGCGGTGCCTGGATATGCGAGCGCCCCTTTGCTCTCTGGGACATTTCCCCTGCATCAGCCTTGTGCCTTGTGAACTTTGACCTACCTGAGGTCAGAGAGGCTCCTTGTCATCTCGTCCTGGGTGCTCAGGTCCATGAGCTCACATATCACTTTCTCTGTTGGTCAGAGCTCCTTCAGTGTGAGAGCTGGGGGTGGCAAGCTGTGCCCTCTGGAGCCCCACGATTCCAAACCCACTGCACTGGCTGACCTTGGATTTTGCTGCACGGCTCTCCAAGGTCCCAGCTACTCCCAGGACCCAAACTGCGGCCCAGGAAGGTTGTGGGTGTGGAGGCCTCTGTGGCGGTGGCATCTGCTTCGCCGCCAGCACCCCCAGCGCCCGGCCCCTGAGGAAGAGGTTTTTGTCTGTCCCGCGGGTCCGCCAGCTACAGAACCCAGAGCGGCCGGGCCCTCCAGGCGCTTTTGCAGGCTGAAGACTTGGGCTTTTCTCCTCTGACTGTGCGGCAGCCCCGCAAGCATTCACTCATGTTGTTTGTTTAGGCCTCTGGTTTATTAATGGAAATGCCTAGAGCTTGATGCAAACATGTTCCTTAACTCCTGCGATGTACGTTTTCCTACGTGACTCACGAGGATATCTGCAATTGCTTCCACGGTGAGTCGGTGCCGCTTCTGATGGACCGCTGCTGCGGAGACTCGGAATCCGGGTTTCAGCAGGCCAGGGTCAGGAGTGGGCTCCTTGTCTCGCTCTGCGGTGCGCCGGGCTCACAGACGCTCACATTTCTGTTCTGTGACAGTGACCGCTCTTCCCGCTCACGTCGCTGTCTGCATTGCTGACAGTAAACTGGGTGGGAGGGGCAGCTCCGATTCGGGCTAAATGACAGTCACAGTCAGGGACCAACTTGAACTTGGTGCTCATCGCTCTGTCTGTGAAACTGCAGCGAGTGTGCTGGGCACAGCGCAGTGGAAGCAGGATATGCTCATACGAGGAAAACTGGCTTCCTAGCCCACCCACCTCGTGTGACTCTGGAAATGACCCCATAGTGGATGAATAGCGACCAGGGTGGGGCTGTGCATACACGTCTCAGTAACCATGCCTGTCACGAGGACAGCCTGTCACCAGCTGTAGGCGGGGGTGGCTGTCGCTGGACTTGGCCACTACCTGGAGGCTTTAGTCTTCCACAGAGAGGGTAGGGTTGGGCTTCACAAGTGAGCTCGCTCACGCTCCAGAGGTCAGTGTACTTAGCTCTTCCAAGTAAACGTGAGATTGAGTTGAGGTTAAAAGCTGTCAGCGTCTCAGATTCAACAAGATTCACTGGAGCTGAGCTTGTTCATGAGTGATAGATCTAAGGCTGCGTGTTGCCCTGATCTGCGATCTCCTACATCTGTGACCTCCGTTCTCTGCACAACCCTGTGGGATTACAGTCCCTGCTCTACAGAAGGAAGAACCAAAGCCATGCCCGAGCCTGGGATTCGAACCCACACCTCTGTCTCCAGGGCCCACCCACTTGCCACTCTATTTCCTAAAATTGAAACGTCTGTGTTTTCTGACAGGTGACACACTTTTGGCCATCCAAGCACCTGCTGGCACACAGCTGGAGGTCCCTCTTCCAGAGATGGTAGGTGGGGCTAGTCAGAGCGGACCCACTGCTCAGGAAGGAGGCCCCCATGTCTGCTTCCGTGCACGAGCTCACTGTGTGAACTCCCAGGCGTCAGTGCCAGGGTCTTGATACTGAATCTGGATGTCTACAGTACTTTGGTAAAATTGTAGACATGACTGAATGAATTATGTAGCTTTTTTTTTTTAATTTGATTTCATGAGTCATGATATAGTCAATAATCTCAAAGCATCAGCTTGGCTGTATCTGCAACCCATGTACCAGTCCTGTCTGTGGAAGAAGTTCAATTGAAATATCAATAATATTGTTTTAAATTGGGTCATTTTAACACATCTGGCTCATTGAGTCATATATGTATTAACTCTTTGCCATGTCCAAGTTTCATGAATTTAGTTAGATCCGGAGTTCCTAAAACACATTTGAAAGCTGTAGCAACCAGAGAAGGGGTAGACGAAGGTGACCGCTGTCACCATGGCCTGCCCCCAGCCCTACACCCTAGAGGCTTGGATGTAGGTGCTCACATAATGGACTCTGCAGCCCTAGGATCTGGGTAACTTGGAAATGCAGGGACGTTGCACCCGCCTCTGTAGGGAAGTCCGGGTGTGTGCTTGCTGCCGGAGATAGACAGCAGTGGAGGGGCCCTGTGCTAGGGCCCACGCCCGGGAGGGAGTCCACACGGAGAATGTGAACAACCATGACGTTAAAAGGGAAGTCTGCCAGAAGTCTACAACTGAGTTTTTGGAACTCGGTTTTTTGAGAAAAGCTTACTTTAAGGGGCAGGGGGCTTAGAGCCTCCATTCTCTGTCCTGCTTGTGGTCTCCACTCAGTGTCTTCACCGACTGCCTCTGTTTTGTTGTGTGGATTTAGTTACTCCCTAGTAGCTTTATCTCATTTTCAATTTGTTTACACCCAACAACTTCAAAGGGTCAGAATGGACAGAAGAAGTACCAGATCAACCTAAAGAGTCACTCGGGCCCCATCCATGTGCTGCTGATAAATAAAGAGTCCAGTTCGTCTCAGCCTGTGGTTTTCCCTGTTCCCCCACCGGACGACCTCACGCAGCCCCCCTCTCAGCCTTCGACTCCCCAGACTCCGCACAAGCCCAGCCCCGCCCCGCCGAGCCCCCCGGGGCCGCCTGCCTCTGAGAGGACCCCTGGCCTCGAGCACGTCCCGGCCACAGACTCGGCTTCAGGTGGGCCCAGAGCCTCCGTCTTAGGGAGCTTTTCTGAATTTGTCTGTGGCCTAGTGACTGTCACCTGATGCAGGAAGGAAATAGGAAGCTTAATCAGCAAAAGTGATGCAGTGTCTGTATGTCCAGTGCTGGGACAGGTTTATGAGAAACATCCTGCCTTTTTATATTATTTATATTTATTATGCTTTGTTATAATTATGTGTATTAGCATGTAAGTATTTTAATACATTATTATGGATTTGTTTCTGAGGATGTATTTTACACACATGATCGGATTGTATATCCAGAAACATACAGTGGGTGGGTGCGGTGTGGCTGAAACTATGGAGCTCAGCAATGTTTAACGGGTGTGAAGTGCCGTTTTCTTTAGGATTCCATTGCACTTCTGCCATGTGCGCGTCTGCTCCTATCTGAGATTTGCTTTGTAAGGTGATCTCGGGGCAAGTCAGGACAGGTTACTGCCGCCCCTGGCCGCCTTTGCGGAGTCGGGCTGTGGAGCACAGAGACCCCTTATCCTCGGTCCTCACTGGGATGCTTATGTCTGGAACACGGAGTGGCTCAGGGATGACGGTCATGCCCGTCTAGACACAGTGCTGCAGGTCATTCAAGCTGTTCTCATTTGTACCTTCAGGACGTGTCCCAGGACAGGGTGGGCGTCTGCTGCTCAGGTTGCTCTCAGTGGGGCCTGGTGAGGCTGTGAAGAAAGGTCTGACCACGCACAGAGCGCCTCAGGGTCCTGTCCTGCCCTCTCCGTCCTGTGCTCCCTGTATTTCTACCATCAGGTGTGGGGATGCCTGTCCTCCGAGTATAACCTAATGGGGGAAAGAAAGCAGGCAAGCTCTGTAAGGTTCAGCTCAGACCCAGTCCACCGGCTTCACCAAGCACTCAACAAAGTCTGAGCAGTTAGTTTCTGTATATGGTTTTGTATTAGGCAATAGTAAGAAAGGTAGCTTGGGGCCGGGTTGAAGAGGGCCGTGACAGACTGAGGACTAGTGGATAGCCAATGACGTTCTGTGACTGGGAGGGAGGTGGCCGTGGAGGACCACACAGGGCACTGAGTGCCAGGACGTGACTGGGAGGAAATGCCTGGGAGGCAGAGGGCAGGGCCGTTGTGCAGCTGAGAGAACATTTAGGCCACAGGAGGGTGATGGCAGTGGGTGCATGAGAGAGAGAACACACAAGAAACATTGTTTAGGCAAAGTAAGTCCCGTCTGGCGTGTGGAACGGAAAGTGATGGCGCTTTACTGGCTAAAGCCCAGGAGTCCGCTATGGGAGGAGGCGGCGGCTTTGGGGTTACTTGAGTTCAGAAATTTACAAGTGAAACTTGTAGGTGCGAATGGACACATCGTTCCATGCGTTCTAGTCCTTCACGTGGACTGAGTCGAGGGGTTGATGCGGACTCCCATGTTTAATGTGCTGTGCCCAAGGAGAGCCAGCTGCCCCCACTGCAGAGATGTCACAGCGCGATCACGTTTCTCTTCCCACAGGATCTGTTACTGGAGATATCATTGATGAGCTGATGTCTTCTGATGGTAAGCAGCTTAAGTTGTACTACCTCCCTCAGGCAGAATTGCTTCCCTGGAACTTACAGGTGGCACAGGATCAATTAAGTACTTAGTGCCTTGTGGCAAGTTGTGAAAATTCTCCTTCAGTAACACTGGTGAGTAGATCCTGGAAGTCTGGCCCTGTCGGTCTGTGCCTGCTTCTCAAGGGGCCTCTCATCAGGGGGCACTTGCCTGCACTGAGTAGACTTCCTAGGCACTGGCACACGAGTCCTTTCCCTCCACAAGAATCTGGCCAAGGCCAGTAAAGCTGTCAGTCACCCATATGCCAACATGAAGCCACCACACTGCTCCTGACCATGGCCATGTCATCTAAACTGAAGTCTGTCAGACTCAACAACCCATTTCTCAAGCTTCTACCTATAGTCCATGCACAAACTGTCTTTAAACGAGAATCTTTCAATATGCACAGTAAACACAGGTCATTAATTTGATCATTGCTTTTCCACATAGAAATGGTAATTTAACGGGTGGGCCTTCTGAGTGTGTGAAGCTGCATTAACCTTGAACCTGTGCTTTGCTTGCAGTGTTTCCTCTCCTGCGGCTCTCCCCCACCCCCGCGGACGACTACAACTTCAATTTAGATGACAGTGAAGGAGTGTGTGACCTGTTTGATGTCCAGATACTAAATTATTAGACTCCTTGGAAACCTGAGACAGTTACCTACCTCTAACTGAAACCTTGTAGACTTGCTAATAACCTGAGCATTTATAATGAAGTAACACCTGTTTAGGTCGCTGATTCTGACATCTTCCCTAATTCTTGCTCTCTGACTTCACCAAACATCAACTGTGAAACAAAGGGCTCCGAAGCCCCTGGGGTGACTGCATTCTGGGACTTCAACTTCCCTTCCAATTCTAACTCCTATTTTTACTCTTATGAGAGGAAAGTTAAAAGAAGGTTAAAGGTCATCAAAAACCAAAATGGCCAAGGGCTCATCACTTACTAGTATTTGTTTCACTTTTACTGCCATGAAACTGTCCATATTTCTGCGCTCCAATCCTGACAGTCACTGCCACGTATGAAGTGAAGGTATCCGAGAGGCTACGGTCACTTCCCGTGAAGAGTTTGTGAAGTGCCTTCGTTCTAGCACTTTAAGTTCACCACGTTTGCTGACTCCTGACATTCCACTTTCCTGGATTATAGGAGAGGGCTGTTTATGTAGTTTGTTTTTAAAATGTGCCAATGCCTGTACATTAACAAGATTTTTAAAAAATAAAGTTGTATAAAGCATTTAATTTGTTGGTCTTTGCGGAAATCTGATGCATCACCAAGTACATTACAACTGAGCCATTAATCTCGTAGCTTCGTCAACATTCACTGGTCTGTTTTCCTGACTCGGCTGAAGAGCCTGGAGGGAGGAAAGTATTCAGTGTAAACATTTAGATAACAGTAGTGCACAAAATCACCTGTGTCATCTAGTAGCCAATTTAATTTCTACTCATGCCTTTGGAAACATGATAAATTCTCATGTTCACAATGTTTATGAATATGCTATACATACAGCACAGCCACGTACACCACAGAGCCAAGTACTTAGAGATCACATTCGACTTACAAGCTGTGGAAATTTATTAGCCTCCAGTTTATTAAAAGGAAATGCTCTACCCACCAGCTGTTTCTGCAGAGGCTCAAGGGAAAGGCCTTGAGAGAAGTGAGCAAGCTCCTTCTGTATGTCCACAAAAGCTTCATTCATTCTTTTAACTTTTTCAGCATTCACAATGTTTATCTTTTTAAAAAAGAAAAAAAACATTAATCCATGACCTCATAACCCTTTAGGATAAAATATACTCAACCTTAATTTAACCTTGTTAAACCTAAATTCTTAAGACAATTGTACCAGTTTCTGGGCAAGTTTCACACTAAAACTGTCTTATTGGGGAATGTTGGACAAAAGGTTCTGTTTTTAATAAAGACAAGTGTGTGGAACACGCCCTATCTTGACTTCACCTGGGTAAGCAGGCCAGTGCGTGGACCAGAGGGCCCAGCTGTTATCTCTCGCCGATGAAGCGGGAGCCCACATCCCATGCTACTGGTCCTGCGAACAGCCCCAGCCTCCCTCACTTTCTGGCCCTGATGGAGGTCCCTGGCAGTCAGGACAGCCACCCGGCAGCCCCCATCTTGAATCTGAACAGTGGAGTGGAGGCCCTATTCTTCCTGTAAACCTTATGCCCTGGGACACCCTGGCCCCACCCTCCCCACTGTCACCTGCCAACACCAGGACTACTTGCTCCTTCATGAAAATGTCCAGCCTCGGCTCACTAACCTCCAGGCCTGGTGTCACTGCTTGTGGCTTCACCAACAACCTAATGCTGTGGCCTTGCTGCAGGTCCTCATCTGTCCACATACAGTTTAGTCAGGATTCTTACATCTCACTGCAGCCTCTGCGTCATTTCACGTCCCTGCACTCCCTCCGCCAGCACAGACCCAAGACCATTATTCCTCAACCACTGAACTTCCTCTCTCCAGGTCTCTCCCACGTCATACTTGCCTGCAAGCCAGTTATACTCACTGATCAGAACGCTGAGCCTAAAACCAAAGGCCTAGAAAATCGTACCGGGTGAGTGGCTTCATTTTAAATCTATGGGCACAAACTTCTGACCACTTGCACGGTGCCTGGCCACCCACCACCCTCCTCTGGTAAGTCAGGCTATTTTCTGAGAAAATTACACAACCAGGCTGCCAACCCACACACCTCCCTCTTGGACACTTCCTTCAGCACAGGAGGCTCCGGTGCTTCCACCTGAGGAAGTAACACCTGGGCCTTGGCAGCTCTCTGCCTGGGACACGCTGCTCCTGGCGCCTCCCCACTCCATGCATCACTAGCTCCTTCTCTCTCAGGTCTTGGCCCCTGTCAACTGAAGACAATTCCATGTGAAATTGTCACTCCAAACCCCTGTCATATCACCAGGCTTATTTCCTTTATAGCCTTTCCAAAGTCATAAAGTCACTTGATCAAAAAGCTGACTTCAACTAATTCATGAAAACTGAAAAATAAAATGTTACATTTCTGTGCGCTATCATGATATTTACTAAGTCCCAGAGAGCTGATGCCACATACTACTTTAACTTGAAACCATTTTCTGCAGTACTCTGCTATATATATCCTGAATAAATTTCCTATTTCCCAAATATTTTGAAGTAAAAACCAAAAATGATAAGCTTTTCAAATTTTGCATTTTAAGAAACACAGTGTGGTACTTTCACTTGGCAGGTTCTTGAATATGCCTGAGGGCAGAGAGAAGGACTGGCTCTGATATGGGGATTTCTGAGATCTGATAAAGCTCTCAAACTGTTACTTGGAGTCTCAAAGGTTTGCAGTTAATTTTTTTCGTTTTGTACATTTGGATTTTTTTAAACAAGTATTTAAAATCCTTCTGCCCTTGTAGGGAAGGCTAAGAACGTGTTTTAAATAAAAGCATTCAGTTTCTCATTAGCTTTGCCTTCATGCTTTGCTTGTAAACAAGGAAGCTGGGTACTTAATGCTCACCTTCTTAAGATTCGTGGTAACTGGTTTTGCTTTACTTTTCCCCTTAAAGTTTTTTTGGCTGGCTATGTGAAACACATTCCTGGGCTTCTGCCCTTTCCATTTGTTCTTGGCCATTGTCTAGAAGAGAAAGAAAAGGAGCTCAATTAAGCTGCCCACATTTATGACTGTAAATCAATTTAAGTTTTTAGAGTGCAGGTACCAATTAAATCTAAGAAATTCCACCTTAATGGTGGTTATTTTTGAAGTTGCTGCATGTATTAAATTACTTCCCTGTCTTCTGCCTCCTTCAGATTTTCTGCTGTTGGGAATGCAGAGTAGGTATCTAATTCTTTTCTGCATTTATAGCACCTGGCCCACAGGAGGCGCCACATTCACTTCTGCTGGTTGAATCAACATTAATATCAACAGCTGCTTTTTCAGCTTCCTGCAGCAGCCCACCATGTTACCCATCACTACCCATCCTGCTGGTTCACATGCTACTGTACCACTCTGGTGCCATATCCTAGGACTGACTCCTTCCTTCTTTTCATTTCTCCTTACTTGCCCCATGTCCTCTCCTGTGCGCCCCTCCTCAAAATCAGAACTTAATCCTGTACTTCCTACCCCCGCTTCCCTTAAATTACTTAAACTTTCACGCCTGTCAGGTCACCTCTCTATAGATGGCTCTTGCCTTGAAACTTCAGATATTCTTTGTTCTATAGCTGAACATGAACTAAGCCTATTAAGTTCTACTTTAGACACACTCTCCAATCTCTTTAACAATGCACGTGAGGAACAATTTTTAAAATATTAATGGTTAAGACTTACTGAGCTTTAACTATGTGTACAAGTACTATGCCTTCGTTTTATGTACTTTAATTAATTTCCTCCTCACAACACTTTGTGGAAGGTACTATTTATTCCTATTTTAAAGATTTTTAAAAACACATACCTAATGCAAAGGGAAGTTAATGCGCCCACAGTCACAGCGGTAGTAATCAGGGAATGCCACTCAGAGCTAGTGGTGGCATATGGCCACACCTGTCCAGAGTGAGCAAAAGTAGGTTTACAGTTGTGAGTGTGTGGAAGTTTGTTCTTGTATTGTTATTTACTAGAGGCCCAGTGCATGAAATTCATGCACGGGTAGTGGTGGGGGGGGGGGAAGTGGGGGTGGGGGTGGTGTCCCTCAGCCCAGCCTGCACCCTCTCCAATCTGGGACCCCTTGAGGCATGTCCGACTGCCCGTTCAGGCCTGATCCCAGTAGAATCGGGCCTAAACAGGCAGTCAGACATCCCTCTCACAATCCAGG
The DNA here is from genome assembly GCA_026230045.1 of Corynorhinus townsendii. Classification (NCBI taxonomy): domain Eukaryota; kingdom Metazoa; phylum Chordata; class Mammalia; order Chiroptera; family Vespertilionidae; genus Corynorhinus; species Corynorhinus townsendii. Next base: position 4,169,252 of record JAPDVU010000010.1, on the reverse strand, counting down.
ACCCAACTGCTTGCCTGCCTGCCTTCCTGATTGCCTCTAACCGCTTCTGCCTGCCTTCCTGATTGCCCCTAACCACTCTCCTGCCAGCCTGATTGCCCCTAACTGCCCTCCCCTGCAGGCCTGGTCCCCCCCAACAGCCCTCCCCTGCAGGCCTGGTCCCCCCCAACTGCCCTCCCCTGCAGGCCTGATTGCCCCCAACTGCCCTCCCCTGCAGGCCTGGTCCCCCCCAACTGCCCTCCCCTCCAGGCCTGGTCCCCCCCAACTGCCCTCCCCTGCAGGCCTGATCACCCCTAACTGCCCTCCCCTGCTGGCCATCTTGTGGCGTCCATCTTGTGTCCACATGGGAGCAGCCATCTTGTATGTTGGAGTGATGATAAATTTGCATATTATTCTTTTATTAGATAGGATTAGAGGCCCAGTGCACAAATTTGTGCACCAGTGGGGTCCCTCGGCCTGGCTTGTGGGATTGGGCCAAAACCAGCTCTCTGACATCCCCAAGGGGTCCCAGATTGTGAGAGGGTGCAGGCCAGGCTGAGGGACCCCACCAGTGCACGATCGGGCCAGGGAGGGATGCCAGAGGTTGGCCAACCAGGGAGGGACCACGGGAGGGCTCCAGGGCACATCTGGCCCGCTTCACTCAAGTCCTGATTGGCTGGACCCCTGCAACCAGCTAACCTACCTATTAGAGTGTCTGCCCCCTGGTGGTCAATGCATATCACAGCGACTGGTAGAATGGTTGACTGCCCCCTGGTGATCAGTGTACATCATAGCGAGCAGTTAAGCGGCCTTAGCATATCATTAGCATATAACGCCTTAATTGGTTGAATGGCCGACTGGACACTTAGCATATTAGGCTTAGCATATTGGGACTAGAGACCCGATGCATGAAAATTCATGCAAGAGTGGGCCTTCTTTTCCCCCTGGCTGCCGGCACTGGCTTCCCTCCAGCCCCAGCTTCATCAGGAAGGACTTTTGGAATGATGTCCAGAAGACATCCGGTCTAATTAGCATATTACCCTTTTATTATTATAGATTATTGTATTACTTTCCATACAGACAACTGTAAACCTACTTTTGCCCGACCCTGTATAAATAAAAATGCAATACAAAAGTATTGCAATATTTACTGGGTTACTGCTAGTCCCTAGATTTGATTAGATCATGGGCCAAATCAGGTCAGACACCTGTCTTTGTAAATAAAGTTTTATTAGAACAGCGCTATGTCCATTCAACTATGTATTGTCTTACAGGCACTTTCCTGCTATAACTGTGGTCCACAAAGCCTAAAGTATTTACTATCTGGCCCTTTACAGAAAGACTGTCCACCCCTGGCACGAGCCACGTGCACCCAAGTCTACCCTGAATAGTCTACGAAATGAACATGCTAATGCAAAAAACCTGTGAAAGCACAAGGAGCAATGTGCTCTGTGGCAGCCGCTGGAACCCGGGACCCAGACACATCTGTCACTCTCCTCTACCTCCCCAGGCACCCACCCTGCACATTGTTCTCTGAAGACACCTGGACATTCCTGCTTCCTTCCCTTTGCTCACATTGTATCTCTCCACTGAAGTTTACATCCTCTAAGTCAGGCCTCAGGCAACTATATAACAGCCCCCTTTTTACCCCAATAGTAGTTAATACTTAAAAATAATGAACACTGTGGACAACAGGGGCCACATGCTGACCTGACAGCTCAGGGGAGGCCTGCATGGTGGTCTTGCAAACTCAGAGACCTAAAGTCACCACAAGGATGGTCTGAAATTAAACTGTAACTAAACGCAGTTACGGTGGGTAGTCACCTCCTAGGCCAGTAACTTCACTGAGGAGGTCAACCTTTACATTAACTGAGCCTGTCTGTCTTCTTGCATCTATGATAACATAGCCTTGAAATGTCTGGGTAACTTGTAACCTCCCTTTCTCTGGACCCCTTGGGGCACAACCTAATGTGCTGGGCGCCAGGACAGAGACCACAAATTCCTTCATTGTTATCATATTAATTGTCCCTGCACTCACCTAAGTATGTGTCCATCATCGTACTTTTTATCCAATCCCAGGGGTTTCCCTGCTTTGCTTTCTCCTGCCTAATCTATCACCAATGGATTTCACGTAACCCACCTTCCTCCGTTCCTTTGATTGTAATGTATAAAAATAGAGGCAAACCCGCCATTCTCCGGGGCATTATCTCAATCCATGGAGATTATGCTTTCCGGCAATTGTCGACAGTTTGGCTCAAATAAACTCACAAAACTTCTTTACAGGTTTGAATGTTTTTTCATGTTAACAACACGACAGAAAATACATTATTATAGAAGAAAAAGAAAATACACATAAGTTTCCCCAAGTTCAATGACCTAAAATCCTTCCAATAGTAACCGAACTCCAACCCCTCTAACACTCATTCAATTGCTTCTATGTACCAGGTGTGGCACAGAATGACATACACCTGAAACATACAGGCTGTCACAGGCAGGTTCATGGGGAAGGTAATATCCTAGTTGGGGGGACATGGCTGACAACCGCGTGGAAGCCATGACGCCAAACAGAAACTGGCCCCCGGCCCAGGACTGAGGCCCGGCGGTCGGAGACGCGCGGCGGACCCGGACCGGCCAACAGCGGCGCAAGGCCCGCCAGCCCTGCCCCAGCCCCAAATCCCCACCAACCCCTCACCAGGCCGACCTCTCACACCCTCGCGCTGCTGCTCGCCGCTCCAGCTCCGGTGACACCACAGGCACGCGCAGGACCCAGGAAGTTCCGGGGGAAGCAGCCAATTAAACTTCCTCTCCTAGGCCGCGGTTCCGCCCACCGAGCAGAGCCCCGCCCACAAAGCGAAGGTCTATTCGTGACTCGGCCAGAACTCAGAGGCAAGCCCCGCCCACAGAACGTAGCCCCCACTCACCGAGGTTGGCAGTACCCCACACAAAGCCCCGCCCACCGAACGTACTGGACGTAGTTCCGCCCTTGAGCAGGTTCCAGCCCACAGGGCTCTTGTTTCTGGGCGCAGTATCTGAGCGCAGCGACGTCCCGCCCTCGCGAGAAGCCCCGCCCTCTACAGGAAGTCCGCTCCCCAGCGTCCCCTGTCTAAGCGGGGTTGTGGTTTAGAAAACACAGTTGGTCACTGAACCGAGAGGACGTCTTTCGAGCGATCGCCCTTGGCCTCTGCCTTCGGTCCTAGGAGAGGGCGCTCGCACCCTGGCTGGCGTCCACGCGCGAGGAGCCCAAGTCCCTTCCTCAGGGTGTCTCCTTGCTTCACAGCCGCGAGTGGGGCCAGGCAGGAGCACAGGGCCACATGAAGATGTTGCCGGGAGAGTATCGGGAGCTTCAGCAACGCAGCGGACGCACGCCTACCTTATGGCGTCCGCGTGCACATACCCCCGTTCAGATCTCAAGGCTCACTGTCCTGGAAAGTAACCCCAAGCTTCCGAGAGCATCCCTCATTTGAGTCTTAGTTCACATGGTGTCACGTGTTTCGCTGCTTCCTTTGGACGTCCTGGAAAGCCAGGTTTCACTGTCGTACAGGTGCTGACGTTCCTACATGACTCTCCTGGGAAAGCGTGAGGTCTGGCCGCGCGGGAGATGCCGCCGTCCGTGGACGTGGGTCGCAGGCTTCAGCTGTCCACTCGGCAGTGCCTGTAATTCATGCCTCACCACCTATGTGTCTGCCTGCCTGCCATGGGTCCCTCACTCTGTCACTTTTGTATCCCACCCACGTTCCGCAGCTCCAGTGCCCGGGAGCTGTGACTTAACATTTGCTCAGTGACGAAAAATGCCCCAAGTGGAAAAAGCAGGGATTGTGGCCAATCCACAGAAAACGACTTCGAAGCCTTGTCATCCAATGAGCAAATACCTAGAGGAGCACTTCTTTTTATCTCCGCTCCACAAATGTTTTCAACTTAAGGAAGCAGGTTTTATCCAGAGTAATCTGGCCGAATGCCTAGAAATCCCAAACCTGAACATAGCAAATAGCTGAAGGTTGAGAAGGGTGCAGTACATATCACAGAGGCCATAAAAACATCCGAAGGTACATGAAGTCCTTCCGCGGATTTTATGGTTCTTGGTTAAAATGCAAGTAATAGTGTAAAACGACAGGAATTGTGACAGCAGGTGCATGTTTAAAACCCAGAAGACTAGCAAGGGCAAAGAAGGACGTGTGTTACTAAATTAGAATTTGACACTGAATTCCAGCGGTGTTTAAAGAAAAAAATGGAAGGATGCTGTGCTTTGTAATGACCACGTTCAGTTGATAAGCAAACACTCAGGCTGTCTAAAGCTCCATGGTGATTCCGTTTGTCAGTTGAAATTGTTGTCTGCACAGACCACAGTCAACAGTTTTTTACTCTCTGTGTTGTTTTAGAACAGCTCCATTGTGCTGGAATTTGGAATTACATGGTGTCTATACTATGATAAATACAACAAAAAACAAATGTTGGGCTCCTTAAAAACTTTTTTTTTTTTCCTTTTCTATTAGACCGTCATGCAGAGTCGTTGTAGACATTTGGGAAATTGAGAAAAGCATAAAGAAGTGCACACCAGTGGTGGGTGAGTGGGTTCTGATCTAGCTCCCATCATCTGTCTCACCTGGGTATTGTCACAGCTTCCTGACTGCTTCCCGCTGCTTTAATCTCTACCCAGCCCAGCAGCCAGAGGAATCCTGCTGAAACGGTGATCAGATAATGTCATCCCTGAGCTCCAAACTCCCGATGTTCCCACATCACCCAGCATAAAAGCCAGAGCACTTACAAGGGCCTCTGCCTGGCTCTGGGACCCCCCTGACCAACACTGCTTTCTCACCGTCCTGTAATCATCGCCCCTACATGTCTGCTAAGCTCCTCCCTCACCTCTCAGGTCTTATTTCAAATGGTGTCTTTTCAGAGAGGCCTTCATGACCACCTCTGTACAATCAGGGGCCCTCTTCTCTGCTGTGCCGTTATCCCATATTCTATATAGTTTATCTTGCTTATTATCCGTCTTCTCCATAAAGGCAGAGCTTTTTATCTGGTTTTGTTTGCAGATGTCTTTGTTTTCTGAAGCATAACAAATCACCCCAAAACTTAGTTGCTCAAAACAAGAGTCCTCATTTATTATCTCACATTTCAGTGGGGGTGGACTTTGTGGGGGGCAAGGCTGCATGTGTCTGGCCCGGGTCTTTCATGAGGTTTCAGGTGCCCTGAATTCTCTCCAGGAGGACATCTCCGCAGGTCTGAGTGTCCCCACGAGGAGGAAGCTGATGGTCCCCAGACAGAGGGGTCCAAGAGACAAAGGCAGACACTGCAATGTCTCTCCTGACGCAGACGCAGAAGTCACACACTGTCGCTCTGCCAGTTCGTTCAGTGAAGAAGGAGATGCCCTGAGGGGCTGGCTCAGCAGCTGCTCTGTTCCCAGTGTCCAAAACTGCCAGCACAAATGTTTTGGACAATGAATAGATTCTGTTTTTTAAAATATATTTTCAGCCTTTTTCCTAAGAAAATACACATATTGTTAATGAAAAAAATCAGAGTATCTCTTTAAATAAAAATTTATAATCTATAAATATAAATATATATGTTAAGTATATTTAAATGTAATATTTAATGTCTCTAAAATTACATCTTTTGAATATACAATAAATTACTCCAACTCCTCATTAGCATTTCTGTCTCTAGGTTTTTTTCTGCTATAAATGCATTGTGATGAGCATCCTTTTACATAGATCTTTGAGGGAATCTCCTTATGTGTTCTTGGGGAATAAGACATTGCACCAGTAGAGTGACATTGACTTACTTATTGCAAGCCAAGAAACCATTAGCTAAATTCTTTGATAGCTGGGTTATTTTAAGCTCAATTATCTGGACATTTCAGCATTGATCTAATGTCTATACAGCTTCACTTATTTTTAAATAATTTTAGTTCTCTTTTTCAGACTTCACTCTTGTGATGTGCTCAAATAAGATATGAAACACTCAAAATAGGATGTGGATAAATTATGAGAAAACTATGAGAGGAAGCAGAAACCCAGGAATGTAGGAAGTAGGGTTTTAGCAACCTATTCTTGTCTGACAACAGAGGACAAAACTTCTGCCTCCAGTTTCTGAAAGCTGGAATCTGAGAAGCAGCCCGAGCCGTGATGCACTGGACTTCTCCTTCTGGCGTGAACCTGGGTCAGCATGCACCTCGGTGCCCGGGGCTCTGTGCAATCCCCTGGCAAGGTCTCTCCTGGGCAACTCGCACTGTGCACCCCCACCGCAGGGCAACCTTAGGAATGGGAGGTAAGGAAATCGAAACTCCATAGAGTGCCAGCTCCATAAAATCAACACTCTCCACAGATAACCAACGATAAGACATTCCTGTGGTTAATAAGACCCAGCTGCTCAAATCACGGTGCGATGGAGGTTGGCATGGGCTCTGCTGGAGAGCACCTTGGACTTGGGACTGCACGCTGGGGCTGTGTCCCACTGGGAGCCGGCCTCTTTGTAACAGGAATCTTGCTCCTGGCTTTCCTGCCCAGTAAAACCAGATGGAAACAGCCACTTATGTTTACATTTAGGCTTTCTAAAAAGAGTACTTGGGAAAATGTGCATCTCAGAGAGTCTGTGCATATGTCCTAATAAAATAGTATAAATTCATCCAGTGCCGACAACATCATTTTGATTTTCCCTTGGTATGCTACTACACTTCCCTCCTATCTCTATGGCTAGGGTTATCACTTCCGAGTGCTGCTCAGAACACAAGGTGTGTTGACGCCTTGAAGAGCCTCTACTAAGAGTGGTTGCTGCAGGGAAGACTAGACTGGATCCAGTTGGTTCAAGAGTAAAGTGGAGATGATGACCATGGTCTTGGTCAGGATTCCTGGGTTTACTGGTCAGTATTAATCTTCCACTTATTTGTACTTGATGGTCGTGAACCTGGAGACAGAGGCTCTTTATTAAAGAAAACACCCACAGATAGTTGTAAAGGGTTAATTAGCAAGTTAATGGGTTCATTGACTTGAACTTTTTTTTAATTTTAGCATGTACAGAAAAATGGAAAGAATAGTCTCATGAGCACCCACACATCCTTCAGCTAGATCCACCAATTACTGACCAAGATACGTGAGAGTCAGCTGCAGGCAGCAGGGACTTTAGCCCCACGGCATCAGCCTTCATCTACAGTCTTCCCACCACATCATCGCAGAGAAACAGTAACATCAGTTTCGTGAGACCACCTCCATGCTGTCATGTCTACATCTGTCCTATTGACTGGAAGATTCTATTTCTGCTGTTTTTCCCAATGTAGGACCTCAGACTTACCCAGGTGTTGGGTTTGTACGTATCTTTTGTCTCTGAATCCTAGGCTGTGTAAATATCCTGTTCCCCCGTCACCTTTTGTCCAGAAGTTCTAGCTCCCGTGACTGATCTTTGCCTGAACCAGATATTACATTGGCCTTGCAAAAATGGCTTTAAAATTCTGTCATCCCATCTGTAGTTAGTAGCTGGCATTCTCTCAGAGACAAGCGTTTTTCTCTCGCTCTTTCTCCTCCTGCCCCCATGGGTAATTTGAGGGAAGGAGATTATAATCTACCAGCATGAATCTTTCTGATGGCCAATTTGTCCCAAATTTGGCATAGGCCCTCCTACAAGCTGGGTCCTGTGTGTGCTGTGTGTTTTATATGACCCAGTTAGTTTTTTGTGAGTTTATTTTGTTTTTTTCTGAAAACTTTTTTTTTGAAAGAGTAACTTTAGGTTCACACCAAAATTGAGAGGAAAAGTATTAGGCATTTCCCATATACCTCCTGCCCCTACAAACACAGAGCCTCCTCCATTAGCAACACTCACCAAAGGGTACATTAGTTACAAATGATTAACCTACACTGACACCTCATTATCAACCAAAGTCCAGTCTATCTCAGGGCTCACTCTCAGTGTCTGTACGTTCTTTGGGCTTAGAAAATGCATAATGACATACATCCATCATTGTAGTATCATACAGACTATTTTCTCTGCCCTGAAATCCTCTGTGTTCCATCTGTTCCTGACGCCCCAGCCCCTGACAACCACTGATCTCTTTCTGTCTCCATGGCTTTGCCTTTTCCAGAAGGTCATAGAGGTGGAATCATAGAGTGGTCTTTTCAGATGGCCTTATTTCACTTAGTGATATGCATTAAAGATTTTTCCATGTCTTTTCAGGGCTTGACAGCTCATTTCTTTTTAATGCTGACTAATATCCCATTGTCTGGATATTTATTTTCCCACCGTTTGCTTATCCATTCACCTACTGAAAGACGTCTTGGTTGTTTCGAAGATGTGGCAGTTACGAATAAAGCTGGTATAAACATCAAGTGCAGGTTTTTGTGTGGACATAAGTTTTTAGCTCCTTTGTATAAATACCAAGGAACATGCCTACTGGATCCTACGGGAAGAGTATGTTTAATTTTGTAAGAAACCGCCGAACTATCTTCCGAGGAGGCTGCACCATTCTGCAATCCCACCAGCAATGAGCGGGAGTTCTTGTTGCTCCACATCCACGCCTGCACTTGGTGTTGTCTGTGTTCCGGATCTCCACCACGAATCGGTGTGGAATGCTGTGCTGTTTCAGTTAGTTCCTCTGATGACATAGGTTGGAGCATCTTTCATGTGCTTCTTTGCCATCTGTACATCTTTGCTGAGTTTTCAACTCATTTTTTAATCAGGTTGTTTGCTTTCTTATTGATGAGTTTTAAGGGTTTTTTGTGTATTTTGGTAACAGTCCTTTTGTATATGTGTATTTAAATACAAATATATATACACACACACATTGTCTTCTGTGATGAAAGTGAATATAAATCAAACCTACTGGCTCTTGTTACATTGGCACAAATGAACCCAACTGTGCCACAGGGCGTGGGTGAGGGAAGCCCAGGTCCCTGATGCAAGAGGAGCCCACGGTCTACTGTGCTCAGTGCCTTGGGAAACCTGCTCTGCTGCCAGGGACTGAGCAAGACAGGAGGGCAGGGGCCAGGCCGCCCTACAGAGCACTTCGAACCCTCCTCATCAGTGGTGTCTAGCCCGTGCAGGCGGCCATAGCGGGCCTTCTGGGACCTGCAGGCACGGCGTTGTGCAGCTCCCGGATGGCCGGCAGGAGAAAAGGAAAGATGATCTTCAGGGGCATCCACTCCTCCGTCTTCTGGAAGGTTCCTGCCATCAAAAAGCTCTTGGCACCAGTCTGTCCTTAAGTGACACTGCACATTCAGGGTGAAATTTCAAATGGCCCCACCACCGCTCAGCCTCAGCAGCTGGGACAGTGATTACAATCTTGTGGGCACAAATGAACCCAACTGTGCCACAGAGCGTGCAGAAAGACAGCCCTGGGCCGGGCCAGCAGGCCACCGGCACCCAGGGGACTCCTCACCCTCTCTGGGCGGTGGGGGATGGGGTGGGGGTGGGGTGGGAGGGGGAGGCAAAGAGCTGCGGAACTTGAGGACCAAGGCACCTGGCCACAACCTGCAGAGGGTGAGGAGAGCGCGGGGTGAGGGGTGGGGGCCCTCAGGCCGCTGTCCGCTGAGCCCTCTGGCTGGGGCACGTGGAGCATCTTCCGCGGCGCAGTGCTGCCAGGACGCCCGGGAAAGGGGGTGCAAGTGTGGGCCCGCCCGGCGCGCCCTTCCTCAGTGTGGCTCAGTGGCTTCTGGGCTTTGCCGCCCAGGGCCACCCCGCCGCCGGCTGCCGCGCACCTCCCACCCGCCCGGTGACTCACTGTCCCGGGACGGCCCACAGGCAGCGCCTCTTCCTCCAAACGCGCGCAGCGGCGGGAAGCCCCAGCCTGCCCCCGTCCCTCCCTCTCCCGCCACCCACGTTCTCTGGGTTCGGAGCAGGAGACCCCTGACGCGGCCCAGCCCCAGCAGGCTGAGCGCCCCGCAGGCTCCTGACCCCCGTGCTCGCCCGACTGGTGTGGCTGCTGCCCGGGTCCCTGCTGTCCCTCCCTCCCGCCTCCCAACCATGTCGCGACTCAGCTGGGGGTACGCGGAGCACAACGGTGAGCGCCCCACAGGAGGACTGGGCGGGGGAGCCAGGGAATGGGGGGATCTGGGGGCGAGGCTCATGGGGCCACCTGGACACCTAGGTCCCCTGCCCTGGGGACCATCGGGGACCACGTGTGGGAGCCGCCCTTGGGGTGTCGGTTCAGGGTGACAACGTGCCAGGGTCCCCCAGACCCCAGACATCACTGCCCTTTGGAAGCTGGGGGTGGGGGGAACCTTCCCTGGTGACAGCACTTCTGGGTTAAAGGCAGTCTGAGGACACACTTGAATGAATGGTGACTCCTCCGGGAATAAATCCTGGAAAATGCTTAAACTGAATTTAAGAAACTCGAATCACTGGAATGGCAGCTCTGAGAAGGCAGGATGCCTCCTGGGGCACCGGGATGCGGGTTTCTGGTAACCTTGACCGGGCTCCCCGGGCTTGGGTTCTTTCTGGAAGGTGAAGGTGGAGTGGGGCTCCTTCTCCAGCCCCTCCCCCTCCCCCCCCCCGCACCCCCGCACCCCAACACATCCTGCAGACACTGCGGGTCAGCAAAGGGACTGAAATTAAATCACTTGGGCAAAATGCAGTTACTGATGGGAACAGTAATACTTTGCTTCTTGTCTATTCTAAACTACCGAAAGTAAACCATTTTCTCATTTTCTCTACTAAACAACTTATTCGGCTTATTTTTTCAAATACTGATTAATTAAACTAATTGCAAAGTGACACCTAGAAAACCTTACAGTGAATCACTGTCAAAATGAGGCAGGGGAGGGGAGGAAGATTAATCAAAGAACTTATATGCGTATATGCAGAACCCATGGACACAGACAATGGTGGGTGAAGGCGGGGGGGGGGTTGCAGGGGAGAGGGGGTCAAAGGGGAAAAAGGCACAGCTGTAATACTTGCAACAATAAAGATAAATTTAGAAAAAAGAAATAGAAAAAGTTAGGCCTGTGACTAATAATAATAGTTATTATTACTATTATTATTGGACAGACGTATATTATTGAATAGTACTGTGTAGTTGATTTTTATAGAAACTTTACTTTGACAAAGAAACAGAAAAGTTTCACTTTTAACTGTAGCCTTTTGACGTTATAATTAATTTGCCAATAAAAATGGTAGCAGATAAAATTCAGGACTTTAAAACATGAAGAATAACTTTGGTGGATTTCTTTTTGATGGAGGCTATAATTATAATCTTACATTTCACTAATTTCCAATTTATGTTTGGGTTGGGGCAACAAAATCAATTTTCTTTCATTTCCCTCTCTGCTGGAATTAGCATTGTAGTTAATGGTTACTGCAGGCCAGCAGGGCCCTAACTGGTTAGGAAGAAGCGTATTTTTGATCAAGGAGTAGTGATGACTCTGTAATATGTTAGGAAACACTGAAGCTGTCTGCAGAAATTTTTAGAATCTTCTTAGGAGAGCTGTTAGCAAGGAGTGATTCCATAGCTTTCTAAGAATGGGGTGGGGGTGTTCCCTGCTTCAGAAGCAGTAGCGGTGAGGGGACACCTTGAAGTAGGTCACCTGTGGCCAAGTCCCACTGGAAACGATGCATCCGGCTGGCAGGGCGGTGTTTTCTGGGTAGACTGTGGGTGAGCAGCCGGCAGGAGGCCTTGGAGGGGCACCTTCCCCAACAACGCAGAGCTCCTCCAGCACCTCCCGCAGTGCTATTGGCCTAGCTTAGAAAGGTGGCAGTCGCTGCGAACTGCGCGTCACTGATACTCCAAAGTTCCCGAGTCAGTGGAAGAAACACCACATATCTCTCCTAGGCACCATGTGCAAATGGGGTTAAAGTTGGAGGTTTGGACAATTTTTACAACGGGGGGGCCTCTTAAGAGGCAGGGACATGAACCTACCCTAGTAGTTAATATTTAACGTTGAGTATTTCAAAATGGTTCTGCTGTAAAGACTGGAAACCGGACAGAGTGGTTAGGAGAAGGGCACTCCCGATGAAAGAGTCATCAGATCTGAAGTCTAATGTGCTTTAGGCGGTCATGCCTGGTGGCCGAGAGAAAGGGGAGGGGGGGGAGCACAGGACTAGCCTGTGCCAGCGAGCACAGCAAGGTGAGTGTGGGACTTAGGCACCGAGGAGCCGGTGCTTTTCTGTAAAGCTGAAGGAAGGACTTGCGAGCTCAAGCCCAAAGCGTCAGGCTCCCGGGAACACTGGAGCGTGTGTGTGGTGCGCGTTCCCGCCGTGCCGGTCCTCCGGAAGCTTATGCGAGGGAAACAGTATTCGTTCTTTTTTGACAAAAGGAGGAGTCATTGGGGGAATGCGGTTTAGAGACAGAAGCTGTTGCCCACGGTGGCATTTTTGCATTTCTTGAAGTTGTACTCTAAATCGTATCTTTAGAAATGCTCGTGTTGCTGGTTCGTGGTCACGCTGCGCCAATTGTGTAATAAGAACCTGCGTTTGGAGAAGCCAGGCCCGCCGTTGGGAGGGAGGGAAGAGCTCTCCCAGCTGTGGGGGCTGCTTGGTGGCAGAGTAGGGGGGAGACGGAGTGGCCACGGCGTGTCCCTGTCCACGGACGTGCTGCTCACTTGGAGCCGCCACTGCTGTTGGTTTTGAGAAGCAGAACTCGAGTCCGGTCTCCAGAGGAAGGCCGAGGCCCCTGAGGGCACTGCCAACTTTCGGGCTCACATCTTTTACCAAGTGTGTCTGACTTGGGAGCTGGGTGCCTTTTTGGCTTTTTGAATAGAGGATCAGGGTGACCATGGTCCCCAGCTTTGGAATTCAGAAGGAGCATTGGCAAAGTAAACACAGAGGGCCCCCTAAGTGCAGAAAGGAGAAATAAATTGTTCCCTGACTCCAGTGCAGGTAACCCGCAACATGCCCTTTCCCGGCACGGCGCAGCCGTGGCGCTTGGATTGCCCCGGGTGAGAGTGTCGAGCACCGGCTCACACCACAGGCCACTGCAGGCCCACTTACCTGTCCCTCTTCCAGCGTGAACTGAGCCCTGCCGCTCCCCCGCACTCCTGGAGCTGAGACGGAATCTCTGGTTCCCGGGGATGAATCGCGCTGTTGTTTTCTGCCTGGCAGGAAAGTGCCTTTGGAAAGTACCTTACAAAACAAACATGCTCTTCTGTCCACAAGCGTTTGTTTGATTCTGAAAATGAGTGAATGCAAACCAGGAAGTCTCCATACCTCTCATAAGAGCAAGGAGTCTGTAAAAACAGCAGCGCAGTTAGGTGTGAGGGCCTGAGGGCGGAGACCCTTTACTAACCCCTCCTCTCTCAGTCTCAAGCACAGCGTGTTGCACTCGAGGAGGACTCCTTGACTGACACCCCTGTTTAGTCCTTCTCTCTGGTCCTGTGTGCTCTCTCTAGGTCCTGTTCACTGGAACCAACTCTTCCCCATCGCTGATGGGGATCAGCAGTCTCCGATTGAGATTAAAACCAAGGAAGTGAAGTTCGACTCTTCCCTCCAACCCCTTAGCATCAAGTATGACTCGAGCTCTGCCAAAATCATCAGTAATAGTGGCCACTCCTTCAACGTTGACTTTGATGACACGGAGGACAAATCAGGTGGGCTTTCTATTGGGCCAGGGGGGTGAGGCGAGGGGCTCGGACAATTGGACAGTAACTTCTTTTCTCTCTTATTTGAAACACCTACCCATTGTATGTCCCTGTTAGTACTTTGCTGGGACCTGTAATGAAAGTTGTGTTTGAGTAGTTCAGGGACAGTGTCTTTCACACTATCAATAAGCGATGGCCAACCAAATGAAACTCGGTATCATTAATATGGAACACACGAGCCAAATGGATAGAAAGAGTGTTTCCTTCCCCTTCAAGCACAGCTGTGGCCCAAGAAGCAGATTAGTATCAATTTTAAAAGTTAGATGACAGAAGTTAGGAGACTCATATTTTAAGGCTGCTGACAAATTATTTTTACTTTTAGTCTAATAGTAGGATGATGCTGTATTTGCTCTATTAATGATACATATAGTTAAATTTTAAAAACCCTTCATTGGAAGACAGCTTTCACTTACTCATTAAGCTCAGCTTTGGCTTAGTCATAGTTCCCTGTGTTTATGTAATGCTATATTGTTAGCTAGAATTATAAGCCATAAAATTCCTTCCTCACACTTGTCAATTCATAAACCTGATTCCTATTGTTTATCCGGAACATTGTGACACGTGCACAGCAGAAGACGAACGCTTGGTGTGTTCAACGTGTGGGGGAAGGAGGGACCTTGCTTTTCATGTGTTTTCTTCACACCTCAGCTCTGTGAGGGCGGGAAGCGTGAGGTAATAGGGGAGTTTGAAGCAATGGGCACATAGATCATGTATGTGATGTGTTCATGTAGAAATCCGAGGCTTCCAAACCCAAAGTCTATACCACCCATGATCGTGGTTGGATACTGGTTATAATATCTCAAATATTAAAGGGAGCTGAGGCTACAGTCCTAGTTCCAGAATAAGAAGTGACTAGACAGCACCTCCCCACTCCACTCGCTGACCCTGGCATCGCGCTGTGGTGACGCCCAGGTCGCCCTGGCAGCCACCTGGCACTTGCTTCTGCGCGGTCATTGTCAGGCACCGTCCCAGGTCCCAGGGACACAAAGGGACGAGGCGGGTCCTCCTGGAGGAGCTTCGTCCCGCCTGGCTGGACAGTCACCGTCTGAAGGCCTTTCTCTGGGTGGGCATGCTCACTGTCAAGGCAGCGACGCCGGTGCCGTGTCAGAAACGTGCAGGCCTGGCACGTCACGGACAGGTTCAGGCAGGTGCAGTTCAGCAGCACATACTAGTATGTTTCTAGTTTCACAACATGGTGGGATTTGGCGGCAGAGAGCAGCAAGCAAAGACCCTTTTGCTGAGATGGCACACGTTCCCCACATTGCTAGGGCACTTACCTCTGGCATCTTACCCTCTGCAGACCTCTTTCTTGTATGAGTGCATTATTTAGAGGAGATTTTTTAAAAATTCTGGATGAAGTGATAAATGGACTCTCTATGTATGCCAGGTATGATTTTGGAGAAATGATCACTTATTTTCAGAGTTAAGATGGAGACAATAATGTCTATCTACTCATCTAGGCTGGAAAGTGAGATGAATAATTTGACACTTGAAAACAGAAAATCATTCTCATTAAAAATATTTTGCCGCCATTCTTCATTGTATCCCATAGTTTGGTCTTATTGGAGACCGTCTTGAAGGCAGCGTGAGGCTCGCTGTGACCTTCTGACTCACTTCCCACCCAGTGCAGAGCCCTGCTCCAGCGGGCGGTCATCACACTGGGCCCTGTGGTCATGGTCGCAGGTGGGACATGTTAGCACAGACGCTCCCGTGTGGAGCCCAGCGAGGTAGGGTGAGGCCAGTGTCACTGCTCCACCAGGTAGGACTGCGCTCATCTGGGTGAAGCCCTGGGTTTGGAGCAGGCTTCCCAGAGCCAGCCAGGGTGCCTGGGCCTTTTGGGGATCTCCGTCTTTCTGCGGGGCCAGCTGCTTTGCATCTCCTCCCAAAGTGCGTTCCAGTTCTAGACTAGGAGGTGAGTCCTGAGCTCTCCCACTGCGTGGCGCTGTGAAGGGTGACGTGCTCGACTCAGTTTGTGCAACAGAAGAGGAAAGATGGGACGCCAGGCCGGTTGCATGCGGAGGCCGTGGCCCCTGGAAGCAGGCCGCCGCCCAGGGCATGTGCCTTTCCAGCTCATTTATCTGTGAAACATCGTGGAGGCTGTTCAGAGCCAAACCTAAGACCCTCTCCATCAAGGATCTCCTGGGGACAGTGCCGGAGGGGGCGGTGCCGCAGGGGCTCCAGCAGAGCCTGCGGGAGCGCGTCCAGGGCCAGCAGAAGCAATGCGCCGGGCTGTCTCAGACAGTGACCGAGAGTGGCCTGCGGCCTGCTGGGTGGATGGAGCTCCCCTTCCCTCCCCTGTGCTGGTCCCCATACAGTGGTCTGGTTTCCTGCAGTGCAGCCCAGAGGGCACGGGCAAGCACATTACCTTGTCCTTTTGTTTCTTGCTGTTCATAGAAAACTGCATATGAAATTCTCACCATCTTTCCTGCTTATGTGAGGTGGGCATTCTTGACAAATCTTGTGACTGCATGTAATTATGTGTACATAAAGCAACTAGAGGAGGACACTGAAGTCAGGCCGCTGTCGAGGCTGCACTGGGCCGTCGGCACTTCCTGCTGTTGTGTGATGGAGAGGAGCCCTGTCGGTGTGGGTGTGCTGAGCTCAGCCTCCAGGCCTCCGGGCCTCCAGGTCTGCCCAGCAGAGATTAATCGTCAGGACACACTTTAGGACTTGGTTTCTAGTAAGACGCTTTTCTGTCTTCTTAAAATATGATTCCATTGCCATAATTTTATTATTTTAAAATATATTTTTATTGAGCCAAGAGAGGAAAGGAAAGAGAGAGAAAGATGGAAACATCAATGATGAGAGAGAATCCCTGATCGGCTGTCCCCTGCATGCCCCACACCGAGCAGCTAGCCCATGCATGGGCCCTGACTAGGAATTGAACCAAGACCTCTTGGTTCATAGATCGACACTCAACCACTGAGCCCTACTGGCTGGGCTCTATTGTCAAGGTTTTAGAGAGCATATTTGTGGAGGCAAAGTGCTACACATATACTCTGCCCAAGTGGCAACATCTGATGGGTTTTTAAAAAGAGTTAATTCTGTCCTGTGTTTCTGATTTCCCTAAGAAGATGCGCTCACTCTGCCTGCGTTTGTAGAAACAACAGCGGTATCGCAGTAGTCACAGCTCACGAGGCCAGCTGTCTGCCTGCGGGCAGGGGCGAGGGCTGTGTGCTCACTTTTTCTCGTTCCCCATGACACTGCGGGGAGGCGTTGTTGCGTTCCGGGGCATGGCCTGACAGCTGGAGCTCAAGGTCAGAGTGTCTGTGCAAGGACGGGCGGTGAAGCCAAGGCGGGCGAGTGCCGGTCTTCAAAGTGCTGAAGGCTCTCCTGCGCCGCCTGCTGCGCTCCTGGGCCTGGCGGCCTCCGGGGATGGGCAGCCCTTCGGGCTCCCTGCGCTGCACCAGGCTGCCCGCCGGGCTTCCCACGTGCTCCGCGCACCGCTGTCCTGTGGACGCGCTCACCCTTCACAAGTGTGTTTTCACTCCTCGCCCTCCTGGAAGCTGGATCCCTGCCCACACGCCAGGCACCTCTGTAGCCCCTTCCTCGTGACGTGGATCCCGGGAGACGCTGAGGGGGGCCGCGCGGAAACACCCTTCTTGCTAACAGTGTCAATTGTGTCGCTGTTTAGTTCTGCGAGGGGGGCCGCTCACTGGAAGATACCGGTTGCGGCAGTTTCACCTGCACTGGGGGTCCACGGACGACCACGGCTCTGAGCACGTGGTGGACGGAGTGAGGTACGCCGCCGAGGTAAGCCATCGGCCAGGCTCCTGACAGAGCTCTCTGGTGGGAGGGAAGGGACCCGGGGAGGCGTCCTTAAACCCAAATAGGTCCCGAGCCTATTAGGGCCTCAGTGTGTGACCTTGCCTCGTTCCGTCAGTGCAGGAGCTCATCAGCGAGCTGCGAACGGTGGGAGCCTCAGAGCGACCCGAGTTCGGGTCACGGATCCTGTGTAAACATGAGCACCCGGACTCGGGGGAGGGTGGGGAACTGGCCCAGGAAGCATCAGGTCTGTGCGACACCAAGTCACAGGCTCGCTCCTGAAAGGCCAGCGAGAGGGGGAGAAAGAAACATGTGTGTTAGGCCCAGCTCTGCACATTTGGTCCAGACACAGCTATCCACGCATGTCATGTAAAACCCCAGTACAGAGGTCAGAGGCGATGGCAACGGGCCCGTGGGGCACAAAGCCACAGCTCTCCTCAACCCTCCTCACCCTCACCTGCAGCCGTGCACCCGTCAGCGCCGTGTGCAGGACCTGACGTCCTGGCTCCTTCACCGGGGTCACTCCTCTTTAGGGTGCTAGCCTTTAAGAACACCCTACCTCTGCCAGGCTGGCGTGGCTCAGTGGTTGAGCGTCAACCAGGAGGTCATGGTGCAATTCTGGTCAGGGCACGTGCCCGGGTTGTGAGTTTGATCCCCAGTCGGGGTCGTGTAGGAGGCAACTGATGGATGATTCTCTCTCATTATCGATGCTTCTATCTCTCCCTCCCCCTTCCTCTCTGAAATCAATAAAAATATATTTTTTAAAAGAATACTTTTTCTAATCCCCTGGCTAAAGCACAAAGCATAAGACAACTAAATACTGCTGGCCCCGGACTTTGCCGTAAGATGGAAGGGACTTACCCTGCAACTTGGCCAAAGCTACTCCGTGTGCCCTGGTGCTGGCTAGGCAGGCGGAGGTCAGTGCTCATCCTCTCTCAGGCTTACGGAGCTGGCCAGGCCCCCTGTGTAGCCCTGCTATGCGGAGAAGCCCAGCAAACGGCAAAAGGACTTGCTGCCGGTTTTATTCTTGCATCACTTGTACATCTGCTGTTCGGGGCTATTACCCAAAGGCCTAGTCACCTCCTGAGCGCTTTGTGCGAGAGCAGAGGTTCCCAGGCTGCGGGGATGGGGCCCCGAATCCAAGACAATGACAGATGCCCAGGCTGCCGGGGGGGGGGGGGGGGGGGCGGGGGAGGGACGTGGGTGGGTTGGGGGGGTGAGGCCCCAAAGCCGCCTATGCTCAGCTTGTACTGCCCAGTATTTTCCATGCTTGTTTTGTGAAGTTCTGTGTCTGATCGTAACGTATTCTGAATCTCAGAAGCTCTGGGGATGGGGCGGGCTCTGTCATGTCCCAAAGCAGCTAGGGACAGTGGTCCACCCTCCACTCGCCTGAGCGTGGCCCTGGAGGTGATGGGTTGGTGCTGTCCTCTGTGTTGGGCTCCGAGCTCTGGCCGCCGGGACTGTGGACAGTCCTTGACGCCGTGGGGCCTTCCGGACTCACTGCGGATCAGGGGTCTTTCTTGTTTGGTACATTCCTTTGTCCCCGAGCTGCATTCCCTCATTCATTAGGATGAGGCCACCTCTTCCTCCACCTTCCCTGGCTCACCGTGTGAGGAATGGGGGGCGTGTGGGGAACAGGGGCATCCAGGGGACATGTCCCTGAGGCGGAGGCAGCAGGACAGGACCCAGCGGGCCTGCCCAGAACGGCACACGTGCCTCGGGTGGGAGAGAGCCCCACACCGGCAGGAGTGCCTGTGTGATTGGAGCATGGACAACGGCACGTGGCAGAGGCTGGGAGGGGGTGAGGTGGGGCTGAGCTGTATTCTAAGAGCCGGACATCATTGACTGGCTTTGAATTAGAAAGTGATAATTTTTTGCATTTAAAATATATAATTCACGCTACAACTAGAGGAGAGACTGGAGTGGCGCAGGAGGGGATAAGGGTAGTGAGGAGGCCTGGGGGATCCTGGTGTCAGGCGACAGTTCAGGTGGCCGGCTGCCCAGCGGGTGGAGGGGGCGGGCAGGCAGGTGGCTGCTGCTGCGACAGGGGTGCTGCGGAGAGGAGGTCTGGCCTTGCAGGTGGGCGCGCTGTCACAGGTGGTAAGCACGCAGACAGACCGGTGAGTCCTCTGAAGGAGCAATGCCACGTGGTCGCATCGAGGGCTGAGTGGTCAGGAGGGGCCCTTAGAGATGCCACGTGATTTGAGACCAAATGACCAGAAGCCGCTCGGAGAAAACCCAGAGAGCGCTTTCCAGGAAGCGGGGCAGCAGGACAGCTCGGGCAGGAGGGTGTCGTGCTGGGAAGGCAAAGGCGTTCGTTCGTCCCGGAGAGGCGGGGGGCCGAGCCTCGTGGGGCGGGCGTGCGGGCCTGAGCAGGTCAGGGTCCTCCGTCGTGTGCGGGCCGAGGACAGAGGCGGGCGGCGGGGCGCGGGTGCTCTGTGTCTTAGGAAACGGGAGCAGGAGAGGCCGGAGGCGCTTCCGGGCCTGGAAGTGGCTTTCCAGCTACTGTGTACTGACTTCAGGGGCATCGCCATGTTGTGTCCTCCTCATACATCAGAAAGTGAAGGAAAGGAAGACGAAGGAAAAGGCCTCGGAGAGTGATGACACGGGAATTTAATTTGGGGCTGAACCTGAGGGCGTGGACGGCACGGCCGCACTGACCGCTGCTTCGCCACGTTTCCCGAGGGTCGCGTCTGTGAGGAGAGCGCGGACGCTGCGCTGGAACTCCGAGCGCACTGAAGCCTAACACACAGAAAGAAGGAGGAAACGTGGAGTTGAGCGTAAGCTGCGATTTCAACACGCGCGGTGCCTTTTGCACGAAGGTCTTCTGTGTATCAACAGTAGGCAGTTAAATGCTGAGGCTGACGACCACTATTATTCAGACACTGTTTTCCACGGGGAATCTGATCCTTTCCCTTTGCAGCCGCTGCAGTCACTTCTTGTCGTTCGCTCGGTCACGGGGCTGTCCCTGTGAACAGGCGGCGCACGCAGCTCAGGTCCCACTCAGGTGCCTGGGCTGTGCGCGCAGCTGCGGGAGGTGCTTGCTCAGCAGAGGCGGGAGAGGGAGGACTTGTAACCACAAACCGGCCTTCCTTGCTCTGCTCCCACAGAGTCCTGGTCGCTCTTTATCCACTGGCAGGGCACAGAGCTTCTCTCTTTGGCTCCACGTTTGTTTTCTAAGCGCCTGTGGGCGTGAACCAAGGAGTCACTCCCCAGGTTTCGGTGTCTGTGGCGTCATCTCTTAGCAGGTGCGCTGGTGCGTGGGCGCTGGGCGTTTGGGACAACATCCAAGTGCTTTCCTGCGGGCCCAGCGAACACCGTCCACCCAGGGCTCCTTCCCCGCTTTCTCATGCCACAGGGCACGGAACACGGCCACTGTCCACTGTGGCAGAGCCAGTCTCTCTCTGCTGTTGGGGGCGGGGTGCACTGTTTCTAGTTCACTGTTTATGGTCATTCTTTTATTTTTTTTTAAAAAAATATGTTTTTATTGATTTCAGAGAGGAAGGGGGGGGGGAGAGAGAGAGAGAGAGAGAGAGAGAGAGAGAAACATCAATGATGAGAGAGAATCATGGATCAGCTGCCCTCTGCATGCCCCCCACTGGGGATGGAGCCCACAACCTGGGCATGTGCCCTGACCAGGAATCTAACCGTGACCTCCTGGTTCATGGGTCGATGCTCAACCATGGAGCCACACCAGCCAGGTATGGTCATTCTTCTTTATCCAGAAATCCCCCGCAGCAGTTCCCTGTACACGTACAGTTACATTGAAAGGATGGGATAAAACCTTGAGCAAACTAATCCTCCCTCCGCTGTCATCTGGAAGGGGGTTCGTGCATGAAACTCCCACGTTTCCTCCCTGAGGGGCCACAGGGGTCCCTTGAGGAGGTCGAATCCGAAGCCGGCCCCTCTCCCGGCCGTCAGGATCTGGGCCATGCCATCTGGGTGTGTCACATGGCCTGGGCTTCCTGCGGCTGCCATCGCAGCACACCCCCCAGCCGGGAAGGAGCCCCCAGGAGCGGTCTCTGCCGGACTGTGTGTGCCGCGTGTGTGTCGGGGTGGCCATGCGTTGGACACGGTGCCCTCGGGTTTGGAGGGGCCGTTGCTCTTGGGCAGAGTGGGATGTGGGGGAAGCCCCTCTGGTTCCTGCCCGGCCCCCTGCCCTGCCCTCAGCACACCGACCCTCCTCCAACCCTCTGCTTACACCCAGCCTCTCTGTGCAGTTCACTCCTGCTCCCCACGCGGGCCTGAACTCGGCCTAGATGCTGACAGGTTGAGTGGACACCGCTAACACAGTGACTCTTAGGGAGAATCCATGTTCACACCATAGAAAGGCCTCGGCTGCAGGAGCGAGCCTCTGACTGCGTCCAGAAACCACTGCCCCATCTGTGGCAGGGTCACCCTGGGGGCCCCCTGATGCCCCTGCCCCCTAGCCTGGACCTGCCGCCAGCGGGGCCTGACCCCCGGCTGCAGTTTCGGGGGAGGGGGCACGGGGGCCCTAAGTCACTGGGAACAGTGGCTGGAGATTGTCGGGGCTCGAGGGGTGTGGCAGGACTTTCTGAGGCCTCCAAGAGCTCCGTGGACGTGGCTGCAGCACCGTGCGTGGCGGTGCAGGCGGCCTCTGCACCAGGGCTTCACTGGGGTTCACGTGTCTGAGGATGTTGAGTTACACTGTGTCCCTCCTTTTCAGCTCCACGTCGTCCACTGGAACTCGGACAAGTACCCCAGCTTCGTGGAGGCAGCTCACGAGCCTGACGGACTCGCTGTCCTGGGAGTGTTTTTACAGGTGAGGGCCTCTGGCTTCATGAAAACAACTACTCGGCCATGTGGGGCAGGATTTCAGTCGCCGAGTGGACATCCTACCATTTTTTAAAAATAGCCTATTGATCTTTAGAGTGAGAGAGAGAGAGGGAGAGAGGAACATCAGTGAAAGAAAAGCTTCTAGCGGCTGCCTCCTGCACGCCCCCTAGAGGGATCGAGCCCCACACCCTGACTGGGAATTAAACTTGTGACCTTTTGGTGCGCAGACTGAGCCACGCAGGCTGGGCGCTACCATTTTTTAATAGCAAATTAGACCTATATCTGAGGGTCTAATAGATACAGGTCTAACGTTTTCATTTTGAAATGGATATCAAAATTCCATGTTTATGGTTCATCTCAGGGCCTGGGAGCTCTGCCTTCCAATCCCTCCCGTTGTCTGTTGATCATTGTTATCAATTAGCAGCAACAGTAGCTCCAAAGTGACACGCGCGACCCGAGAAGAGCCCTGGGTCCGGGCTTCCTCGCGATGGGCTGCACAGTGCTCAGAGGTGCAGGGCGGAGCGGAGCCCACCGTCCTGCTTCTCGAAGCACTAGTTGCCCCACAGTGGTTTGTTGTCCCAAATGCCCTGACCACTTTCCATTGTTTTCTGTGTCTTCTGCACAAGTGGTCAGACAGGTATCGCTGGGGTCACACCTGGGGTGGGTGGGGCCGCCCCACTCCCACTGGGACCACATTCTTGTAGGGCGTTCCTCCTTGTTGCGACACCCACTGGAATGGAGACGCGGAACTCTGTTCAGGACGACCTGTCGCCTTGATCTGAGACCTCCCGTTGTTTTAGGCCGAAGCTGGGGGACGTTTTTCCGCTGTTTTGATGTCATAGTAGTCTGTGTGGAGAGAGGGTCTGGAAGTCACACCTGGTGTTGGAGTGCAGGTGTGATGGAGGTTTCCTAAGCCAGGCTTTCCTCAAGTTCACCTGCTTCTGCAACACCCCTAAAGCTGAGAAGCAGGGAGCTGTCACTGCCAGTTCAGGGGTCAAACTTCTAATTCAGCCCAGGAGCCTGCAGTGTTCTCGTCTCCTTCAGATTCTTCAGGCAGGAGAGCTGCGCTACAGAACAATCACTGTTTGCTGTGGGCTGGCCTACGTTTTGTTTTTAAAGAATTTAAAATCGTGACCGAAATGGAGCAATTCCAACCTGCTCTGCAACAGTAACCACTTCTCACGAAATTTCATGTTTTCAGATTGGCGAATGTAATCCCCAACTGCAAAAGATTACTGACATCCTGGATTCCATTAAAGAAAAGGTAAAGCTAATTCCTGTTGACTGGCGACTAACACAGTCCCGTTTTCTGCTGAATTCGCTTGTCTTCTCTTACAAACACGGGCTGAGCCAGGGCCGAGTGCTGCTTCTTAAAGCAGCCGGTGTGTCCTTGACCGATAGAGCCGGCACAACCTGTCACCACTCACTCCTGGAATTTATGAAGGAGTCTTCAATCACCTAAAATAATCGCATAAATCTACTTATGCATAATTAGTTTCTGTTGTCAGAGTTTTACAGAACAAGCCTTTGGCTGCAACACATTTTAAAGACCACTTATTTGAAAACAAATCTTGTCCTTTCAAATGAATCTTAGCGATGCCCTACTTCCTCTAACATGTTTAGATGAAGGCAGGTCCTCTTTTTAAAATACAAACAGCAGGCGCTAAATAACTGTGTGACAGGGGCAGTTCCAGGGAAATCTGAGGTCACTGCATGCATGTTTTTCCAAGTCTGTGAAAGCTTCCCCATTGTAAGACTTTCTCTCTCCTGCCCCAGGGTAAACAAACTCGCTTCACGAATTTTGACCCCTTGTCGCTGCTTCCTCCGTCCTGGGATTACTGGACATACCCGGGGTCTCTCACCGTGCCGCCCCTTCTGGAGAGTGTCACGTGGATCATTTTAAAGCAGCCTATCAGCGTCAGCTCTCAGCAGGTAGGCCTGCTCCAGCTGGTCCACTCACAGAGGAAACTGGGCAGAATGGTTTTCACCCCTCCGTGCCTTCCACTGTGCTACGAAGCCCGTGTTCTCCCTCAGATGAGTTATCTGTCCCTTCCCGTTTGACCTCTGGTTAGGTGGTTTCTTCCCCGCCTCTTAGAAATGAGGGGGCAGTGAGGCCTCTTTGAAGGCAGCGCTGCTTGCTTCTGCCTCCTACTTTGGACTGAGACGGAAAGGGGCTGGGGTTCAAAAGGAAAGTCAGGAGAGAGGCTGCTCTTAAAAGGTGGCGTTCACCTTTCCTGCCTCGTCCCTAGACCTGCCCCTCCCACAGGCTCCACCTTCAGGAAGTGGGCCTGAGCCACAGACCAGCGCCTGCTGAGTTTAAGAAGAAATCTGCGACCTGTGGCTTTTGTTGGCAGAGCTTCTGTGGGGCGTCTGAGGGCTGTAGCGTTTACTAAGAGGCTCTTTCTGTGACATAAATCTGTAGGCTCAGGAGTCTGCCAGAACCCTGCTGGGCTGGGACCTTCGGCTGACCATCTGCCAGGTGGATGCTGTGTGTCCCCAAGGCTGCGCTTAATGGGTTTTGTTTTGTCTTTCCTTTGTGAATTACGTGCTGCAGTACCTTAGCAAGAACGCAGTCTAATAATTTTTGCAGCTAATAAAGCACTTCTGTTCTGGGCTGGCCCACCTGCCTAGCTGTTAATTCCCCAGTCAAAGACTAGAACTGGTTGACCTCCGCCAAGGTCAAGGTCAAAGTCAAAGACTAGAGCTGGTCGACCTCCACCAAGGCCATGTTGGGGGCATTTCCCCTTGCTGTGAGGCTCATGTGCCACTTCTGGTGGCCTTGTCTTTAGGAAAAAATACCAATAATGCCTGGGGCACTCTTGTTAATACTTTTACAAAGACCTGCATAGAAATCTAGAGCTGGACTGACACAAAATTTGCTGTGAATTTTTCCATTAGAAACAAGGTGAATTGTGTCATGAGAATAGGGACCTGGGTCAGGGCCTCACTAATGGATCTCACTTTCCCCTTCCTGTGCCCACGTGCTTCCTTTCACAATTCTTGGTTAAATTTGAAAAGTGACACATTATAGCATCAAGGCATGTTTTTCCTCATATTTCAAGGGTATCTTTATTCCTTAGAGCCACTTGGAAAGTATCTTTTAAAAGATCTACCTGTGATAGGTAAGAGATTATATCAAAATATATATTAGATCCTTAAAGTGCATAAAGTTAACCCAATCAAGGACACTTTCTTCCAGTTTTGGGATATGACTGACTAGCTGTGGGTTCATGACTGTATCTTACTTCAGGTGCAATTAATTAATGCTGATTATGAGTCTGGCTTTTTGCACAGAAGAGCGTGAAATAGAGGCTGAGTTTCAGGGCGTTAGTGTGACCCGCAGCTCACTGTGAAGCTCTCACTGAATCTGCAGGAGCGGGAACCCTTCAGACCTCTCATTTGCAACCAGATTGAAGTGATTATCTGAGCAATAATCCGAAGTATAAGATAGTGCTAGCGCGATTTTTAAGACTTAAGAATGAAGCAAAAGATATTTAGAAGTCCAATCCCAGTCTTAACCACGAGAAAAGCATCAGACAAAGCCCAAGTGAGGGACATCCTGCAAAACACCTGATCACGCTCCTCAGACTGTCTGTGCACCAAAACAAGGGCATCTGGGAACGCACCATCAGGAAGTGCTCCGGAGACAGGCGCCTCAGTGAAAACTGTGTCCTAGGGGATCCTGGGGCAGAGAGAGACATCAGGTACAAACAGAGGAGGCCTGAGTAACCGCACTTAAGGACAGCATAATTTTGGTTCGTTATTTGTGAGAATGCACACCATGGAAGGTGGTAACTATAGAGGAAACTGATGCGGGGTGCAGAGAACCCTTTGTAATCATTCTATAAATCTGAACTGTTCTAAAACAAAAAAGTTTATTAAAAAACCCCAAACACAAGAGGGTTGGTAAGATTACTTGGTTGCCTACCTCTTTCATATAAAGTCTTTTGTGTATGCCACCGGCTTAAGAATTACTTTCCAGAAAATGGTATCTCAGTGATGCCAGCTCTGTGTTTGAAGTCGCTGGGAGGCGTTAGTTATTTATTTTTCAGTCCCACCATAACCCTCTTTTAATTGGTTGGGGCCAGTTTTCCCCACTGCTCTTTCTTGCCAGGTCACTGTCTGACCTAAAGCACAGATCAGAGGGTTTTCATTTTCTTTTTCTTGATTCAAGTCCATTTTTCTCCCCGGAGTCACTGACTGAAATGCTTGGTTTACCTCCAGGTTGCGATCAGATACTGTGATTCTGATATCTGGATAACAGATGCATCATTGTCTCAGGCAGGCGGACTTTTCCTGCCAAGTCTCTTGGGTTATTCTGGGTTTTCTACATCGGCTTACTCAGCTGCTGAAATCCGACCTGCAGGACACTTGCGTAGGCTCCTTTTTAAACATTCTCTTTTGTTGTGCCATTGTTTGCATACACAGCATTCATGAATCTCAGTGTGCAGTGGACGGCCTTGGTTGTTGTGTATTACCATGCGCTGCAGCAAGCCACTCGCACGCAGTCCAGGAGAGGGATCCCTGCCAGAGGTTTCCTCGTGCCCTTTGCCCTCCACTCACTCACAGCCTCAGGACACCACTGAGTCACTAGAATTTATTCAAGTGAAATCACACAGACATGCACTTCTGTGTGATTTCTTTTGCTCAGCACCATGTTTTGAAGATTCACACGTGTTATTTATTTTTGTCACAGAGTAATATTCTATGGTATGGATACACCACTGTTTTGTTTTTTATTGTTTTTATTGTTTAAAGTATTACATATGTCTTCTTTTTCCCTGATTGAGCCCCCCGCCACTCCCACCCCCAAGGGCAAGCCCCACTGCCCCAGTCTCTGTGCCCATTGGTTATGCTGATATTCGTGCACACAAGTCCTTTGGCTATACCACTTAAAAAAAAATCTATTGACCAATTGATAGACATTTGGGTTGCTTCTAGTTTGGAGATGTATAAATGTGGCTATCCCTATTTGGATGTTAGAAATAATTGACATACACACTTTTCTGTGGACACATTTTCACATCTTGTGGCAATGACTAGGACTGGCATTACTAGGCCAAGTTCATTCTGTGGCAGAATGAACAGAATAACTGATCGCTATGATGGTAAACTTACGTTTAATTTTATAAGGTACTGACATGTTTTCTTCTAAAGGGCTGTTCCTCAGACTGACATACCTCGATGTGGGGTTGGGGGAGACGAGAAGAGATAAATCAAAGAACTTATATACTTGCTAGAGGCCTGAGGCACGAAATTTGTGCGGCGGGGGGGGGGGGGGGGGGGTAGGGCAGGGTCCCTCAGCCTGGCCTGCGCCCTATCACAATCTGGGACCCCTCACTCCTAACCACCTGCTTGCTCGCTCCTTACCGCTGGGCTTGCTGCTCCTTAGCACTGCCACTGAGGCAGGAGAGGCTCACGCCACCACCATCACAGTGCTCGCCAGCCAGCATGAGCCCTGAGGGCACGCCTGCTGTGGGAGTGCACTGACCACCAGGGGGCAGCTTCTTTGTTGAGCGTCTGCCCCCTGGTGGTCAGTGTGCATCATAGCGATCAGTTGTTCTGTTCATTCTGCCATAAGGGTCGCTGGACTTTTATATATATAGACTAAGAGGCCCGGTGCATGAAATTTGTGCACGGGGGGGGGGGGTCCCTCAGCCTGGCCTGCACCCTCTCTAATCCGGGACCCCTAGGGGGATGTCCAACTGCTGGTTTAGGTCCAATCCCACATGGGGCCTAAACTGCCAGTAAGACATCCCTCTCACAGTCCTAATCACTTGCCTGCCTACTGGCTTGATAGTTGCCTAACCGCTCCCCTGCCAGCCTCATGGCCCCCAACTGCCCTCCCCTGCTGGCCTGATGGCCTCAAACTGCCCTCCCCTGCCAGCCTGATGGCCCCAAACTGCCCTCCCCTGCCAGCCTGATGGCCCCAAACTGCCCTCCCCTGCCGGCCTGATCGCTCCTAACTGCTTCTGCATTGGCCCCCACCACCATGGCTTTGTCAGGAAGGAAGTTGGACAGTAGGAAGATGTCTGGTCTCGCAGTCTATTTAGCATAGTACCCTTTTATTAGTATAGATATGCATAGCCATGGATACGGGCAGTAGGGTAGTGAAGACCTGGGGGGATGGGTATGGTCTTGGATGGGGGAAAATGGGAGATATCTGTAATATTATCAAACAATAAAAATATATTTAAAAGTGAAAATAAATAAATAAGTAAATAAATAAATAAATAAATAAAGAGCTGGTCCTTCTTTTAGTCTCAGCAGCAATGAGGTTTCTAGTGCTCCACATCCTGTTAGCACTTGGTGTTGTCAGCCTTTACCTTTAGCCATTCTAGTGGGTCTGTGCAATTTTACTGTGCATTGATCTGATGACTAGTGATGTTGAGCGTTTTTTCATATGCTTGCTGTCTCTGTGTACATCTTTTGTGAAATATCTGTTCAAATCATTTGCCCATGTTAAAATTGGGTTGTATGTCTTCTCATTATTGAGCTGCAAGAGCTCTGATCCAGTACAATCTGGATAAATGCCCTTTTTCAATACATGTTTTTGCAAAAGTTTTCTCACAATCTATGGCTTGCTTTTTATTTTTTTACTATGTCTTTTGAAGAGGAAAAGTTCTTAATGTCAATGAAGTCCATTTTATAAATTTATCTTTTATAGTTTGTGCAAAAGAAATCTGCTTAAGAAATCTTTGCCTAACTATGTGCTACAAAATGTTTTCTTCTTCTTTAATAGTTTTAGCTTTTACATTTAAGTCTTTGATTACTTATGAGTTACATTTTATGTATGCTGTGCCCCATTCTCTTTTTCTTTTCCTTCTGATATTCTAATTACACATACATTTGATCTTTTAATATCATCCATGAAGCTTTATTTTAAAAGATTTATCTCTGTTCTTCACTGTGGGTAATTTCTATTTACCTATATTAAAGTTAATTTACTCTTTCATATTATGTCAGCATGACTGTTAAATCTATCCATTGAACTTTGTGCTTTAGAATTTATATTTTCAGTTCTAAAATTGCTACTTGGCTCTCTTTTATTATTTCTGTTTCTCTATTGAGACTTCCCATTCTCAGAGTACTGAGATTTCTTATGCATTAAAGAGGATGCTTTGTTTCATTTCATGTGGCCAATTGAACATCCTTGTAAGTTCCGAATTTGATTCATCTTGGGCCTGACTGTTGATTTTTCTTTCTTTGAGAATGTGTTCCATTTTATTGGTTCTTGGTATGTTGAGTGATGTTTTTCTTTTTTTTTTTTTTTATCATATTCTAGTTGTTGTGAACATTAAGTTGTGGTGATTCTGGATTCTGTTATCTTTCTCTGATAAGTATTGTTTCTTTGGTGTTAGCAGGTAGTCTTCCTGGCTGGGCTTGAATTGCACTTTTTTTTCTTGTGCTGCAGCTCTGGTCTCAGTTTAGCCATGCGTGGTTTGTAGGTATAGAGCTGGTGGATCTTCTCTCCAGCTCATTTCTTGCAAGTGTCCCCATGGCAGACTCCACCCAGCTCCAGGTGACAAACTGGAGAGATGGAACGCACTCTAGAGGGCCCATCTCTCCCTCCACAAGTGTGAATGCCCTCTGGCCCCGCTGTGTGTTCCACCTCTAGTGCTTGCAGCTAGTTGTTTTTGCATTATGTCTGTGTTAGAGTTTTTTGTACACGGAGGTTGTCTGTTGGGTCTTAGTCCAGCATAGCTGGAAGTAAAACTCTAATGTCTTTTTTTTTTGTATGATTCTTTCTTTTTTTGTTGTTTTTGGGTTTTTTTGTTGTTAATCCTCACTGGAGGATATATATTTTTAAAATATATTTTATTGATTTTTTTACAGAGAGGAAGCGAGAGGGATAGAGAGTTAGAAACATCAATGAGAGGGAAACATTGATCAGCTGCCTCCTGCACACCCCCTACTAGGGATGTGCCTGCAACCAAAGTACATGCCCTTGACTGGAATTGAACCTGGGACCCTTCAGTCTGCAGGCCGACACTCTATCCACTGAGCCAAACCAGTTAGGGCTGGAGGATACTTTTTCCATTGATTTTTAAACAGGGTGGAAGGGAGGAGGGGAGACAGAGCGAGAGAAACATCTATGTGAGAGAGACACATTGATTGGTTGCCTCCCGGCACATGCCCCACCCAGAGCAGGGACTGAGCCTCCAACTGAGGTATGTGCCCTTGACCAGAATCAAAGTCAGGACCCTTCTAATCCGAGGGATGATGCTCTAATCACTGAGCAAAACTGGCTAGAGCTCTAATGTCTCTTTTAATGGTAAAATGTTATATATTGTATTAGTAATAATTAATGATCTAAGAATGTTATTCTTCTGCATCTTTAGACTATTTGTGAATGAGAAAATAATTTATTCATTTTAACATTAATTTTGACTTAATATATAAAACTCTGTAGAATTAGCTTTGAAGATAAATTTTTAAACTGTACCAAACAGTACAAGTTCTAGAATTGTCTAATAATTGCTCATTCTTGCAGACATGATGCAGAGATACAAAGAGGTTTTCTAAGTGGCCTTTGTCCACATTTTAGAGAGAGTGGAGGGAGGGAGAGAGACAGACGCAGAGAAACGTCGATGTGAGAGGAACACATCGATTGGCTGCCTCCCATATGTGCTCTGATCTAGGCCCGGGATGAAACCTGCAACCGAGGTGCATGCCCTCTACCAGAAATTGAACCCGGACCCTTCAGTTCACAGACCAACACTCTATCCACTGAGCAAAACCAGCTAGGGCACGACTTGGGTTTTTAAGAATCACTGGAAGTCTCTTCACTCAGGTGCTCTGGGACCAGCGTCACTGATGTGGTTGAGGAGCCTGCTCGGGGAAGTTCCTAGGTTAGTAGAAACAGGAGGTGGAGGTGCTTGCAAGCCAAGCTAACACGCTTGTCTGGGGGCCTTGGTAGGGTTAGAAATGCCACTTCCTGTAGGGGTATACTTTGAGATGCTTACACCTAAAATGATATGATATTTGGAATCTACATCGAAGTAATCCAGTTGGGCGGGACTGGCGGTGAGAGAGGATGGGGGCTGGATGGGCAGTGACTTGCCCATGTGCTGATGATTGTTGAAGCTGGGGCTGGGCTCCTGGTGGTTTATTTTTCTATGTTTGCATATGTGTGAAAGTCTGTGAAAGTCTCTGTAATAAAAGGTAAATAAAAGGAGGAGGAAAGAAGAGAGGAAAGTGGAGATGTAGAGGGCACTGGGTGGCTTCACAACTGTCTTGCAGGCGGTTTATCTGAACCTTCCTCACTACCCCTAAGGCCTCATCTTTAATGGGATAAGAGCAAATTGCTGAGCGGGTGGTGTGGGGATTAGATGAGATCATCCTATCTAATAAAGAGGTAATATGCAAATTGACTATCACTCCAACACACAAGATGGCCACCACAAGATGGCCAGCAGGGGAGGGCAGTTAGGGGTGACCAGGCTGGCAGGGGAGGGCAGTTAGGGGTGACCAGGCCTGAAAGGGAGGGCAGTTGGGGGGGACCAGGCCTGAAGGGGAGGGCAGTTGGGGGGGGCAGGCCTGCAGGGGAGGGCAGTTGCGGGGGACCAGGCCTGCGGGGGACAGTTAGGGGCAACCAGGTCAGCAGAGGAGGGCAGTTAGGGGTGACCAGGCTGGCAGGGGAGGACAGTTAGAGGCAATCGGGCCAGCAGGGGAGCAGTTAGGCATTGATCAGGTTGGCAGGCAGAAGCAGTTAGGGGCAATCAGGCAGGCAGGCAGGAGGGAGGTTGGGAACCAGCAGTCCCTGGATCCTGGTGGGATGGGGCCTAAACGGGCAGTCGGACATCCCTTTAGGGGTCCCAGATTGGAGAGTGTGCAGGCCGGGCTGAGGGACAACCCCCCCCCCCCGCCCCATGCACGAATTTCATGCACTGGGCCTCTAGTAAATAATAATACAAGAATAAACTCAGTTTCTCATATCACAACTGTAAACCTACTTTTGCTCCACCTTGTATATGGAAATAAATGTTTCAGAAGAGCATTTTAGTTACGCTCATATTTGTAATAAACCATCTCAGGTGTGTGTGTGCTCACACATATAAGAATGTTCACCTTGGCCAGTTGGCTCAGTTGGTTGAGTGTAGTCCCGTGCACTAAGAGGTCTCAGGTTCGATTCCCAGTCAGTGCACATGCCTGGGTCGCAGACTATATTGCCAGTAGGGGGAGTGCGGGAGGTGGCCGACCAACGTTTTGCTATCAAATCAATGTTTCTCTCTCTCCCTCTCTCTAAATATATAAAAAAACTATTCTTAGAAAAAACAGAAGCGTTTTATAGTGTCAAGTGTCATGTGATGTGGTGACTAGCAGCCTGTTTTCTTCTTGATACTGTCCACTGTGTGAAGTTTGTAAGACACGTAGGCTTTCTTGTAATGAGAAAAACTGAGCCCTTTTGGTGAGAAATGTGTGCCACTTAAGTTGAGTTTAAACATGACCAGAGGTTGAAGGCCTTAGGCTTTTCCATAGAGTTGTTTACAAGGCACAAGAATGGTGAAAACAAGCAGGTGTTTGCAGTTTCAGGAAGACAGTTCTTGCAGGATGAGCACGGCTGCTGTGAGCACCGGGCCTGTAATGCTGGGGCGCTCCCTGTGGTCCGTGGCTCCTGAGGTGACCCATCCAAGGCTCACTTGGAGCCGAGGACACTGAAGCCAAGGTCCCGGGTGGGGCAGAGCTGGCCTGGGTCCCCGCTAGGAAGGCCCGTGCCCCTCCTCAGGCCCTGCCCCCCATCCCGTCAGGTAAGGAGGGCCCATGGTCTGCGCTTGGAAGCCAGAGGCACCTCCAGATGCTGAGCTGTCAGCCAGGGACGGCCTTGCAGGCTGAGCCAGGCCCGAGGAGACCGGCCTGCAGACTGCAGCTCCTGGCTCAGGGCACCCGTTTCTCAGCTCATGCCGGCGCCGCGCTCACACTGGTCACCTTGCTGACGCTGCCTCCTTCCCCCACAGCTGGCTGCCTTCCGCAGGCTCCTGTGCACCCCCGAGGGCCACGCGGCCGCCTTCCTGCTGAGCAACCACCGGCCCCCGCAGCCCCTGAAGGGCCGTCAGGTGAGGGCCTCCTTCCACTAACAGCCGTGGCTGGGACCAGCCCACATGTGTCTGCGGAGAGAAGACAAGACCAAACAGGACACAGAATCCCTATCGACAGATTCCCTGAGTTCCGGTCGGGGGTGCCCTGTGCCCTGTGCTGTCAGCTACAGCAGCAGAATGTCCCATCCCTGTGACCACGGACCTCACTCCCGGCCTGGGATTCGCACTTGCGACCTTGGAGCAGGACACCGCCACGTGTGCAGAGCCACGGGATGCGCCCACCGCAGCCTGCAGGGAACACAGCAGCATCGCGAACCTCAGCTCGTGCTAAGCATTGTCCCTTGTGGTAGAGACCGAGCCAGTCATGGTCTCCGCGATGTTTAGTAACAATCTTGAGTTCGTTTCCAGAATGATAGGATGGGGATACCTCTTTCTGTGGGGCAACCAGTGATTCTGCTTAACGTACATTCCAGTTCATTAAAAGTTGGTCATATTTCCAATTTTAAAGTGAATTTTTGTTTTGATTGTGTCGCTGATTCATGATGCCTTTGAAAAAATGAGCAATAGGGGAGCTAGTGGGGTTGGGGGAGGGATGTGGCTCCTCGTGGCCTCTAAACCACAGCTCAGAACCGCCAGTTTGGGTGAGAAATTCACTGGGATACAAACGCTATTTGGACTCCAGTGGCTGGTGCTGTGTGTCCACCCAGGGGGACGTTATTGATAAACTGGGTAACGTCAGCAGCTGCAGTGCTAGCCAGGAGCCTAGAGCCCAGCACCCAGCCAGGCAGACTGCCGAGGGCATGGGGAGGCCGGGCCCACTTCGGCCCTGGGTTTCCCCGAAGAGCAGGGAGTCCTGCTGCCTGTTCTGTCCGCTGGCGGAGCAAGTCCCTGAGCCCCAGATAAAGGTGCAAGCCGTCCACCCACCCGCCCAGTTCCGGGCAGAGCCCATCACCCCTTGGCCATGTCCCTCAGTCTGTAAGTAATTTTGCAAGGTGGCCTGGCAAAAGTGATATAAACTTTAACCTATTGTTCTGGTGCATTTTTAAGTGTTTTTGGTGAAGGAGGATGGGGTTGGGGCTCTTTCTGGTACAAGGACTGACTGTGCATTAAAGAGTGGACCTCATGCTGACATTTGAGAGAACTTAAACTGAGTTCCCTTGATTCTGATGAGTTCTGATGAGTTGTTAGCACTCCCTGCCCCCCCCCCCCCCCCCCCCGCCCGCGGCGTGGGTTTTGTTGTAGGACTTATTCTGAGATGTCTTCTTGGTGGGGCCTGCGTGTCGGTGAGCTGTGTAGTAAAGACACGCGGCTGTGGAGACGGGTTCCTGGGCTGAAGCTGACGTCTGTCACTGGTCCCCCCAGGACCCAGCCTGAGGCCGTGCAGGAGATTCACACTTAGTCAACGTATAACGAATCAAATATTTTTACAATTTTTATTTTATTTTTGCCAATTCTTTTGCTCCTTGGGATCAAATGCACCCAAAGTTAATGTAACAAGGAAAAGGTAAGATATCTCTTGAAAATGGTTTCTTCTTAAAGGAATACTTAGTAGCTCCACCTGTGGACCAGGTGATCTAACAGCTTTGAAAATGCCAGGGAAGGCGTGGCTTGCGTTCTGAAAGACACTGGGAAGTGTCCTCACCTGAGAAAGGGGTGCGTTTCCCCTCGGAGGCCAGCTGCTGCAGTGGGTGGGACTCACCCTTGGTAACTTGGGGTTCCCCTCTCCTCCTGGGTGGGTTCGTGCTGCAAATTGGACTTTGGTGGCCTGAAACTGTTTCCACAGCGCAGACTTCCTTGATGATTGTCTGCATTTATTTCTTAGAGGAAGGGTCTCAGCATGTGTTCAAGGGGTCCTCACCTGAGCATATTAAAGCGTTGTAAACTAGCAGACTGATGGATCTTGTTAGGCACTTGGTATTTTCATTAAATTGGATTCAACCACAATAAAGAAAATGAGACAAACTTTGAACCGTACCAGGGACCTGTACCTGAGACACGGAATGAGATGACATTTTTACACTTCTTACTTAGAAAATAATTTCCAACTCATGGAAAAACTGCCAACAGGGCAGAAACCATTTTTGTTCTGAATTATCAGAGAGTAAGTTTCCCACCTGCTGCTACAAACTTGAGTGTCCATGTCCTGGGAGCCGGGACACCACTGGCTGAGCGCAGGCCCGAGCCCACCCTCCCCGAGACTGGGCGCCCCTCCCGTCTGCCTTTGCTGCTCATGACCTTACTCTCCTGAGGGTGACAGGCCCGTTATTGCACAGAGTGGCCCTCATTTGGGTCTGCTCCCCATTTCCTGGCGATCAGATTCGGGTTATGCGTGGTTGGTAGGAATAGCCCCAAAGCGATGCCGAAAGCTCGGCCCTCGGCACTGCACGCAGCCAGGAAACCAGTTTCCACTTGTCTTTATTATTGATCCTGTTAAAGGTGCTCCCCATTCCCACCAATTTAACTCTTTCTATCCTGCATCCC
This sequence comes from Corynorhinus townsendii, assembly GCA_026230045.1. Classification (NCBI taxonomy): domain Eukaryota; kingdom Metazoa; phylum Chordata; class Mammalia; order Chiroptera; family Vespertilionidae; genus Corynorhinus; species Corynorhinus townsendii. The sequence continues at coordinate 4,133,638 of JAPDVU010000010.1, read as the reverse complement.
GCCTTCCCCCTCCCCCAGTTCCTCACCACACTGTTGTCTGTGTCCATGGGCTGTGCGTACGTGCACACAGTTCTTTGGTTGATCTCTTCCCGCCTCCTCACCTGGCCCTCTGAGATCGTCCGTCCGTCCAGGAGTCCATGCTTCTGGCCCCATGTTGTTCACTTGCTCTCTGCTGGATGCGTTCATGGCCACAGCTGCGATGTGGCGGCGGCCGTGCAGGGACCACTGTGCCCTCCATGGGAGCACTTATGCGGGGTGTGCGCTCAGACAGGGAAATAGCCTAATGAACCTCATTTATTCAGTGACCCCCAGAGTGCCCTGGGCGGGTCCCTTCATCCAGTGGCTCTGGTCTGCTGGCACCATTGCTGCCTGTCCTCACCGGCACACGGCTGCGCTTTGGCCAGTAGGAGCCTTCGCACTGGCCCGTGAGCACGTCCCTCCCCACCTGCCGCAGCCGCTGGCTGGGACACGTGACTCCAGTGGGTGCCTCAGGCCTGGGCACGGGACTAACTCTGTTTCAGAGACTCCGGGCCCCTCTCCCTTCACGGCCTTCCTCACGGCGACTCACAGCTTTCTTGCCACCTATGTCCCAACATCAGCGCCAAGGCCAGGCCAGGCCATTGCACCCATCCTGTCGAGGTGCTGGGAGCGATGCCAGTTTCTCCCAGTTTGGGTTAAGTCCTTGGATTCCAGTCCCAACCGCTCACTGCAGCCACTTGAGCTCTGGGCCGAGTGTCCCTGGGCTCTGCCTGCAGAATGGCCCGCCTGTTGTTCGCATCTGCAAGTGGCCGCCCCTTCGTTCTGAGCACTCATTTTGGAAAACTTCTTCCCAGCCCTTTTTCTGGTTCTGGTCCTGCCTTTCTGAATGGTCTGCCCGCAGACACGCTTCTTTGCCACATCCTTTCCCAGCCTCACCTCTTATTTCATTGTCCCCCCCCACCCCGCCCCTCTCCTCTGCCCTCAGAGTTTCCTCCCGGGGCTCTGCCTTCTGCCATCCTCTCTCATAAAAGAGCAGGTGGGTGATGATTCTGCTTTCTTGCTAGGGTGTGGCAATGCGGCTGGCAGGCCAGGGGCTGTTTCCCTGGAGCCTCATGAACCGATGCACCTGGTAAAGCCCTTCAGGTGTAGAGCAAAGCCCTTAGTGCACCCAGGCCAGACCTGATTGGTCAGCACGCGAATTCCTCTCAGGGGCAGGCCCCGAACACCTGCACCACACCTGCTAGAGAGCAAGTCTGGGTGTTCATGCCCGTGGGGATGCAAGTCCTGCCTTAGCTGGCTTACCACTCCTATCAGCACCATCATCCGAGGGACATTTGTTGCCTTCCACTGGGAAGGCCACATAGACAGGAACCCAATCAGAAGCAAACGGTGTAGTGAGTGTGGAACTCAGAACCCAGGATACAGAGAGAAGTCAGCCCTTTATGTGCTCAGACCTGGAATTGTCCGGAACCTCCAGCTCACCCAACGGGGATTTTCAAAATCATTTCAGAAAAATAGAATTGTGTTGGCTGTGCCTCCCAGCATTATCTACAAAATACGGATACTTCTTCCAAGAGGACTCAAATACTGGGCCTGTTGGATCTTTTCTCAGTGTTGCATCTTGTTGGGTAATCTGTGCCTCTATGGTTTCAGCTTCTATTTGGGGAATCAGCTTCCCTGGTCCTGCAAATTCCCAGCCTGCAGGCCACTGGGCCTGCCCTGTAAGGAGAGCATCGGTGTCTGCTCTCACCCACACAGCACAGGTTAGAAAGCCCAGCTCTTAGAGCTCTTTGGCTGATACACAGACTTTTTCCTTTCCTTTTTTTCTCTTTTTAAAAAATTTCTATAAGAAATGTATAGACTTTTAAACTTTTTTTCTTAGTCTGAAGTGTTTTTGGAAAGTCCCAGTAGAGTCCCCAAGAACATGATGGCATTGTTGTCATCTGCTTAATGAGCGGGTAAAACAGAAAACGGAACGCTAGTGCACCTGAAGGAGATCAGTGCAGCCTGTTTCTTCCTGTCACTGTCCTGTTTCTGTGGGAATGCTCTTCCAGGAAAACAGCTCTGATGCAGATGAGAAGCATAGATGAAATCAGGGATACAGAGGGGATGAGAGGCACGGACCCATAATATGAGGCTGGCCCAGTTCCGTGACCACATCGCCGTTCTGCAGATCTGAAGACTCTAGAAGAGATTTTCAGGTTGTGACACAATAAGAATAGTTGGGATCCACACAACTCCTGCAGGCCTGATCACAAGGTCCCCGATGTGGCTCGCCTCCCTGAGCCCTTCTCTCCATGGGTCCCTCCCTCCCTGAGCCCTTCTCTTCCAGGGACCTGACCTGCTGCTAGGACAGCCTGAGGCCAGGCAACAAAACAGTCGCCAGCCCAAGGCTGCTGCTCCTTTGTTTGCATTCAGTCCCTGCACTTTCTGAGTTTTCCCTTTAAAAGGGAGCTGGACCCCGTGCCTGAAGTGCTCCCTCAGGGCCCAGGAGAGCACCACGCCTTGTGGCTTCTCAGGAGCACATGGGTAGCTGTGTTGCCCACTTACCACCAGAGTCTGAAGTTCGAGCCCCAAAGATTCTCCTTCACAGATTTTGCTAAGAAGAAGCAGAGCTGAATCTGGCTTCTTGGCCAATATTAAGGAAAAGAGGAAGCAGAGAACTCTGTTTTCTTAATTCTGAGGATACGCTTCTTATGACAAGTGAAGTCTCCTTGTCACAGGTAATGAAATGCATCATGTTAACAATTAGTAATATGAAAAGGTTATGAGGACACATTCCACTTGAACTTTTTAATAAGAGAAAGGACTGACATATATCTCTTACTTTCTAATGCTCAATAACAGACGAATGCTTGAATTACTCCCTATAACTGATTAATGTTTATAGTAAACTAGTGGCCTGGTGCACGGATTCATGCACATTGAAAGGAAATTAATTAGAATAAATATTTTAATATTGCTAGTCACCCTTTCTCTATAATAAAAGTGTCAACCAAATTACAATCAACAATGACAGATTGAAACACATGCATGCAATTGACGCCAGCAAGAGCTTTATATGATTCACACATGCACGAGTCAACTTAGCCTTTTATAGATATAGAATAAACTTGCTTAATTAGACCTGCTTTCTGACGTAGCTAAACTTTTCCCAGTCCAGTGAAGAACCCCAACTTCTCTTTCTGGTAATTATCAGCAACACAGCAGTAAATAACATGAAGTAGATTATTATTGTAGATTATGCAGGGAGAACAAAGGGTAAAATATTTAACTGCAGCAGTGTTTGACTATATTCTGTGCAGTGAGAAAACCTGAAGTCATTTTGAAGGTCCACCATTTCTTACTTCTTTTCAGTCGGATCAAGTTTCTAAGCTTTCTAAATCTTCATTTTCTGGCTAATGAAAAGAAAATAGAATTCCACCAAGTCTCCTATCTACCTACTCCAGGACTTCTGTGAGGATCAAATGAGATGAGGCATGGGAAAACGCTTCACAGACATTTGGTTAAACTAAAATGTTTGCACCTGGCTATAAAGCAAATAGGGTTCCTAGGCTGAACAAACTCCAAGGAGGCTAGTTGCTAGGGAGAGGAAGCCAGGCATTGCTATGTGATGTCATTACCTGGCAACCACAGCCACTGTTTCCAAGCTGGGCTGGGCTGTGGGCCACATTTTGCGCCGTGGGGTCTTGGCAGTGTTGACTGCGATTTGGTGGGGTCTTGTTCTAGGGTGGTGATGGGGCCTGTGTCCCACTTGGGGGAAGCCGAGTGTTGGTTTGTCAGCACCAGGTCTGTGATGCCGTTTATTTTTAAACTAGAGGCCCAGTACACGGATTTGTGCACTAGTGGGGTCCCTCTGCCTGGTCCGAGGGAATCAGGCCAAATCTGACTCTCTGACATCCCCTGAGGGGTCCCAGATTGCAAGAGGGCAGTTCTCGGGTGACATACCCTGAATTGGCTCCCTCCTCTCTGGTTCCAGGTGAGTCACCCAAGAACTGCAGCTGCCAAGTCACTGCAGCTCAGCAACTCTTGCATTGAGCATCTGCCCTCTGGTGGTCAGTGCTCATCATAGCAACCAGTCATTCTGCCTTTTGGTCAATTTGCATATTAGCCTTTGATTATGTAGGACTAGAGGCCCGGTGCACAAAATTTGTGCACGGGGGCGGGGTGAGGGGAAAGGGGGCATTCTTCAGCTGGGCCTGCACCCTCTCCAATCTGGGACCCCTCAGGGGATGTCCCACTGCTGGTTTAAACCGACAGTCAGACATCCTTCTCGCATTCTGGAACCACTGGCTCCTAACCGCTCACCTGCCTGCCTGCCTGATCACCCCTAAATGCCTCTGCCTTGGCCCCCGCCATCGTGGTTTTGTCCAGAGGACGTCTGGAAGGATGTCTGGAAGATGTCGGTCTAATTAGCATATTACCCTTTTATTAGTATAGATGTGTCAGTTTACCAGCAGGTCAGATAGTATCGTTCAAGTGACTTGGAAAACCTTAACCACATGCTGTTCTTTGGGCTAATTTCATACAGGTGAGCTCACATTTGAATACTAAATGAAGTATTCCCCTCAGTCCTGGCCCAGGGTGGTGGGTGTCCCTGAGCCTCTCCCTGTCCCTGAGACTGCACCTCCCCCTCTCTAGCTTCCTTCTAGTTTGTTCTCTCTCCACTTCCTTCCATTTCCAGGAGATTCTTTCCCGCCCCACAACTAAGTAACCTTCACTCTACAGATGACGCCACATTCATATCTCAGCCCAGCTCTCTCCCTGACCTGTAACTGCCCAGCTGCCTCTGGGACAGCCCAGAACGTGTGACAGACACCTGACAACACCTGCCCACATTGCACACGGTGTCCCTGCCACTGCCCTCTCCTGGGAGGGCTGTCTCAGCAAATGACACCAGCAGGTGCTCCAGACTCAAAGCCACGTGCACCCCAGTCTCTGAACCACATTATCTGTGAGCCAGGCCTGAGGACTCCCCTGCTGGCTCCTGCCGCCCTCGGCTCTCCAGTCTTCCCCGCACAGCTCCTCCCTTCAGGGGCCTCCTGTCACTGAGAAGAAACCTGCAAGTCCTCTGAGTAGTCTGCACACCCGCTGACTCACTCCCAGCTGCTGTTCCACACTCCGGTCTCCAGCCCCCACACTCCTTTCCCCCCGAAGGCTTCCCGGACTTCACATCTGACTTTCTGTGCTGGAAGCCCTCTCCTGAATCTACACCTGGCCCATCCTCATGCCTCCCAATGTCGCCTCCTCAAAGAGGCCTTCCCTGACTGCTCTCGAGTCGCACCGTTAGGCAAGGCTCCTGATCTTGCTTTATGTTTTGTTCCTCCTGACCTTGCTTTATGTTCTGTTCCTCCTGACCTTGCTTTATATTATGTTCCTCCTGACCTTGCTTTATGTTCTGTTCCTCCTGACCTTGCTTTATATTATGTTCCTCCTGACCTTGCTTTATGTTCTGTTCCTCCTGACCTTGCTTTATATTATGTTCCTCCTGACCTTGCTTTATGTTCTGTTCCTCCTGACCTTGCTTTATATTATGTTCCTCCTGACCTTGCTTTATATTATGTTCCTCCTGACCTTGCTTTATGTTCTGTTCCTCCTGACCTTGCTTTATATTATGTTCCTCCTGACCTTGCTTTATGTTCTGTTCCTCCTGACCTTGCTTTATATTATGTTCCTCCTGACCTTGCTTTATATTCTGTTCCTCCTGACCTTGCTTTATGTTCTGTTCCTCCTGACCTTGCTTTATATTATGTTCCTCCTGACCTTGCTTTATGTTCTGTTCCTCCTGACCTTGCTTTATATTCTGTTCCTCCTGACCTTGCTGAATGTTCCTCCTGACCTTGCTTTATATTATGTTCCTCCTGACCTTGCTTTATATTCTGTTCCTCCTGACCTTGCTTTATATTATGTTCCTCCTGACCTTGCTGAATGTTCCTCCTGACCTTGCTTTATATTATGTTCCTCCTGACCTTGCTTTATGTCTGTTCCTCCTGACCTTGCTTTATATTATGTTCCTCCTGACCTTGCTGAATGTTCCTCCTGACCTTGCTTTATGTTCCTCCTGACCTTGCTTTATGTTCTGTTCCTCCTGACCTTGCTGTATGTTCCTCCACAGCCCTTAAAGACTCCACAGTAACTTATCAGTTTTTTATGCCATCTGTCTGTCTCTCCCACCAAACATAACTTTTTAAGAACAGGGGTTTTACTTTGTGAACCAGTGTTCCCAGGATCTAAGCAAGACCTGGCTATGATAGATATCAATGAGTATTTAATGAGCAAATGCATATTTTTTTCATGCACATTTGATATAACATGATTAGTGGCAATGCTGTACTGTGTCCCTCAGAGCTGCTGAGAGATAGATCATGACTGTTCTCAACACAGGAAGGAAATGACAGTTACATGACATGGGAGATGTGGTGGCTAACCCTGTGGTAGGAATCACATGCTGTATGTAAAACTACCAGGTCAACACACTGCACACTTGAGACTTAAACCGTGTTACACATCAATGACATATCAACAAAAAGTGAGGTCACAGAGACTGACAGTGTAACCTTTAACTTCCTGGTTTGGGCTGTGCTTCTGGGAAAGCCTCTATCAGTGTTGGCATGGTATGGATGTGCCACGCTCCCTACAGCACTTTGGAGTGAGATTGCAGTCTTTATGATGTGAGTTAGTGCAACAATGCAGATACGTACATGTTCACAAATTATTTTCAGCAGCACTTTAGTAGCGTGAAAGGCTTCCAGAAGTTTCCATGAATGTTCGAAGGCATAACTCACTGTCTCTCACTCGAAGATCCTTGCTCACAACTCCGTGGACCTGTTTCCAGACTCAGGTGGCGGCTCTGCCCTGGACCCTAACACTCCCGGGGGAAGCTCAGGAGGGGGGACGGGGATCCCTCACAGTGAATGTTCAGTATTTGGAAGGGGGACTATGCAGCTCAAGAGAAAGAGTATTTTAACAGGAATTAAAGAAACTCTTAAGAGGAAAAACGAGCAGAAACCCCCAGAGGGTGAAAAGGGCAGGTGTTAGGGTTATTCCTTGTTAACCACCAGGAGGTGCTGTTGGAAAAGAAAAGCTGGTTTGTTCTGAGGGAGGGGAGTGGACGGCTGGCAGGAGACTGGACACGGTGGCCTTTCCATGTGACCCCATCTGCTGGTGCTCGGTTCCAGCCCCCGGGGGTCCCTCTCCTTCACTGCCACGTGTCTCAATGCAGCTCAAGGCGAAGTCAAGTCAGCTCCCAGCTGGTGCCTGTAATTCTCTCTCCCCTTCCCCAGGTGCCCTGCAGGCCACGGTCCCCGCTGGGAGTATTCTGCCACCTGCTCTGGTGTCTTTGCTCCTCTGGGCCCTGTCTCTGCCCCAGAGACTCCGTTAGGCCAACGCTGAGCTCCTTCTTCTGCCGAGTTTTGGATCTGAGGTTAAGGGCAGGGGCCGAGGAGAAAGTGCCGATTGTCATCTGGAGGGTGGAGAGGAAAGGGTGGCTGTGAGCAGGGGGAGTCTCTGCACTGTGCCAGGCCTCACGTTCCTGACTCACAGCAAACAGAGAATAGCATCAACACAGCAAACGGGCCGTGCCTCTTAGACCAGCCCAGGCACTCACAGGAGGTGTCCCAGGGCCTGGCACCCCCATAAATGTTTCCCACGAATGAGACCACCTGTCCCTGAGGGAGACACACTAACCATTGCATAGTCCCAGCGCCGTTTAGATGCAGCGCCAGGTGTCCCTGCTGATGTTGCTGCTCAAAGGAAGCTTTCAAACGCCCCAAAGAACAAAAGAGGCAGGGAGATTGCTTTCGCGGGGACACAGGTTGGAGGCATTCCTCTAAATGTGCATTAGAGGTGAGTCAGACGGAACATTAAGGCCTTGACCCCCGATCTGGCCATCAAGGAAGCCAGTGCGGTTTGCTGAGTAACCCCCTAAGGCCGATACAAAAAACGATGCTGAGCTGTGTCAGCAGCTGCTTCTGCTGCGACCCTGAACTTAGAAGCTCAATTGGAGGCTCGAGTGGGGACGTGGAAGGGACAACAGCAAACAGCTGAATAAGGGGAGGAAGAAACACGGTAAGATGAGCATCCTGCTGCCCCTGCACTAGCACACGCGGCTTAAGGCAGGGATGTGGCCAGAGAAATGCGTCCTGAGGCCATTTCATCATTGCGCGAACCTCAGAGGCTCCGACATTCACGTAGACGTCCCGCACCTGGCTCCCGGTGTGGGCACTGTGCCTGGGCGGCAAGCTGGGCAGCCCGTTACGGTACACACACGTGGGTAATGACTCTGCCACGGACGGCTGTGACGTCAGCGCGTCTGTAGGATTTCCCTACTCCATGGCGATCTTAGGGAGTGTGTGGTCCAACCTGACCCAGAGTCCTTATGAGGCGTGTGACCATGTTCGAGTGACGGTAATGATATCTACATGGGATGGTCCCACTCAAGGGCCGGTCCAGGCCCTCACGCAGCCCTGTTGTAAGCCCCTTCCCTGGTCCTGTGTGGAACGTCTGTCTAGAGCAGTGGTTCCCAGCCTTTTCTTGGCCACGCCCCACCTACGTGTCTCTAAAATCCCGATGCCCCCCTCCCGTGTGACATAGAATTCTTATTATTCAAAAAGTGACTCCTATTCACGTGGAGGAAGCCTAAAAGGCCATTAACTTGGTCTAAACAAGCTTCCAGAGAACATGGCGCCCACGAAAGAGAAAAATAAAAGAACGAAAGGACAGTTGAAGTACTGAGGAAGCAATCACTAAGAAATTGCTTAAAAATAATAATATGAAGTGATGTGAAAAAATAGCAAATAACGTTTCAAAATATAATAGAGAACAGAAATGCATAAATGTCACAATATATATTTATATAGTGTATATGAGACCCCTAGAACCATAAGAAATGCAAAAGATTCACTGGTAATAACTCATTCTCAAATTGCCCCCCTGTGGGGCGTGTGCCCATGTTGGGAGCCACAGGTCTAAAGGGACTGGGCTCAGCTACGCGGCGAAGCTTTGTCCCTGCCCTGAGTGCTCATCACGGTGGCGGTCTGCGGAGGAAAATGCTATTTTCTCCAGCACCACGGGGTGGGCTGGGGAGGCACCCACCGCTGAGTCCTGGGGAGCCGGCAGGCTGCCGCCCGGAGCAGAAGAGAAGGGATTTTTCTCTTTCTGTCACACCTGACATTACTATGAACAGGTAAGACCTGCTGAGCGCTGTTCTGGACACAATCAGCTCTTTGCAGGCTCAGACGGGTGCTGAGCGAGGCCAGCTCAACGGGGCATCAGGGGGTGTTCATGTATGTAACTCACACAGATGGCGGATTCATTATTTTTCATTGAACTTACTGGGGTGCCATTGGTTAATAAAATTATAGGTTTCAGGTGTACAATCTACAACACACCATCTGTGCACTGTATTGTGAGTTCACCACCCCAAGTCACGTCTCCTTCCATCACCGTTTATCCCCTTTACCTTCTTCTGTCTCCTCTCCCCCGCAGGGAGCGGACTTAAAACATCACATCAAAGGCAAGAAAACAGCGCTCAGATTCCCACTTCCACATGAATGGCCATGCTGACCGCGCTGCCTTCCGGGGGTTGAGAGGTGAGGCCCTGGTGCGCTGCTCTTACAAAATCTGATCGTGTGTTTTCTTCTTGTGAACCGGGTAATGCAGTGGAGAACTGGAGGCCCAGGTGTCAGATGTGACCCCGGGCCTGGGAATCCTACATTTGCGGTAATTTCTGATGCGCTTGATCACGGGAAGGGCAAGGGCTGATTTCCACCCTGAGTGCAGGTTTATTTCCCTCCCTCGAGCATGGAAACCCTCCCACTGGCCTTTCTGCCTGCAAGCTCAGCACAGACGGGAGCAGCTGTCCCCTTCTGTCCCCTCCAGGCGACATCAGTGGGCAACAGGCTGGGGAATGTCACACCCCCCGCTGGTGCTAATCTCTCTTCTCTTAAAGCAGAGACATTGGGTCTCGGGTATCACTCATGGGCCAGCACTGAGATGGAGCAAACACGGAAAGAATGTCTGTGTTGAATGTGTGTTCGAGGAGATGCCTGGATTTTAACTGGGGAGTCATGTCTGTCTTTCTCATAGAAAATTTTATTTTAAGTTTGGCTCCGTGAGGTGCAGAGGGGAGTGGGCTAATGGGGCCACAGAATACTGGCCTCACACGTTCACTCAGGTCCCAGAACCCTGTGCACCAGGAGGTCTCCTTGGAGCAGGGGCTGGGCCTCCCCACCCACTCTCTTGCCTTCAGTCACTGCCTCACCGCTGAATGTGTCATCTCTCTAAGACTTGGGCTGGTGGTGCTCCTGGCCCCAGTGCAGAGTCTAACCCTCAGAGGTGCTGCCTGCAGGGCCCAGCCCCTGTGCTGTGTCCAGACTCCCCAGTGCTGGGTCCAGACACCCCAGCCTTCTCTGCACAGTCCTGCTCCTCCTCTCTCTCCTCATGCATGCTTCCTTCTCCCAGGGATCCTGCTTTTGTTCCCTCGCCCTGGAAACTGGTGCCTCCTCTTGCGGTCCAGGTTGACTGTCTCTGCTGGAAGCTGCTCATCTCAGCCACGCCGCTCCCAGCACCACCGTCTGGAGTGCAGGCGTCCGTGGCTGCCTCTCCAGCTGGGCAAGTCCGCGTCCTGTTTTCACGCTCAGAATGAGGGCACTGGCAGGCACATAGTAGGTGCTTGCTTAATGTTACTGAACAATCTCATCCTATCTAATAAAGAGGGAATATGCTAATTGACCATCACATGGCAGCCATAGCCACAAGATGGAGGCACCCAGTCCCCTCAGCCCTGCTGGAGTCCCCCAGTTCTTTCAGCCCTGCTGGAGGGATGGTAGGTGCACGGTGCAGCCGGACCTGCCCTCAGCTGCCCAGCCACCCAGGACCGGCCTGAGGCACAGGCAAGCCTTGGATGGTGGCTGCCCAGTCGGCACCTGAGGTGCAGACAAGCCTCAGATGGCAGTTGCCCAGCCGCCCAGGGCCCCCTGAGGCTCAGGTAACAAGGGCCAGCCGAGGCTAGTGCTGTCGGCAGTGGCAGCAGCAGAGGTGTGATGGGGGCATCACTTTCCCCTGATCACCGGGTTGCCTCCTGCCCCTGAGGTCTCCTGGACTGTGAGAGGGGGCAGGCCGGGCTGAGGGACCCCCCTCCAGTGCATGAATTTTTATGCACCAAGCCTCTAGTCTATTTATAAGTAGGTTATAGCCACTGGTAAGTTAATAAAAAGCAAACAATGGCTGTTCACCATGTTTGTTATTTTGTCCTCAGCCATCCTTTCCAGGGTCCCCACTCTGAGCAGGCACCGTGGCGGGTGCTGGTGACAGAGGCGAACGGACATTGTCCCTGAGCTGAAGGGCCACAGGCTTGTGAGGGAGATGGACCTAGAAGGGTGAATTAGGGCCACTCATTTATTCTGTAATAGAGAAATGCTCTTAAATTTGGATGGTTTCGTCATGAAATTAGAGTGGATAGGGCATGTTAAGAGTATAAGTGCAAAAATATATAAATGACACCTAACGTGTGGTCTGTGCTTCTCAGAAAAGTGTTTAAGAGTGATTCCTCTTTCCTTCACTAGCAAGGACAGCGCCATGTGCCCGTCCACATGCTGGGTTCGGAGGGAACCCTGGGCTCCCACAGGCAGCCCTGGATGGGGCCAGAGCAGGGGCCAGGGAGTGGCCCCGAGAGAAGGGCTGCGTGCAGGGCTGGGCCTTCGGCTGCCACTTTCCAGACGAGCGTCACAGGCATGCTGGAAGTGCAGGCTGCTACCCGTGTGCAGGAGCCTATAAGACTGTCCCGGCAAGACAGGAAAGCCAAGTTGGGCTTAACAATTAGGCTGTGACTTGCACCAAGGCTTCTGTGGCCCAGGCACTGGGTCAGGATCTGCGAGCTGCATGGCCTGGGTGCAGGGAGACGCGTGTTCAGGGGGTGTCGCGTGACAGTGTATATATTCCTTTTTGTTAAAATTCCTTGAATTGCTCACAGTTCTAGTCGGCAGAATAATGGTCCTTTCAGTGCACACATCCTACTCCCCGGAAGCTGTGGCTCAGTTACCTCACATGGCAACAGGGACTTAACAAACGTGGATAAAGGTACCGACTTGGAGGTGGGGCGGCCCGGTCATCAGTGGGGCCAGTCTAGTCATGGCATCCCGGGAAGTGGCTGTTCCTGTGTGGCAGAGAAAGATGTGTTCACAGAGGCTAGGCAGAGTGACGCTAACTAATTAAGTTAACTTTCCCCCAGCTTTATTGGGGTATGATTGACAAATAAAAATAATATATATTTAAGCTGTGCAACATGGCTTTTAAGATGTGGAACATGATGTTTAATGTACGTATGCACTGAAATGATTGCCATAATTGAGATGTCTGTTGCCCCACTTGGCTGCCGTTCCATGTATGGTGAGAACATTGCTACTCTCAGCAAATGTCAAGGGAGTAATACAATATTATTAATGATATTAATGACTATTAATAGAGCTGTGTTTTAGAGCCCCAGAACTTAACTCATCTCTAACTGGAAGCATGTACTCTTTGACCAGCACCTCCCCCGTTTCCCGCCCTGTCACTCCTGGTGACCCCTATTCAACTCTGCTTCTGTGAGTTCAACTTTGTAGATTTCATATGAAAGTGAGATCATGTGGCATTTGTTTTCCTGCATCTGCCTATTTCACTTAGCATAATATCCTTTGGATTCACCTGTGTTGTCACCAACAGCAGAATTTCTTTTTATTTGTGGTTGAATATATCATATTATTATATACTAGAGGCCCAGTGCATATAATTTGTGCATGGGGAGGTCCCTCAGCCTGGACCCCTGTGGGATCGGACCTAAACCAGCAGTCAAACATCCCTCTCGCAATCTGGGACTGCTGGCTCCTAACCGCTCGCCTGCCTGCCAACCTGGTCACCCCCAACTGCCTCCCTGATGGCCTGGTCACCCCCTAACTGTCTGGAAGATGTCTGGTCACCTGGTCTAATTAGCATATTGCCCTTTTATTAGTATAGATGATCTGTATTGGGGTGGGCAAAAGTAGGTTTACAGTGGTGAGTTTATTCTTGTATTATTATTTATTAATTATTGTATTATTTTCCACATGAACAACTGTAAGCCTACTTTTGCCCTCCTACATGTGGATCATATATACACACATACCGTATGTACTCATTTTCTTTATTAACGTATCCATTGCTGAACATTTAGGTTGTTCCTATATCCTGGGGATTATGAATAATTTCTGCAATGAATATGGGAGTACAGATATCTCTTTGAGATCCTGATTTCATTACCATGAATATATATATATATACCCAGAAGTGGGATTGGTGGGTCAAATGGCAGCTCCATTTTTAATCTTTTGAGGAACCTCCACACTGTTCTCCACAGTGGCTGCCCCAGTCTGCATCCCACCAGCAGTGCACGAGAGCTGTTTGCTCCACATCCTCACCAGCACTTGTCATTTCTTGTCATTTCGATGATGGCCTTTCTAACCGGGGTGAAGTGATATCGCATAGTGCCTTTATTTGCATTTCCCTAATGACTAGTGATGTTGATCCATTTGCATGTCTATTGCTTTAAGGATGGTGGGAAGGGTGTTCTCCAAGGAACCCAGATGGCCTCTGTGAGCTGCAGAAGTGAAGTAAAGAGACTCACTCCTGGAGCTGCCTAAAGAGGAACCCAGCCCATTAGTAAGTTGGTTTTAGCTCAAGGAGAGCCACGTGGAATTTCTGACCTAGGAAATCGTAAGATAATACATCTGTGTTGTTTTAAGCCACTAAGAGTTGGTGATTTGTTACGACAGCAACAGAAGCCTTGTACAGGAATTATGAAAATGATCATAGGTATCTGACAAGGTGAGCTGAGTCTGACACGCAGAAGGATGCGGTGGTTCTGCTGGGATGAGGAGGCGAAGGGGCCTCAGCCCCTGCCCGGGAAGCCTGGGGGGCCCTGCGGTTTCTCATGGGCCGATCCGCTCTGTGTTTCTAGTCCACCACTGAGAACTAACCCCTGCTGATCACTTTACAACACTTTCCATGTGATCTTCACCCGTGTCCTGGTTTGTACAGTTCCTACTTTACATAGGAGGAACTCCAGGCAAGAAGCTAACAGAAACTACAGGTAAGATGCTGAGTGGCCCAACCGTCAGGTGGGAGAGGAAGGGCTTGAAGCCAGCACAGAGCAGGCAGGTTCCCGCATCCTCCAGTAGAACTCTGGACCATAAGACAGACAGGTCCTTCTCCTTCCTGACTTATTCCGGATCCTCGAGGATTGAAGCGTAAGCGAGTTCCTCCCAAAGTGAGGTCTTGTTTCTCACACAGGGAGCAGAAACGAATCTATAGCATTTCCCAGACCTGGTTTAAACATATTTAACATTTTTAAAAACTGGAGTTATCTCAGCCTCAGGTTAGCTGGCTTTTGTTTAACATCATTGAGAGTGGTTTTTACCCTTCCCGCCGTACGGAGCCCAGCACTGATGGAAACCAGGAGTATCAGCTATTGTTTTATTCAAATCATATGAGCTACGCTGCTATGTACAGGAATGTGCACTCTTGTAAAATATGGTTGAATTCGAGCACATGCAGGTCAGGCATTTTTCCATACTCCCAGGAACTGAGTATATGAACTGAGTGTATCAAAAGTATTATGTTTCAAATTTACTTATGTCTTCTTCTAACCTTAGTAATGTAGATGCAGAGGCAAGGATTTTCATAAATAAACTTGAAAATAAATAGCTTTATTGAGATATAATTCCCATACCATACAATTCACCCTCTGAAGGAGTACAATTTAATGCCTTTTGATATATTGCATTATTGATTTTTAAAAATTGTGATAAATTATATGTAACAAAATTTGCTGTTTTGAACCGTTTTATGTGTAAAATTCAGTGGCTTTCATTACATTTACAATGTTGTGCAACCATAACCACTGTTTCCAAAACATCTTCATCAGCCCAATCGGAGCTCTGCACCATGAAGCAATAACCCTCCAATCCCTCCTCCTCCCAGCCCCAGTAATCTCTCCTCTACTTTCTGTTTTTATGAAATTATCTACTTTAGAGTCTTCACGTAAGTAGAGTCATACAGTGTTTATCCTCTTGTGTCAGCTTCATTTACTTACTGTGTCTTTAAGGCTTATTCATGTTGCAACATGTATCATAACTTCATTCCTTTTTATGACTAAACAACATTTCATTGCATGTATGTACCCCACTGTGCTTATCCCCTCATTACTGATGGACACTTGGGTTGTTTCCACCTTCTGTTGTTATGAATGATGCAGCTGTGGACATGAGTCTACAAGCATCTGCTCAAGTCCTTGCTTTCAATTCTGTTGGGTATACATGTACTAGGGGTGAGTACATGGACAATCCCAGGAGAGACACCTTCACCTCTGCTCCCAAGGGGCTGCTTCAGCTCATCTAACACACGTGCCGCCTGCTCTCTGCATGCTCAGAAGATAGCGACATTCTGGGTACCCTTTTTAGAAAGAGCTCTGGATTCTTCCCGGCGAAGACCAGCAAGGTACGCTCCGCAGGGCAGCAAGTCGCGGGTGGAGATGGCTTGGTGACGATGAATAGCCCGGTTTGGTCCCCGAAAAGGAGCGCGTTGCCAGTTTCCGCTGTCAGATGCTTTGTGTTCTGCATCTTTTTTTTTAGCTCAGAATTAGAGGGCAAGGCTCCCATGTCAGAGCGTTCCGAGAGGCATGCCCACCTAACTCAGGGCTCAGTGTGATTACCACCAGCGTGCGAAACCTTGGCTGGATGCGAGCCCAGCTCTTAGGGCAGAATCATTCTCCTGCTTGATTTACGTGTTCAGGAAGGAAGCGAACAGTGCTATGGCGATTTCAATGCTCTACAAAGGTGCTGGCTCAGAGTTCATTTCAGCCAAGTACCATCTTTCAGTTGCTTGCTTAATAAAATGTCCAAATCATCGTTTTCCACGCTTTGCATGGCTGGCTCTCATAGACTTGAGGCGTCTTGAGTCGCCCACCTCACTGCATTCGGGCTGTGGGTAAGGAACAGTGGTAAGGACTGAGCCCACGAGACCTTAGTTTACCTGTATATTCATTTTTAAGATCCAAACAAAATACTAAAACTGAGTTTTAAAGTGTTATACTGCAGAGTGAAATGTGGGAACCTTTTAAATTACTTTTTGAAGTCACTTCTGCGATGTCCCTGGAACAGGTGGCTGAGCAGGTGTTCAGTCTTGGGCCTATTGCCCAAAGTCACCCACTCACCAGGTTGGAAGGAGATGCACCAGGCCACCGAGGCAGAAAGGCATTTAAAAAAGGAAATTGCAGACAAGAGGTCGGTCCTTTCCTCCATCAGGTTAAGAGTGTTTGAGGAAGCGCACCCCCACTCCCACCCCAGGAAACCGGAACGTGATGGAAGAACTTCTTCCGGTGCACTTGGGGACTTCCTTAGCGAGGTCTTTCAGATGGGCTCTGAGTTTTCTATACCCAAGTTCTCACCTAAACTTACATCAACTTTGTCTCCCTCCCTCCCCCCAGAAATATCTCTTCTCAAAGACAAAAAATATTTCTACTGACTAGATGGAATCAGCATGTATTGAAGGTGGGCTCTGCATCTCGATCTTGAATATGGAGTTCTTTGGGCTAGCCTTCAGGAATCACCGTCATCTCAAAAAATTAGTCCCAGGTTGCCCCTGAGCAAAGGAGGTGCTGAGGGCTGCGTTATTCTGTCTGCTAACCTGTTCCCCTCCTCCAGATTTGCTAACTCCAGCCCATCCTTCTTGCGGGTCATGTTCCCTTAAGTCAGTGGTTCTCAACCTTTCTAACGCCGCGACCCTTTAATACAGTTCCTCATGACCCCCAACCATAAAATTATTTTCGTTGCTACTTCATAACTGTAATTTTACTACTGTTATGAGTCATAATGTAAATACCTGTGTTTTCCGATGGTCTTAGGCTCTACAGCAGCAGTTCTCAACCTGTGGGTCGCGACCCACAGGTTGAGAACTGCTGCTGTAGAGGAACTGTATTAAAGGGTCGCGGCATTAGAAAGGTTGAGAACCACTGCTTTAAGTGGACCTGCTCCCTCCGTGAAGTTCAGGAGATGGAAGATTGTGAAAGTTAATAGGAAAACCAGTGTGTTTTCTGTGTAAGACTTGCTACTCTCCCACGAGAATTCTGGCAGGCATTTTCTGTTCATTTCCAAAAATCTGTTTTCTTTATCCCTCCCCCAAAAAACAACTAAATTTCACTCAGAATGAAAACAAAACAAACTTGCCTGTTGATAAAGGAGCTGACCGAGTCAATGAGTACATATTTATGGGCCCTTCTGTGGGTCGGCAGTGGGCCGTGGCCCTGAGTTGATAAGGTTCCTGACCTCTGGGAGGCCATACCCCATCAGTCATTATGAGTGCGAGTGCTGAGGGAGGGCTCTGTGGGGACATCTGTGGCTTTGCTTTCTCTTTCTTGAATGGCTTCTCTAAGAGCGGCTAGCGGAGCCTCCAGAGTCTGGGGTCTGCACTGTGCAGTGGAGAATCCTTAGAGGATGAAGAGTGCATGTATGAGCAGGACCGGGGGTGCTCCCAGCAGATAAATTGCATCTCAGGGTGCACTGATCTTGGGGTTCTCTATTCCTTTCATCCATCCTTCCTTCAACTCCAGCAGCCCTTCTCCATTGTTCTGTAGGTAAACGATCAGTATAAGGACTTCGTGCAAGTCTATGGCATTCCTGGTAGGATGTCCACCCTCGTGACTGAATCGACTCCTGTGCAGTGTTCTTGCCTCTGGGGAAGCGGCTGGTCCTTCCCTCCACCCATGGCTCCTCTGGTGACATTTCCGCCACTTCTCACTGTTTTTCTAACTACACAGTCCAGCTCAGCCTGCCAGGGTGGACACAGAGTTATGCAACACCCGGGTTTATAAACGTCAGCTCCTCCCTTCCTGGCCCTGTTAACAAGGATCTTTTATGAAATCTGCGCCTGTCAGTTTTATTGTCCTGTTAGATTATAAAATCTTTGCGGGTAGAGAAGGTGTCATGCCAAGTTTATGAACGAAATGGCACAGAAGCCAGTGAGAGTGCCTCAGCCACACACTAGGGCTCCAGGAGGCTGATTCGCTCTGGGAAGGAGCGTGAAGCCCCAAACATGACCTGACAGAAGCAACTCACTTCCTTCATCACCAGGAAGCCACTCCTCAGTCTCCTGCGCGCCTGTGACCACTCAATAAACACAGCAGCACCCACAAAACGCTTCAACTCCACGGCCAGTTAGGGGCCTGCTGTATTTCTAAGGGCTGATGTCTAAGCTCATTGCTTTCAGTCACATTGAGCAATAAAATTACTTTTTTATTTTTATTTTTTACGTATTGCCTACTAAGCTTCTTCTGTTGTTTAGATTTAAAATTCTTTTTTCCTTTGAAATTTTTATGACAATTAAAAAAAAAAAAGTAAGGTTTCTGGAAGAACCTAAGCACATGTGATCGGACTTCACTTTGGCATTTATCTAGCCAAAAACCGTGCAGCCACAGCTCTAAGTCTTTGCAAATATTAACTCATTTATTATTTCATTTACTGTTTTCCTCCTTATAACAAGCTAATAACAACACTCTTATTATTTGTGTTTTATAGATGAGGAAACCAAGGGGCTGGCGGTGAAGGCACCTGCTCCAGTGAAGAGACAGAATCAGAGCGGGGGTTCCTTCCTGGGTGATTAGGCGCAAGAATTCCTGGTCTTAGCCATTGCCGCCTTGTTTCATTCCTGGGTGAATTCAACCAGTTACGTAGCTCCTACCTCGTGTTAGGAATTGTCTTGGCACTGGGTCCCAGAGATAAAGTCTTAGTTAGGTGGCGAAGAAAGGTTTGTGAATGAGTAATTATAACAGCATTGTCTGACCAAGAAGACACACACAGTGGCTGTGGAGTCAGAGTGGAGACGCAGCTCAGCGAAGGCTGCTCTCACCGTGGCGGGGCGGGGAGGGGCAGACGGGGAGCACGGCCCACGTGTCCGAACATGGGAGCATTAAGTCAGTGTCACGAGCTGCCTTTTTAGCCACAAAACTGGAGGATGTGCAAATCTATGAATTTTTCATTATAACAATTGGCAGAATATAAAAAAAACAACTGAATTTATTTCAATATTAGTGGGCATGTGTGTGTATTCTGTTGAAGTGCTGGCGATGTTTGAGTAATAAACATAATTCATAAATAAAATTCACCTATCTTGAAAACAAATTTTCTGACCTTAATTTTATCAAAATAACTAATAATTTTGTCATCAAAACTGTCACATACTGGTATACTATTAGCAATAATAAACTGTCTAAGTATATACTCATGTTCAAATTGTATAGATTTTAACCATATAATCATCAAATTGTAAATTAAAACAACTGCACAAAATTTAAATTATGTTTATAATTTTTCAAAAATTTATTTTTCATAAAATGTGCTTGCTATATGTTAAAAATAAAACAAGATATTAATTAAACATTTTAATCAGCTAAGCTGAAATTTCTAAATTAGCTTTTTGAAAATTTAAAGTGGAGGAGGATGGGGACAGGCAGAGACCCAAGCAGGCGGCCATTATCCCAGGAAAAAGCAATGCCAGCCTTGGCAAAGCTGTGGGTGTGGACATGATGAGCGGGGTGGGGGTGGGGGGCGCTGGGAGGCAGCACAGGGTGGGCCTCGCACAGTATGGTTGTTGAGTAAATGTTTGCCCACAGCATCGTGATGACCCATCCCATGCCTTTGTTTCCATGTGAATTAAATTTGAAGACACTGTTGTAACACTTTGAATTGCAAAGTGGGTGCATTCTTAACCGAAAGAGTGACCGGCCACCGGCCACCGGCCACCGGCCACCGGCCACCGGAGACGTTCCCAGGGAAGCTGGGCTGACACGGTTGCACAATGGTGTGTGTTCCAAGTATGCGCAGTTTCCTGGCCGCTGTCTCCTGAGTCCCAGGAGTTCTCTCACAGGTGCATCAGGTCACGGGAAAGTGGGTCACAGCATAGACTGTCCCCGCGGCATTTTCCAAGCAGGCCGCGCCCACAGGATCCTTCTTGGGTTTTCCAAATCAACGGTAGCTTTACAGAATGCTCTCTTTGTTCTTTCCGGTGTCAAATCTTTTCCTTCTAAAACAGTGAACCAGGATGACTTTCTGTTGTGTAGCCTGGCTGGGCCCACCCTCCCAGGGCTCCCCTGTGCCCAGAGCACTGGGGACCACAGAATACGCTCCCACAGTGATGCTCCCCATGCCTGTCCCAAAGAGGATGCTCCCCCCGGCCCCCTCTCCCACGCGGGAATTGTCTGAAGAATGAGGCATGCCGTCTTTAGCAGGCTGCCAGGACACGCCGTGGGTCCCTTCTCAGCGAATGGTGGCCACTGCCTGGGATCAGAGTGACTGGCCCGTGAACAGCGCAGAAGTGAGCGCTTTCTTTCTCCGCTCAGCGCAGACGGAGCTCTTAGACGTAAAAGGGAAGGTTTTTTAAAGGCTCCACTTATTGAGGGCCCATTGGTCTCACAGGCTGTGCTAAAGGCTTGCAGGCATTAATCCATCTCATTCTCACAGCAGCCAGTCTGGGCATGCACATTTGTATTCTACATAGGAAGCCAGGGAGGCCTTAGGAGGTGAAGCCCCACCTCGGGTTACAGGGCGTGGAGGTGCGCTGACATCCCGGGAGCCAGGCTTACAGCTGGACCAGCCTGATCCCAAAGCCCAGGCGCCCAGACCTGGGCCTGGATCGAGCCTGCAACTGAGATATGTGCCCTTGACCAGAATCTAACCTTCGACCCTTCAGTTCACAGGCGATGCTCTCACCACTGAGCAACTGGCCGGGGCGAGGACCAGTACTTTGAACCTGAACCACCATGACCCTTTACTGCGTTATCTACCCAGCGTGTGTCTGTCCCCACCAGCAGGAAGCTCTAGAGCGAGGATGTGGAATTTAATGAGCACCTAGGGTTGGAGTCCTCACACCCCACCCATTTCTTTTTATACCTCTTTTTCTGCGTATGAACCTTGCCTCTCTCAGCGTAAAAGCTGTACAAACTTACATGTCTCAGGTTGCAATCCCTCCACCTTCCCCATGGCCCTCGGGTCCTGCCCTGGGCTGTGCCCGCCTGAGGCCTTGAGCACGAGCCCGGGAGGAGGAGGAAGGCGTTTGCTCTTTGGGACAGAGCAGGCCAAGTAGAGCCACGTGTGTGCTCTTGGACCTGCAGCAAGACCACCTGGGCTGTTTGGGGGGAATTATATTTTCAAAAATGTAATGCGCGTTCCATCAATCTGTTGATACAGAGTTGACTAACATGTCAATTACATCTCAATAAACTTGGGGAGAAACAAAGAGTTTAGCAAATTTCAAGTGTTGAAAGAATAGTGCATGGAAGGTTTAGTTTTCGTAATTACATTGGTTTAATTTTTACATTTGATGAAAATGTGCTAACGGACTGAAGGGGAAAAAAGGGGAAGATTTCTCCCCTTACCCAGGAAAAGGAATTTCGGAGGCCAAAGATCAGTGGGAACCTTTTCAAGGTGAATTGTTGATCTGACTGTGAGGAGACCCACCCTTACACCGTATGCCACAATTTTCTCTCTTCCTTCCCAATAAATAAAATTATTGCAAAAAATTAAAACAAAAAGAGGTATGGAGAGTGCTAACAGATTTACCTTTACATTATTATTTTTACATTTTATTTTTATGGTTCCATCACCTTTTATCCCCTCTGTGCCCTCTTCCACCCCCCTTGCAATCCCCACACCATGTGTTCTCTTTCTTTTTTTGTTTTGTTGCTCAATCCCTCCACCACCCCCTTTACCTCCACCCCTTTCCCCCGAGCTGTCTGCCTGAGCTCCATCTATGAGCCTGCCTCTGTTTTGCTGGGCAGTTCAGCTCACCATTATTATTAGTAGTAGTATTGCAATTAAGGAGCCTATCTCACTGTGCACTATGCTGGCGGGGCAGGGTACTGTCCTGCCCTCCTTCGTGTGCTGCTGAGGCGGGGCAATGGGTTCTGGTGGAGAAGTGGGTGCGCAGCAGCCTTCCACGTGAGCTGGCAGCCCCACGGGAGGCGTTGAGCACTGGGTTCACAGCCCCGGTTCCTCCCAGCTGGTCCTTCTCCTCACTCAGAGGCGATGCCTCCGGACTTCGCCCTCCCAGTGGCCGTCCTGTCTCCGTCCACGCCGAGCTCCTCCCAGGTTTGGACCCTGGCACTGGCCTCTCCTTTGGTCGCTCTGCATTGGGTCTCTGCACGGGGCTGCCCACCCTCCCCGCCTCCCCGTGTATCTGCCTGTCTGTCTTGTTCCTTCCGTCGAGCTCCTGGCGTGGGAGGTAAATCTGTTTACTTGCTGAATGCCTGCAGCCATCTCTAAAATGACACCTCCCTGATGATGGACTTGGACTATTTTTTAAAATAAGTTTTTACTTGATTTACAATATGCCTGGGAAACAGTGGCGCCCAATGAATACTTGCGAAGAGGATGATCAGTTGTTACTTTTTGTGTTTAGGTGTTTTGTTTTGTTTTTATTGTTGAAAGTCTTACAGATGTCCCCTTTGTTTGTTTTTTCTTCCCATTGACCACCCCCCCTGCACCCACCCCTCCGGGGCCTTCACCACCTGATGGTCTGTGTCCATGGGATATGCACATACGCGAGAATCTCTCCCCACCCACTCCCCACCCCGCCTTCCCTCTGAAGTTCCTGAGTCCATTCCATGCTTCTGTCTCTGGATCTATTTTGTTCATCAGTTTATTTTGTTCATTAGATTCCACAGATGAGTGAGACCACGTGACACCTGTCTTTCTTGATGAGTCGTTTTTAATCTGATGATTGTACTTTTAGGAACAATGCTCCTGGGCCTGCCACAGCCTAATGCACGGGCTGAGCTCTGATGCATGCGCTGGTGCTGGGGCGCTGGTGTTGAGACTTGCTGGCGGTGGACTCAGGCTTGTCTTTGGGACTCAGGACAAGCTCCCCGCTCAGTCTGAGTTCTGGGCGGAATGCGGTGGCTCCTGCACCTGCCGTCACTGTGGGAGGAGCTGGGACCTGGGCTTGGCAAGTCGGACCTCCACCTGCAGCCTGGCCGCCTGTTCGACATGAATTCTAAAAGGCCACCACTCGATGGCTTTTATCGTTACCTGTAATTAAAGAGAGACTTTCAACCTTATATTTCCTGTTTTGGAACTTCTTATTTTTATTTTGAAAGCAATTTTTTAAATCCACGAATGAGTATTTTTTATTCACAACCAAGTCAGCACAGAGGCATCCTCAGTTTCTGACAGTTTCACGCTTTTGAAAACATTCCATTTTACATCCATCTAGGGGCTTATTGGAATTCCTGTTTGAAAGACACACTGACAGACTGGGAACAGCAGCGGTAAACTCTTAAGCTAGTGGCTAGGACTCTCCCCTACCGGGTGAATTGGTCGTGTAGCATTCTTGCATGTGTTTTTAACACTGACCAGAATACTACTTGTATCTTACCTCCTGTGGCTGCCGGGGGGACTGATGACCCCTCTGTAACAGATGACATGATTAAGCACTATTTTCATCTACAAAAAACAGCCTACTACTTTGTAAACAACAGAGCACTGCATGTAAATGATCAACTGTAGCCTCGGTTGGCCTCAAAAATGGTTTGATTTTAACTTTCAGGTAAATACATGATTTAATAAAATAAAATAGTTCAAGTGATTGCATGTGGCCAGAAATTCAAACAATTGCATAACAGAAATCTGCTTGCCACAGATTAAACCGAATCTTCTGTGTAACTACGAAAGGAGATAAGTTTTCCAGTGTAAATATGAGGGGAAGTGCCCGCATCTGTCACCTCAACATACCATCTTTCATGCAACGTTTTTGGGGTCCACCTACCTAAAAGTTATCGGGAGGTTTAAGAAAACTTTCTGCTTGACTCCTCTCATAATTTTGTTCGCTCTCAAACTCTTTTATCAATGACTAGACTTCTAAAACACATTTGTGACGGAATATGATTTCTTAGACCAGCATTTCCTAATGTCCAGTGTGTAGACCGCCTGTCTTGGACTCACATGTATGAGAATTAAAGTGCACATGTGTGTCTCATCGATCCTTCACGTTTGTCAAAGCGACGTAAGCCCATGTGGATGGCGGGCAAGGATCGAGCTCCTTTGGTAGTGTTGGCACCTTTAGGCGAGTCTGGGCCCCCATGCACCCACCTCGGCGTCTGATCCCACAGGCAGGCTCAGTGAAGGCGGCGCCCTTGCGTTTGGCCAGCCTCCCCACACGTATCTTTGCTTTTAGCAAACAGGTGCAAGCTCGTCGTTGGGCTTGTCTGTGGCAGGAAGGCCACGGGCACCTGGCAGAAGGACTCGCTCCAAGGTGCCTTGCATGACCTCAGGGCTGGTGATAGTGACCGGGCGCCGGTCAGGCAGCGGTCCCGGGGCCTAGACGGACGGACGTGCTCCGTGATGGCACTCACAGGCTGGCCTTGTCCACTCATGGGTCTTGTTCAAGAGCAAATTCTCTCTAGTCAGGCACCACTCTTGTCACCACTAATTTAATGAGTATAAATTATTTCTCACGTCCTCTATAGTCAATTACATGCCTTCCTGTGTTAATTTAGAGGCAAATGTACTACACGGCCACCGCTGACGGTGGATGGAGGTCCTGTTAGGACGCCATTACGCAGCCCAGTTATGCGTTAGGTTATATGAACAAGAGCATCATTTATACTGAAGTGATGGATAAACGCAGCACCTATTGTGGCACGATTTCTGCAGGGAGGCCTGGGAGCCTGCATCTTAGCAAACATCCTCGCGTGATATGTTAAGAGCACATCTGGCGCTTTTACAGATGTCGTGTCCTACTAAAACCCTGCACGCCACCCTCTCACAGGCCTCCTTCAGGCAAACACACTGTTCGCTGCCACTTCAACAAGCACTCACTGCTTTGCCCCATTCATCTCTCCCCATAACGTTCCTCACGCCCTGCGATGCCTTCATGAGCGCAACTGCAGAGACGAAATTCTTTGCATTTGTTTTCACGATGCCCTCAGCCCTGCGGGCCAGCGTGCTGTGCAGTGCGGGCTCGCTCTGCGGGGCTGGAGCGTGCTGTCAGGCACGGATAGCTTAGGCAGCCCGCGGGCCGCCTGCCATTGGAGGTGGGAATGCCGGTGCTGCCTGCAGGAGGGCCTTCCCCGGCCTGGTCCTGGCAGGTGTGTCAAGGAGAAGTGGCCGGAGCACTAACTGACCGGGGTTTGCAGAAGGCATGTCTTCATGGGAGGGGCCCACGGAAGCACCTCACCCGGTTCCTCTTTACAGATCATAGACGGTGAGCCCAGACCCTCATGGGGACAAAGCTGTATCCACCAAAACCCTCCCGTCTCTATGCTCTCTGCTCACAGCTGTTTCCAGGTGCTGGCCTCATCTGTCTGCCCTATTCTATGAGTAACGCTATTTCTCTACCATGAGCTGAGTTGTAAGAATATTCTCCTTGAAGAGTTTTTATGAAGAGGAGAGAGGAAGGCGAAGAGCAGCTGTCCAGGTGGAGAGCACTGTGTTTTTCCTGAGTGTACTGGGAACAACGGGGAAGTGCGTGGACCGGGTCACTCAGTGGAGGCGCGGAGGAGGACGCGGCTGTCAGAACTCCCGGACTTGGCGGGGAGGCAGTTGCCTAATCAGCCTGCAGCCCTGGGCGAGCCAGCCTCCCGGGCCTTTTCTGGGAAGCGGTGAGAAGTGAGTGCGACTTTAGGGCCTTCTTTGTTTCGGAGCAGCCCATCGACTGGGGGCCGCTACTCTGTCCTTTTCCTCACGTGGCCTTATTGATGGCTTTGAGAAGAACAGGTATCAGCATTCCTTTCTTTTATCCTCACTTGAGGAGTGAGGATATTTTTTCCATTGATTTTTTTTTTTTTTCAGAGAGAGGAAAAGGGAGGGAGGGGAGAGAGAGAGAAAAACATCCATGTGAGAAAGACACATCAATGGTTGCCTCCTGCACACGCCTATCTGGGGCCGGGGATCAAGCCTGCAACCGAAGTTCGGACCCATGACCCTCCGGTGTGCAGGCTGACATGCTAAGCACCGAGTCATGCCAACCAGGTCTCAGCGTCCCTATTTCTACATGAAAAGAAAGGCTCTCACAGACAAAGACCGAAGTCTCTTGCCCACGGTCAGGGGCAAGTGAGCACGTCAGGTCTTCAAACGGTACCTAGCGTTCTTCCCACTGCAGCAATTATAACATCCAACTCACATGGTTATTCAGCCACATTTTCCTTCATTCCTACCAGAGCTCAGTGCCCTGGGGAGCTACTACCCCCAACAGCCATTTGTCGTGTCCCACCCAGTCGACACAGATGTGGGGTCCGGGTCCTCCTGATCACGCCCCTTATGCAGAAGATAACGAGGGCTCTAGTTGGTGGAGGCCATGCATGTTATTCTGTTTGTCCTGGTTCTCAGTGTTGCTTCCAGGCCGCTCCAAGCAAGTACAAGCTGCCTGTAAACAGAAGCTGGGTGCACAGTCCTCCCAGATGGGATGGAGGTGAGTGAAGAGTTGTAAGGACTTGGAGATCTCTGACCGAGAGCAAGTGCGGCTTCTCGGGGATCCTGGGGAGGCTGCTTGGGCAACGGCTCTCCCCTGTGAGTGGGTGGCGAGTGGAGTGCCACGGACAAGCCTCCTGACCAGGTCCCCTTACACCCAGTTCATCTGGCCCGGGTGGGGTTTCCCAACAGGCAGCCCTTGGGCATTGCAGTAATATTCCCAAACCGGCAGACTCCCCTCGCGCGGCCTTTCACTGCCAGGGAAAGTTCCATGTACCCTCTGTGCGCCCCAGCCTGACCAGGGAGGGGGTGCTGGCAGGTGCCCGGGTTTCCATCATCGCCAGGCGGCCGGAACAGTCTGGTGAGGAAGGGCTCCAGGAAAAACACCCCAAGCCCATGTCAACAATGCATTTAAAGTGGAGCCCAGTGGCTGAGCCAGCTCCAGGGGGAAGGGCTGAGCTCCCCAGAACAAAGGGGCTGCTTTTGTGCGGGACCTGCCGGGGGAGGAGGATTCCGGGCAGAGTCCTGGTCCTCCCGTTGGTCACTCCTGGGGTGCTGCTGGTCCCCGGCCCAGCTCTGCACAGTGGGTCCTTTGTGCCCAGCTGGCTCCCGCGCAGACCCCGGAGCTGGAGGCTCTGCTGGTGGCGCTTGCCACTGGCACCGGGGCCCTCCGCTGTTCTGCCTTGATTTTGTTTTTTTCTGAAGCTTGTGTTTGGACTGCTGATTACACAGAGAGCGCCACAGTGTTTGCTGCTGAACCTGATATGCTCAGCAAGGCCCGGCTCCTTCCTGGAGCGGCCACCCCTCGGCCGGGGCGGACGGGGCCGTGTTCTGGTTACTACACTATTTTTAAAAGAATTGCTTTTAAGTTAAGTAAGAGGAGGAGAATACAGCTTGGCTTAAGGATTTGAGTCCTTAAAACATGAAGCTGTGGGGAGGGAGAAAGATGTCTCTGGCAGCAGCCGGCGGCAAAGTTGGGCGAGCAGAAACGGGTTCTTCATTGGACGGCGAGCAGCAGAGCTGTGACGGGATGACATGCTTCCCGCATGACAGAAGCATGACTGACATCCACTCAGAAACAGCCGGGCAGAGAAATGCCCACGGCAACAGAGCCGACCTTTCGGGCTGTGGGCCTGGCACCACTGAGGGTAACCCTAGATCACCGAGTTCTCATTTGGATGTCGCCGAGACTGACAGGGCAGGTGTCCTGCCTAAAGCGACTGATATATGACCATCTATATTCAGCCTCCCTCCTGCCTCTTGAACCTGAGCCTGTCCATTCCTCTGCAGAGCCTACGAGGGGGGAAGGGTTGGGAGTGGGGGGGCGGTGATATGGAGCTTGTCACTTGCAAGGCTGCTGTGGAACCAATGCAGTGATCGATGACTGACAGGTGCACCGTGCAGATGCCGAGCCTGCTATTGAGCCAGGAGGTTGGACTGCGGCCCTGATGGGGGGCCCGTGTCTACAGGGAGCTACGTGGGCACAGCCCAGCCCCTTCATCACAACGGGAAAGAGGGCAGACCCTTCGGCCCACAGCGTTGGCTGCAGGAATGGCTGGTGCTCTACCTGTGATACAATTACTCACACGGAGCCACTGAGGTCCCAGCCTGCCTCCTGAGCCCCCAGGGCTGAGCCGATCCTCAGCCCGAGTCCTGGGAACCTGATGGAGAGTGCGGGACGGGGGGGTGGGGGGGGGATTGCTGTGACCATGGCTTCCAGGGGTACACCTGGGCAGGCCCTGGGTGTGGGAGGGGCTTGTGGAGCCCGGCTCCCCCGGGCCTCAGTGGGAGAGTGCTAAAGCCAGTGTAGGTGCGGCCCTCTCTGGTGGGACACCTGTGAGCCTGACTTTGCTGGAAATTGACCTCTGTTCCTGGCGCCAGCCTGAATGGCGCACCCACATCTGTGTGCCGGGGTCCGTGAGGCCGATACCACCTAGCAGCTTTGCTCTCTGGCCGTCACCCAGGCTTATGGCCTCCCCTCAACCCCCGACTCTGGCCTTGCCTTTGACTTGGGGTCGACCTTCCAGCACAGCAGGCTCCTGCCCACCAGCCCAGCCAGCTTTCAGTCCAGCTCCTCTCGTCCCTCCTGACACTGACCATCAGTGGAGTCCAGGCCCAGATGGCTTGGGCTGGAGGCTGAGAGTTCGCTGGGGAAGGACACTGCGTGGGTCCCAAGCAGGAGGGACGGGCAGACCGCCTGAGCCAGCAGCAAGGGCAGTGCCCGCTCCTCAGGGGTCACACTGTGAGGAAAAGTCCAACCGGAATGAGAAGCAGTGAAACTAGAACATGAGCTGTTCACGGTGACCCCCTTAATGACACAGGATGAGGTGGGCTTGCGTGCACCCCTGATTGCATCTGAGCTTGGAGTTCTTCATATCCTGACAAGGCATTGAGAGTATTTTCATGTGTAACTTTAAGTTCTCAAGGGGTGATATGTTCGTGGTGTTCTAAACGGAAAAGAATGAAAGCTACCGAATAAACACCTCTCCCTCCTGCCTCCATCCCAGGGGACCAAGCCACCCATCCCTTTCATACTCTCCTAGAGATATCTGATGACCATAAATGCCTGTGGGCTCCCGTTTTAAAAGAACAAATACTGTAAATGCTTTTTGGCCCTTATCTTTTCCCCTTAGCAAGTTGAAATGTGGTCGTATCACTACATAAGGAAGGTGTTCTGGGGGGACTTCATGAGATTCTTCTGTATGGATTGCCTGTCATTAGTGAGCCAGCCCCACTGAGGACTTAGAGACTTCCAGGCGTTGTGAACAGTGTCGGGTTATGGCATGTGCTGCTGGCACTGAGGGAAGGAGTACTGGTGAAGGAGGAGTGAGGCCGTTGAAACCTTATACAGGTAGGTCTTTGTTCTTTTCAATGTCCTCTCACCCACATGTTGCTAGATTCTAATCGTGACCCGTGCATGGAGGGAAACGCTGGCATGTGTGCTGAGTTTTTCTCTCATTTGGTGTCATTCCCAGGACAACATG
Source organism: Corynorhinus townsendii (assembly GCA_026230045.1). NCBI lineage: Eukaryota > Metazoa > Chordata > Mammalia > Chiroptera > Vespertilionidae > Corynorhinus > Corynorhinus townsendii. The sequence goes on along the minus strand of JAPDVU010000010.1, from coordinate 4,104,207 downwards.
GGAACTGATTGTAATGATCTTTTCACAAATGAAGAGCCTGAGGCTGAAATACTCTGTCACTTGTCTGAAGTCACACTGCAGAATGCTGGTATCAGTGCTTGATCCCCACAGGCCAGAGCCTTTCCCACCACTTTCAGGCATGTTAAGATTAGAAACACATTTAATATGCCTGACGTGTGGCTCAGCTAGTTGAGCACCATCCCATGCACCAGGACGTCACAGGTTCACGGGCTCGGTCCCCAGTAGGCGGCATGCAGAAGACAGCTGATCAATGGTTCTCACTCCCTCTCCCTTCCTTTTCCTCTAAAACCAATACAAACATATTTTTGTAAAAACCACACAATTTTATCACCGAATGTCAGCAAGAAGAGACCAGAAAGAATGGAGTCCACCACGGAGGGCGTGGGTGTCGGGACAGGCACAGGCAGAGCAGATGTGTTAGCTCCCTGAGCCTCAGCATCCCTATGTGTAAAACATTTAAAAAAAATCTTTATTGTTCAAATTATCACAGATGTTCCTCTCCCCCGCCCCCAGCTCCCCCTCCACCTGGTTCCCATCCCATGCCAGGCCTTCCCCCACCCCCACTGACCTCATCCATGGGTGTAAGCTCTTTATCCAATCTCTTCCCATAGCCCCCACAACCCCTTCCCCCTGAGAATTGTCATTCTGCTCCCTTTCCATGCCCCTGATTCTATTACATTCACCAGTCTGTTCTGTTCATCAGGTTTTTTATTCATTTGATTTTTAGGTTCACTTGTTGATAGATATGTATTTGTTGTCACTTTGTTGTTCATAATTTTTATCTTTACCTTTTTCTTCTTCCTCTTCTTAGGGAATACCCTTCAGCATTTCATATAATCCTGGTTTGGTGGTGATGAACTCCTTTAGCTTTTTCTTATCTGTGAAGCTCTTTATCTGACCTTCAATTCTGAATGATAGCTTTGCTGGGTAGAGTATTCTTGGTTGTAGGTCCTTGCTATTCATCACTTTGAATATTTTTTTGCCACGCCCTTCTGGCCTGCCTGGTTTCTGTTGAGAAATCAGCTGACAGTCGTATGGGTACTCCTTTGTAGGTAACGAACTGTTTTTCTCTTGCTGCTTTTAATATTCTCTCTTTGTCTTTTGCCCTTGGCATTTTAATTATGATGTGTCTTGGTGTGGTCCTCTTTGGATTCCTTTTGTTTGGGGTTCTCTGCACTTCCTGAACTTGTAAGCCTATTTCTTTCACCAGGTGCGGAAAGTTTTCTGTCATTATTTCTTCAAATAGGTTTTCAATATTTTGCTCTCTCTCTTCTGGCACCCCCATAAGTCAGATGTTGGTACAATTGAAGTTGTCCCAGAGGCTCCTTACACTGTCTTATTTTTGGATTCTTTTTTCTTTTTTCTTTTCCAGTTGGGTGCTTTTTGCTTCTTTGTATTTCAAATCTTTGACTTGATTCTTGGGATTCTCTAATCTGCTGTTAGATCTCTGTATATTATTCTTTATTTCAGTCAGTGTATGCTTAGTTTCTGATTTGTCCTTTTTCGTATCCTTGAAGCTCTCACTAAATTTCTCAGAGGTTTCTAGAAGATTCTTGGGTAACTTATAACCATGGTTTTGAACTTTATATCCAGTATTTTGCTTTCATCCATTTCTTTCATTTGTGACTTGTTTCTTTATCTCCACATTTTGGCTGCTTCCCTGTGTGTGTTTCTATGTACTGGGTAGCTGCTAATTCTCCTTGAGTTGATAGAGTGGCCTTGTGTGGTAGGTGTCCTATAGGGCCCAGTGGCTCAACCTCCCTAGTTACCTGAGGTGGACACTCTTGGTGCACCCCTTTGTGGGCTTTTGCACAATGTTATTGTAGTTAAGCCTTGATTGCTGTTGGTGTCACTGGGAGGAATTGACCTCCAGGCCAATTGGCTGTGATGACCAGCTGTGTCTACACTGGAAGTTCTGTTGCGCAGGAGACACCATAATGGGGCAGGAATTGCTTCAGTGGGGCTTTGGTATTCACTGAGTCTGCCCCCTGAGTGTGTCTCTTATGGATGTGAAGAGTTGTAATCCAGTATGGTCTCACTCTGACCACTGGGTAGAATGGCTCTTGAATCTCCAAGGAGGTGCAAGGTCAGCCACTGTCTGGGGTTGCCCAGCAGGTGCTACAGAGAGGTCTGCAGATTCCTCCTCTTTGTAAGGGGTTTGGAAGTGCCCAGATGAGGCCCAGCTGTGAAGCAAGGCAGGCTATTGCTGCTGGGCCTTGGGCCTTCTTTTGGAAGCTCTAGGACTCTCTGACCCAGCTGCAGTTTGACAGGTTTTAGGCAGAGAAAGGACAGGCCATTCATATGCAAAAGCCACTGCACACAGCTTGGGTAGGGTTGTAAATTGGGTGGGGCAGGGTCTCTGGGAATCACCAGGGCAGAGCAAACAGCAATAGCTGCCAGTTAGCCCTGCACTGGAGAGGTCCCAGAGTCTCTGTGTCCTGTGGCCCTGTGCAGGAACAATGATCGCTGTGAACACCTTTGAGAGAAAGCCACCCTAGTGTTCTGGCCTGATGCCAGACAGTCCAGTTTCTTCCCGTATGTGTCTGGGTCCCCCAGAGTCTCGCCTGGAACTGGAGTTCAGAGCAAGGGAGAGCTTGTATCTCCCTTCCGATGAAAAGAGCAGCACATCCAGGTGCCAACACATCCAGGTGCCTCCTCACCTCTTACCAGTCTCACTGTGCTTTCTCTAGTTATGGAACTTCCATTCAGCCAGCTTTCCTGTGGTTCTGGGTGGTAGTTGTTCTGCCTTTTAGTTGTAATTTTGATGTGGTTGTGAGAGGCAGCAAGTATAGGTGTTTACCTATGCTGCCATCTTGGTTCTCTCCCCGTAAAACAATTAATAAAATCAACCTTACAGAGCAGTAAAGGTGACTAAGGACATATATAAAGTGCCTGGTGAAAGGAGGAACTCACTAAATGCTCATTTTCTTATAACAACATATGAGATCAGTAGATGGGAATACTTTATAAGCGGATTGCTCTGTGAATGCAAAGTGCTCTCATAATCACTATTTTCTTATATTTAATCACTATTTTTGTGTTCATTTTAATAGATGCAGTTAGTACATTCACTTTACTATTAAAGTTCTAACCATTACCTTGGGAAATTAGAATTTAAAAGTTAATTTAAATGAAATAAATATCAACGCTTCTTAAAAACGCTTTTCTCTTTTTTCGTTCTAGTTACTTTTAAAACCAAATGTCTTCTGCCTGAACAAATGGCCGGACCGTCCCTGGGCGCCATATGGTGCGCACCGGGATGGGACGGGCTGCGTGTCAGGGAAGGACGAAGGTGAGGCACGTGAAGAAACCCCCTAGCTCTCTCTGTGCACTAGAGGGAAAGAAAAGAAACCCCTCCTGCTCTTAAAAGTTTTGTGATCTAAATGTCACTCACAGATGTGACCATTAGGGATTCCCGACGGTCTGACCCCTGCGGCCACCTGTGCTTCCGAAGGCAGGCGCGGAAGCTCTGCAGACGTCTTCGGAGGAAACCTTCGGCGGGCCCGGACAGCGCCCGTAACGTGACACGTCCTGTTTGTGAGGCGAACGGTATGAACAGCCATGCTCAGTGCAGTAAACCAGGACTATAAAGAGATTTGCACCTGCTCGGGTTTTGCTGACAACTGAGTTCAGGTCAACTCAGTGAGATGTTTGCAGGGAAACTTTGGGTTTTTATGAAGTTTTGGATTTCAAGTTGGGAGCCAGGCACAGTGGTCCTGGATTTCCATTTCCTATGTGGCAGGGAGACAGGCAGATCTAGACTCAGGTGGTGACCTGGGGGACGTCCTTGACCTCTGTCAGCTGGTGCTTGTTCCTCCGAAAGAATGAAGTCCATCCACGGAGAGCGCGGGTCTCAGGAGAGGCTCGTGACCAGAGAGGACCTGGCCCGCACTGACTCACCTGCTGGGCAGGACGGTGGTGAGGGTTGGGTGGGATGGGAGAGTGCGCTTCCCCGCCGCTACCTGCTGAGCACTGGTGACTGAGATTGCTGCCACTGTTCAGGGGCAGAGGCCTCAAAGGAAACAGCATGAAGTCTGTCTCTTAGTGAAGAATGTGAAGGACGCAGGAGGAAGAGGAGGGCGCTGGCATAGGAGTCCAGGAGAGTCCTGGGATTTAAACTTCCCACTTCCCACTGGGCGGGCAGAGAAAGCTGTGGAAGGAAGAGACCGAAGCAGAGACCAGATGCCACGGCTGTGCGAAGAGGACGGGGAGGGCAGGCCGGCGAGGGCCGCAGTGTGGGGGGAGCAGTGGGTCGGTCCGGGATGCACGCAGACCTCAGTGTCGTCCCTCAGAAGGCCTTCCTGACCTCACTTCACTCCACTCCCCTCGCCAGGCACTCCCTACCCCCTACCATGATTTATTTCTTCAGTGCTCTTCTCACCAGCTAAAGTTACCTGTCTATTTCTGCTCTTGATATCCGCAGCCGCCCCTGCAGAAGGAGAGCTGCGCCGGAGCCTGAGCACTTTGTTCCCGTCGGTGGGTTTCTAACATCGGCTGTAAGAATAAAGGAAGAGGCTGTGCAATGGCCCTGAGGTCAAAAAGAGCCTGGTGCATTCTGGGAGATGAATCAGGCCTTGGGTTTGGCCCCCGGGAACGCTGGCTCCTGGAACCCATGTCCTCTTGGAGCTGCCATCACATGACTTTCTTGGCCAATGGGACATCAGCAAATTACACGTGCACAGGCGTGATCAGTGCAAGTCCAGGATACAGATGAGCCGCATGAGAAAGCCCGGCCTCCTTCCAAGGAAATCACACTCGGAGAGCCAGGCTGCTATCCCAGAGGCCCAGATGAGCCACCCGACCACATTTTGGTGAAATACGCAGCATGAGTGAGTCCAAGAAACACCAGGAGGACAACCTCGTGCCCTACCCCACTCCACAGTGGCAGAAAGGGAGGCCACTTTGTCAGGGTTAATCTGTTTCTCTTCGTCTGTGTCAGAACCCCGTGGGAGCTGTTTGCAAAGGCACCTCACATTTTATAGGCAACTCAGTGGGGGTCACACACAGCTCATCCCTCCAGGCTCATGGTGATGTGGGCACCTGTGACCTCTGAGCACGGACCCCCTTCTCACCCTGGAGGACCCAGGTTCCGAGAACAAGTCCTCAGGGAACACAGCTGGCTGGGACGCCTTCGCTGGCCCACATTCGACATGCCAACGTGGAGACCAGGTTCCTGGGAGGAAGCGGAGAGTGAGCACCGATCCGTTTCCTGGATCATGTTTCCTGGCCGCAGCATCTGGTTAAAAAAAGAAATTAAAAAAACAAAACAAGAAATAAAGATACAAAAGAACAGTTTAAACCACATTAAATCCTTGTCAGCCTGTCTTTGGGGACACATTTCACAGCTCTCCTTCTGTAAATCCTTCCAGAAAGATTAAACAGTACGAGATTTTGAATTATTTTATCTCCTTGAACCCTACTTGCTTGAAATAGTCTCTAACTTCAATCTTAAATAGGAAATCAAGTCAACCAGGTTTTATTTATTCGATGAAATGCCAGCATTCCCTGAGACACTACTGGCATTTTCTTGTCAACCTACGAGGCAAAAACATTAAGCATCAAAGTTGGTCTGGGAACTCAACGTTAAAGGTTTTGAGCACAAAGGCAGGAGCTGGCAAAGTGAACAGTTCCAAGAACCAGCCCTCCTCCTGTCCCCATCAGCCCCCTCCCAGGCCGCGCTCTGCCCGCATTGGCGCCTCCCTGCTTCTTGGGGAGGAACTGGGACGTCCTCAGAAGAGCTCCTTTCATGAAACCTGCATATTAAGCCACCAGCACATTTCACAGTTTCTTCTGGCAAAATATACCGTACACCCATCTGCTTTCTCAGTTTCACAGCAGTGCCCTTGCCCAACTTTGTTTCTCTTTCCTGGAACCCCCAGTTTCGGAGAAATCATACTTTTGGAGAAAATGTTGGTCATGCAAGAGGTAATTAATCTCTCCAGGAAATGCATCCTCTATCAAAACCAAAACAGAATCCTCTCCAAAACAGAGCTGGGCCTTGGAAGCAGGTGAGGTATCGCCCTGGGAGTGGGTACCAACAGCTGCTCTGAGGCTGGGGCCCCTGGAAGCTGAGTTCAGACTCAGACTCCTATGGGACTGAGCTGGCTCCTGGGAGGTGATGGCCACTCACTACTGGCCACTCTGAAGGGAAGATGGTCCAACTCAGAACTCAGGACTCCCACAAATAATGATCAAAACATGAGCTCACAATCAGAGAGCACCAGTGACTCAAGAAGACAGCACTGTGTAGCTCAGATTCACAAGAGGGAACTGATAGGAAAAGTGAGAGATAACAAAGGTAAAGCATTAGCACATGCCTGAAGCACAGTGGGGCTCACACATGGTCACTCAGTCTGCCAAGATTTGCTTGGTGGTCCTGGTTGGTGTTGTGTGGCATGCCCCACCACTCACAGTTTAAGGGTCAGGTAAAGGGAGCATTGTTCCCTCTCTACCTTTGCTTCAGGTTTTACTACAACTGAAACTCCAGCTTTTTAACAGTTAATTTTAAAACTAACCTTTGTCCACACCTTTCCAGCCCTGGGAAGTGCCCCATGCAGTGAATATCTCTGTCCACACGGGTGGTGAATGCTGCAAGCACTCTGTGTGCTGATCATTTACAAAATGCAGACGTACATACTTTTAAGGCATACCTGTGGCAATGTCTCCCATTTAATAAAAAATCATATCCTTACTATTTCTGCAAAAGGGTCAGCGCTGAGCGGCTTGCCCTCTCTCTGAGTGGTCTGCCTGCAGATGAACTCAGAATAATTTTCTGCTTACGCTTCCTTATTGCTTTCTTATTTGGACAGTCTATCCATTGCTGTGAGTGGGGTGTTAAAGTTCCTTACCATTGCATTTCTTTCAATTTCTCCATTTAGTTCCATTAATATTTGTTTTCTATATTTTGGTGCTCCTATTTTGAGTGCTTATCCTATATAATAAAGAGGTAATATGCAAATTGACTGTCACTCCAACACACAAGATGGTTGCCCCCAGGTGGTCAAAGATGGCTGCCCCATTTGGACACAAGATGGCTGCCACAAGATAGCTGGCAGGGGAGGACAGATGGGAGGAACCAGGCCTGCAGGGGAGGACAGTTGGGGGGACCCAAGCTTGTAGGGGAGGGCTGTTGGGGGTGACCAGACCAGCAGGGGAGGGCAGTTAGGGGCAACCAGGCTGGCAGGAGAGCAGTTAGGCATCAATCAGGCTGTCAGCAGAGTGGTTAGGGGCAATCAGGCAGGCAGGCAAGCGGTTGGGAGCAAACAGTCCTTGATTGTGAGAGGGATGTCTGACTGCCCGTTTAAGCCCAATTTCACCGGGATTGGGCCTAAATGGGCAGTCGGACATCCCTCGAGGGGTCCCAGATTGGAGAGGGTGAGGGACACACCCCCATGCACCAATTTTGTGCACTGGGCCTCTAATCCTATATAATAAAAGACTAATATGCAAATTGACTGAATGGCAGAGCTACCAGTCACTATGATGTGCACTGACCACCGGGGGCAGACACTCAATGCAGGAGCTGCCCCCTAGTGGTCAGTGCACTCCCACAGGGGGAGTGTCACTCAGCCAGAAGCCAGGCTCATAGGCTGGCGAGTGCAGCAATGGTGGTGGGAGCCTCTTCCACCTCTGCGGCAGTGCTACGGATGTCCAAATGATGGCTTAGGGAGTGGGCCTAAGTGGTCAGTTGGACATCCTGGACTGTGCTCCCAGACTGTCGAGGGCTCCCGGACTGCAAGAGGGCACAGGCTGGGCTGAGGGACCCCCTGAGTGCACGAATTTCGTGCACTGGGCCTCTAGTCTCTCTCTCTCTCTCTCTCAAATATGCAAATTAGGCTGGGACTCTGTAACAGGTCACGATCAGACAGGAGGAGGCTGTGCACACAGGGTAGGCCTGGAGCGGAGATGGAGAGAGACAGGAGGGCCTGCCTGAGCCAGTGCAGTGGCTCAAGCAGCCCTGGAGTGAACACAGGCAGGGGTCTGGGGGACGCTGCGAGTCAGGCATGGGTCCCGGCCCCCCCATGGGGTGCCTCCTTGCACGGCGGAAGGCAGAGCGCTTCCTCACACAATTTCAATCGTGCGCTAGGCCTCTAGTATATTTACAAACATTAAATCATCTTGCTGGATTGACCCCTTTATCATTATGTCTTTTATTACAGTGTTTGTCTTAAAGTTTATTTTGTCTGATATGAAGATAGCTACCCTGGATTTCATTCTGTGTCCATTTGCATGGAGTATCTTTTCCCATCCTTTTAGTCTGTGATGGTTCTTACGCAGTGAGACTTTTATAGGCAGCATATAGATCTTGTGTGTTGCTGTTAGCCCATTCAGCCACTCCCTTTCTTTTGATTGGCAAGTTTAGTCCATTTACATTTAAAGTAATTATTGATACGTATGTACTTATTGCCATGCTGGTCATTGCTGTCTGGCTATTTTTGTCATTCCTCCCTTTCCCTCTCTTCTCCTCTCCTTCTTGTTTAATGAGTATATGTAGTGTTATGTCTACATTCCTTTCTCTCTTTCTTTTTGTGTTTACTGTAAATTTTTTCTTTGTAGTTACTGTGAGGTTGACATATAATATCCTATATATAACAGTCTCTTAAGTTGATAGCAACTTAACACATTCCAAAACTTTACACTTTTATTCTTTTCTTAAGTTTTTTATTTTTGATGATAACATTTTTACATCTTTCTATTTTATGCTTTCCTTAATAATTATTATAATTTTAATTTTACTTCTTTTGTCTTTTAGCACCTAAGATTCTTTATCTTTAGCTGTTACCAATTTAATTATGAGTATCTTGGTGTGGTTCAATTTGGTTTTATCTTATCTGGCGCTCTGGGCTTCCTGGGACTGGATATCTGTTTCTTTTCCCAGATTAGGGAAATTTTCAGCCTTTATTTCTTCAAATAATTTTTCTGATCTTCTCTGTCTTCACAATTGTCACGCTGCTTGATGCTCTCCCAGAAGTCCCTTAAGGTGTCATCACTCAGTGTGGAGACGGTTTAGCCTGCTGCATGGCACTGGGCCTCCGGGTGCAGGGGCTGGGCGTGAGCCCTCTCAGAGTAGCTTCCTCATTCCTTAGTTCCCCAGTTCTCCAGAGCTTAGTCCCCATTCACCTCCAAACCCAGACATCTGGGGGTTCACCTTCCTAGTGCGAACTCCAGGAGTCGGGCTGCCTGATGTTGCACAACTCCTTCCCTCCTCAGAGGAGAACCCACATTTTTTGTCACTGCCTGTGATGGGGCCCGGTGGCTGGGTGGGGCACCGGGCAAGGCCTGTCTCTCTGGCCCATCTCCCTGCATCTCTTTTATCGTTTGCGGTCGAGTCGATGTTCATCTAGCTCTCAGGTCCTTTTCAGAGGAAGTGATTTCAGACACTGCTGTACGACTGCTGCATCCATGGGGGCAGTGAGCTCAGGGTCTTCTTATGCCGCCCTCCTCAACCTCACTGGTCCCTGAACTTCAACAGCTTCCCGCTGCTGGTGCAGAAGGTGAAACTGCCATCTGGCACACAGGGCCTTGGGCTGGTCCCTGTGTAGGGTTTATGTTTAAGGAAAGCAGGTCTGCATGTTATCTCCACTCACTCTGTGTCTCTCTCCACCACCTGGGTCACAGCTCCCTGTCCTGGGCATGCACACCCACCTGTGGAAAGCCAACCTATCATTCAAAGTGCATCTCTGCTGATGCGCATCTCTTCAATGAGTCTTTCCTGAAATCCACACTCTCCCAAGTTGAAAGAGATCCCTGAATGGCCATAGAATGTGCTTCATATCTTCTTAAGACATTTCACAGATTCAAACCTTGGTTTAATTATGCATACACTTGTCTCTTTGGTAGATTGTAAGATTCCAGGAATTTCCCACTATCCTTAGCAGATAACAAATGTTTGTTAAATGTTGAGATGGGTAAACCACTGAATTGTGTTTGCTAACCTATTTCTATGGGAAGTTTGTGATGCTCTGAATGAGCCATTTGACCCCATGATAATAAGGTCTCCCTGGAAGTGGAATAATGGAATTTTCAGTACAGTTAGATGCTGCAATGCACAGCAAGCCAGGGACTGTCTGTCTCCTTGGTGGAAAATGAACCAGAATTTTAGGTCACCATTTCTAGCCCTTCACTTAAGACTCAGTCTAATCTTAGCACCAGAAACCTGATCCTGCCTAACTGGAGAATAAATACATTTCAATTTTTAAAAGCTTGCAAACTGTGCCAGAGCTGGGAGTATCAGATTAGCCTGCACAGTGGCCACCTGCAGAGCCACAAGGGGCAGGTGACCAGCTGCTGGAGGAGGCAGAGTGCCATGGTCTTTTTTGCTGCAAGGGTTCAGGATTCTGGAGAAGGGGCTGTGTATAAATGAATAAACTAGACACTATACAAGAAATATAAATGTGGGAGGCATGGGGGAGCCAGGGTAGGCACCACTTTCTAGTGAAGTGGGCTGCCCGAATGTCCAACCCCACAGCTTTTTATTTACTGGCAAACACATTGGCCCTTCAGGAATGCAAACAGGTGAAATTTGATAAACAGGAAAAGATGATCAGGTTAGATGGAATTCCTTCAGCTATTCCACCAGCAGCAGGTAAATAGGAAGATTATCAGGTTGGGGAAATGCCTACAGCTGTTCAGCAGTATGTAATAATATGCAGATTTTCAGCCCTGCTGAAATCCCAAGGTCCATCAGCCTTCTGATTAACTTCTTGTATAATTATGACCTGCTGAAATTTGGTTCCAGCATATCCCCCTTTTTGATTTAATAAATTTAACAAGAATGTATACCATTTGTAGATCTTGGGTCCTTTTAAGATTTCTAAATTCAATGGAAAGGATTGAGTTCTTTCATGTCCCTTTAAACTGCTTCCAGGCATCAAAGGAATCAGTCTGTAGTAAGCTCCTTTCTGGGCCACTAGTTTTTTGAGTCCCATTCCCAATCACTGTCCAACAGTTTTTATGGGTTCCCCTCCCAATCACTGTCCCCTGTGACATGACAGCAATGATATTCCAGTTCTGGATGGTGAACAATTGTGAGTAACAGCAATGCAGATCTGACCTTCTTTGGCTTTGTCCAGGGCAATCTGCAGTGCTGCACAGCTGCTGACTGCTAGCATGGCAAGGCGTCTTCACCATCCTCCATCTCTGGACTGTTTCTCCTCTGTCTCCTCAGCATGTCACTTGGGGCCACCGCCATCTGTGGCTGCAGTATACTGAAGTTCCTCTCTCAGATCCATTTTTGCAAGAATTCACATGGGCTTGGAGGAGTTTTCTGGAAATATATAAGCATATTCTCAACCAAAGGTTAATAAAGGAATCCTTCTATAAACTAGACTCTTGGGATCTTTTCATTCTGCCAAACTATTCTGACACCAGGGTAATTTCATGGGTGTCTTGCCATCAGCATTAGAAGTGAAAAAGTTTTAAAGTGAAAATATTTAAGTAATTAAGGCTTGATGTAGTTTACTTATAGGAGATTACTCCGTTATCTCCCCCTATTTTTTTGTTTTAAATAATATTATTAAGAGGCTTTTGGAAATCTTGCAATGCAACCTTGATAGTTTTTTAATTTAATTCTTAGCACAGAAGTATGACTGGTCTGAATTCATTGCATGATAATCAGCTTTTACTATGAGATGAACCATCAGTAAAAAATAGTTAATGTTCCAGGAATAGGTTCCTGCCTAGTACAACTAAGTTCCCTGAATATTCACTTATTTCAATTTGCCAATTTAAATCAGTCAGAAGCAAGGCTTATTTTCTAACTTTACTTGTCCTTAGGTGTAGACAGTAAATGACACTAACTGAATTTCTGCTGCTAGTATTTGAGTATCCTATATAATAAACGGCTAATATGCAAATTGACCAAATGGTGGAACAACCAGTCACTATGATGCACACTGACCACCAGGGAGCAGACACTCAATGCAGAAGCTGGCCTCTGGTGGTCAATGTGCTCCCACAGGGGGAGTGCCGCTCAGCCAAAAGCCCTGAGCTGGGCTCTGGCCTCTCCCGCCTCTGCAGCAGTGCTAAGGATGTCTGACTGCCGGCTTAGGCCCACTTCCAGTAGGGAGCAGGCCTAAGCCAGCAGTCGGACATCCCCTGAGGGCTCCCGGACTGTGAGAGGGCACAGGCCAGGCTGAGGGACCCCCACGAGTGCATGAATTTTTGTGCACCAGGCCTCTAGTATCTGCATAGTTTGTTTAGGGAGGCAAAATGCAAATTACTTACTTTTCTTTTTGAGGCCTAATACATTAACTCTTAATGATATTTTTCTGGATAATTGAAGGGACTCTCCTTTCATTTCCTCCCAGAGTAATCTCTAGGCCACATTTAGGCAATTTCTTTAAAACACCTTTTACTTTCTTTTACACTGAGTAACAAATGTGGTTGCTTTTGAAAAGCTGATCAATATTTCCATGCCTACAGTTTAAGTGACTCTTTTTATTTATGGTGACTTTATTAATGATCAGATTTAATGCTTGAATAATAACCTTCAGTTTACCCTGTAAATATTAGCAAAAGAGATTTTAAAATTTCTCCTTTTTATTAAGCTTTAAATTTACTTTTAAACAGCATTCTTTTTGGCTAGTGCTCATTTGCATACACAGAGGGATTATGGAGGTCTCAGTAACTATTTCAGAGGACTTTACTAGAATTAGTTGTTTAGCATTTTGGCTTCTCATTTAACTTAGTTTATAAGAGACCTTGATTATATTGTAAAAAGATAATTTATTAAGCAATTAAAGTAGGCATCTTTACTGAAAAAGTAAAGTAAGCAAACTTATACATTTGACCCATGAAGTATAAATGCCGTCCCACCCCCCAGCCTATTTAAAAGGCAGGCCATCCAAGGGATATTGCTTGCTTTTTTTTTTTTAATTCCACTGCTAAAGAAATATTTTGCAACTTTGCCTTGCCCTCCCTTAGAGGTTGAAACCTTTATAACATTTAAAATATATGTATATAAATAAAATATGTATATAAAATAAATATAAAATTAATTTTTATTTGATAAAGAAATATTTTGCAACTTTGCCTTGCCCTCCCTTAGAGGTTGAAACCTTTATAACATTTAAAATATATGTATATAAATAAAATATGTATATAAAATAAATATAAAATTAATTTTTATTTGATAAAGAAATATTTTGCAACTTTGCCTTGCCCTCCCTTAGAGGTTGAAACCTTTATAACATTTAAAATATATGTATATAAATAAAATATGTATATAAAATAAATATAAAATTAATTTTTATTTGATAAAGAAATATTTTGCAACTTTGCCTTGCCCTCCCTTAGAAGTTGAAACCTTTATAACATTTAAAATATATGTATATAAATAAAATATGTATATAAAATAAATATAAAATTAATTTTTATTTGATAAAGCTTTCCACGTGATTTCAAGTATATTAGAACAGCCTATTTCAAAATTATTTCTTTTAAGAAGAGAGAATAAATTCTTGCACCACTCCAGGGCCCTTGGAGTGTCCTAAAATCATCTCTCAATTAAATTTTTGAAATTTAACTTGGAAAGATCATTAAAAAAAAGTATATATATATATATATATATATATATATGTACACACACACACACACACACACATATATATATATATATATATATATAGTATATATCCCAAGGATTATATTACATACTTTCTATAATTATTCTAAAATATATCAATTAAATTTAAACTAGTTTTTATATTAAAAATTTGGTTGAAACCACATAATTAATCCTCTTTTTTAATTAGACCTAGGTTGAAATTTTACCATACGTAGTACTGGTAAATATATTTTGAACTATTAAATTCTCCAGAGAAAGTATAAAAATTATTTTCTCAAAAATAAATTTCTATACTTTATGTATTTTGTTATCACAACCATATGATTTCTCCATTTCTCCTAACTCAATTTGAACTTTAAACTCTTAGAAGCGTCAAATTTTAGCTGGCAAGTTAAATACTTAGCATTTCTCAGACTAGTAATGCCTTTACATTTTTTTGGCTCCAGCCCAGTCCCAGCAGCAGCAGCTGCTACAGGGGTCGGGAAGGCAAACAGCTCAGAGATCGAAGGTGAGGAGGGAGCAGGGAGCCAATGGTTTCAGAGGAAGAGTCTGGGTTCAGGGCTGCGCTGGGCTGGAAGCAGGACGCTTGGTTGGATCGCCATCACCCTGTCCTGGTGAAGACAGCTGAACTGAGTTAGTAGCTGCTTGAAAGACGCAGTTACATCAGCATGAGAAAGAGTAGCTTTCATATCCCACAAGCTCAGGATTACCTGGGAGCAAATGTACAGGGACCTCGTTTCAGAACAACATGAAGCAATCACAGGCTTTGGCCTCACGGTGGACGTGACAGGTGAGGCGATGATTCTGAAACTTCACCTGACCCGTTAAGCCTCTGTGACTCAAGAAAGTGGGCCCTGCAGGCTGCACGGGCTCCCTCACATGATCATGCTAAGAGGACTGCTCCATCGCAGACCAGCAAGCCCAGGGCAGTCTTCATGCACAGGGCTCTGCCTCCCCACACGCAGCTGCGGTGCGGGACTAATGTGGGAGGAAGTGCAGATCACTCAGTAGGTTTTCCTCGTGTTTTATTCTCAATAAATTTACAAAAGGTTTACCCACTTTTGACAGTTAAACAATTCTCTCCCCTTTGCCTTCAGTCAACAGTAATTAATATAAACGTGAGAAGTCTGGAAAAGGCTGTTTGGACTCCTTTGAAATTCACAGGGTGAATGTCCATTTTATGACCTACTGCTGACTCAGTGGCCTAAAGCAAACTCCCCCAAACCTGATAATCTTACTGTTTACTATACACATTACCATTGATATGTCTGTTTGTATTCCTAAAAGGCAATTGTGTATTCTAGTAAATAAAAGCAGCTTGGTAAAGGGACTCAGTTCGCCCTGGCCTCCCCCATAATAATTAAAATTAATCTTGTCCTGTGTGTCTCATTTGTGCGTCAGCTCTTTCTCCAAGCCTTTGAACCCGAGAGCCACGCTGGCCGTGGCCTTTCACAATGTCACAGGGCTCTGCCTCCCCCCCACGCAGCTGTGGTTCGGGACTAATGTGGGAGGAATTGCAGATCACTCAGTAGGTTTGCCTTGTGTTTTATTCTCAATAAATTTACAAAAGGTTGACCCACTTTTGACAGTTAAACAATTCTCTGCCCTTTGTCTTCAGTGTAGCCTGGACTTGCTCACTTCTGTGTTCACGGAGAATGGCTGTGGCCATGGTCTCAGGGCACATGGACGCAGAGCAAGGAGCTGGGGAGGTCAGTGGTCTGATTGCACACCCAGGACCCGTGTCCTTGCTGACATCCCCCTGGCAAGGTCTCTTCAATGCATTGTAAGATTCCAGGGATTTTCAGTACAGTGGACAGGGCGCCTGTCCAGGGACAGCTGGCTTCCAGTAATTCTTCCACTGGGGGGAGCAATGGCCACCTTGAGCAGAAGTGGTTAATCCACATGGATGAGGAGGGAGAAGGCCACTGGGCCGTTCTCATCGGGAACAGAGAGAGGTCGCCTCTGTCCCTCTGCTCGCTGGGGCAGCGGTGAGTGAACACATGCTCTGTGGGACCACCCTGTAGGAAATGAAAGTCCAAACAACAGAGAACACAGGACAGGGTGGGGAGGGGAGGCTAAACTGACAACACGGCAACGCTGTTGTCCGTGGAAATACAACTTGCTGTAATCACTAGTTTATAATATTTATTTGAATTATAAATGCACATAGAGCTGGGTCCCAAAGTATCATTTTTAGAACTTAGTGCTACTGAAAAATTAACAAGAATTATTTGAAATGCGTACAAGGGCACCACTGAATCCGAGTTTATAAGAGCAGACATTTCAAAATACCGCGAAGGGTGAAATCGCGATGCTGGGCACCTGCCTGTGGGGTGTTGTAAGGTGGAAAGGGACACGCAGAGCAACTGCTTTTGTGTGTAAACAAGGGTGTTGTGACCCAGCAAGCCCCGAATCCACATTTGTCTTCAGAACAATTCACACCAGCGTGTTTCTTCCGTCACACGGTGCTTTACAGGGTGAGTGTACCTCGAAAAACTGTAGATGAAGGGGTACGTTTCCATCCATGGAATGTCTGGGCTGGTGCATGCAGGCGTTCTCAGATGCACCCCCAATTCCGGGTGCGATTTCAGGGTTTTTATGAACCCCTAGGTCCACCTCGGTGGGATCCCAGAAGAGTGAGGGCTTGGGTGTGCCACGTAGTGCACGCAGCCCAAGTCAGCCCCGCGAAGGCTCATGTCACCCGAAACACGCGCCTGACCCTGTCCTGCCCTTTTAGGCACCGGCGCCAAAATCTGGGCGGTAACAGTCAGACAGTCAGACAGAGTCCGCTCAGCACAAATATTTGTCTAAAGCAAAACCCAGAGCCGTCCTTTCATTTACAACTTTGTGAGAAATAAAATCGTTGCCCTGCGTGAGTGAGCGCTGGAGAAGAGGGCGAGGCTTTTCTGCGTTGACGAGGACTTACCCGCACTCAGGCTCCCAGAGGGACTCTCAGTTCCGCACGAAGGCACTTAGGACCCCGGGGAGACCAGACCTGGGGAGCCCTCTTTGGGAAAATAGACTTCACACCCAGTAGATGGCGATTATTAAAACAAAGCACAACAAAACAAAAATCAAAACAGAAACTAGCAAGTGTTGGCAGTTGTGTGGAGAAATTGGAACCCTTGTGCACTGCTGTGGGAATCTAAAGGAAAGGTGTCACTCGCCGCCCCAGCCCCCCTCCCCCCACTCCCCCAACCAACCCCGGGAAGATGGCGGTTTGGAAAAGGTGTGAATTTCCCAATATTTTCCTTCTCTGCCAGACACCGGCTGGAGAAACGTGTGGTGGGGTGTGTGAGCAGCTTGAGCAACTGCAACAGTGCCGGAGAGTCCAACGCAGGGGCCTCTCCAGCCCGCTGTACGTGCAGGTCAGGTGTCTGCATATCCGAAGGGCCGGGCAGCTCTGCCTGCTGGTAGTCGTTTGGCGGGCCCGAGGGGCAGCACTGGAGGATAGAGGGACAGGTATGGGGGTGGGTGCTGACCTTGGGGAGGGGATGCGAGGGGAGGGGCTGCATGGTTTGAGCACTGGGAGGTCAGCAGGAGTCTCCTGTCATCGCTAGGACGGCACGCAGGGTGGACACTCCGTAAGGTGGCCCTGTAAGCAGCAGAGGTGGCGGTATTAGCGGCATCCTGGATCTTGGAAGCTCGGCCCCAGCTTACTGCAGTGTAGGGCTGATTGCAGTCGTGGGGCAGAACTTAGGTTCTGCCGGTATCACAGAGCAGAACTGAGACCCAGCAAGCAAAGCCACTCCAGCCTGGTGGCTCCCGCTTCTTAAAACAGGACTCAGCAGTATCCTTAGTCACATAATTTCCCCCTAACTAAAGGGTGAACACAGCCGTCCTCAGGCTGTCACAGCCCGGCAGGAGACAGGTGGAGACATGCTTGTCCCACGACAGGCATAACCTCAGGCTGCTTGCACGTGGTCGCTGGGACATCAGGTGGCTGGGCTGGGCTCTCACTGAGACTCCCTCAGCCAGTTACAAGTTCACCGAGTGAGGCAGTGAGACAGCAAAGATAACCCCAGCCCGAGCCGCGGCCCCCAAGAGCAAGGCTGAGACAGAGAGAAGGGTCTGGAAGCTGCGTGCAGCTTGGGGGCCGTGTCCTGCACTCAGGCCTGGTTATGAAGCATGCACCCAGCACTGACACGTGCCCTTGAGGCTCCGATGGTTGGCATTTTCCAAGATCAAAGAAAACATCACAGTTGGATGAGCCAGAGCCAGGATTCAGGCCCCGACATTCCCATTCCACAATTCCCTGCTCTTCCCTATCTTGCCTCCACCCACGAATGACAGAATGAAGAAATTCCTGAATTAGAGTTGGACCTGATGACCTGCAAGCTTTGGGGTTGTATCCATGAATAACATCATGAAAGTGCCTTGACTTTGCAGATACTGTATTGCTTGATGGCTCCTGACACCCCTGGGTGGTCCATCTGTGACACCTGACACCCCTGGGTGGTCCACCCGTGACACCTGACACCCCTGGGTGGTCCACCCCTGATACATGACACCCCTGGGTGGTCCACCCGTGACACCTGACACCCCTGGGTGGTCTATCTGTGACACCTGACACCCCTAGGTGGTCCACCTGTGACATCTGACACTCCTGGGTGGTCCATCTGTGACACCTGACACCCCTGGGTGGTCCATCTGTGACACCTGTCTGGAGACCCTTCAAGACAGGCAGTGAGTATCAACTTCAAACGCATAAAGGGATGTTTTGATAGCCTGTTCCTTTTTTTTAAAGTTTAACATATGTCTCCTTTTCCCCCAATTGACCCCCCTCAGCTACTCCCACCCGTGAGGGGAAGGCCCCACCGCCCCAGTGCCTGTGCCCATTGGTTATGCTAATATGCAAGCACACAAGTCCTTTGGTTGATCTTTAACCCTCCTCCCCTGCCATTTGTCTCTGGATCTATTTTTGTTCATCAGTTTATATTGATCATTATATCCCACATATGAGTGAGATTTGATAGCCTGTTCTTACGTCAATGCCAGGACCAGGCTGGTGATAGTCACCGCATGGGATGTGTGGCTGGGCAGACATGTCCCATTTGAAAGCCATAGAGACACTCTACTCAGGGGTGAAGGCATGCATTGAGCCAGAATTGAGGTAAGCACTCAAAAAAGGAGAAGGGTCCAAGGCCAGAACACAGGCCTCAGTGGGAAGGTGAAAAACAGTTCCAGATTTCCTTAGCTCCGCTGCAGCCTGAAACCTCCTTGCAACAGACTGGATTACTGGTCGACTTATTACCAAAATGGAAAAAGAGAACTCTGAGTTATTCCAATGCTTCTTTATCCAAATTTTTCTTTAGTCAATAGTTCTTATTTCTTAAAGAGAAACTGTGTGTCCGCTAAAATCCATCTTTATGTAACGATCTAAATTTGAGAACACAAAGTCATTTCCCTATGTCCTCATTCTCTAGGCAGTGTTAGTAACTGGAGAGTAGCCAGGTGAAATGACAGGAGAGAGGCAGAACGTAGACAATTTATAAATTCCGTGTCTAGATTTTCTTTAGAATTGGTGATGAATATCTTAGGGGCAATTTATGGTACATTTTTGTTTTTAATATTTTTAATACGATTATTATGGAAAAATATTGAACGCTTGGGAGTGCTTCTCTGAATTAGTCCTGAAGTCACAGGGGCATTAAAGCTGAGCATCATCTCTCTTTAAGACAACTCCCCAGAAAAAGCTGTTCTCCCTAAGTCTCAGGGGATAGGGTGAGGGGAAAGTTGATCCCCATAAATCTGCGTTGCGAAAGCTACAGAGCCAGCAGGCCCACCACCCGTCAGCCCCGCCCTGGGCCCAGGGCCACCCCGCCGGACTCGGACGTGGCTCCTTCCCACTCTGGATTTTAATTGGCTGTTTGGAACCGTCACTGACGGCCCAGAATTTGGAAGCCAGAACCTAAAAGCCCATATGGGCACCCATGACATCTCAGAAGACAACCAACTCCACCTGCGGCTAAGCCTGGCTCCAGGCCTCCTTACTGCCCGCCACGCCCCCTCGCTGGCTTTCCCAGCCGCCTAGGCTCATGGGATGCGATCACACACTTACATAGCGCTGGATTTGCTTCTGACAAAGCAGACAGGCAGACAAAAGACCAGCCAAACCTATTAGAAGATAAATGATGAACCCAAAGCAATCAAAGGTAAATATTGTCCTAACAATGTCCCTCTTTTCTGGATATGGTTTTGTTGTTAGTTTATTCACGGTGTGAACTGACACCATGTTGGCAGGTGTTATTAGGCCCCGCCGTGTGAAGGCAACTCGCCTGCAGGAGGGACGGGCTCCACCATGAACTAGTCACGAAGGTGGGCGGTTGACAAAGTTCCCAACATTTCTCAGATTTTGTTTCCTCGTCTGTAAAAGTGGTTGTAAGTACCAACTGCACAGGGTGCTTGTGAGGCTTAAATAAGATCGTGCTCTTTGTTTGTTTGTTTTTTAAATATATTTTTATTGACTTCAGAGAGGAAGGGAGAGGGAGAGAGAAACAGAAACATCAGTGATGAGAGAGACTCGTTGATCAGCTGCCTCCTGCAGGCCCCAACAATGGATTGAGCCCACAACCTGTGCACGTGCCCTTGACTGGAATCGAACTGGGGACCCTTCGGTCTGAAGGCCAATGCTCTATCCACTGAGCGACACTGGCTAGGGCTAAGATCGTGTTTTAAAGTAGGAACAGAGTGCCTGGCATCCAACAAAAGGCCAAGAAGGGAGGGAGGTGTTTGTGTGCAAGACAGAAGGATGGGAAGGGGCAGGTCACTTTGAAGTCGAAGAGCGTCAGGCCTGGTCACCTCATTCTGTCTGAGGTCGCAGTCTCGCGAGGTAGGTGGTGGGCGAGGTCGGGAGAGTGAGGTGCTGTGAGCAGCGAGAGGACCAGGCCAGAGACCAGACGAGGCAACGCACAGCTCGGCCGCGCCACACAAGCAGGAGGTCCAGGCTCCAGAGAAGAAAGCTTCAAGATTTTGAGAGCTGAAAGCTTCAAGGTCCACCAGTTAGCAGACCGTTTGGTCAAAAGTCTGCATGCTCTTGCCATGTGCCATGTGACCCAGCATCCCTTACGATAAAAACTCACATCCACACAATAGCCTGCACCTGGGTGTTAACGCAGCTGCATTCATCACTGCCAAAAGGGGAAGCAAACAAGACGTCTTCGCTTGGTGAATGGATACGTGGACTGTGGCCCATCCTACAACGGCATAGCATTCAGCGCTGAAAAGAAACCGTGATCGAGCCCTAAGGAGACATGTCAGTGAGTGAAGGAGCCGACCTGAAAGGGCCGCACTCCCTGTGAGTCCAACTCCACCGCCTTCTGGGGAAGGCGGAGCGTGGAGGCTGCGGAGGGCTCCGTGGTGTCAGGGGTCGGGAGGAAGCAGGGAGGACAGCCGTGTGGAGGGCCTTGGGGCTCTGGCTGATGCTGTAATGGGGGACGCATGTCGTGCATGTGTCAAAGCCTAAAGACCACGCAACACTTAACCGTGAACCCTAGTGTAAAGCATGGAGCTTGGATGCTGATGATGTGTCGGTGTGGGTTCATGGTTACACACCTGCCCTTCTGGGAGGGAGGGTGAGAGTGGGAGAGGCCGAGCACGTGGGGGCAGAGGGCTCATGGGACCTCTGTACCTTCTGCTTAATTCTGCCACGAACCTAAAACTGCTGTAAAATAGAAAATCTATTTTTTAAACAAATCAAACAACGTGTTGTCGTGTTCTTCTCTTGGAAGCCACATCTGCGCTAATGTTGAGAGGTTAAGGCCCCAGAAGACGTGTGGTCCTCATTCCCTCTCCTGGGCTGAGGCGGGCTCCTTCCTGGAGGGCCCAGGCGGCCCACCTCCGAGGCCTGCAGGGGCAGCTCCAGCCCGTGGGGAAGAGCTGTGTCAATCGGATCAGTCCTCTTGGCCATCTGAGTTCAGAAACGTGAAGCGGAACAGTTTTCCAAGGAGCAGAAGCTGGTGGGCCAGACCAGGAGGCCGAGAGGCCGGGAGGGAGGCAGGCGCACTCTGGAGCGTGGCGCATGGGGTGGACGGGGATTGCGGGACAGGTACAGGCTGTCACCTCCCCGTTCCCGTCTCTGTGGCACGGCTGTGCTGGGTTCCTCCTCGGCGTTCTCCAGGAAGGGTCTGTTGGCCTTAGCTCGGCGTCTTGACAATTGCCCGCATCACTTGAGCTATCTGGATGGATCCTTACTCCATGGCCCAACGCGAAGGCCTGACCCAGGCGCCAAAAAGGGGAGGACACAGCACAACATAAGACCCGTTCAGTCCAGTTGACGAACTTGTCAAGTCATTGATTCTGGTCAGAACATACACCCTCTGCGCAGGAATTGTATATAGTAACCAAACACATCTACCAAGACAGAACCACTTACAATAAAACCCTTTCCTGCCTTCTGGTATTCATTCCCACAGGACAATGCCTTCTGGTTTCTGCATGAAGTAAGGACTTGATAAATCTGATCATGTGGGGGCTACCTCGCTCACACATCTTTGTGAGGACCTCAGCCCCTCTCTTTCATAGGCTTACTCAGCACCTGCTTTCTTGCCTCCAGGCTGGCCTCGTGCTGACACAGGACCTAAACGTAACTGAACTGCTGCCCCCACTTGTCCTGTATCGCATTGGCATGTCCTTACTCTGTGAGTGGCGAGGCTAACTGCTAAGCAACAAACTCCGTAGAAAATGAGTGTAGTCCTGTAGCCAAACTCTTTCTCCTTGCCTTGCGGCTGGCTGCTCCACGGCAGGCTTTCCTCCCGGGGCTCACAGTCCAGGGGGGAGGCAGGAAGCAAACTAGATTGGGCAGCATGTGACAACCTGGCAGTGCCACGCAGTGGGAGGAGAGAGCGGGTCTGCCGTGAGGCCTCCGCATCACAGTGTGTCCCAGTCGCAGGGGCGCGGAGTGGCGCGGACAAGGCCCAGGAGCTGAGCACTGAGTGATGTGGTGATTTGTTAGAGTCTGTCCTGAATGGAGACTTCTTCTAAGCTCAGAAAGCAGCACCTTGAAGAACGCTGAAGGCACGAGAGAACCCTGGCTGCAGGGACTGGGGGCGCTTGGTTGTGTCAATCATCTTTGGCCACATACCACCACACTGTGTGATGGATGGGTCACCCCAAATCCAGTGATTTAAATGACCAGCATTTACTGGGCTGTAGGTAGCTGGGAGGGTGCACGGTCTGCTGCCTTCTGCCCATCTAAGCAGGGGTCACTCATGGGTCTGGGGACAGCTGGGGTCCCCCTGGTGTGGGGCTGGCCCACCCCTGATGGCCTCCCCAGGATGACTGGCTCCTGCTCCATGAGAAAGCTCGCGCTCCCCCAGCCTGGCCGGGCTGGTTTCTGCGGCAGAGGCGGGGTTCGAAGGCAAAGCAGAGGC
Organism: Corynorhinus townsendii; assembly: GCA_026230045.1. NCBI lineage: Eukaryota > Metazoa > Chordata > Mammalia > Chiroptera > Vespertilionidae > Corynorhinus > Corynorhinus townsendii. The sequence goes on along the minus strand of JAPDVU010000010.1, from coordinate 4,081,248 downwards.
ATGTCAGTCTCCTGAAGACCACATGTGAGACCAGCATGCATCATGTCTGAGCAAAGCGGGTCTCCAGGCTGGCCCAGACGGAGGGAGCAGGGAAGATGTGCGGGTAGGGAATGGGGCCACGTTTGCCACCAGCCTGTGTCACCACGCAGGGACGGAAGGGGCATGTCAGAGTGGTGGGTGGTGAACAGGGAGGCTTACGGTTCCCAGGCCTGGCAAGTGGAGGGAAGAGATGTGAACTGGTGGGTCAGGACAGGCGTGGAGGGTTGCAGGCAGGACTGTGATAGGACCAGCTTCTCACTTTAGGGAAATGCCACTGGCAGCTGCACGGAGGGCGGGGGAGGGATCAGACATTTTCCTTGTAAACAAATACCTGAGATGGAACTGTGCATCGTTTCCATTTATTTATATCCCACCTCATTCCGAAAGATATGATGCCGCAACTCTTCCATCACCGTGACCAAAAAGGCTTTGGCGCAGCCCCAGGGGACTTCTGCCCAAAAGCCCTCTTGGAAGTCTGTCACTGTCTGTCTCCGCTGAGCCGCCAGCGTTAACGGGCGCCCGCCAGGGAATATTCCTGGAGGTGAGCTAAACAGAGGTGAATTTGGCTGCTGGGAGACACATGTCAGCGCTTTACTTGGTGCTTGGGTTCCATGGAGGCTGAGAAGCAAGGAAGTTATGGCGGAGGGTGACTTCGGAAAGAACCCGTACCCTCCGCGCACCCTGGGAAACGTGGCCTCCATCTGCTCGGCAGACGCAGAAATGGGCTGGTGGCACCGCTCCCGCGGGATGGAGCGCAAGTACCAAGAAGGCCCTGCCCACCTGGAGCAAGTCGCTGCGGTGAGAAAGTGGCCGCTCACCTGTTGTTCGGGTGGAACGACCTGGGAGGCTGCTCTGCGCGCACCCTGACACTTGCTCCGGGAAGCAGGAAGGGAGGGCGAGAGCTCAGGTCCCGGAGGCTCTTCCTGCGACGCACTCAGGTGTGTTTGTAGGAACCCCGGGGGACACTGGTTTCTGAAGCGCATGTCAGTGCACGGTGGAGCCATGCTTTCAGAACTAAGCCTGACTCCCGCCATTCGCACTGGCCGCAGGGGTCCGATGCCTTATAATTAGCTGGTTGTTAATAACAGGACAGGAGCCCGAGGAAGGCAGACACTGTAGGCAGGTCGTTTGGGCAGCTTCACTCGAAGCTGCAACTCTGCACTCCCCAGGGAGCCACCGGCCCATTCCCGGCAGACACCGCGGGAAGGGGCCCATCGAAGGAGAGCGAGATGCGTGCATAGTGAAGTTGGGGTGACACGGGGGCGGTGCCTATCACTCACACCTGAGAACAGATCATTGGCCAGATGGGTGTGGCCACTGCAAGCCCCTGAGCATTTGGGAATAGTAACCCCCTCAACAAAGGAATTCTCTCATTCTCTGGCTTGGAAGGTTTGGCTCTTGGCTCAAGGGCCCTCTTGTTTCTGCTTCCTTGTATTTGCTCGTGTTTCCTCCAGAGCCACGTGGCCCTGCGGACCCCACATGCAGTGGACTGATGGACTGCAGGGGAACACACGCTAAGGCAGCCTGGAGCTGGACTGGACTACCCCCTAACATGGAACCGACACTCGACACCGGCTCTGACTTTAGCCCCTTTAACGCCACAGCTACACTTCTCTCATGGTGGGACAGGAACAAGGGGCCTTGGGAACTCAGGAATTCAATTCCATGCAAATGAAACTCACTTGCTCTCCCAACAGAGTCTCAGAAAATTCTTTCTTTTGGGATATCACAAGAATCCACTCTCAACAGCAACAGGTGGGGACAAGGACCCCATTTCCCCCAGTAACACGTTTACTCACTGAAGACGTACGTGCAGCTCGTGCTCAGTACTGGGCCACAGAGCTGATCCTTGCTCTTGAGTTGCTCACAGAGACACCAAACCAGACAAAGGGCCACAGATCTTGCTAGATGCTCGAACCTAGCTGGGAACCCAGTGCTGGGGACCACGGGAAAGAGGGCTGAGCCTCGGTTCCTCCATGTTGCTGCCTTTTGTCTCAGCTTACACCCTTGGCACAAAAGGCGAAACAGAACTGAGTTCTTGCTTGCTGCACATGGGGACCTCTGTTAGCAGGTCATGGGCTATGCTACTAGCTTGTCCCAACGTGCAAACCGCTCGGTCCAGAATGCCCATAGAGCCCAGGGGCACTGCCTGGGGCACATAGATGTGTAGACGTTTGTCATCTTCTCAGGACAAAGACAATGCCTGTACTAGGGTCTACGTCTTCCATTGCCCGGTGCGACCCTGTCATGTGTTATCCCGGCGTATTTATCAAAACCCCTGCAAAGAGGGCTGGTTTGGATGATAAATTATAGGGTCCCTGTGCTGACGCCAATAACAGCTCCCCAGATTAACTGGGCAACTGAGCTGTTCTTTTCCATCAGGATGTTTTGTGTGGGTTCCAGGCCAGCCTCGGCCCTTTCACAATCCCCATATTGACCAGGGAGGCCAACTTTCACAACGTTTGGCCAAGATGAAGTGTTGTTGATGGTTGTGCAACAAAGTTTCCCTCAGGACAGAGTTGACTGCGCTGCTGGAGATCAGGCCCTTGGGGACCCATTGCTGGGCACTGACCAGGAGGACTGGGCCTCAGGAACGGCTAGTGTCACAGCCTCGCCAAAGGGAGGAGAGACACTCACTCCTCTTACCCCCCACTCTCTCTTACCCCCTCGTTCCCCTCTCACTCCCCGTCTCGTATACTGTTATTCCACTCTTGCATATTTGTTAAAAACTTGTCATGCTTCCTGAAAGATGCTGAAAATGAAAGTTTTTATGTGTTTTTAAAAATATATTTTTATTGATTTCAGAGAGGAAGGGAGAGGGAGAGAAAGAGAGAAACATCAATGATGAGAATCACTATTCAGCTGCCTCCTGCATGCACCCTACTGGGGATCAAGCCCACAACCCAGGCATGTGCCCTGACTGGGAATTGAACCCTGACCTGGTTCATAGGTCAATGCTCAACAATGAGCCATACCAGCCAGGTATGAAAATAAAAGTTTTAAAGAGAATTGTATAAGGCACTAGGACAAAACTTTTTCTGTTTTGTGTATGACAGGGAGGGGCAGGGATTTGGGGCTCTGTTCTTTTTTTCCTGTCACAACCCAAACATCAATCTTTTATATAAATTGATATTTTAAAAATTAACCTTCCTTGTGTAATTTGCAAATTGGATGTGATTCAAGAGTTCTTTGTTTGGTTGGTCGGCTTTCACGCTTTGGGTTTCTACAATCACCACTGCTTGGGATGGGACTAGTCTGAGTTCTGTTATTACTTGAACAGCTGGAGAGACAGATCCGGCTCTCAGACAGCTGGGCACCTGAGCTCTGTCCGTTGGGAGCTGTGCGACGTTGGAGCACCATTTGTCACGTGGGATAGTGGGGTCTGGCTCTTTGCATTGGCGTGAGGCCCATGATAGGTCTTTGTATCTAGTGGATGCTCAGCAAATGCTCATTTCTGTCTCTCTCCGTCCTGCTAAGGAAAATGTCTCCCCAGTTCTAGGGATTCTACCTCACTGCCATGGAACTCCCTGCGATAAGCAATTCTTTGCCTGTGCGCATCCTCAGACAAGATAAATAGAGGAATGGCACCAGTGCCTCTCCAGGCTTCAGACTTGGGAGCCTCCTTTGCTAATTCGAGGTGTCTGTGGTAAGGCTGCTTTCTATGTTTGTATACAAAGTATTGACTTTAACATTGGTCAATTAACTTAGGTAGAGTTTTCAAAATTGGCTGGAATAGAGGAAACCTCCCCAGCTTGATAGAGAGCATCTGCAAAAACCCACAGCTAACATTAAACTTAAAGGGAAAGATAGTTTGAGTTTCCTCCTAAAACCAGGAACAGGGCAAGGATGTCTGCTCTCACCACCACAACCTTCAGTTCTGGAGATGCAGCCAGCACAAGGGACCGGAGAGTCTCATGCTGAGTGAAATAAACCAGTCAGAGAAAGACAAGTGTCACATGACCTCACTCATATGTGGAATCTAATGAACAAAATGAACTACCAAGCAAAACAGAGAGAGACTCAAAGACAGAGAGCAGGCAATGGAGTTGTGGCGGAGAGGATGGGATGGAGAGATTGAGGGAAAGAGAGAAAGAGAGAGAGAGAGAGAGAGAGAGAGAGAGAGAGAGAGGGAGAGAGAACTAACTCATGGACATGAACAACAGTGTGGTGATTGCAGGGGGAGGGCAGAGGAGGATGGAGAGAGGTGAAGAGGACATAGAGGGGATAAACTTTAAAAAGGGAAATAAAGGCTATCCAAATTGCAAAGTAAGAGTAAAACTATCTTTACTTGCAGATGGCATGATTTTATATACAGAAAATACCAAGAAGATAGAAAAAAATTATTAGAGCTAATAAACAAATTCAACAAGGTTTCAGGTTACAAGATAATTATGAAAAAAATAGTAATGTGTCTATACACTAGCAATGAACCATCTGAAAAAAACTTTTAAAAATTCCATTTGTAATAACATAAATAAGAATATAATAGTTGCAAAGAAAATTATCAAAAAGTGTTCAAGGCTTGTACTCTGAAAACTGTAAGACATCATGTAAAGAAATTAAATATATAATTAAACGGAAAGACATCACATGTTTATTTACTGAAAGACCTGCAGTGCTTCCCGACATGATCTACGTAGTAAATGCAATTCCTGTCGAAATCCCAGCTGCATTTTTCTTTTTGCAGAAATGGGCAAGCTGACCCTAATATTCGTATAGACACGTAAGGAACCCCGGCAGCCTAAACAACCGGAGAAAGAACAAAGTTGGCAGACTCACACTTACCAATTACGAAACATACCACAAAGCTCTACATTCTAACACGTGGGCAGAGAGCACTGGGAGAGAATGCGAAGTGCAGAAATAACCCTCGCCTTTGCAGGCGGTGATTTTCCACATGAGGTCCAAGGATGTTCATTGCAGAAAGAAGAGCCTTGTCAATCATGGTGCTGGGACAGCTGGATGCAGAAAACGAAGGTTGACTCCTATCTCACACCGCAGACAAAAATTAGTTCCAAATGGACCCACGACCTACATTTAAGAGCAAAAACTATAAAATTCTTAGAAGAAAACATAGAAGCCTTTGAATTAGGCAAAGTTTCTGACACCAAAATAAAAAATGAAAAAACATAAAGAAATAAAAAGAACTTAATCAAATAATTTTTTTTTTGTGCTGCAAAAGACACTATCAAGAAACTTAAAAGATAACCCACAGAATGGGAGAAAATATTTGCAAATCATACATCTGATAAGGGACTAGTATTTAGAATATAAAAGAACATTTGCAACTCAAGAATAAAAAGACAAAAATGCAATTGAAAAATGGGCAAATACTTTGTACAAACATTCCTTTAAAGAAGATCCACAAATGTCCAATAAGCACGTGAAAAGATGCTTATAGCATTAGTCATATGGAAATACAAATAAAAACCATAGTGAGATGCCCTGGCCAGTAGCTCAGTTGGTTGGAGTGTTGTCCCATACACCAAAATGTTGTGGATTCAATTCCTGGTCAGGACACATACCTAGGTTGTGGGTTCAATGCCCAGTCAAGGCACGTAGAAGAGGCAATGATCTCTCTCTCTCTCTCTCTCTCCCCCCCTTCCTCTCTCCCTCTCTTCCTTTCTCTCTCTAAAAAAAATCAAAAAGAAAAAATATATTCTCAGATGAGAGTTAAAATAAAAACACACCATAGTGAGATATTATTACACACCCATTAGGGTGGTTGTTATCAAAAAGTCAAACAACAATAACTGAGCCTCTTCCACTGCTGGTGGGAATATAAAATGGTACAACTCCTTTTGAAAATAGTTCCTCAAAAGGTTAAACATAGAGAGCCCACAGGACTGACTAATTCCACTGTGGGCACATCCAAGAGAAATGAAAACACATGTCTACACTGATGGGTACAGGATTGCTTTTCCAGGTGATGAAAATGCTCTGAAATAGATTCTGGGCATGTTTCTACAACTCTGTGAGTATATTAAAGCCACTAGATTGAACACTTGAAAAGAGTGACTTTTATGATATGTGAATCATATCTCAATAGAAAGTGGAGAGATTTAGTGATTGTTAGTAACTAGTAAAGTAAATAGTACTTTACTAACCTCACTTACTACCATTTTTCCTTAAATGAACTAGAAAAATGGATAAGAGATATGATATAGATATAGACAATATCTCTTTAATAAGTAATTTGGCCCAATCATTGTTCATTTATTAATTCTTTTGTTGTTGTTGCTGCTGCAAATCTACCAGGACTTATACTGGATATTTAGATCAACACAACACACTTCTTTGTGGAAGTAGCCTATAATCAGAAGCTGTCTTGTCAATTAAGAAAGAGGAACTCAGAGAGAGTTGAATATCGGGCCCAACATCACACAGGCAGTAAGAGGAAAGCAAGGATTTGAACCCAGTTATGTTTGTCGAGAACCCGTGATGCTCCATCACACCCCACTTCCAACAGCAGTATGTTTACGGTGAGAGTGGGAGCGAGGTGACCGTGCAATTAGGGAGACGCACAGAGAGTTGAATCTCTATAGGCAGAGATGTTAATTCCTGGACTCATCTCAGCCCTGAGGGTGACCCCGGCACAGCCCAGGCTTCTGCCCAGGCCGGATCCTATTTGACAGTCTCATCAACACCTTCAATGAAGACACAAAGGGCAGCTGGCCACATCTGCTGCTGACACAAAGCTGGACGTGAGTGTTCATATGCTCAAAGCAAGCGTCGGGATTCAAAAAGATGTCATCAGCCCGGAGCTCTGGGCTGACAGGCAGGCAGGACACAGGGAGCCGGCTTAATAAGCATTTACATGAAAAAGACCTGGGTGTTTTAATTGAGGGCAGGCTCAGGATGATCCCAAGGTGTGAGCCAGAAAGACGTGGCTTCTTATCCCGCATGAAAGAAACTCAGAATCCGGGAAAAGGCAGGTCACAGCCTTCTGATCCCTCTGTGCACATGCTGACGGACCTCGTTCAGCTGTTGTCCAGGGGAGTGTCAGGAGGGAACCAGTCAGGCCAGACCTCGGTGGTTAGCTCACTATGAAGACTCGGCAGTGCAGCAGGCATTGCGGGGAGGGGAGGAACATGGCTATTTGCAAAGATTTGTAGGATAGCTGATGGTTTAATCCAATTCTGTTTAGCAGACAGAACCAGGACCCACCTGAGACAGGAAGACAGGTCTATGTTCACAAAATTATTTCCCAGAAATTGGAGCTGTGGGAAATGCACCCGTCTTCTTTGTGATGTGGGGGCAGTGGTCCACAGGATCATTCGAGAATGAAAGTTGGGGTGAGCATTTGTGAATAACTTCCTTGAAGGCTGGATTCAAGGACCCATAGGATCTGTTTGAACTTAACAATAGCCATTGTATCAGCTACTATGTATTGAGAAAGCTATCATGGTAAATATTATACGCGGAATAGCATATTTAACTCTCACAGGAACTTGATGAAGTGTCTTATTATCCCAAGAACACAAACTTGGACTGATAGATTTTAGACATTTAGGGAGAGGAAGGTAGTAGGGGAGAGAAACGTCGCCGTTGCTCCACGTAATTTATGCATTCCTTGGTCGATTCTTGTATGTGCCCTGACCTGAGACCCACAACCTTGGCGCATCGGAACGACGGTCTGACCAACTGAGCTACCCACCCAGGGCTCAGAGCCTTGGGTCTTAAACGCTCTCCCCAAAAGCTATGTTATTTAATGTGTGATCATAGGCTGATGTGGTTGTGAAGCCACTGGATCAGATTCCACCGGTGCAGAGTGAACACTTATCGAGGCTGTTGTGCTGTTAGGTATCTGAAGAAGTCAAGGTCAGCAGGAACTCTCATCTTTGTGGACAATAAATGCCTGTGCAGTGGAATCTCAGCATTGACACGTTCAGTGTTTAAATAAGCAGAGGGCTAAGCTCACATCTCCATTCTTGGATTATTTGGAATGAGGCATTGCCAGAGGACATAAAAGCAGATCGCTTGGTTTCAAGTTTTCATTCCTGAAGTAGGACTTCAGTAGCCAGGCCAGGGGAGCAGGCATCTTCCAGAGAATGGAAGGACTGAGGGGTGGAAATTACCGTATTGACCCATGTGCTGGGCAGATGACTTTCCGGCAACTTGATGATTTTATTTCCCTATAAATAGTGAACCAGAGACTGACAGGTGCTCTCTGATATGTTGTTTGGGGGAAAATATGTTGAACTTCAATGTGTAGGCCCCACCACGAAGCTACGTCTTTGGAAAAAGAGGACAGGCAGTGTAATGCTTTGCTTTACTAAATTCTTGTCTACTTCAGAGTAACTTTGGAACATCAAATCAGAAATAAATTCTTCAGTCACTGTCACTTACTTATTGTAGGAAACAAACAGGTAAGTGAAGTAACTGTCCATTTTGATAAGTAGGAGGAAGGATATGCAAATGATGCTCTCCTAAAACCTAAGAAGGAGGGTCTGCTTAGATGGGTTGGTCAACCAAAGCCACTGCAAGCTGGTGGCTGCTAAGCTGAAGCCTCCAGGACGGGAAGAGAACTGCCCTGTGCACAGGCCAGAGGGCTCTGGAGGGAGAGGCTGCAGCAGGCCAACAGAGGAACAGGAGACAGGGCCCGAGCCCAGGTGAGGGATACCTGTGGGGGGACTGGGGTGCCAGCAGAGGGGACGGAGAAAAGTGGGGGCATATCTGCAAGTTAAAATCAAACACTAGCATGGACTCTATGCATACACGCAATCGCCCAAGTACACCACACATGCGTACAAAAGAATCTAGACTCCCTATCCCAGTTCTCTATGATCTTCTGAATATTTAAAATGTCTCGGTTTATGTCAAACATTAGCATTATGGCTATTATTTGTTGACATGTGATTGACATACTATATTCTATTAGTTTCAGGTCTACATCATAGTGATTTGATACAAACTACCAGTTGCAATATAAATACATCGTGGGGCTGTAATATACAGCATCGAGTCAAACCTTTTGAACAAAAGCGATTCATTTTCCTTAATGGGTGACAAGGGAATTGTCTTTGATGATTCCCTTCTGTTGGTTAGAAATTTCTCTCTCTCTCTCTCTCTCCCCCTCTCTCTCTCTGTCTCTCTCTCTCTTTCCCCCCTCATTCCTTCCTATTGCCTGTCCTCCTTCAATGCTATTACCTATGTAGCCACTCGATATCGAGCTCTGGGCTGGGTATTAGGCACGTCGTTAGAATAAGACAGCTCTGGCTTCTGCCTCCAGTGGTTTTCATTTCCTTGGGTGCTGATTAACCCAAGACAAAAATGCATCTGTTTTACATTTCCATGTTTTAAGTGGGAACTGACTAAATGCTTATAAATTCCCGACAGCAATCTGAGCACCTTACATGCGTCAGCTTCATCCTTAAACACATCCTTCTACTGTGAGAGCTGGCCCTCCATCAGTGGCTGAGCTGGGTTGGTGCCCAGGGCCTGAAAGCCTGAGTCCTAGCCCTTAGTTACGATGTTTTGGAGCCTCTCCCATTCTAGTCAGAAGTGGAGACCACCAGGGGTGATACCCTAAATCTGATAACTATTCCAATCTCCGGATGTGGAGAGACAGGGTGTTTTCTGCATTTGCATCCCCATGCTCAGCGGCAACCACGTTGAAACGCATAAGTGAGCTGCGTCCTTGCTTCCTCCTCCAGGTACAGCCATGCCCACTCCGCGCACGGAGCCGCTAATTCTATGTGAGATCCATGGCTTCATCCAATGAAGGACGTGACTTACTAGAGTCATAAGCATGCAAATTGCCCTTGCCTGCCGCTTCCTCCCTTCGCTGCCCCCACCTGATCCCCATGTGGTCAGAGTGATTCCAGAGGTGAACGGGCCATGTTTCTCATCAGCATTACACCCACCCCACCTCGCCAGTGTCCCCAAGTAAAGGCTAACTTGTTAAAAACATTTTAAAAAATTTATTATTTGAGAGCGAGAGAGAGAATCATCAATTTGTTGCTCCACTTACTTATGCATTCACCAGTCAGTCTGACGGGGCTAAAGGTTGAGCCCGCAGCCTTGGTGCATCGGGATGACGCTCTAATGGCTGAGCTACCTGGCCAGAGCTAAGGCCAGCTCCTCACCGGGGCCTAGTGGCCCTGCCTGGCCTGGCCTCCACCATCCTTTCCAGCCGCTCTCCCGGGATCCATGCTCTCCAGCCACGACGTTCTTGAGGTTCCCTGCACCTCACACTCTCTTCCTTGAACTCTTCCAATGGCGGATGCCTCCCACACGTAGTTCCTCCACTCACCTCCTCAGGAAGCTCTCCCCTAAGGACCACGTATAAGGTCCCACTTTGCCAGCCCCGCTCCCCGAATCTCCCCTATCAGCCTTGGTGGGGATTCTGTGGACTGGCCTTCAGTCAGTACCACTCCCCTGGAATGCGGGCGAGGTGAGGCCCACTCACTCTCTGGCTCCCAAATACCTCTCAGGGCCCGGAATGGAGCTGGGCACGCAGGAGGCGTTAAGTAACAAGTGCGTGACTAGGTGAGATTCTTTCACTTACAGGGTATTCGGCAGATGCTTTTGGGTTTGGCTAAAATAGAATTCCATTTGGCATTCACAGAATTGGTGCATTCCATGCAAAGGAGCTCGCCATGGGCCGGTGACAGACCGGCGCCCCCGCACCGCAGGCGGGCAGCGGCTGACGATCTCTGGCTAGGTCAGTGGGCTTCGCACGGCAATGGCTTAAAAAGCATGACATGGAATTAGTGACATGTCATTTATTGACACCTGTAGTAAAATGTAATTGAAATACAGATACTCAAAGTATATTAAACGTATGAAATAAATTATTATTATTTGTATTTCCACACAATTCAATACTTATATTTCTGAAATGTTTTTATTACTGCATCCTTATTAAAAGAACAATTAAATTATTTACAGGACAAGTTAATGATGAACAACTCTTTCTAGTTTATCAGGGCCAAAGAGAGATTCTCTTTTGTTTCCTTAAGTAATGTACCTTAAGAGGTCAAAGTGCATCTTAGTAACAGCATGTCAGTGATGGGCAGTATGAAGGAATGGCTGTTCCTGAGCCACAGCCGATGGATTATGTTGTTAATTCATTCGGGCCTGGGCCACAGGCCCAGTGACACGTGCACTGCCAGCGGCTGCCCTTGGCTCTCCTGGTGCCCAGGGGCGGGACTGCTGGTTGCCACCTGAGCACTGAGCCCGGAACAATGTTCCTGGCTTGCCCTGTCAATCAAATACCAATCTGCCGAGGTTGTGCCCTTGGCCAATGGTGAAAGGATCTGAGGGCTCCTCCCTCAGGGTCAGTTCTGACCTCGGTGAGCAAAGAATCCCGCAGAAAGAAGCGAGTCCACGCCTGGCCGCGCCTGGGCCTGTCAGTGTGGGAGGGTGCGTGGCTGGGCCCTGGGCTGCCCTGTGCCCTCCTGTCGGGTGCCCAACGAGGCACAGCGTCCTCTCTGAGAGGGGATTTCTCTGTGCGAACTGTTTGTCTTCTCTAAGCCTCCTTGGCAACTTCTGAAAAGAAGAATGTCTTTAAAGTCAATCATACATGATTATAACCATACATGAAACTGAAAACCAGAAACTGGTGTCCGTGGACAGCCTGAGGGACTCAGGTTGTGACCGGACAGCAGATAAACTGGCAGGTGGTTTAACGGGGATTAACTAGGGAGGTGGCCGGACAGATCTGGTCGGGGCAGGAGCTGTACGCTGACCCTATGTTTGCACCAGCCCCGCGGCCCCCCAGCTCCTAGCTGCCCTTCCGTGTCAGCCTACATTGGAACTTCGTTGGCCCTGAAACGTGGGTGTGCTTTCCAGTCTGTCCCTGTTGTTGACATTCGCCAGTTGTAGCTCACAATGACCAGGTTCTGGTTAAAGAGGGAGATGTGAGCTTTCATTGCCGTGAGAAGGAAGCCCTGACTTCCCAGGCTGTGTTCACTCTACGTCACTCAAGTGCCTGCCACCCACTCCATGTTAACGGGTAGTCTGAAAACTCAAATTATGGGCTCCCGCTTCTTTCCAGTAATATCTTATTTTAAGGTTAAAATAGGTCAGATCCTGCAAAAGAATCTGCTTTAGTGTTGACTATAATTCCTTAAGGTCTTTTGAATTCACACGATACTTCTGATGCATGAAGAAAAGCAGGTTGGTGGGGTTGCGTGGCTCAGTGGTGGAGTGTCCGCCTATGAACCAGGAGGTCATGGTTCAATTCCTAGTCACACTACCCATCACTGACATGCTGTTACTGGGGTTTCGGGCTCAATCCCCAGTAGGAGGCAGTAGACAGCTGATCAGTGATTCTCTCTCACCATTGATTTTTCTCTCTCTCTCTTTCTTTCCCTTCCTCTCTGAAATAATTTAAAAAATTACTTTTAAAAAGAAAAACTAATTCTGACACAAAACTATCACTCTGAAAGCTTCAGTTCTAGTTATGTACTGAATTAGCTCCAGGAAAACACGTGTGCTAGCATGTAACAAAACCTGTGTGTTCTAGACTTCAATCTCACACAGATCTCACTCAGCACTGTTAGTTCTGTGGGTACCATATGCTCAGCATGCACGTTGCCTTCTGTCTCGGGGTCACAGAGAAAAAAGACTGTGCCATTTTTTGGAGAGAGAGAGTAGGCATTTCAGAGAGGATATATGAAAAAGTTTATAAACACTCCTGTGCTCAAACAAGGTGATGGCCACCTCCCAGATAGATCAATCTATAGCTCAAGGCATTCTCACCCCCAGACGGACTCGCCCCGAGGTGACTCCCTGGAAGGAGGACCTATCATAACCACCTTGAGGCCAGGGGCTTCACCACATTATTCTCTTGTTTTTCTTTATGGCGATAATTGTCAACTAAGGAAGCTTCTGGCTGGAGAAAATTTACCTCCAAGTTTTATGCTACTTTTCAGTGATTTTAATACCAAAGACCAAACTATACGCCAGGATTTTCTATTGACTGTAATTTATAAGAGAAATTAACATTACATCACATTAAATAATTTTTCCTCCCAAAACATTACAAATCAAGAAGATGTATTGGTTTCCCACCCCTGAAGGGATTTTTTAAAATGTGGTGTGAGGTGGCTGAGTAAAACAAAGTAACAAACAATATTATAGAATCGTAACCGAGCAGAAATTATGCAGGTTGTTTTTTTAATAATAAGATAATCTTTATCATTTACAGGCAAAATCAGAAGTGTCCAAATAAAATTTTCCAAAGACAACAAATAATGAACCCTAGCTGGGTCTTACATTGTGTATAAGGCAGGCTGACCCACTGCTGATGGGATTGTTAAAAGGAGGTATAAGGTGGTTCAATTGGCAGCATCTTCTTTTCTTATTGGGCCATGACATAACAGCTTATCCCAGGCTTTACAGCACTTACATCAGAGGAAATGAAGATTTTAAGCAGCGTGTTATGGAGAAAAAGCTTTGCTTTTAAAATACTGAAAATGGGAAATAGGAAGTCTGCTGCGGCTGACCTGCAGACCCTGAACAACGGATGAGTGAGACTCTGACACATGTTTCTGTGAAAGAGAAGCTAAGGGGCTAGTTGGCCTAAGGAGCCAAAAAAGCCCTGTTCGCCTGCCTCCTTAGGTCTTTATTGTCACAACAGCTTGAACTAAAATTAACCTCTAGATACAATCAACAGGATAAGCATCCTTGAGAAAGCACCTGCATCTGTAGTGTCTTTCAAACAAGAGGTTTTGAAGTCTAAACATAAAGATTCTAGTAAAATACCCAAGGGATCAGACTTGTTTGGAAAAGTCAAGGCAGGGGCTGCTACCTTCAGCCAACTCTAGTCTCATGCTTCCCCACAAGGGAGGGCCTGAGTAAAGGGCACAGACTTTCAGCTACAAGATGGATAAGATCGAGGCGCCAACGCTGTTGTGTAATCGACATCTGCTGAGAGCAGAACTTAAGTGTTCACCATACAAAGGGGTAAATAGGCGAGTGATGGTGTGTTAAATAGACGGCAGGAATCCTTGCACAGTGTATATGTAGAAGAATTAATCGGGATGCATACTTTACTTTTAAAATAATTTATCTCATATTTTAATAAATTTATACAAAACAAACAATGTATAAATTGGATTTAAATAGCTTACATTTTGTCCATTATACCTCAATTAGACTGAAAAAAATAATGAAAATTTTGCAATTAAATCAACATAAAATATTTTAAAAAGAGATTACTTAAACTTTATTATTCATTTGGAATAAATAGTATAAAATAACTATGTGGTATATTCCACTAATTCTAAGACTTCTGTTAGTCTTGATTACTTTGGAAAGATAAAGAAATACTCAGTGACTGTAAAGGCTATAAAATTCAAACAATGCAGATATTTTTCTGCTATGTTCTTCAGAAATTTGATGAAAAGTCATCCCAACTGTCTCTTAATGTCTTAAGGGGCACCACAACCTTTTGCAGTGAGGATTCCGGATCCAGAGAAGGGACTGTGCACAAACGAATGAACTGGACAAGAAATATGAATTTAGAAGGCATGGGGGGACAGGCAGAAAACTACCCTCTAGTGGAGAAGCTCCCTCAAAACTTGGTCCCATCTGCTTTTATTCACTTCAATACACATTTGCCCTTTAGGAATGCATACAGGCATATCAAAGGTAAAATTTGGCAAACAGTAAAAGGATTATCAGGTTAGGGTATTGCCTTGAGCCATTTGGCCAACAGCAGGGCAATACTATGCTGATTTTCAGCCCTGCTGAATATCGCATTAATATGTTAACTACTGTTGGTCTTAGCCTCCATCAAAGGGGCCCTGGTTTTAGATTTACCAGGCTTGTGCTTTGCAAAATAGCCCTTATAGTTTTTAAAATGATGTATTGAAAACTCCCAGCTCTTAAATGTTTATTCAGTTAAATGTGTAAAGTGAGAATAATGACCAATGACCAAGTGCTTGCCCACGTGTCACTTCGCCTGGTGCTAATGGCCAGTGGAGGGTCCGGCAGTTCCAACCGTCCTGAGCAGCCACTGAGCAGCCCAGGCAGCAGCCTCCACAGGAAGCAGGGGCTTGAGGTTTCTCCAGTGAGGTTGGTGCCTGGTTTTTCCCAGTGAAGCAAAATAATGCACGTCACATGGGAAACAGTGTCCCCACCAAAAGAAGGTTAAAATCCCACATAAAGAGTCACTGCAACTTGAAGGTGCAGAAGCACCTGCTGTGGGAGCTTACAGGCACAGCGCCTCTGCACCTGTGGTTGAGCAGGTTGGCCTTCCCAGGCGGAATGGAAAGGACGATGGCGCTAAGGCCGGGTTCGGGAAGGGAGGCCGAGGCCACTGGAAAGCAAGGAGGGCAGACGTCTGAAGACCCCGAATGACGTCTAAAGAAGTTTGAATCTCACTTTTAATAGCTCGTTTATCAAATAATATACCAGAGAAGTGCTATTCTTGTTGGAATCATATTCTTTCTAGTTCTTATCACAGTTCATATTCTAGAAAAAGTGGCCGAGGCCAGAGAAGGCCCTAAGAGTGCTGAATGGTGGTGCCCAGGGCACCCTGCCTTCTTTTGGTAAGCGTACCAACCCCTGGGAGACAGGCACTGCACCCCATTGCTCAGAGGACATTTCTGAGGCCCCAGAGAAATTGAGGCAAATGGCTATCTACCAATTATGAAATGTGGAAACTAAACACAATCCCACTGGTTCATCTTACAAGCAAAACAGATCCTACATTATTGGAAATGAGACTCTGTCATCTAACTTTGATCCTAAGCAAAGGTAATGCATTAGCTGTCCTCCATGTAATGTGCAATTACTACATTCTAAAAGAAGAAAAGAGAAGAGTTTGAGTTTGTGAACCCTGAGGATTAGATCTCAGTGCAGAGCTTGGGTTCCCCCGTCACTGCCTGCTCCTAGCCTCAGGGGAAGCCTGTGCCAGGGGGTGCAATGAGCCAGGGACTTCTGGGCCAGGCCTCAGTGCTCACGGTGAACTTGCCCTGAACAGAGCCAAAATGGAAGGCCCATCAACTGGCTCAGCTGCCACTGGGGTTGCACTTGAGCCTGGGCCTGCCATGTTCACATAGAAGGTGGGGAGCCAAGCTTCCCGAAAATGTTCTTGGGAAGAAACAAAAAGCAAAAACACAAACAAACAAAAAAACCTGATGTTTTCAGGGAGGAAGGTAAAAGTTATCCTATCTAATAAAAGAGTAATATGCAATTTGACCATCACTCCAACACACAAGATGGCTGCCACAAGATGGCCAGCAGGGGAAGGCAGTTGGGAGGGGACCAGGCCTGCAGGGGAGGGCAGTTGTAGGCAATCAAGCCATTAGGGGAGGGCAGTTAGGGGTGACCGGGCCAGCAGAGGAAGGCAGTTGGGGGAGACCGGGGCTGCAGGGGAGGACAGTTGTGGGGGACCTAGGCCTGCAGGGGAGGGCAATTGGGGGTGACCAGGCCTGCAGGGTAGGGCAGTTGGGGTGACTGGGCCAGCAGGGGAGGGCAGTTAGGGGCAATTGGGCCAGCAGGGGAGCAGTTAGGCATCAATCAGGCTGGAAGGGGAGTGGTTAGGGGGTGATCAGGCTGGCAGGCAGGCGAGTGATTGGGAGCCCACAGTCCTGGATTGTGAGAGGGATCCCAGATTGTAGAGGGTGCAGGCTGGGCTGAGGGACACACACCTCCCTGTGCATCAAATTTGTGCACTGAGCCTCTAGTGTTATATATGATAGTTAAATAGATTAATTTAAAAATTTGTTTTTTTATTAGATTTGATGTTTTGGATGTAAAAGATTTAATTTTTATCAAATATATTTCATTTTTGTTATATTTCTTTTATTTTAATTTTAAATATTTTTACTTTATGATTAGTGATTGAGCTTTATATATAGATCACAGAACTCATTCTCTAAAAATAAAAATGTGGTAAAAAAAATATAGGCCCCTGTAGCATATAAAATATTTGAGCACAATTATGCAATTACTTCAAATCTTAATTTTGTTTTGATAGCAAAGGTAAATATGGAGGCAGGTTCTCCCCCCTTATTTTTCCTGATGCACTAGAAGCAATAAATGCTATCAACTTGCAGAAGATTTAACTGAGTTTTATTGCCTGATATCTTGAAAAATAAAATACCAAATCAAGAGTAAAAACATATTTAAATGTTATCACCTTAGGTCTTCAAGTTTATAAATTTAACATATAGTCTAGTTGAAACTTCCACAATCAGAGATTCCCCCCAAACTTCTGTTTACCCACATTACCCTCTGGGTTGTTCTTTTCATATTCCACCCCCCTCTCCTTCCCTCCTTCCTTTGCCTCCCTCCCTCCCTCCTTCCTCTGTATGAACATATTCATTGGAGAGGGGGAATCCTACAAATTGTCCAATGTGTCAGCTTTGCTGGGAGAAGCAGTAGCAGTGCTGGGAGAAGCGGTCAGGATGCTGGGAGATCATTTGTAGTTAATCATTCCTCATTCCTTCGCTGGCACTATTCATCTCAGTGTGTACCTAACAGTGTTCTTTTTTAAGCCATTCCAGAAATCTCAAAATCTTGGATACAATTTAGAATGACCTCTTTGCTCTGTCAATGGGGAATTTTGAAATTTTTGTAGATAAACATGCTGGAATAAATCACTTAAGATGCAGATGATTAATTTGTGGTTTCTGAAAAGTGTATAATGGCCAGAACTGACATGATTTGATCTAAATTGTCTTGAAATTTCAAATTTGTTAAATTCCTTATAAGAAAGTAATGAAAACACCAATCACTATTTTTCAAGATGGCACACCGAAAACTAATAAAGATTTCACTTTGCAAATTTTACTTAGTGTTTATTTGTATTTATGTGCTATTGTGCAAGTCTTTTATTATTTATTCATTGTGCATTCTTTTAACTTTAATTAATGAAAATCCATTTTTAAAAGTCCTTCTATGCCTAAACAGTACCAATATGAAGAATTCCTAGATTGTTGGCTTTGCCTGGTATAAAGACTTTGTCATATTAAACACCTTATCTGTATTACAACTATGTCAAATAGCATGAAATTCAGTTACCAATCTTCTAGCCACACGTACCAGAAAGAGTGATTGTAACAGTTTAATGAATTGAGCAAGGTTATAGTTTACTAATAGAAATAATGATGCCCTCAACAAATATAAAAACCTTCATCAACCACAGACAGCACACTATCCCAGCAAAAGCAGAAAATGGCTCAGACAGCCAATACCAGACTTTCTCACCCAACCTGACATTTGAGCTGAGTCGGGCACTAGCTTTGCTGTGTTTGCTTGAATTTTCCGAACTATCTGGGTTCTGGATTCCACAGGGCTATTGTGTGCATCCAGTAATTCCGGCACAAAAATACCCGGGGAGTGACTCCCCTGGTGTCCAGGTTATGAGCGGCTCAGTCTTTCCACATGCCTGGGGGATGAGCTAGCCCCATGCGAGTTCCTCTTCCAGCTTCCTAATCCCACAGGCAGAACAGCGGCCTGGTAGGAGCTGGGTAAGGAGGGCCTGCGGGCTGCGGCCCTGGGCAGGCTCCGAAACGGGGCTGCCTCTCGGGGCTGTCTTTTTTCTTTTCCGGGCCGGCTTTTTGCATGGCCACTGCCTGAAACTAAGGAGACATTGAGAATATAAGTATCGACCGCACTGATCCTTCCCTATGCAGCACAAGAGACCTTTATCTCCCTGGCACGTGGCCCTGCGTGGCCGGCTCCCTCTCCTTTCGCCGGGTCGTCACGTTAAAAACAACTTGGAGAGAGAGGAGCGCAGCGCGATGCTGGAAACCCTCCACGGCGCCTTTTCTCCTAATTTCCCGGCTTGTCCTGGAGGCGGGGTCGTGGTTTGAGCAGCGGTCGCACTGTGTGCATGCCTGCGCCTGCAGAGCTCTCACTTCCCCTGGCGGGGGCGCAGGCGCGGCTGCTCTGTGGTCCCCAGAGCCCCGCCCAGCTCGCTCCCGGCCCAGGGGACCCTGGTCTGCGGGACGCCGCTGGGCTCCAGGACAGGCCGCTTCCTCAGGCTCCAGGATAATGGAGGGGGGGCCTGTCCTCCCCGGCCCTTTCTCCCGCCCGCGCTCCCAAAACTTTTCAAGTCCCTGCCAGGGAGCCCGCACCCCGCCAACAGGCGCTTCCTTCCAGCGCGTCACGGGGTCCACAGCGCACAGCCGCCAGCGCCCGAGGGGGGTGTCTTAGGTGGCGGCTGAGCACGACTGCAACACCTTGTTTACCCCCAAAATAATGCATGGTGCCGGAGGAGGGGGCACCAGGTGAAAGGCGCCGCATCTGTGCCCAGGACCGGGTGGGGCAGCCTCACAGCTCCAGGGGATGGGACGGGAGAGGGGGTGGCACGGGGACCTCCGCCCACCCCACCCGACAGCTGTCAGCCCTTGGCATTCATTGGCTCCCCCCACCCCGCCTCCTGAATACCCCCCCAGCCAGCCTAGCCCCCCGCCCCCTCCTTGCTGACCTAATAAGGCCATGCAGGGTGTGGGGAGCTGGATAAAAGGCGCTCAGCTCCCGGGGACTCTGCAGACAGCGGACTCTGCAGACAGCGGGCAGCAGCCACCCAGCAGAGACGACCAACCATGGCCAAGGAGTGGGGCTACGCCAGCCACAATGGTGAGTCCCAGACGGGTCCGGGCGCCCTGCACTACGCAGACCTCAGGCCCTGGGCAGCTCCCGAAGACGCTGGTGGAGGGTCCGATGGGGACACTGCCCAGCTCCCAAGCTGCCGGCCTCTGCCCTCATCTAGGCAGCGCTCCCCGGAGTGAGTGCCACTCCCTGGGGGCAGGGCTGGCTCCCTTCCCAAGACTGCTGCCTCCCAAGAGCCAGACCTCGCAGGTCCAGCTCTGAGTTTCCCAAGTCCGGGCCAGGCAGGCGCTCACCTCTCAGCCTGGTGCGAGGACAGGGCGGGCTCTGAACACCTCCTGTGGCCAGTCTTTCAGTCCAGCCGGACGGCAGGAGGTGGCCCCGAGTCCATTGCACAAAGCAGCCTGGAGGCTGGTCCCTGGAGCCGAGGGCGGGCTGCTCAGTCTCCAGGGGCAGGAGGGCCCACCTGCCACTGCGGAGCCCGGGTCCCAGGCTGCCATCCAAGCCCCTCAGCAGCCACGCCGTATTAGCCACTAAACAAGGGTCTGCATTGTGCCCCGAGTTAACAAGTCCCCCCTTGCCTGCCCAGGTCCTGACCACTGGCACGAGCTTTACCCAATCGCCAAGGGAGACAACCAGTCGCCCATCGAGCTGCACACGAAGGACATTAAATACGACTCTTCCCTGCAGCCCTGGTCGGCCTCCTACGACCCCTCCTCATGCAAGAGCATCCTGAACAATGGCAAGACCTGCAGGGTCGTGTTCGATGACACTTACGATCGCTCCAGTGAGTATGACCCTCAGAGAGAGCTCACGGGGTTCCGCAGTGGCGTTGGCAGCACTGAGGGGCGGGAGGGGGATGCCCCTGCCCACACACTCTGCACGGCCAGGCCCTGGTCGGCCGAGAGGGAGCGGGGTGGGGAGGTGGGGCAGTGCACACAGGGGCGTGACAGAACTCTCCGGGTTCCGGGCCGTCACCCCTGGGTTCTCTGCTTCCCCCCACACTTGGCAGAGCTTCAGTTCTACAAAGCTAGGAACAGTACAGAGAAAGGAGTGGGCGGCCCCCTGAGTGAGGGTGGGGCCGACGTGGGGGAGAACAGGGCCAGTGTGAGGAAAAGTCTTGCCCTTCAGCTCCCTCAGGTTGTCTGATGGACCCTCGGCAGAGTGTTTTGAAGTACCTGACAGTTTCTTCTTGGGTGTATGTGTGTGAACATTAAAAATCCCGTCTTTAAAACAACTCTTTATTATACCTACACTGTTAGCAAATCAGTGACATGTTTAAAGGGCTGACTAGGAAGGCTGTTTCACCGCACACAAGGTAAGAGTCTTCCCTGAATGTTTTGGTGCTTGATGTGCAACAACACATCTTCTTATAACCATCTTCGTAAAAAAGTCCAACCGCCCTTATCGATGCACTAAATGAAGGTTCTCAGTGATGCCACAGAGAGGAACAGAGCCACAGTTCCTCCTACCAGGACTGCCAAGGCAGGACTAGCACAGAAACTGATGTTTTCTTAAGCAGTAATCTATGTTGCTTATCTCTTACCTTTCTCTCCCTTCTTTGAAATCGAATGCCAGTTGGAAGGATAAACAACAGCATGAAACAGTACCTATTAGGTTGGGCCATGGACATGCCATTGGGGTCAGCAGGGATGGCTGGCTTCGTGGCAGTGCCGTGGGCTCGTCCGCACGCCTTGGAGGCGTGTGTCCAGGTGTGATTGTTCCAGCAGTTCGACAGGACATGCAGGGAGTGCAGCCGTGGTTCCCACGTGACCAACGCTCATGGGAGCCTCGCGCTGCTGTTTAAGACGGATGCCGTGGTTCTCCAGGGCCGCTTCAGGGTCCGTAGGCGGGCAGCTCTTTCTAGAACTGAATTCTATGTTGAGCTAGCTTCTATTGCTAAATCATTTTACTTATTTATTTATTTTTATTTCAGAGAGGAAGGGAGAGGGAGAGAGAGATAGAAACATCAAGGATGAGAGAGAATCATTGATCGGCTTCCTCCTGCACACCCCCCAGTGGGGATCGAGCCCACAACCCAGGCATGTGCCCTTGACAGAATCAAACCCGGGACCCTTCAGTCCGCAGGCCGATGCTCTATCCACTGAGCCAAACCAGCTAGGGCCTAAATCTCGATTTGAAGATCTCTGCATAGTTCCCAATATCCTCTAAGGAATAGTTCAGCCTCTAACTCACTCCCAGGCTGAGTGACATGAAACCAAATGAAGTGACAGGACTGAGGCATTTGGACAGCCAGCTCCAATTCCTGCCTGGGAGCGCTCTTGTTTCGCTATGCTCATTGACCGCTGCCCTGGGAACCCTGCTTCCCACTTCCTCTCCTTGGGACAGACGTCCACATGGCCGCTCTGGCGTGGGACAGGAAAGCAGTTGGAGAGAAGAACTCATTTTGCTCAGTGGTTGTCCCACTGGGCACCATGATGAGCAATTCAGCCCTTAATCTCCTTTCATCCTCCCAGCAGCCGAAATGCTGGTGTTATTAGCACCTTCCCAGAGAAGTTCAGCAACTTGCCTGAGGACACAGGGCCAGGGGGGAGGGGGAGGGCACAGAGCAGGGGGAAGGGGAGGGCGCAGGGCCAAGGAGGAGGGTGCAGGACCAGGGGGGAGGGCACAGGACAGGGAGGAGGGCACAGGGTGGAGGAGGGAAGGCACAGGGCCAGGGGGATGGCACAGGGCGGGGGGAGGGCCAGGTATCTGTCTGGCTCTCAGCCGTCAGTCACTTCCCACTGCTCCATACGCCCACCCACACTCTACTTGTCTACAACCCCAAGGCTCTCCCTGTTGCTTTGCTTTTATTTTCATAAATGTTAAATTGGCATTAAAAATAATAATAGGAGCAAACAAGCAAGACAGGACAGAAACAGAGTTGGCTTTGATAGATGCCAAGACTCTCTTGGAAGAGGGGCCCATGTGGCCCTGGTGCCCCTGGCCTGGGCATCAGGGCAGCATCGGGTGGGGCGCAGAGGGGCCAGCTCCCCGCTGACCAGCTTCTCCTCGTAGTGCTGAGGGGTGGCCCTCTCAGCGGGCCCTACCGCCTGCGCCAGTTCCACCTGCACTGGGGCTCCGCCGACGACCACGGCTCCGAGCACACAGTGGACGGGGTGCAGTATGCTGCCGAGGTAGGAGCCGCCCCCCGGGAAACAGCCCCACCGTGCCCACCGCCCTGTGCCCAGTTGTAGCTGAGCAAAGAGCTGCGGTCCTTTCGCCTAAGCCGAGGCTGCCAACCTTCTGGGCCAGCAGCCAGCAGTTAGGGGGGCGGATGGGCGCCCTGAGGGAAGATTCCGAGGCGGCTTGAAGAACTTGGGCAGCAGCTGAATAGAGAGAAGTCCCAGCCAATGGGACTGGAAAGGTAACGGTCACCAGCACGATGCCTGCAGTGAGCACGGCTGTGCCCTCTCGCAGCCCCACGAGGCAGGGACAGGGGAGGAAACCGTGGCACAGGCAGGCCACGAGAAGTCTCCAGGGCGGTGTGCAGGGCTCGGCCTCAGACCGGTTCTGAGTCCGCAGCTTGTCCTGCACCCTGAGGGCCTCTGGAAAGAACGCGGTGCTTTAAGAACAGCGTTCTGTAATTCTGCCAGCACACCTGCCTGTCTCCTAGTGAAGGCTGTGCACATGTGTATGTGATTACATATGCACATATATCCACACACACAACCCTTAATATGAGCAAATGCTACTCCTTGTCTCAGTCCATTTTAAAAAAGCACGATTTGTAGCTCAGATCAGGGCCCCGAATTACAAGGAACTAAGACAAGCCTCCTGCACATTCTCTCCATGAAGACAAGAGTGTTGGAGGTGAAGGGTGCCCGGAGGCCAGCATCTTCTCGCCCCTCGCCGCTCCTGGCCGCTCGGGCAGCGCAGGAAGTGAGGGCGCCGGGGACACTTTCAGGCAGCTGGGCTGTTGGGTGAACTAACTCTGGGAGACCCACAAGCCCTCACCATGGCCATCTGCCCACAGCCCCCCTCGGGGCGGGAGACACTCACTGCTGCCAATGCCTCTAGACCTCTCACCCAAGTTCAGTGTGCTCTTTGCAAATAGGCGGGGCTTGCAGTCCGACCTCTGTCCATGGGGTTCTCTCTCACGTTTGACATTGAATAAAACGGTGCCAACGGCTAGGAGCTACTGTATTCTCTTGCCATTCTGTGTAGCTCAGTATGGGCCGTGGACTAATTTACCTGGTGCCTACGCTCCGCATTAGGATGAGGTTAGCCCGGCTGCGACAGGAGGGAGCTAGGAAGATGCTCAGGTCCCCTGCTTCCCCTACTTCGCAATTCCCTGTGACTGCAGGGGGCAGCAGACCGAGCTCTGTCTCCGTCAGAGGAGGGAGCAGAGCCCTGAATTCATTGTTCAATTTTTATTCATTGTTTATCGCAAAGTCCTAAATCTACTTGTCCTCATTTTATACACATTTGAACATTCGACATGTCACCCAAATGGTGGCTGTTACAATTAGAATCGCACCAGCTTCTCTGCGCTCGCTCTCAGCGGCCTCAGGCCGGAGAGCCCTGGGTGTCCTGTGGGTATTTGAAGCGTTTCCTGGCGCTGGGGATGAGCTCACAGCCTCTCTGCTTCCAGCTGCATCTGGTGCACTGGAACCCAAAGTACAACACCTTCGGAGAAGCTCTGAAGCAGCCTGATGGCATCGCCGTGGTGGGCATCTTCCTGAAGGTGAGGAACAGCACGGCCCCATGTGTTATTTCCAAGCTGACTTCCTTACCCACGCTTAGGAAGGCAGTGCTCACTCCCTCCTTTTGCTTAATGGGGAGCAGAATGAATTTCAGTATTCATTCAACTAATGCAGGCATTTCTGCTAACACCAGCTCAAATGCCTGCTTTCCCTTAAAAGTGTACCTTTTGCCATATTTCTCAAGATGTGGATCTGTAGATGAGTGTGGCGTGGAGGGCAGCGTGGCCCATTACCCTTTCCCACGACTCATCCCACGGCCTGCTCACCAGCAAAGCCGATGTTGGCAACGCTGTGGTGCCCGGGCCCGGCCACACATCCCCCAGGCTCAGGGAGGCCACATGCTCCTGGTCTCAGCGGAGAATGTGTGTGTTGTTGAGCCAGCCTCGGTTTAAAGAGGCCTTAGTGTCGTTAACACAGGACTTTAGTGGCAACACGATCTAGACTCGAAGCCAGGAGTGGAAACCTGCCTTCTTTCTTTGGGAATGACCTGATTCATCTCATGTTCTTCCTTCACGGGTCATGTCCCGCTTGGACACAGCTCCACAGGAAGCGGGGTGGGTCTGGGTGGACAGACAGACAGGAATCTAGTTTTAGGTACATTGAGTCCATCCCGGTTCTAATTCTATTTATAAAAAGAAAAACATGGAACGACTTTGCAAAGAAAGTCAAGGACACACAAATAAATCAACATGCAATTTTGTGGTTCTGTCCTGCAGAGGCCTGGAGTCCAAATTTAGTTCAGAAAATGCAAACTCTGAAATTTGGGGGGGAGAAAGAAATTTATGTTTTCTTTGCATGGATTCCTGGCAGAGTTATGAGTGCTGGTTGCAGATGGATGGGTCAAAATGGTTTTTAAGACAGTCCTAAATTATGGAGAAGGTCAAAATTGTTTTTGAAGACAGTCCTAAATTATGGAGAAAGGAAAAGTGTAATTATTGGTTTTCTATTTCTTACAGATAGGACGTGAGAAAGGCGAGTTCCAGCTGATTCTCGATGCGCTGGACAAAGTGAAGACAAAGGTGAAAAATCCTTCTTTTCCCTCCGAGAACAGGGAATATCTGTCAGCTTTCTCTTTCTACTTTTCAAGTATATTTCTTGTACCTGAATTCTGTTGCCAAGTTTGATGAATATGCTAAACACATATATGCAAATAGATACCATTATGTCCGTATGTTTACAGCTTTAAGCATTTTCATGTGCATTAGCTTATGTAATGCTCACTGTCAGTCTGTCATATATCTGCTTCCTCAATGAGTGGATGAGCATGGCCATCCCCCAAACACATGTACACACCACACACACACCATATACATATATAACATGCGCGCGCACACACACTCACACCATATGAACACACACTACATACACACAACCACATGCTTACACCATATACGCACACACCACAGGCACCCCCCATATGTGTACACATATTCAACATACACCACATGCACACAAACACAAACATGTCATGCACACATCAAATGTACACACACACATTTGCACACATTTGTATGCACATGCAACACACAGCACATGTACCCACGTGCAACACAGCACATGTACCCACGTGTAACATGCATACACACAATGCACAGCACCTACACACATGCTACACGCACACACAACATTTGCAGAGTGCCATGTGTGGCTGTTGGTAGCACCCACATATGGTCACCTTCACAGGAAATCCCTAATGAACCTGTTGGAGTTGTCTGTGGCTGCTCCATTGAATGCGGGTGCAGTTTGCCGCCACAGGAAGCATTCCGTGTTCAGCAGAACCTGCGCCTCTTCCACCATTAAGACCCAAAGAGGCACTGATGTGCATGGTTCCTGTCGCAGTCCAGCGAGGTTTCTCCTTTGTTGAGAAATGATAGAACTACAGCTCTCCCGGCAGCGGATACGGAATAACATACTATAGGACTGTCCCAGAGCCGGTCGGACCTCACCGACCTGCTGCCTTTTGCCCTTTACTTCTGAAGGCATGCGCTTTGTTTAAAAGCTCCATTGGCTCTAGGGCCTTGAATTTATTCTGATAAACACAGTGGTGAGGGCCTGGGGAGAGCGGTGTGCTTGCTTAGTGCACCTGCCTCCTCACCTGCCCATCTCGCCTGCCCACTGTACCCCCTGCAGGGCAAGGAGGTGCCCTTCACCCACTTTGACCCATCCTGCCTGTTCCCCGCCTGCCGTGACTACTGGACCTACCACGGCTCCTTCACCACACCGCCCTGCGAGGAGTGCATCGTGTGGCTGCTGCTCAAGGAGCCCATGACCGTGAGCTCCGAGCAGGTGAGCCGTAGCATGGACGCGGCGCTGGCTGGCTCCCTGGAAGGGATGCTAAATTGAAAGGGTACAGCTGCCCCCTGGAAGCTCAGAGAGCTGCCCTACACCAGGGGTTCACAGTGGGCTCAGCAGGTACAGCCAGAGCCAGCCTGTCCCACCCCCACAGCGTGAGGACACAGTGGGCCCGGCAGGTACAGCCAGTCAGCCTGTCCCACCCCCACAATGTGAGGTCACAGTGGGCCCAGCAGGTACAGCCACAGCCAGCCTGTCCCACCCCCACAGCGTGAGGTCACAGTGGGCCCAGCAGGTACAGCCACAGCCAGCCTGTCCCACCCCCACAGCGTGAGGACACAGTGGGCCCGGCAGGTACAGCCAGTCAGCCTGTCCCAACCCCACAGCGTGAGGTCACAGTGGGCCCAGCAGGTACAGCCAGTCAGCCTGTCCCAACCCCACAGCGTGAGGTCACAGTGGGCCCAGCAGGTACAGCCAGTCAGCCTGTCCCACCCCCACAATGTGAGGTCACAGTGGGCCCAGCAGGTACAGCCACAGCCAGCCTGTCCCATCCCCACAGCGTGAGGTCACAGTGGGCCCGGCAGGTGCAGCCACAGTCAGCCTATCCCACCCCCACAGTGTGAGGTCACAGTGGGCCCAGCAGGTACAGTCCAGCCAGCCTGTCCCATCCCCACAGCGTGAGGTCACAGTGGGCCCGGCAGGTACAGCCACGGTCAGCCTGTCCCATCCCCACAGCGTGACTTCCTCGGGCACCAGTATAACGCACACCAGTTCCAGGTGGCTGTGATGCTGGATGGTGACCGAGTTTATGCTCTGGAAACACTTATGGGTTTGATGAACAGCACTTTGTTCACGGGAGGCAGCCAAGTGCAGGGTAGGAGGCAGGAGGCTCCCTCCAGGCTTGGGGAGGAGGTGCTGACCCTGGGGAGGGGGTGTCACCTGTGAGGCATCGTACAGGTAAGTTGAGGCTCAGAACAGGCAAGTAATTAGCTGATGATCACACAGCCAAGTGCAGGAACTGAGATTCCACCTCCAGCCTGTCTGCTCTAACACCCTGCCTCCCTCCTTACTGCTTATCTGAACAACGTGCGGCAACAGTCATGGAGGAGACTGGAGGCCAGGCTCGGGGAGGGGAGTGGGCAGCCCCGGGAGGCGGGGCAGAATGTGGGCTTCCCAGAGTCTCCCGTCCCTAACGCAGCCGCTTCTCTTCTCTGCCTCGTGGACTCAAGTTCACGTGGTCGTCTTCATCAACAGATCAGGTTTAACCATCAGGTTCTCTGGTACAAATATTTTGAAAGAGGAAATTTTCTTAAAGGAGAAAAGCTAAAAATATTTTCATATAGAAATATAGCATCACTGACAAGAATTTCCTAAATTCTTCTCCCTAAAGAAAAAGAATCCGTTCTGAAAATTTTAAATGTAGTGTGATTGTTAGGGCCTTCTGCCCTTTAAACAATGGGCTCCTGCATGTACCCAGCGAAGACGACTTACAGGCGGACTTTGCACCGACGTTGTCCCTTCCTCGTGAAAAGAACTGTTTCAGAACCTGGGGAGGAGGCTCTGACCAGGGGCATGCGGTCCTGCATGAAATAGTTTTCACACGTGAAGAAAAGGCCTGTTCTACCAGTAACCGGTCACCCAGCAGCTCTGGACTGAGCATGGGAGGCAGGTGCTGTGTTTGCTGTTCTCGTTTAAAAGCCAGAGTTTCTAACTCCGTCGCACGCATTGTGTGTCCACTTGGTCTGACGTGCAGCTGACCACCTTCTTTTGCCCCGCAGATGGCCAAGCTGCGCAGCCTCCTGTCCAGCGCCGAGAACGAGCCGCCGGTGCCCCTGGTGGGAAACTGGCGTCCACCCCAGCCCATCAAGGGCAGGGTGGTGAGAGCCTCCTTCAAGTGAGCCCTCCCCGGAAGGGAACCCGCCCCGAGAGCTCGGGCCCTGCCTCCTTCCGTGCTCCTTGTGCCATGTGTATTTCAGTCTCCACACGAGCGACGAGCGATGCAATCACTGACCACAGGATGGGCTGCAAAGCACCCGGCCTTTGTAACGATCCCCTCTCCTAGAAAAGTAGCATTTGTAGTGGAGTTTCAAAACAGATGGAGGAGTAAAGCTATAGAAAAAGGACTATTGGGCACCATTTTTCTGTCGTCATAAATTTCACAGTACTTCAGTTTTACAATTTTCACATTATCCATTGTCCATCTTAACAGCTTAGTGAGGAATTCTATATGAGGTATGGAGGCGTGTGTAAGTCATATAACAATTAAACTTGACCAGACGGATTCAGATGAGAATGTGTTTTACCCCTAACTAAAACCAGCAGAGGCCCATGATGTATTAAAATTCTAGCTCCTGTAAGATGACCTGGTTTTGATTATCAATGAAACAAAGACACATTTGACCAGGAGTTTTAAGAAAACATGACCTGGTATTTGAATTTTTTCTTCCTAAAGGTGGTTGACTGTGGCCTAATATTTTTCTTTCCCGGAAGGAGGACCACTTATTTTTAATTTTGCTCCTTTGATTTTTGCATGCTTGTTAACTAAACGGCCCGGCTCTCTGTCTGAGTTGTGGGTGGGATTCACCACTCCTGGCATAGGCAGGGGCGATGTCTGACGTGCAGTGAGGTGGGCGGCTGATCAGCAAAATAATAAAGCCATGAACGCAGAGTTCCACACTGTGATGTGTGTGCTTTTTGTTGTTGTTCTTTTTTTTTTTTTTTAATGAAGGGTTGCACGTAACAAAACAGAGTAAAACTAAGAGCGGTCTGTGTTATGACTGGGGGCAGTGATAACAACCTCACGTGCTGAGTTTGGTTGGATGCTACACCCCCTTGGAGTGGCGAAAACGATTAGTGGGAGCCTCTGAGGAAGCCGCAAAAGGACCACATGGCCATGAAATTGAGAGTAGTCTCCAGAGGTCTGAAGGCTGGTTCAGGATTTGGGGTTCATACCATAGGTGCTCCTGAGAGACAAGAAATGACCCTGGTCCAACACATCAAACGGCCATCTACTTAGCCCTGCCAGCAAGGCTCAGTGGTTGAGCATCATCAGCCTACGAACCAGGAGGTCTCAGTTCGATTCTAGGTCAGGGCACATGCCCAGGTTGCAGGCTCGATCCCCACTGCAGGGTGTGCAGGAGGCAGCCGATCAATGATTCCCTCTCATCACTGATGTTTCTATCTCCCCTTTCTTCTCTGAAATCAATCCTATATAAGAAAAGCCTAATATGCTATGTGTCTGGTCTGCAGGTCACCATTCAGTCAATCAAAGCATAATAAGCTAAGCCAGGCTTACAGCTGTGAGCGCAACGGCGGTGGCGGGAGCCTCTCCTGCCGATGTGGCAGCACTAAGGATGCCTGACTGTCGAACATCCCCAAGGGCTCCTGGACTGTGAGAGGGTGCAGGCCAGGCTGAGGGACCCCACCCCCGAGTGCACGAATTTTGTGCACTGGGCCCTAGTATCTATACTAATAAAAGGGTAATATGCAAATTGGTCAGGATGCTCTCACAGTAATGACTGAACAGCAGTCTGCATGGGGCGACCAGGCTGGCAGGGGGGGCAGTGAGGGGCAACCAGGCCAGTGGGGGAGCAGTTGGGGGTGACCAGGCCAGCAGTGGGGGGCAGTGAGGGGCAACCAGGCTGGCATGGGGGGTAGTTGGGGGCAACTAGGCCGGTGGGGGGGGGGGTGGGTAGTTGAGGGTGACCATGCCGGCAGGCAGAGGCGGTTAGGGGTGATCAGGCTGGCAGGGGGGGCAGTTAGGGGCAATCAGGCAGGTAGGCAGGTGAGCAGTTAGGTCCCAGATTGTGAGAGGGATGTCCGACTGCCAGTTTAGGCCTGATCCCCTGGATGCCTGGCAGTCGGACATCCCCTGAGAGGTCTCGAATTGGAGAGGGTGCAGGCTGGGCTGAGGGGACCCCCTCCCATGCATGAATTTTGTGCACCGGGCCTCTAGTATATATATATTTAAAAGTCCATCCACTTCGACCTTCAAACCATTTACTGTCTTTAGACATAAACTTTGATGTGCGTTTCCTCACCTCACTGCTCGTGTTAACTGACTTTAGAAAGTGAAGTGGTGCTGGGCCAAGAGCCCTGAGAGGCGGGAGGCCAGGCAGCAGAGCCTCAGGAGGGCAAGAAATTTAATGGATTGCCACTTGGGTGAAGTGAAACCAGGTTGGTCAGTGCGAACTGGATGTGTTAATTAAATCCCCTGAAATTAGGAGGTGTGGAGTGTTCAATTAGCAGAGATGCGCAGCGCATCCTCTCAGGTAGTCCTGCCATATCATGCTGGAATATGCCGTGAAATGTGTCCAGGCACACGCCTTGCGGATACACATATCTGTGCCAGCCACAAAGCTGCCAGTACTCAGCTCCTTGGCAAGAATGGTCCAAAGAGAAACCATCTGATCAGGGGAGCAAGCTCCCTGGACTGTGAGCTCTGTCAGGCACAGATATGCGTCTGGACACTGACATTCCCCATGTTACCTGGTACTGTGCCTGGTACTTAACACATGTCCAATAAATATTCAGTGAATAAATGATGAACACAGGACAAATACGCACCTTCTTGAACAATACTTTACTCAGTAGGGTTCAAATTAGTACTGGTTTTTGCTCATCTTATTTCATTTAGATCTCCTTGGAAAATGATTTCTTTAGCTTCAGGTGGTAGCTTTCCAGTAACACATTACTCCCCCCCCCCCCGCCCCCACCCCAGACCCCCAGTCTGAGTCATCGTTCTCAATTATCATCCAACTTAACACTTCCTCCAACTTCTCCCTGGGCTCACAGTGCTGAGTTATTATAAATGTCCATTTGAACAGTGAAACCACACTGGGACCTTACTCGGGCCAGGGGGTCATTTCCTGGTGGTGCACAGACCTCCAGACGAGCATTTCAGGCCCACGGCCGGCAGAGGGAGCGGGCCAGGAGCTGCGGGAGGAGGGATAGCGTGGGCCGCCTTCTGTTCTGCAGAGCAGAATCAACAAGGGCAGAAACTAGTTTGAACTGAGTCGTAATATTCAGATGATTATATCCTGAGAAGTCTCTGAATGGGCATCAGAATCAAGAATTTGCTGAATTTGAGCAGTGCTAGGTCTCCAGGGTGAACCTGTGTTACAATCCCCTCTGAGGACTGACAGTATGTCTGCGAAGTGATAAATGACTGTGCAGCACTGTGGACCCGAAGCTCTCTATGTGGGTCAGTGGGTGCTGGTGCAGATGAGCAGACGTGTTCTACACAGAACATATCAGACTGCAGGTGTCAGTGTCTACCTGTGATCACTAAATAAATACCGTTGTTATGAACTATAAACAAGCTGGTTTATGTGTGAAAAATCAGTATGCCAGTCATTCAAGTAAGAATTGGCAAAAACAAAATTGGTCTGAAAGAAATTCATAGGTTCAAAACCACACGTAAGATTAATTAGGTGTCAGTTTCTCTTCTAATGTCTTCTTATTTGATACTAGAGGTCCAGTCCCCTCAGCCCAGCCTGCACCCTCTCCAATCCAGGACCCCTCGGGGGATGTCTGACTGCTGGAGACCCTCTCACAATCCGGGACAGCTGGCTCCTAATCGCTCACCTGCCTGCCTGCCTGGTCGCCCCTAACTGTGCCCCCACCCTCTGGCCTGGTCACCCCCAACTGCCCCCTCCCTGCTGGCCTGGTTGCCCCTAACTGCTGACCCCTGCCGGCCTGGTTTCCCCCAACTGCCCCCCCCACACTGGCCCAGTCACCCCTCACTGCTCCCCCTGCCAGCCTAATCGCCTCCAACTGCCCCCCCTGCCAGCCTGGTCGCCTCTTACTGTCCCCCTGCCAGCCTGGTTTTCCCCAACAACCCCCCCCTGCTGGCCTGGTCATCCCCAACAGCCCCCCACTCTGGCCTGGTTGCCCCCTACTGCCCCCCTGCCCACCTGGTTGCCCCTCATGGCCCCCCCACCAGCCTGGTCACCCCATGCAGCCTGCTTGTTCAGTCAATTGGTCGTCCCTCAGGCCGGCCCTGGGTGGCTGGGCAGCCACCATCTGAGGCTTTCCTGTGCCTCAGGCCAGCCTGGGTGGCTGGGGGGCTGAGGGGACTGGGCGACACCGGAGACAGGCGTGTAGAGTGGCCGGACCCGCCTGGGGGTGGGCCCGGTCGTGCCATGCGCCTGCCACCCCAGCATTGTTGAGGGGACTGGGTGCCACCATCTTGTGGCTGTGGGCACTGCCATATTTGAGGGCATGGTAGTCAATTAGCATATTCCCTCCTTATTGGCTGTGGATGCCACCATCTTTGTGAGGGCATGATGGTCAATTAGCATATTCCCTCTTTATTAGATAGGATTAAAGAGTATTTCTGGATGTAAGCATAACATATTAGAGCAGAGGAAGAATCAGTGAGAAAGGAAAGAAAAAATAACTGTGAATGTCAGATTAATTTTTTTTCATATTTAATGCATGTAAATTTAATTATTTTTTAAAACTCCCCTAAGGCAGCAGACTTACAATACAAAAATAAAGCCATGTTTGTATGTTATTTTTCATCTAGGCCACTAGATGGCAGCACAACAATTATAAAAATGACAAAAAGCCAGCCTGTGTTCCAGAGCCATGAGGTTTGTTGTTTTATTCCTGAACACCCTTTCTGCTCCTCTCAAATGCTTAATGAACCATTAATGTCCATCTACAAAGAAAAGACAGTGAGGCATTGTTACATATTTTTGAAAATTTTAAGAGCCAAAAAAGAGGTCTGGGGGATTAGACAATAGCTATTGAACTGAAATGTAAATAAATGAGAAAGAAACATTCCACAGCCCTGCCCAGAGGCCTCGCTCAATTCAAGTCACACAATGCTTGCTGGCTGTGTGGCCTCAGGGAAGTTCATTTCTCCGTGCCTCAGTTTCCCCACCTGTGAATAGGAGGGTTGTTTTAAGTATTAAATGGGTTGAGTTAATATAAACCTCTTGGGTTAGTTACTTTAGCATGTAATAAACTCAGTAAAGGTTAACAATTACCTTCTGTACACTGATTATACTTCAACCAAGAACAGTCCTAATGGAATAGTCAGTACCTGAGGTCATGTTCTTTATGTCTCTATCAGCATCATGGACCATATATCATCCTATCTAATAAAGAGGGAATATGCTAATTGACCCTCACACTGTCGCAAAGATGGCAGCACCAACAGCCAATAAGGAGGGGATATGCTAATTGACTGCCCCACCCTCAAAGATGGCGGTGCCCACAGCCACAAGATAGTGGCACCCACAGCCACAAGATGGTGGTGCCCAGTCCCCTCAGCCCCACCGGGGCAACAGGCGCGCAGCAAGGCTGGGCTGGGGCAAGGCCCAGCCAGTCTGCAAGCCTGCCTCCCGAGTCCCCCAGTCCCCTCAGCTACCCAGCTGCCCAGGGCCAGGTAACCAGGGCGGGCCAAGGCTTGTGCTGCTGGCAGTGGCAGCAGCAGAGGTGTGATGGGGTGTTGCCTTCCCCTGATTGCCGGGGGCACCTCCCACCCCTGAGGGCTCTTGGACTGTGAGAGGGGGCAGCCCGGGCTGAGGGACCTCACCCACCCTCCGCCCCCCCCCCCCCCCCCGCCCTGGTCCAGTGCATGAATTTTCATGCACCAGGTCTCTAGTCAACTAGAATAATACTACAGGAGTTGCCACAGCACGCCCCTCTAACAGGCCCCCTCTTTGATTGGTATTGGGGAAATGGAATTTAGAAACAAGCCAATGGCCTCTGTCCCATACAATGTGGCCACACCAGAAACCAGCACAATGCTAAGAGGGTGGCAGGAGCCTGGGGACTCTCCTGGGGAAGGCCCTGCTCCACAGCTCTGCACCTTCCCTGATAACAGGTACTGTGGGTAAACACCCAGAAAATGAACAAGGAGAGAGGTGGGTGAGGTGTGCCCCGCTTCACTGACCTTTCAGTGTCATGGGACAGAGATTTGGGACTCTGCACACAGGGGAAAGCCATCTTCATGGTGAGTACAGAAGGCCTCCTGCTGTGAAATTAATTTGGGCTTGTCTGGGCACATCACAGAGTCAGAACCCTGGGTGAGTCGCCCACATCTGCCTGGGAGACAAGTGTATACATTTGGGGATGACTATCTTATTGCACAAAAGGAAATGAAAGAGATGAGGCATGAAATCCAGGATCAAGGAGATGAACTGGGAGCTAATGAACCCCTTTGGATTTGAAGGTGCCTAGTGGCAGCCACCTGACAACTTGACCAGGTGATAATCACAGGTAATCAGCAGGAGCGAGAGAGCATCTCACAGCGAGGTCACCAGGGACCGAGTACAGAGCAGCGGCACAAAACCCAGCGATTTGAGAGCTAATTTTAGCCAGTAAGACTCGACTCTGCAGTAAACAGCACCGGATTCTCCCTTGTATTTAAATCATCCCCGGGTAGAGGAGGGCCTGGGAGCTCAAGGGAAATATTTTGGCCATTAAATGTGCATATTCTTTGTTTCAACATGTCCATAAATTTCTGTCATACTCACTTGACTCATTTAAAATTTGAATAGTTCCTAACACATGTGATCAAGGGACTTCTTCCCCCCAAGGACACTTAACTCCCATGGAAGTATATTAGAAAGGCAGCCTTTGAACTCACTGTGCAATCTGGTCCTAGAACTCCCACCTCTGCTTCTGGGGGCAGTTGGCCTAATGGAGGCCCTGAGGCGAGTGGGGAAATGTGGGTGTTTGGGGGCCCAGGGAGAGAGCTTGGCTAGGGAGGGAGAGGGAGCCAGGCAGAGAGCAGGGCCATCTGGGGAAGAACTGAAAACTAAGCAGGAAGGTGCAGGTAGACAGCCATAAAGAGGCTGCTCTTCAGGGAAGACGTAGGTTGGGTTCTTGCACTGGGAACCAATTTTTGGAGCAACAAGTACATTTAAATCTCATCTGTGTGTGAGTGTGTGCGATGAGTAATGGGGGGCGGAAAGCTATAGAAAAGGAAGGACTCCACCTGTCTTGTTATACTACTGAGGCCCCAGTACCTAACAACATCTGAAACCTAGTCAGTGCTCAAAATGTATTTGTTGAATGGAGGAATGGGCAGATGGACAGACAGATGGGTGGAAGGAGGGAAGAATGGAAGGAAAGAAGGAAGAAAGAATGAGCGGATGGATGGAACGGTGGGTGGGTATATGGGTGGGTGAATGGAAGGGTGGGTGGGTGGGTGGATGGATGGTTGGATGGGTGGGTAGATGGGTGGATGGATGAAAGGGTGGGTGGATGGGTAGATGGGTTGATGGGTGGATGGATGGATGGAAGGATGGGTAGATGGGTGGATGGATGGATGAATGGAAGGGTGGGTGGGTGGTTGGGTGGGTATAGATGGGTGAGGCAATGAGAATCCTAAAATACTGAATGACACTGTACAACTATGAGCTGGTGTGAGGTCTGTCCCCATCCCAGGAGTTCTTGGAGGAGGGCAGGGGTTTCTATTGCCACCACCCAGGCCTCTCTGTAAAGAAACTATGGATGAGAAAGGGAAGCAGCTTTATATGGGTCAAACCTTATCCTTTGCAAATTTAAATTTAAAAAATGCATTTCACTTAGTTTGGGAGAGGCATGTTTAGGAGCTATAAAGCACATCTTCTACCCAGAAACTTATCTCCTTTAGCACCTGCTTCTCTGTGCACACTGAAGAGGCCTGTTGGCAATGAGCCTGTGACACTGGAGCAGTGGCAGGAATCAACAGGTCAAGTCTAGCACTTGAAGTTCCACGCGTTCACCTCCATTTTCCCACTTGTGACTTTCATGTTCCATGTTCTGAGCTCTGTGTGAAGATGCCACAGTAACTGCCCACCCATTATAAGGATGAGTCTTCCTAACTCAGTTTGTCGTGGCCAGAGATGCACCAAGTTAGCTAATTTTGAAAATTCAGTAAGCCTTTCCCACTGACATATTCTGTCCCACGCCAACCAACCAGGTGGTCCATTCAGGTACATTCCTACCCTCCACAGACAACACAGACTACACTCCACATACATACTCATGCTCTTGTAATCACTACCTAGAGTGTACTCATAGCTGAGCATTTCCTAGGGGGAAAAGCTTTTACTCAGTGAATTTACCAGAAATCAAACTGGGGGTGCTGGTGGTGGTGGTGGGAATGGCATGTTGGTGGTGGTGTTGGTGGTATTGGTGGGAATGGTATGCTGGTGGTGGTAGTGGGATATGTTGTTGTTGGAGGTGGTGGGATGTGGTGTTGGTGGTGGTGGTGGGATATGGTGGTGGTGGGATATGTTGGTGGAGGTGGTGGTGGTGGTGGTAGTGGTGGGAATGGTATGTTGGTGGTGGTGGTGGGATGTGGTGTTGTTGTTGGTGGTGGTGGTGGTATTGGTGGGAATGGTATGCTGGTGGTGGTAGTGGGATATGTTGTTGTTGGAGGTGGTGGGATGTGGTGGTGGTGGTGGTGGTAGTGGTAGGAATGGTATGTTGTTGGTAGTGGTGTTGGTGGTGGTGGGATATGTTGTTGGAGGTGGGAATGGTATGTTGTTGTTGTTGTTGGTGGTGGTGGGATGCGGTGTTGTTGGTGGTGGTGGTAGGAATGGTATGTTGTTGGAGGTGGTGGTGGTGGTGGGATATGGTGGTGGTGGGATATGTTGGTGGAGGTGGTGGTGGTGGTGGTAGTGGTGGGAATGGTATGTTGGTGGTGGTGGTGGGATATGTTGGTGGAGGTGGTGGTGGTGGTGGTAGTGGTGGGAATGGTATGTTGGTGGTGGTGGTGGGATATGTTGGTGGAGGTGGTGGTGGTGGTGGTAGTGGTGGGAATGGTATGTTGGTGGTGGTGGTGGGATGTGGTGTTGTTGGTGGTGGTGGTGGTGGGATATGTTGGTGGAGGTGGGAATGGTATGTTGTTGGTGGTGCTGGTGGTGGGATATGGTGGTGGTGGGATATGTTGGTGGAGGTGGTGGTGGTGGGAATGGTATGTTGTTGGTGGTGGTAGTGGGATATGTTGTTGTTGGAGGTGGTGGGATGTGGTGTTGGTGGTGGGATATGTTGGTGGAGGTGGTGGTAGTGGGGATGGTATT
The DNA here is from genome assembly GCA_026230045.1 of Corynorhinus townsendii. NCBI lineage: Eukaryota > Metazoa > Chordata > Mammalia > Chiroptera > Vespertilionidae > Corynorhinus > Corynorhinus townsendii. The sequence continues at coordinate 4,043,669 of JAPDVU010000010.1, read as the reverse complement.
TTGTGGGACAGCTCATAACTTGATGATCTAAACGGCCTGCCTATTATAATTTTTATTAAACAAGTATTTTAATAATATTTCATCAGAGAAGGTCTAATATTTTCCTTTCAATTTGTTCTAACAGAGGGCCTGTTGTCATGATGGCGAGGCATGCTCAGCCTCTGTCCTGTGAGCTTAATTGACTGAAACATTGATTGAGCCCCAGGCGGGCAGAGGCCCCGGAGGAATCACGAAGTAGCCTGGGCGTCAAGAACGCCTGAGCTCGCTAAGCGCCTGCGCTTGGAGCGGGGAGGCGCTCATGTTCGCTGTGACTGCAGAAGTATACACCAATGACGCCAAACCTTCTTGTTGAAAGAGTTTCATGTTTTTCAAAGTGTTTATGTGTAGAGTTTGAAAGAAAGAAAACAAAACCAGAGAACTGCCAAGAAATATTAAGGAGAAGGAGGATGGGAAGGGGTGACACACCCCAGAGAAGTCGTAGACCAGGCAGCCACGGCAGGGCCAGGGCTTATCGGGCATGAGCACCACGACCGCACGCTGGGCACAAAGTAGTGGTGAATGGTGATATCAGCGCCATGCGGAAGGGTGGCAGATAGCACAGCCAGGGCACAGTTGCCTGGCAAGACATGACTCAGCCTCCTGCACCCTCGGCCAGCAATGAGTCCAGCCCGTGGCCAGAGCAGACCACAAGGGCACAGTGTTAGAGCATGACCAGGACTTAAACAGAAATGATAGACATACAGTGTTCATATGTATGTATGTATGGATGGATGGATGGATATAGAGATAGAGACAGAGACAGAGATAGAGTTAGAGATAGAGATAGATAATAAAATGTAAGCACCCTCGGGCGCGGGCCACTTTCTCCCCCACCGATCCGTCCACCAAGCGGGACTCGCTGACCCTGGACGCAGAGAGGAAGACCTGGGGAGGACCCACCTGCTTTGCCCTGGCAAATCCTGGCTCTAGTCCTTCATCAGGAGGAGACACTGGAGCGCCCACATGCCCCTGCGGGGAAGCTCATTCATTCATGTTTCCAAAAGGAAGTAAACCCCTGCCCAGTGGTGATTCCTGAGCAAAGAGACATTTCCTCACGGGTGAGGCCGCTCCTGACTAACCAGGGTCACCACTGGGGCAGAAAGCCCACCCGGGAGGTGCTCTCAGGGAGGTCACCCCACGGTGCAGAGGAGAGCTTTGGTCTTGTCTACCCACTACCGCCAACAAGACCAGAGAGGGCAGGTTCTGGTCAAAGCACGGCCTGGGGGCCCGTGTGCCCACACACGCATAGCTTTCAGACCCTCCGTAGACAGGCACTGGGGACAGGGCTCGGGCCTTGTGTCCGGACTTGGGGCTGGATGCTTTTTGTGGGAGGGCTGCCCTGTGCAGGGTAGAGGTGGAGCAGCACCCCTGGGTGCCAGGAGCACCCCTCATGTGACAACCAAAAGGTCCCCAGGCATTGTCAATGTCCTCTGAGGGGGAAACTGTCCCCGCAGAGAACCAGGTAGAGCAGGGCCTGCATTCTTACCAAATTGTGTTTGTTGGTGCCACTTGTGGCAGCTTCACGGAACATACAATGTTGAAAATGCATAATTTGCCCTTTTTAGTGTCATTGTCCCAGTTAATCTTTTCATTCCTGTTCTGGTTGAACTTGAAACTGGGTAACAATGTTTCAAGGCTGGGCTACTCCTGAAAGCTCAGTGGATTTAACTACTTACAGAAAAGTGCTGCTAGTTCACGGTGAGAAAACCAGGACACCTTTTCAAGGTCCGAAAAGCGGGTCACTCAGGGAAGGGGCCTCGCGCTTGGTGGGTGTGGGGTCAGCGCTGGCCCGCCGCTGCAGGGGCGGGGGGTTCGGTGGGAACCTTACCCTGCCCGCAGCTTCTGCTGGGCTGCGGCGTCCGTCCTCTCCCGTGCCTCCCGGCCTCATTCCGCGGCCGGCCAGCGGGGGGCGCAGGCTCTCCGCAAGGAGCCGCCGACCGCAACCCCGTTTGCCCCAAGGTCAAGACTCGGCTCCCAAGCTAAGCTCGCCGGCCGGGGCGGGAATTCCGGGTGGCCTTCGGGGCTGAGACCCCGGCGCGGGCCGGGCCGCCGGGCTGGGGCCGGGGATGCGGTCACAATGGGCCAGGAGGGAAGCCCGGGGTCGGGGCCACACCGTGGGCGCCGCCACCGGACTCCGTGCCCGGAGGGAGGGTGCGCGCAGACGCCCCGCCGCCCCGCGCCACCCGGAGCGCGGAGTCGGTGCCGCCCAGGTCCCCGGGCGCGGCCGCGGGAGACGCGCCCCGCGCGGCGGGCACAGCCTGGAGGGCGCTGTCCCCGCCTGCCCCCCCTGCGGGCGGACCACACCTCCGCCCTCACCTCCCGCCGCCAGGTCCGCCGGCCCCTCCCCGGCCGCCCCGGCCGCCCCAGGCACCAAGTTGGCGGGAGCCTATAAAAGCCGGTGAAGGCGCGGCCGCGGACACACCGTGCCGGCCCGAGCAGCCGCCGCTGGACGCGCGCCAACTCCTGCCCCGCCCGACCCGCCGCCACCATGTCCCACCACTGGGGGTACGGCCCGCACAACGGTGAGTGCGCGCCGCCGGCTCTGCACCTGCCCGGCCGTGGGCGCCAGGTCACGCGGCCCAGGACCCCTGCGCGGGGTGCCTCCCTCCCCAGCGCCGGCCCCATGCGCGGGATGCCCACCGCCCTGGCCCTGTCCGCTGCCCCAATCCCCGCGTCCGGCGCGCACAGGCCCAAGGGGGGGGGGGGTACCCTCAGCGGGAGACGCGAGGACAGCCCCGTCTGGGTCCTTGCCGGACGCCCCCTACCTGGACCCAGGAGAAGAGAGAAAAGGTTGTAACGGGAAATGTTAGGTGTTGGTGGCAGAAATCAGGGACCCCGCTCTCCCACACCCATCCTCAGCGCCACCTGTGGCTAAGGCTCCGGCACCAGCACAGGCATGGCCTGTCCCTGGCATTTCTCTGCGGGTAGAATTCCTTGCCTGGAAGGGAGTTCACCTTTCACCTCTGACCCTAATGTCAGGGGGTCACCAGGAGCTGGCTTTCCCACCATGGATCTGGGTTGTTAGAGGACGTGCAACGGCTGGGAGCTGTGCGTGCTCCCGTCTCCTCCACCTGCTCCCCACACATGGATGTCCATTCTCATGGCAGTCCCTATGGGAGACGGCATTATTAACCCACAGCACAAAGGGGAAACTGAGGCAGGGGTGTTTTCCCAATGGGAACCTGCATCACTGCCCTTTCCTGGGGAGTGGGGTGCCTGTCCCCACAAGGGGGCTCACGCGTCCCTTCCCTCCCAGGGCCCGAGCACTGGCACAAGGACTTCCCCATTGCCAAGAGCAACCGCCAGTCCCCTGTGGACATTGACACCAAAGCGGCCGTTCACGACCCGGCGCTGAAGCCCCTGACTGTGTCCTACAAGCAGGCGGTGTCCAAGCGGATCCTCAACAATGGCCACGCTTTCAACGTGGAGTTTGACGACTCCCAGGACACAGCAGGTCGGTGGTCAATGCATAACTGGTGCCTTTTACCCAAAGGCTGTTTCCCAGTGAAGGGGGACCCTTCTCAGCCCTGAAGAGGCAGGCTGGGGACTGGCACAGGTGCCAGCTCAGAAGGGCAGGCCGATGACCTGGAACTGACTTGGGCTGCTCCTCCCGGAAACAGTGCCGGGTCCCTTGCAGGGCACTGAGAGCCTGGGACCTGCCTCTGACCATTCCCAGAGGCCAGGTCCCTGGCAAGAAAGACCAACAGCGATGTTTCACAAAATTAGAACATTCAAGTTCTGTTTCTCTCACAGTGTCTGCTCTCTCCTCTCCATTCCTCTCTCTCTGAAATCAACATAAACATAGTTTTAAAAATTAGAACTTTTAAGCTCTAAGTTTCACTCTCACACCAATATTTCTCTCCATTCCTCTGCCTCTAAAAATCAATGGAAACATGTCCTTGGGTGAGGATAAAAACCTACAACAGCCCCCCCTCGCCCCCAAATTCTTGGAAACAAAATTCGGAGTATTTTCTGGGTGTTGGGCTGGTGCGATAAAGGTGGTATCTACCGAGAAATTCATTCCACAGATGAGATGGTTTAGAGCTGGTGGATGTACTGGCCATTACTGACAAAACCAGTTACCACTGTTTGTTTGTAATGAGCTGTTTCAGGGCGCTCGTCGAATGCTGTGTTTCCCTTGTTTAGAAGTAGAGCCATTCAGCCATAGTCGTGCCTCTTTGCCCACGGGGTGATGTTACTGCCCTATTTTCCCGAGCGCTGCCCTCTGAAGTCAGTGACCGCTGCTGCAAACACACAGGCGGGTGCTGTGGAGGCCCCCCCCCACCCCCCCCGTGAGTGAGAAGGAACACTCTGGTGCCGCTAACACTGTGCAGGGATGGCCCGCGGCTCTCGGCTCTCGCTGTCAGTGTAACCAGAGCCCTCCGAGCCTTCCCTGTCCGCCCAGCACTTATCCAGTGCAGGCAGCACCGTGTTGAAAAAGTCCTTCCCCATTTTAACATTTCTTGACACTTGGCTTTCTAAATGGTGATTTGGGAAGACAGGTTGATGGAGGGTAATGTTGAGATGATCTGAGAAGTGTTTTTGCCCTGTGCCCTGGGTCACCTCACCCAGCACACACACACACGCACACGCACACGCATGCACACATGGACACACAGGCATTCCGCATAGGTTTTGAGGATTAGAGTTGATGGGGGGGGTGTCCCCTGGAGACACTTCTGTGAGTTTCTGCCTCATCACCTTCTCCAGCACGCCCGCCACTCCAAGCAGCAAGGCTCGGCAACTAAGTTAAATGTAAGGGAGACAATTCTTTCCATTGTGTGGAGATGGTAGTAGGACAAGGCCTAAGGTCTTGGCGGTATTGTACACATAGAAAGGAGCTATAACACTTCATGTTTGGTTATTTAAAAAAACAAAAGAAGTCAGCTACTTTAGTCTGCAGCTGTCAGCTTTTTTTTTTTAAAGAGACAGTGTGCATTCAGTGTTGCCAATGAAATCATTGTTTTCTATGGGTATCCCAGTTAAAGACCTCCCTGGACGCTACACAGAATCCACTATAAACCACATGCCGACTGGATGCTTACAGACTTTCCTGGAACAACGAGAAAACAAACGGAACCATGCACTGTGTTAGTGGCGTGTATCTTGGGGAAGGGGGTCAGCATTTGGTGGTCGCTGTGAGCCTAGCCTGGGGTCCGTGGCCCTGGGTGGCAGCAGCCTGGCCCTCAGAGGTTTGCTTTCTTACCTGGGAAACTGGAGTGATGGTGGCGTCCGCCTGAGGGGGAAGGGTGTGCTGAGCTCTGAGGTTACCGCCAGCACTCGATGGGGTCCCACGTCTTGTTTGTCGATGTATCTGCAGGTCCCGTTTATCATATTAAAGGTGTCCTGCTGGTTTCTTTCATGAGCCAAGCGGTAGCTGTGCATCCTGCCATGCACCTGGTGGGTTTCTCCATGGGCAGTGGCTGATCACCTGGCTTTCCATCTCTGTGGGTCACACGTGCATTTTTAAAGCGGGGGGGCGAGGGGGCTGTGTTTAGATTGTGAACCGAGAACACAGTGGTTTAGTTTAGGGAGGGGCTCAAATCCACGCCGTGGGGACACGTGGGCTTCACTTAGTTCTCATTTTAAAAATCCTAACTAACACAAGGAGATGCAAGGGCAGGCAGCACCGAGGGTCGGCCAGGGGCTGGGCCCCTCTGGAGAAAGATGGGAGTGATGGGCTGGGTCAGGAAGTCTCAGGGCGGAGGAAACAGGGAGGCCTGAGCCAGCCGGGTCTCGGTGAGGCCCAGGCCGAGGCTTGGAGGGGCTCCCGGTACAGGAAGAGGCAGGCCCGAGGCTGTGAGGGCGCAGCGCCTGCTGGGTGGCACGGGCCGGGAGGCGCGGGAACCGGACAGGCGGGCACAGAAAGACCTGCTCTCTTCGCACGTGAAAGGCTCCTTTGTAACTTTGTCCAAACACTGCAACATCCTCAGTTGTTTTGGTTAAACAAGGAAGCCTTTTCTTTTTTCTAGACTGCAGAATGTATTAAATATTGATGTTAAGGGAAAACACACCCACAGAATTAAAACAGAACCAAAGCGATCGTACCAGGCAGGGGAACAGTCTTAGACTTTTTTCAAGATCCTGGACTCCCAGGTTAGAAGAAGCGGCCGCCAGGTGTAAGGGAGAGGCTGGCCTCCCCGGCTGTGGAGTGACTGCCTGGGGACCTCAGAATAGAAGGGAATAGAAATCTTCAAAAATAACCACTGTTAACATAGCGCGCACACCGTTTCCAGCACACTACGCTTTTCTGTCCACGTAAGTCTCAGAATAATTTATCCTTCGGGTCACCCAATTTCTTTAAGTCGACAGTTTAGCAGCATCTCTTTTTGTTAGGAGTTATTGTTAGGGTGCTTACATTTTTTATATCCTTTGCCACTTATTTTATACTTTAAACCCTTAAATTTATTTCCTTTTCCCTCCCTCAGTGAGATTTCAGTCTTTTAGCACTTCTCAGAGGTTCAGAATTTTAAATATATCCTAAATGCTATCTTATCTCCAAACTGAAATACATGGGAGTCGGGAGCTGAGCCGGCAGAATTTATTGCTGTGTTTAAGGCCAGGAATTCTTTTTGCCTGTGGAGGTAATGGGCTGTGACCAGAAGCTTGGGTTAAAGCCCTCCTCAGTCTTCTAAATTCCTTTAAAAACAAACCACCTTAAATTAATGAAAAATCGTTAATCTTGTTAGAGTTTTTTAATTATTAAAAAATAACTCCCCCTGCTTGAGATCTTTTATTACTAGCTTTATTTGAGAGAAAAGAACAGCAGTCAAAATTCCTAATTCCTGCTAACTTATTAACTTTTATTAATGAGTTTAAAACTCTCCTGCTTTATTGCAAAGTTAGAGGCAAATATCATTGAAAAACAATGTCTGGATTATTGGACTAATCCATACACAGCTCTCATTATTTCTGTGTTGTGTATTTTTTTTTGAGAAATTGGAATGTTTATATCTGTTTATATTAATTCAAAAAGAAGAAGGAAGGCAGCCGACTGTGCTGGCCCCGGGCGAGCAGACCTGCTTTGGGGCATATTCTAGGTCCTGCTTGCTTTTTAGGAACTCGCTGTTGATGCCCTTAAACTTTCCTTCCACAGACAATCTTAGATCGAAAGAAAGCAACCACAACCAATGGAAGGGCTTGTCCCGCAAAGCACGACCCTAACCCAGCCCTGCAAAACGGCAGCACACCATACCGATCACGTTCATGCAAGTGCGTGCGTGTGTGTGTGTGTGTGTGTGTGTGTCTGTGTTCGAGTTTGCAGTCCATATTGTAGAGGGTCACAGTCTACTTCAGTAGCACTCATGCCATGTCCGGTGTGTTACAGAAGTGAACTTCTACCTTGTCCAGCAGCTGCCATGCCCTGTATGTGCACGTATTGGGTCTCTTTTTTATTCTTGGCCTCTACAAGCTGTTCTTTTGCCTTTCCGTGCATCCACTGTAGCAAGGGGCAGCCTACCGTTTCGCTCCTCAGAAGCAGCGTGCGGGCCGTCCTCTTCGCCCTGGTCCGCCCAGACGTCTGCTCTCCTCTCGTGGGGAGGCCTGGCCGCCGCCACCAGGAAGGCCACAGGGGTGCAGTTTGGTCTTTTTCTGATTATTCACGGAGAGCGTGGCTCACCTGTTGGAAATGCTGTGTTAGGGGATTTATTTCTTCATATTGTTGATAGAAAACTCCTTAAATTTTAACTTCAAACCAAAGACCATCAGGTTAGTTTATTTGTATTTTGTATCTAAGAGAGATTATTGACTTCCACTGAGGTCTTTGTTATTTGGATGCATTTTATATTAAGTGCTCATGTGATTTGGAAGAAAAAATTCAAAAGCGTTAAAATTTCAGTTTTTAATTTGTATGGGTGGTCTGATTTATCTCAGTATGACTGGCGTGAATGTCTTAATTTTTACAAACAACCTACATTAGACATAATTTTCCCACGTAATCTGTACAGGAAGACAGATGCGTCTCTAGACTGTACTTGGTGCTTGCTGTGCAGTGTGCGTATTTAATTGTGTTGTGACCCCCTGAGGCAGTCACAGCACTGGAAGGCTGCAGCGCCTGGGGCAGGGTTGTGGGGGATCAGGGCTTCGGCTGCATGGGAGCTGTGTGGATCTGACCTTCCCCCGTGGAGCACGTTTTTGCCAGGCAGTAGGCCATGCCTCGTCTGCCCCACGGGCCTCGTTGCCTTTTACAGAAACAACTTCTGCTATTTTTAAACCTTATTTTTGCAGTAGAAAAGCAGGTTTTATTTTAAATGGGGGAAGTTTAGATGGTGACCTGAGATAGCCAACGTAAAGCAAGCCAATAAGCAGACCCAGAGGCATCCACTTCCCATCTTCCCACAGGTGCTGTCTTTGCTGTTTCTCAGTTAAAAAGACAGGCGCTGCCTTTATCACAGCTCATGGCAAGCTAGTATTACACCAGTGCTCTTGAGGGCCTACACTGGCTAGACTTCACGTGAAGGATTTTTGAGAAATAACCAACTAATTGAAGAAGGCCAGAAATGCTGCTTTTAATAGCAAGGAAACATTAACTATAATAATCTTTTAAAATGACAACAGGCTTACCATTTACGTAGCAACATAGTTTTACTTTGATAAGAGTGGAAACAGGTATCCGGTAATAACAGATTAGCACGGAATGTGTTTAATCATTGAGCCCGGAGCTTCACTTACTTTTCCTTTTCAGTATTAGGAAGTCCTGTTTAATAAACGCTCATATGTACTCTTGCCTGATTCTAAATGTTCTCTGTAAGAAGTAAATGAGGACGGAATCTTAAGATCCGCCCGGGAGTGAGTAGGAACTAGCTCTAAGCTGCATGATCTTTAAAGTTTAATATTCTGACAAACTTCTTCACCCGGAGGGAGATCAGTCAGCTCAGATTTTACTTAACTCATTTTCCCACTTGGGAGAATTAATGATGTTACAAATGGTTTTTATGATCAGCCAGCCAGTTAGTAGCTTTAAAAAGTTATAAAGGAATTAATTCCAACATCAATTTATTTCATAAACAAGTATTTTGTTTTAAGGTTATATAATTATGAAAAATAGGAATGATCTCGTTTTTGAAAAAGTCTATTTGGGGTGATAAGGCTAATTCTTTTCTCAGACTATGAGGTTAAAAAAAGCTTTTACAATTAATTGTTATTAAGTTTCAAGAGATGTGATTTTTGTCAGAAAACATGCAAATGCATGTTTCTTAGCAGCTCTGTAACATAGCACTATTTATTATATATGGGATTTTTCATTCTTTCTTTCTCCTGCCCGTGAAAAGCAGAGCCGCAGGAAGGCCTCTGCCCGAACCTGCCGCCGGCTCACCTTCTCCCCAGTAGAGGAGTGTGTGCTGCTACCTTGTGCGCACATGAGCTAAAGGGAAGCCAGCGAACTGCTGTCCACCCAGACTTGGTCCCTTTGGTTTGCAAAGCCAAAGTGTGGGCTCATTCTTTTATGAATTATAAACCAAAACTAACAAAGTATACTTATGGGAACAGATGTTTAATCCCACTTCTGGAAAAAATAAAGTTGAAGTAGTAGAACTAAACTAATTTTAAAAGCTTTAAAATATACTGGTTAAATATCATTAATACACATAAGTCAGGTAAAACGTTTTTGGAGGGAATGCAGAAGCAGTGAACTCTTACTATTTTAATCCTCTCCTAAGACACAACTAGTTACAGATACATTATGGTCTAACACCGTGATTTCTAGGACTGATTTTTCTGTAATTAATACCAGAATAGTAGAATCATGAGATAGTTATTCAAGTTAGAATTTGAAGTTCTTGGAGTTAGTACTGCATGTAGTATGTGATCAGTACCTAGTGGAGTAAACAATTGAATGTACCCATTTTACAGATGAAGAAGTTAAGGTCAGAGAGATTAAATAAAAATTTTAAAGGAATGAAGCTAGTCAGTAGATTTGGATTTGGATGGTCACTGCTACTAAAGAATTTGGAAAGCCAATGTGAGGAAAATAGGATTTTATAGCATTGAGATCAAGAATGCTGATATTTCAGAAATTCTGGCTTGTAGAACTGTTCTGACAGGTTAGCTGAGTCGCCTCGGGACAGTCTCGGGCAGAGAGGTTGTCACATTTGTGTGAATGTGCTGGAGGCCTGCGCTGGCCAGCAACGCCTGGAACGAACTTCCTTTGTGACTCACAGAGGAGTCGATGGCTTCCTTAATATTTCTCCTCTCTGCCCTGACCTTATGACCCCAAAGCAAATGCCGAAGAGAAGTGCCACTGTGCTCAGAAGACAGATAGGAAAGCATGGTCCTTTAGGCAACACGCGTGAGGCACAGCTACAGAGTATTCTCAGCTACAGAGTATTCTGTTCCGCACAGCGGGCCAAACCTGAGCCCGGATTGAATTTTCAGAGGAAAATGTTGCTGTGGGACAAATATGCAGTCCTATGCAATGGGATTCAAATGGGACATTTATAGTGTGCGTTTCAAAGCACATGTGAGGATGCACATGTACGCACGTGTGTATATACACACACACGCATATATTTCTACATTTCAGTGCTGAAGGGAGGACCCCTCGTCGACACCTACCGGCTGGTTCAGTTCCACTTTCACTGGGGCTCGTCCGACGGGCAGGGCTCGGAGCACACCGTGGACCGGAAGAAATACGCCGCCGAGGTGACCTGTGCTTGCTTTCTCCTGGAAAAACACAGTGATACTCAGCATTAATTTCAAAGCTTAGCTTTGTAAACTCAGCTTAAACGGGGGACCGCTTTTTAAACAAAAGGCCTTCACACTTGTTTATCGCTTCTCCAAGGACAGCTGGCGGAGTGAGTGAACTCAGGTGGGAGGACCCGTTTTCACATACACCTAGAAACTGAATTTGCGTCTTCCCGCAGGATAGGCTGTTGATGAAATCCCTTGCTAGTATGCCAAACAGTTTAAATAGAATTAAAATGGAGGGAAGGTTTGCGTTTAAAATGCCCAGAGACCACAGCGGGGGGCGGGGGTCTGGGTCCCTGTTCTGTCCATCCTCACTGTGTGTGCTCTGTCTCCCGCCGCAGCTGCACCTGGTTCACTGGAACACCAAGTACAAGGATTTCAAGACGGCCGTCCAACAGCCCGATGGGCTGGCTGTTTTGGGTGTTTTTTTGAAGGTTAGTGGACAGCCCAGGTCTTCCCCCCTGTTTTCAGGAAACGTGAGCCAGACAGGACACTTCTAACCAACAGGACATTCTCCAGAGCGCCTGGGTGGAGATGGGACCAAGGAGGACTGAGAGGTGCTGGTGCTGTTTCAGGTGGATGTGAAGAGGTGCCCCTGTGTGAGGTGCAGGGAGAAGAGGGGCACGGCCCACGTCCACTCGTCCCTCACCTGGAGCCGGACAGTGCTCTTCCCTGACAGAGGCTGTGGGGGGAGGACAAACTTCTCTGCCCTCGAGGCTCCCCTGGCCGGCCAAGCAGCCCGATAGACAGGAGGCAAGAGAAGACCACCCAGTGGAGTACAGACGGCTGTGTGGGAGCCCCGCACACAGGGGAGTCGGAGGCCTCGTGCAGGAGAGGGAACCTGGGCTAGGAGCATCCAAGCTAGGGCCGGGGCGGGGGGACGCAGCTGAGGCCCCAGCAGGTCGCTGCAGGAGGGTAAGAAGAGCAGCCTTTTAATCAGAAGTTTCCCCTGCCCTGCAGCTCTGAAAAAAGAAGTTACCGCTGATCACCTCTTCTGAGCACAGCCTCTAACACACATTCTTCCAAGCAGTTAAAGTGGGGAGGAGGGGTAGACGTTTGCTAGCGTTGACTTTAGCTGCAAACAATCTGCACTCCACAGAGGCACACCGGGGGACTTATTGGGACCCCCGAATGCTAAAGGAAGGGCAGGCTCTGCAGGGCTGAAGGACGGGGCTCCATAGTGGGGAATTTGAGGCAACAGGGGGCAAAAGGTTGAGCTGCCCTGCAGACAGTTGTAAAGCCAGTGGAGTCCCTGGGCTGGTGAGTCATGCTGGACTGTGTCAAGGCGGGAGCCATGTGTCTGTGTAACCACCCAAGGAGAGCACGAGAGGCGTGGACAGGCGCTGGTTAAGTGATGAAAGGAACACGAGGCCGAGGGGGTGGGAGGCAGGAGGGCAGGAGAGCCGGGGGAGAGTGTTAAAGTGAGGGCGGACAGGCGGCGAAGGCCCGCGAGAAGGTGCAGGCGAGCAGGGCCAGTGTCCTCCTTCTGAGCTGGAGAGCGCGGTTGCCCTTGAGAGGACTGCGGAGCTGCCTCGGGGCCGCCGGGCCGCGGCCAGCGTTCCTGGGGAGGTGAGGTGGGGCCAGGCAGCAAGTGCAGGCTTTGGGTGTACACTTTAGGGAAATTTTATGATAGAACTGCTCAGGTCCAACAGGTGTGGGGCCACCTGTCACCCAGCACCTTGCCCTGTGTCTCTCTCCAGGTCGGCGATGGTCGGCCGGGCCTCCAGCAGGTCATCGACGCGATGGGCTCCATTAGAACAAAGGTAACGGAATGCCGCCCCCCCCCCCCCCAGGCTTGGGGAGATGCTTTGGTTCAAATGGAATAGTTTTGGCTTGACAAGGGGTGTTTGGAAGAGCAATCAATAGAGTGAAATGGTGCTTACATATTTATTTAACTCTTTTAATCCAAAAGCTGATCCTGATGCCCGTCCAAGTTAGACTTGTGTTTACGTGTGATCTCGCGTCCCCATCCACACGCCCATGTGCGCGTCAGGGGCTCATGCCTGGAAGGAGGCCGAAAGGTCGCCCGGTCAGCTAGTCACTCACCCCTCTGGCAGGGATTTCCTGAGGACCTGCCACGTGCCAGCCACTTCATACCGTGGCGAACAGCATGAATAGGGCCCTGCCTCATGGAGGTTTCTGTTCCATGGCCCCCTTGAACTGATTCATCCCCTGTTTAAACCCTTCCTACAGCACAGCTGCATTGAGGTCAGTGGGCATCGGCGTAAATTAAGTACGGCAATCGCCAGGGGCAGCCCTGGCTCCATAAAGCTCGTCCTCACAGCCGCCTCTGACTTCTGAAATGCTCACCCCCACCTCTAGCTTGACGCCCTTGACCCCTGAATAAACCCGATCTGAAAGCGCTAACTCAAAAAGACACCTGCACCCCACGCTCATCACAGCATCATTCAGGGCAGCCAAGACACTAGGGGGCGGCCTAGTGAACGGATGAAGGGCATGCGATGCAGAAGGAACTCAGCCACAAACAATGAAACTGGCCGTCTGTGAGGGCACCAGGCTGAGAGGAGTCAGTTCTCCCGCTCATGACTGTGTTCCGGGCAGACGTCCCTGCTATGCGCCTTTTATTCTGTTTTCTGGGCCGTGGACCTCCCTCTAAAAATGCAGCGCTGTGGCTGTTACGTATGCCTCCCCGACCAGGAGACTCTAACCTGAGTGCCGCCTTGTGCCAGGGCAAGAGCGCCGACTTCACTGACTTCGACCCAAGCGGGCTCCTTCCTGGGAGCTGGGACTACTGGACCTACCCCGGTTCGCTGACCACGCCGCCGCTGCTGGAGTGCGTGACCTGGATCGTGCTTCGGGAGCCCATCAGCGTGAGCAGCGAGCAGGTGGGATTCCCGACGGAGGGAGGGCGGGCCAGGCGCGGGAGCTTTGAAGTCAGCTGACCTGGTATCCTCCTCCTGGTGTTCTGGCCACGGAGCAGTGTGTGCAGAGCTGAGCGAATAACACGCAATAAACATTGCTCGTTATTAACCATAACCTTAGGCTATAAACATGGACAGACGGAGGATGTGTTGGGCAAGGTGCCTGTCACCGAATGGGTGCTTTTCTGTGAACGCTGAGAAGGCGAAGCCCTGCGCAATGACATGTCATGCCCATGTCGTTACAAACGTCAGGATGCTCCTCAGGTCCCTGACTTCTGAAGGCAAGCGGGCCTTGCAGAAACTATTAAACTCAGTCCACGTGGCCAGCATGGCCGGAGGCAGAGACAGACCCCTCACTGTGCGTTGGGTGCAGTGCAGTCTGTGCGGGAAGGTGATTAATGCCTTGCAGTCCCAACCGGGCAGGGGCAGGGGCAGGGGCAGGGCAGGTCATCACCATCAACTTCAATCGAAATTGACTTTGTGGGGGTGACTGTAGGACTATTACTGAACCAGATAGCTCAGGCTGTAGACTGGTGGCCGCTGACCTCCTTCAATCGTTCAGATCAAGTCTCGATCCCCAGTGTGGGGTGTGCAGGAGGCAGCCAATTGATGATTTGCTCTCATTACTGATGTTTCTCTCTCTTCCTCTCTCTTCCTGCTTAAAAAATAAAAGATTCACCCTAGCCAGTTTGGCTCTGTGGATAGAGCATCAGTCTGTGAACCAAAAGGTCTCAGGTTTGATTCTGGTCAATGTTGTGGAGCGAACACAAGTGAATGACCACTGGAGTCCGGACCAAATTAAAATTTAGGGAGCCTTTAATGGCCGGCCGGCGACTGCTCTGCCTTTCTCCATGCAGGGAGTCCAGAGAGCAGCCCCCACCCTTTGTGCAGGACCACTTTTAAGCACATTAATCACATCCTGTTTTTGCAGAACAAGTAACCCAAGACAAAACAGTTTTTCCTAAGCATCATCAGGATCATGCCTTTGACGACCATGTTATTCACAGGGTCATCCTGTTCTTCAGAAAGCTCACAGTGATCTATGAAAGAAGGCCTATGAGCTGGGAAGGGGCCATGAGACCGTATCTCAAGGCCTGGCCTGGTGTCAGCACTGACAACTCTATCTGGGGCATAGTCCATGGCCTCAGTAGTGCTCAAAAATTCCCACTCTCTAACATTCCCCACTGGTTTTATGTACTTGAGTCAAATCATTGACTCTTTTGGGTCATTGCTGGCAAGGGAGTTATATTGACCCATGAGGACTATAAGCTGGATAGAATTAATTCTCTGCTGAATAAAGTCAGTGGGCCTGTTTATAAGATAAGGGCCCGGAATGAGGGCCAGGACTAATCTTTAGAGGGTCGGAAGAGTCCTGGACTCTCTATTTTGCCTGGGCTGTCTTAAGCCAGGTGTGATGAAGCCACGCCGGGATCCTGTCGACCTTGACTGCTGTGGGGGTGGTCCTTTCCAGATAAGAGTCAGTCCTTGTGTGGCAAATTTCTTTACCCAAAAAGAGTCACCAGGATGGAAGAATGGATCGGATCAGCTTTCTGGGTGGACTGCAAAGCCTGTAAGAACTTGAGGAAAGACTGGTTATGGATTTCAGCTTTTCTAGATTGGGTTTCTATGTAAGCTGGTGAGGTGGGTAGGTCAGGGTTTGGAAGGGTCACTAGAATCTGTAGAGGCCCCACTGGTTTTAGGGCAGCCTCCCGGGCTGCTTTATCTGCAGCCTCATTCCCTCTTGCTTCTAGGGAGCCCCCTTGTCTTACATAGGTAGAGATGGAAAGACTTAATTACATCTGGTAGTGCTAGTTGGCCCATCATCCTTGCTCTGCTCATATCTGTCTAACTGCCTAATATATTACCTCAAGGATCCTGGTTCTGAATTCTTTTAGGGAAACTGGACGTCAGTGGGCTCTTCTAGTTACTTCCTGCTGAGGCGGGTCAGAGGTTTCTCTCAGAGCCAAGTAAGATCCTTGCTGTCTGTCAGAGGGACAATGAGGCCTGGGCACAGAAGGAGGTGGGCTTGTGACCTGGCAGAGACAAACTGTAACAAATGGTCTGGTAGAAGGGAAGAAAACCTTTCAGTTTTAATAACTTCTATTGAAATAGAATTTTTCTCCTTAAAATTACCCCCATGTTTATCAAAAGAGCCAAATCAAGACCAGTTTCTCTATTGTATTTAATTTGGCCTGATTGTTTGCATAAACATAACAAGAATGGTAACTGACTACCTTTGCTGGAATTTCATGATTGAATCTTGATATGCCCCATAGGGCCAGGAAGCCAAGCCATCCAGCTGCCGTCAGGCCGGCCTGTAGTATCTGCTGAGTTAGGTGAAGTCCTCACCTGTAGTGGCTCTACCTGGGCCCATGCCCTAGGCTTCAAGGCCCATCTCAGCCCTCCTACTCGTCATGGCTCAGAGTGCGTGGGGTACCCACAGGGACACAGAGGCGCCCTTATTGCTCCCCTTGTACTCTGGCCAGCCACCAGTGATGGTAGGGTATGGGCCTGATGCTCCAGCGCCAGCCATTTTCAGGCCTCCCAAGCAGGATACCAGGCTTTTCCTTGGCACTCTTATTGGCTACAAGTCTTCAGAGTTCAGGCAGGGCTCTTTAAAACATGATATTCCAGTCAAAGTTTCTGGTTAATAAAACCACTATTGGAAACCGGTCTTATTGAATTTATGCAAAGAAATGTATTGCCATGATTTATTTATTAAGTATTGCCAAATTTCAGAGGAATTGTATATGGAGAAAAATATACTGACCTGCTTTAAGATAGAATTTTCCTTGCCAGTCCTTTTTATGGACTTTCCAAAGTAATATTTTCTGAATGTATTATAACAAACAGTAACTGTTAGATTTCTTTTTTCAGCCCCTCCCTAAGTACTTTGGCTTAAGCTATTTACCCTCTGTTTAGGGAGGCAAAATGCAAATTATTTACTCTTCCTGGCTTACTGGCCTATATTATTTTATTTCTTTTCAACATTTCTCTTCTCCTTCTTATTACATACACAACCTTTATAAATTGTACACTTCCAAATTAGCCTTCAAACCTTCTTTCTATGTCCTTTAAAAATGCATAACCATGCCTCAGACCTTCTACTCAGTATTCCTTATTCTTTGACACCTCAATCCTTTAATGAATCCTAAAAATAAACAGCCAGAATTTCTTAGATTAACATTTATGACTTAGACCTTCTGTGATAAAACTAAGAGTAGGTAAGAATATTTCTTTTTGAGAGACAGAGATTTTTAAAACTTAAACTAGTTGTAACATTAAAGATATTATATCTTAAAGTTCCTTTGCTGAATATTCCACCACCGCCAAAGAAGTACCCAGTAACCCCACCCTGCCAGGCTCGGACAATGAGATTTTCTTTATGTATATTGGAAAGGTTAAAAAGAAGAAAATGGGGCAGAGGAAGATCCACTGTGTTTTGCAGAAATCCTTGAGACTAACATAGTTCAGATAAGCAAGAAACCAAGGACGCCAGCAGAGCGGGTTGTCTCTCCCTGCTCTCTCCACTGACGCCACCCGCCCCCCCCCCCCCGCCCCTTTTCTGCATTAACCATTTACTCTGTCCTTAGCAGGGGCATAAGGCAAGCAGTCTGAGATCCTGTATAACCAGGCTTTTTACACTTAAGGAACAGCTGCTCTCCCTCCCAGATTTTCCTTCTTTACTCCAAGGCCCCAGAGGATCTCAATCTTCACCACTTCTGATATCTCCAACCATCTCCCTGTCCCCCAGCCTAGGGCTTCTCTATCTCAGCAGGCTGAGAGTGAATTCTACCGCTTCTACCCTTTCTCACACCTGCTCCGGAGCAGTTTTTGGCTCTCTTCCTCCCCCAGAGAGAGACCCACTGTAAATCTATCAGGAAGGGCAGGCAGGTTGCAGTTCTCAGGACCACATGATTCTGTTTGCTAGCAGGGCTGAAAAAGGCAGCCTACAAAGCAGTTAATTATGACTAATCTTAACCCAACAAGCCTTTGTTTAAACTTCTCTGGATTGGCAACCTTCACAAATTAACTCTAGAATTCCAAAATTTTAAACTAACACAGCAAAATTATAAATCAAGGAAAAGCAATTAAAAGTTCTCTACTGTCTTCCCTCTAATGCAGGGAGGTGCACTGTCCTTAAACAAATTAAACAACAGAAAGAGATAACAAATACTCTCATGTGTACAGCCAGATGGCACAAAGTAGCTTTCACTTCACACAGACCCTCACACTTACATTTATATACCAGACAGTCTGAGATTTTGACTTCCTCAACAGCGCTCCTGTGATAGCACTTCCCCGTTCCCGTCCCACTCACAAAATTCCTGTAAATCAAAAGCATTAACAGAGGCTCTGTAATCATCCGCTCGCCACTTGAATTCCTGAAAATTTTTCAAAAAACATTGCAGGGGAGTACAGACAGAACATGAAGCAGACTGACCCATTCTAATGATTGAGACAATTAGACCACAATAACACAGAATAACAAAGACAATGACAACCAACTGAGGATCGCCGGGCACCGTCGTGCGCCGGGATCTGGTCTCGGAAGTAGCGCTGCGTCAGCCTTCCAGAGACCCTAGATGGGTGCCCACAGAACCAGAAATAAGTTTCTTACCGGTAAGAACCAGATCCAGGCGGCTCCGATCAGAGTCGGTCAGGAAATTTAGCGGTCGGGGTTTCTGACCTCTGCCAGTCCCGGGGCTGAGGAATGTCTCTCAGAGATCTCCCCCTGGGTCGGAGAGTCCGGGGACCCCAGTGGGCTCCGGTCACAGGACCAGGCAAAGGCTGGTCATCTCGCGGGGGCCTCCAAATGTTGTCGCGTTTGCTCCACAACAGTCAAGGGCAAGCTGCAGGCTCCTCCCTGGCCCCGGCCCTGGTCAGGGCTCATGTAGGAGGCAACCAATCGACGTGTTTCTCTCTTATCGATGCTCTCTGTCTTTCCCTCTCTTTTCCACTCTCCCTAAAAATCAATTGAAAGATATCCTTGGGTGAGGACTAACCAAAAATAAATAAATAAATAAATAAACAAACAAACAAGTAATATAATAAAATAAAAATACCTTTAAAGATTCACCAAGACAAGGACTGGGCTCCCACTCGGCACAGCCCTCGGGTGTCCTGCGCATTTAAGCAGAGACGCCGGCCTGCCTTTGGGCTCTGGGCTGGCCGACCCTGGACCCCACCTAACCGCACAAGTGCTGTGGTTTAGCTTCCCTAGGCAGAAGCAGAGCTTTAATTTTCACTTAGGACTGTTGCTATGTTACACCTCAGAGGTATAAAGTCGGAAGGAACGCAGAAAGGACGGAAAATGTCCTCCCCAGCGACAGCAGCGATCCCCAGCGTGTGTCATGGAAAGGGATCCGTCTGTGCAAGCATGCGTGTGCACTCTGTGGTTATCTTGGGGTCCCGTGAGATGTGAACATGGATACATGCTGCTGTGAACATAGGGGAGCCCATTTGAGATGTGACCCAGCACATGCCTCAGCACCACCATGAAACATTTCTTTTTCATTTTTAATCTTTTCTGTGTCCTTTAGATCATGATGTTCCGCAAGCTTAACTTCAACAAGGAAGGGGAGCCGGAAGAATTGATGGTGGACAACTGGCGCCCGGCGCAGCCCCTGCAAGGCCGCCAGGTCAGGGCGTCCTTCCAGTGAGACGCGCGCGGTCCCCAGCACGCGCGGTCCCCAGCTCCCGAGGCCCCAGCGCGGAGCACAGGCCCACGTGGCGAATCGGAGCGCTGCTCTGCGTCCCGACTGCTGGGCTCCCCACTAGACCCTTCCTGCCCCGCCCCATGCGCTTGCTATTCCCGTGGAGGAGCCGGCCGCTGTCCCGAGAGGCAGCGGCCCGGTGGGTGGTGCTTTGCTGGGTGGAAGTGATTAAAGGGATCCGAGAGGAACCTGCCTGTCACAGCGCGTGGCCGTGGCCTGAGCCTCACACGGAGATGTAACAGGAAGAGGTGGCTCAGATCTGCACGTGAGGTGCGCTGAGCCTGTGACGTGACTCAGGTAAAAAGCTCAGGGTTCTGTGTGAGTAGTGACCCAGACCGGACCAATGTTCTGACTCCAAGATGTACAAAAGAGAAATTTTAAAGTTCGTATTTATTTGTGGCAAAGTCATCTTGCCTGTGACTTCTGCTGTAACTCAGTGACTTCTGCGTTGCAGTGTCCAGGAGGCAGACTCTGTAACAATTGGTATCATTGTAGCTGTGACACAGTGTATTTCCACCCAGAAAACATGTCCTCTGTTCATAATGTTGTATTTTGGGTATATCCTCTAATAAAACCCGGTTTCTCTTTGGGGCGCTGTGTTTTATGCTGGAGGAGTGGACATGTGTGGTTATAATTCCCATCGGTTCATGGTGGGGTGAGCCATGTCGGCTCACTCGGGACTGAAGGAACCCGAAGGTCCTTGCCCGTTCGCGCCCGGGGAGGGGGCGGAGCAGACGGAATTCACAGCGGCCCTGGGAGTGGGTGAATGCCTCTCAGCCTGCGCTGTGTCAGCAGGGTTTTCGCTGTCTCTGCCCCCGCTCAGCCACAGCGAGGTGCCTGGGTGACAGGGAGCGGGCCTGGACTTGTGAGCCGCCCCGGTCCTTGCTGGCCTCTTGGGCTGGCCTTTCTATGAGGGAATCTGGTTAAAGGCTGGCTGGCCTGGGCCCCCGATCTGCGTGTGCTGACATCTTTCATGTGGTCTGGGAGGGACCCGTAGCGGAACGTATCCCCACCATCGCCTCCAGTCGCCAGGTCCTGTCCATTCCTATCATAGCCCAGGGGTCAGGTATGAGGGACCCCCGCCACACAGGGAGAGCCCCCCACAGGGACAGCTGTCTCTTCTGACCAGGTCGTGAGTCCTTGCTCCCCTCACCACCTACGTTTGGTTCTCAAAATGGGTGGGACAGGGGGACAGGGGACTTCCTCTCACACACACCCCAACTCTCCCCCTGCCCCCGCACGCTGGGTCAGAAAGCTGACCCTCCTTCCTGTGGGACCCCCAGCCCCTCTCCTCCTCAGCACTGGCCTGGCTCCGCCCCCCCCCCCCCCCCCCCCACACACACACAGGGCCGCCAGAGCAGTGAGATGCACAGAAGGAACATGGTTTCACAGCAGGGGTGTAGGGATGGTTGCACAACAGTGGAATGTGCTTAATATTACACACTGGACATACAAGGGGTAAAATGGTAAGTTTTATCACAATTTTTTAGAAGGCTGATAGGAATTACTTTATGTATCCAGCGTTTCATTCCTCACCTCTGTGTTGAAAACTGGCATGTTTTGCACAAAACAGACAGGTATTTATAAATCTCACTAAAAAGATGGGAAGGGCCCTGAACAAGCCTGGGCACCAACAGGAGGGGGACTTGGGGTGACAAGTGCCCGAGGTCGTGCTGGCTCTGCAGTTCAATGGTCTGCCCTAAAGCCTGGCTTTGCGTCTCGGCTGCAGGAACTGGGGCGAGCTCCTAATCTCCTTAAATCTCCTACTTCTCATCTGCAATGTGAGGGGATAATGCGAGCCAATCACGTCCCACTCCTGTGAGCGAACCCGGCACAGGACGCCAGCACACTCAGAGCGCCAATAGGTATCCGCTACGACAGAGAAGCCACGAGGGCCCCGACGCGACAGGTGAAGTCTTCAGGATTAGCCCGGGCAGACGGGCGCCACCCCCGTGCCCCGTCCTCCGCTCCTCCCCCCCTGAGAACCCCGGCTCCTTTCTGGCTGAGGCCCCCAGAATCCATGTATGTCCTGACCATCCCGGGGAGTCTTTCTATTTATAGCAACCCAAACTGCCAGAGGATGAAAATGAGCATTTCCCCCATTTGCTTCCGCATCTAGAAAGCATTTATGCAGCCAGAAAGCAAAATCCAGTCGCTTCCTAATGCACTGCCTCCTGCATCACGCATCGAAGGGTGTTCTTAACCCTTCACGGGTCGAGGAGACCACACAGCTCCTCCCCGCGGGCGCGGGCCGGCGAGATGGTTTGCAGCCGGGCGTGGCGCCGAGACAAGTCCCACCTGCCAGGCCTTCCTCCCCGGGCTCTCACTTCCATTTTTCTGAAAGGAAGACGATGCATCTATGTCAGGTTGACGTTCTTGTCTTATTGCTGACGACTCTGCAGAGCTTACTAGTATGCGCCATGTCAGTTTGCAGGAAAAGAATTTCGATACTTCGTATGCACCACTGTTATCAACAGACATTAATAGGAAAGGTATCAGAAACACATAAAAATGAGAGTGTTGTGAATAAAAGGACGTTTAGAGCGGGAAACAGTCGTTAGGGTCATACTGAGAGGTGGGTCTTCCAACCGTGTGACCTTGGACACCCGCTCAGTGTGGGCTGGCTCCTGGGAAGTGCTCAGTAGTAGCTCTTCGCACGCAGACCCTCCAAATCACATGTGTTTTCTCCGACCAAGGCAGGTCCTGGCTGAGGGTCCGGTTGCAGCGGCCTCCGCCTGGCAGTGCAGGTAAGGTGAGGCCGAGCTCAGTGTGAGGCCGGCAGACTCCCATGTGAGCACGGACGCGCTGTCCCTCCGGTGAGAGGACAGGTGAGGCATGTGACCCCCCCCCCCCCCGCCCCCGCTTCAATTCCCTCTTCGCTCACAGGAGATAATTAGGATTCCTGCTTGTTAGGGTTGCTTTGAGGATTTAAAGGGGTACCCCAGGTAAAACTCTGAACACCACCCTAAGGTGTTAGCCGAGGGATGTTAGCTGAGATGATTAAGAATTTATGGACTCGACCTTGCACAGATCCGTGGCATGCGTGGCAGTGGATTTTCCAGGTCTCGGCCATGCGCCAGCCCACAGGTGAGCGGTGGCCGCCTCCCACCGCCAGGCGGGGCTTTCCCTGCAGAGCCCAGCCAGCTGCGCTGCAAGCCCGGTGAGACACTGGGATCTTCTGCGTGCGACTCAAGGAACACCTCTGAGGTTAGACAGGTCCGCGGACAAGTGGGCCATTAGCTGTGGATGGCGGCTCGGGAATGAGCGTGTGGGAACACGAGCGTTAGACGGGGAGAGAGCTGCTGGGCTGGCCGGCGCCAGGGCTGAGCTTTCCGCTGACTTAGTTGAGTTCAATGAGCAGTTGGGGGAGGGAGGCATTCCCACGCACCCCCACGTCTTCTCCACCGCGCTGGGAGCCAGCCTGCAGTGCACTGGCTGCGGTTTTACTCGCCTGTCTCCCAGGCACCTTTGTTACGATGTGTGTTTGTAGAAAATCCCACTGGCCTTTGAATAATGGATGGACTGCATGTGGGAGTTTTAGTGGCTGCGCCGAACATCATTGCACATCTGGAAAAAAGAGAGAGCGGAGCCCCATGTGCTCACAGGGTGCATAGAGCTGCCTCCACAAGAGGCGGACCCCACAGGGCGTTGGTGTGTATGCCAAAGGGAACAACAGGAACACATGGAGCTGTACTCGTGTCCTGGCGTCGCCGGACGTGTCGTTGGAACGTTCGTGTGGGGAAGCCGTGGCCTCCTGCTCACGTGTCCCCCAGCACTGGGTCGTTCCAGAGCCCCGGTCCCCACAGGGCAGCGCCGCTTCCACACGTGGGAATGTGCGCCTGCTTCCGGCGCCTCTGTAGCCTCAGCTGAATCGAGCGGAGCCTGTTAGCTGCAAAGGCACCGCTTGAATAAGGAAGTGATGCAGGCATTGGTTTTGTGTTGACACACTGAGTCTTTGAGGAAAAACAAAAACTCACTTGCCAACTTTCTTAAACGCCTTGTGTTCTGGCTCCTCTGGACTTCAGAGAGGTTTCTTTTTCCTTTCCTTTTCTCTTCCTTTCTTTGTCTTCGGGGACAGGAAGCAAAGCCTGACACCCGGTGCAGGAGGCTGTCCGCCAGGCTGAGGAGGGACAGAGCTGGGACAGAGACCAGGGAGGCGGAGCAGCCGCAGGGCCTCAGCCCTGCATGTAGATGCCCAGCCGCCCCTCCTAAGGCATGAGCGGTCCTCTCCTCCTGATAACCAGGTGCCTGTGGTGGAGCAGAGGCCACGCACGCCCAGTGCAGCCTGGCCGCCTCCACGCGGGGCTCCGAGCCAGGCCTCCTGTCCCCAGGAAGGCAGCTGATCAAGGACTTTCTCCTTTTAGAATTGAAACAAGAGCCACTTCACTGTGCCTCTTCCATCATGATGGGGCAAGACCGCCTCGTTCTACCTCTGTGTGTGGCAGGGACTGTAAGTGGATGCAATCCCTTCTGAATCAGAGGCACCACTTCTTCCTGCGATGGCGCTCACACAGGTGACCCCCGTGTGACACACGGCCAGCAGCTAGGGTGGATAGCAGTTCTTCTTTTAAATATATCTTTGTTGATTTCAGAGAGGAAGGGAGAGGGAGAGAGAGATAGAAACATCAAGGATGAGAGAGAATCATTGATTGGCTGCCTCCTGCATGCCCCCCACTGGGGATCGAGCCCGAAACCCAGGCATGTGCCCTTGACTGGAACCTTCAGTCCACAGGCCGACGCTCTGTCCACTGAGCCCCCCAGCCAGGGCTGGCTGGCAGTTCTAAGAATCTTTACGCAGCACCAGTGTTCTTCTGCTTCAGGTAGATGGAAGCAAGAAGTAAAGCCGCAGGTCCCAGCTCCGTGACAAGGCTTCTGCCAGCGTCTGGATGGCATTATATTTAACTGGGTTTCCTTTTTGTTGTGTTTTTTTAATTAAATCTTTATTGTTGAAAGTATTACATATGTCCCTTCCTTCCTCCATTGACCCCCTCCAGCTGGTCTCCCCCCGCCCCCTGCCCCAGGCCTTCACCCCCTGCTGTCTGTGTTCATGGGCCTTGCATAGATGCATCTAAGTTCTTTGGTTGGCCTCTCCCCACTCCCTCCCGCCCCTGCTGGAACTTGATTAGACCAGGCCTGACCCCAGATAAGCCCTAGAAGGAAGCTAGCTCCTCTAAGCCTTGGTCCGCCATCGGGAGGAATGGAGATAATAACTCCAGGGCCTGGGTGAGGGGAGACAAGGCCTGGGCCCCGGCTGGTGGTGAGTGAGTTTCTCTGTTCCTTCCTCCCTCTCCTCTCCCCACCTGTCGGATGCCTCCCTCAATCTTTATGGCACAGCGAGGAGGTGTGATGACCCCTCCTTTACAGACAGGCACCTGCGACCCAGGGGATTGAGTAAGTCACCTGCTGTCACACAGTAGAACGGAAACTGCCCGTAAATCAATATGACGCACACAGGCCTTCGGTCAAAGCCTGCTGGCCCTAGAAGGACAGCCTTTCAAGGCAAATACTGCAAAAGACCACATTTCTTTGATCTGGGATTCAAGCACGTTCAGTGTCCAAGTCTTTGGTGGGCTCCCAGAAATGGGAAGACAGGCCTGGCCATCACCTTTAGGCTTCTGCCGCCGGAAGCTGTTTTTAACCGCTTTTGTGTATGTTTGGTCTCCACACATCGCCCCCACCCACTTCCTGTGAATAAAGTTTGAAAAAAAGAACGCCGGAAGGAGTTTAGGGATTGGAGTGTCTCGTTGGCTGTCTCATGGCACCCTTCTGTCCCTGCTTGGTGCACAGCCTGTGGTCTGGGGTGGGGGGTCAGCCTCTCTCAAGTCTGGTGAGAAGCTCTGAGGGGTTCAAGGTCAGGGCAGGCCCACCCCTGCCATGATGATTGGCACAGGAGCCCACCTATGGTGATTGGGACGAGCCCAGAAGGGCAGGTGCTTCTCTGGCCCCAGGATTATTTCTGCAAGAGGGATGAGGCCCAGTTCAAACCAGTGTACTGGTGCTTTGGCTGAGGAGGGGTTGCTTGCTTTTCAGAGAATTACTCACACAAATGATCTCTCTGGCCCTGGACGGGTAGCTCAGCTGGTTAGAGTGTCCTCCCAAAAGCAAGGTTGTGGGTTAGATCTCCAGTCAGAGCACATACAAGAATCAACCAGTGAGTACGTAACTAAGTGGAACAGCAAATCAATCTCTCTCTCTCGCTCTCACTCTCTCTCCCTTTCTCTCTCTCTCCTTTCCCCCTCCCCCCTTCTCTCCCCCCCTTCCTCTTTCTCTCTCTCCCTTCCTCTCTCTTTAAAAATTAATAAAGAAAAATTAAGAAAACTGTTCTCTTCCTGGTGCCTGAGTGTGACCTCCGATGCGCTGCTCCGTGGGGGAGGGCCATCTGAAGACAGAGCCAAGGGCAGCTGGACCAGGACATGAGAGGGAGTGACACTCTGAAGCCGCTGGCACCCGAGGGCCCAGATACATGAGCCCATCAATCTGCTGTCAAAGTTCAAGCCATTCAGGCTGGTTGTCAGTGACCCAGGACAGAAAACACTCCAGCCTCCAGGCTGCCCTCGCCGGTGTGGCTCCGTGGGTGGAATGTCGGCCAGGGACTGAAGGGCCCAGGTGAACTCCAGTCAAGGGCATGGACCTCAGCTGCAGGCTCAATCCCCGCCCTGGTCGGGCATGTATAGGAGCAACCAATTGATGTGTCTCTCTCACATGGATGTTTCTCTCTCTCCTCTTCTCTTCCACTCTCTTTAAAGAAATAATCAATGGAAAAATATCCTCGGGTGAGGA
Organism: Corynorhinus townsendii; assembly: GCA_026230045.1. Classification (NCBI taxonomy): domain Eukaryota; kingdom Metazoa; phylum Chordata; class Mammalia; order Chiroptera; family Vespertilionidae; genus Corynorhinus; species Corynorhinus townsendii. Next base: position 4,017,568 of record JAPDVU010000010.1, on the reverse strand, counting down.
TTAACAAAAAACGAAGTAATATTCCCGTGATTACAAAACTCCTTGTAATTTTCGTTGGTCATTCACAGCGGTTAGAAGGAGTTGCACAAATGATTCAATGATTCATGCAAAGAGATTCTTTGGTTCCAAAGGCCAGCTCTACCTTGAGCGGGACCCAAGCAGAGCCATAATTTAATGTCCGATGACTGTGACACAGAATTCTGTCTGTCACTAAAAGGATTTTAATAAAAAGATGGAGTTTATGTAATGTTAACATCGTTGTACCGGGAAGCCAGAGATACAGTCAGACCATTTCAAAAATGATTGAGAATGTGCTCAGAGGGCAACAATTTTAAGGTTAGTTTATTATTTCCATTGTCCTTTCTCAATAGCTTTTAGGAATTTTCTTTTGCCTTCACAAACTCAGTACCAATCTTCTCTGGAAATAACTATAAAAAATTAAGAGGCCTATTAGTTGGAGAGTTCTCCATTAGAACAGTGGACATATGCTGCTGTGGTGAAAACAAAAACAAAAATAAAACACAGTTTTTAAGTAAATAGTTAAAAAGTTTAAAACATCTATCTTCTGTTCCTTTCGTAGGAGATAAAAGATGTGGGAACAAATCCTAAACCCCTCAATTAGCTTGCCTGCTGTCAATAATGGATCAGCAGAAGCTTTAACTGCCTCTACTTTGTGAATTGCTCTTGGGAAGGAAGAAAAAGCTGACTTAAGGAGCTTTACAGACGTTGCTTAATAATTTTAAAAATATATATTCTTATTGATTTCAGAGAGGAAGGGAGAGGGAGAGAGAGATAAAAACATCAATTATGTGAGAGAATCATCCATCAGCTGCCTCCTGCATACCTCCTACTGGGGATCGAACCCGGGCATGTGCCCTGACCAGGAATCAAACCTTGACTTCTTCATAGGTCGATGCTCAACCACTGAGCCACACTGTCCTTGCAAGTTGCTTAGTAATTAATTCACCTTTTTAGAAAAGGCCCGAGTGCCCAGTGAGTGAGATAAATACCAGGACAACGAAACTGAATTAACATGGCTGATTTGAGAAATTCTGATGAATCGCTTAGCTTGGTCCTTCTCTTCTCTATGAAATTGGGTTAGTAGTCCTAACAGGCAACCCTGGCTTGCTTTTGAGTCCTGTTATTGCATTTCATTTTTGTCTGATGTAAAGGGTTACACAGAGGGTTACATGTCAGGCCTAGAGCTCTGGCACATTACTCAGAGGAGAAAAAGTCGTTTTAAGGATGAACAGATGTCAAAGAAACTCTGTGATGCCCTCCCCTAGCTGGGTGAGTGTGCTTGGGTTGTAACTGAGAGCCGAGCCTCCTGCACTGAACTGTTCAGTACAGTTAAAACCTAGGTTGAAAGGCACTGTGTGTGGAAGTAAGCAGGGACCAGAGTCCAGGATTCCTGAGTCTTAGTTTCATACATCTGGTTAGACACTGCTTGGCCCATAGAGTAAGAAATAGAACAAAAAGTGTATTTCAAACATCAGAAGAATATTTGGTTTATGTTATTATTCTTAATTTGGAGGTTTCAGTATATGTACAGTGTCTAGACTAGTTCTGTTGATATGATAAACCCTTGAGAAAATCTTTCCAAAGAAATTAATTAGAATCACACTGGAATACATTGTATTTATTTACTTAATACACTCTGCCAATTTTCATCAAAGATTTGGTTAGGTTCTAAAGATACATACAATGGAAGGAAACAAAAATAAATAGAGAGCATTCAGGCAAGAGGAAAGTGTGGGGAGGAAAGTAATAAATCTATAGTAAAACTGATAGACAGAAATCCAAATATTCGCTAGCTGGAGACCGCCCACAGCTGGCTCTTGGCTTCAAGCTTGCAGAGCAGAAGGGGTGGGGCCAGTGCAGAGGGGCGGGGCCAGCACAGGGGGGCGGGGCCAGCACAGGGGGGCGGGGCCAGCACAGGGGGGCAGGGCCAGCTGCAGGCACAGTGCCCTGAGACCAGCAACAGTTACTCAGGAGAATCTCAGCCTTTTGGACCAAGAGACCTGGGAATAACTTCTGATGGGCCCTCACTGCCAACATTGACGGTTTATGTGCATATTTGCGGGACAAGCTGCGATGCCATCCTGTAAGTCAGGCCACAGTATGTTAGCAAAAATCATCCCGAAGGGCCCAATGCTGTATGTAGGACGTGACGTAAGCACGTAGCTCCTGGGAAGGACCTCTGGCCTCAAGGATGCAGGGAGCTCGCTTGGATCAGATGGTTCCTGTGCCAGATCCGCCTCTTGTGTAAAACAGGACAGTAGCCGCCGTGACAAGGCTACACACGCACTGTTAGGTGACAGTCTCAGCAGTGTGACACCAGGCAAGCTCATGGCTGGTGGTGGTTACTTTTATTGCACCTTTTAGTCCAAAGGAGCATGAAGAACCGGGAGCAGACTAGCCGTCTGGCAGGTGTCTTCAGAAGCACCGCTCCGTCGCCAGGCTTCACTGAGGAGTTGGATGTGCCAGAGAAGGGGGCAGCTGTGGCTGTGCCAGGAGCCGGCCTGCAGTAGGGGGCTGGTTCCCAAGGGAGGCAGAGAGCGGGGACGCTGTGGCTAAGACAGATGCCACAGGAGGACCTCCGACGACCAGGGCAAAACACTCCTCAGAAAACCATGTGAAGGTCAACAGAGATGGGTCTCCAAGTTTCGGGCCACACATCATGACTACAAACAATGTGACCTGAAAATTTTCCCAACAGCAGTTGTACCCGTGGCCACAGAACACCAGCAGGTACCGTGGACTCTCCTCCGGGAGTCCTGGGACCGGCCGCTGAGCCCCAGCACAGCCGTGTGCTGGGCCACTGTGCATCTTGCTTGCAGTCGGCACACGCCACTTCTGTGTTTCTTTGGAAGATAGAAGTACTGAATGAGTTTGGGTTGATTCCAGAGGCTTCCAAGGTGGGTGAGGAGATGCTGGGGTGCCAGGCCTTAAGAAGGAAAGCATGGGCTCTCGTGTTGGGTTTCAGCCACAAGCTTCTCCATTGGGAAAAGATGTCATTCCCAGCAGCCCCGGGCCACCCGGCTTGGGACAGGGGCTTGGGACAGGACTCTCACCTCCTCTTTGCACAGCAGCCACCACAACGTTGGGGACAGCCTGACTTGGGAGTACGGCCGCCTTCCTTCCTGGGAAAGCTGGGGGCACCTGTGGTCCTCTGTGCAGTGTGTCTGTCTTGGTCCCTTCCCAGGGGACAAGGCCACTGACCCCCGTTTCCATCAGCACTTGCGTGGTCGCCACAGGACGCGAAGCTCAGACACAGGTAGCTCTCGGTCTTTTGCGGCTCCTGGAGCCTACACGCAGCAAGTAAACGTGTGTGACGCTTCCTTTCCATGTTTAAGCATTTTGAGCAATCAAGTGTCGACATAGCTCCATCGTAAGAAGCCACTAGATATAAAGACGTGCCATCATACTGCTGCAGCTTCCCAGCGCGGGAGGCCGAGCACTGCCACAGGCGAGGGCTTCAGCAACAGAAACGTGTTGCCTCTCAGTTCTGGAGGCTGGAAGTTCCAATCACGGCAGGCGGCACCCCCCTGACACCTGCAGGGAACAACAGTCCTTCCCGTACCCGGCTGGGCGGTGGGGGGTGGGGGTGGGGCAGCTTCCTAGGACTATTGGTTCAGAGACGCACCCTCGAGCCCTCCATTCTCACGTGGCTTCCTCCTCATCACCTTTCCTCAGTGTGTCTGTTTCTGTGCCCTACTGTCTCCTTTCTATAATGACACCAGCCATATTGGGTGAGAGCCCATGCTAACGCCCTCAGGTTAACTTGGATACCTGTGAAAATACCCATTTCCAAATAAAGAAAGCCCTATGCTGAGGTTAGAACGTATCTTTTTGGGGGAGGACAAAATACAACCCATAACACACGTCATCTCCACCCTGGCCTGCACACTCACAACACACAAGGCACTGTGAAGGGCTCCCTTGCCCTGTAGCCCGTGCCTGGCCCCGCTGTGCACCCCCGGAGCCCAGCACAGGCTTGGGACCACATCTCTCCAGCTGCTTTTAGAAATCATCTCGCCGGCTTCTCCAGGGCAGACAGCCGCTGCTTCACCTACCCAGTGCTTACCCGGGGGCTTGGCACACTGCTGCCCCTTCAAGAGCACGTGTGGGAGAAGTGGGAGAGTGAATGGACGGATGAATGGAAATGGACAATGGTGTGCGAGCCACTCGGACTGGCTCCCCGAGGGCTGTCACAGGGACGGTGCGACCGGGCAGCCAGTGCTCATGGCCACACACTGTGGGGCTGGCCAGTGATGCCAGCAACAAAGTCTTTGCTGCCCAAAATGTGAAAAATGGATAATGCATTAGACAAACCCTGACTCTTTTGGGGATCCAGCTCTGGGCATGGAGTCAGAGGCTGGACTTGAACCTGAGCTCCGCCACTGACTGGCCAGCATCTTGTACAACTGACTCAGCGACTCCAAACCAATGTCTGTGTTCTAATCAACAAGACGGTGAAGTGGATCCTCCTCACAGGCTTGGCTTCATAAATGGAGGAATTCACGTGAGAGACCAGAAATGAGCTGGTGGCCGAGACTAACTCAATAATGTTCGTAGCTCCATTATTTCCTGGGCATGAATAATTCACCTGCTTCGATTTCTTAAATGCCAGTGTTTACTAAAACATTTTTGAGTCAAAAACCTCAACCACAGTTTTTATCAGCAAGGAGGTTAAATATTGATACTTATTGAGCCCGGCGGAGGTCTGAGTGGTTGGTGGCAGGCCCTCAGGCTGAGCAGCTGTGAGGTGAAGCCGAGCGGCTGTGTCCAGGTGACCTCTCAGCAGGCCCTGGCTGTCCTTGCCTTCTCCAGAAACGGGGGGTCGGGGGACAGGAGCGTCATGTAGCGGGGGGTGGGGGCACAGAAAGACAAAACCCAACACCTGAACCACCCACTTGCAGACCCCCAGGTACCCTCAGGGCTGAGGGCTCGGTCTCCAGGTGCCTGTGTCTTTAAATAGCTGCAGGGGATCCTTCGCTGAGCCATGGAGAGGAGCCCATTGGGGCAGTCGTTTGCGATTTACAGGTGGTGTCCTCTCATGGCTCTCACGCCAGGAGGGGTGAGGGTCCCACTCATCAAATACGGGAATCCTGCCGGCCGCTGAGGACTGGGGAATATTGGCCTTTTGTAAGATGTCATTTGTTAACAAGTTCTTCCTTTGAGTCCTAATTCACCTCGAGTAACGGGATTTTGAATTTCCTTGACGTTGGTGTGTTGCCATCTCCACTCAAGAAACACGGGTGTGAGCTGGAGCCCTGGAGATGCATCCCCGGGGCCCAGGCCCAGCGGGAGCTCCCCGTCTGTGGAGCCTGAGCAGCCTGGGGAGCAGGTTGCAGTACCGCCCTGAGCAAGCAGGCACCTGTAGTCACAGCAGCGCCCACAGCCACAGCAGCGCCCACAGTCACAGCCACAGCAGCGCCCACAGTCACAGCCACAGCAGCGCCCACAGTCACAGCCACAGCAGCGCCCACAGTCACAGCAGGACCCACAGTCACAGCCACAGCAGCGCCCACAGTCACAGCAGCGCCCACAGTCACAGCCACAGCAGCGCCCACAGTCACAGCCACAGCAGCGCCCACAGTCACAGCCACAGCAGCGCCCACAGTCACAGTCACAGCAGCACCCACGTGGGGGTCTGAACCCGGGAGGCCTAGCTGGAAAGGCTCTTCACTATTATTCTCACGAGAAGGAAATCACTCGCTCAGAATGCTCATTGTGCACACACTTCACGGCAGGCAATGTCCTGGGGGAGACCCCTAGGAGGACACGCAGGGATCCAACAGGCCGCCACCTGGCAGCCTTATAAGGCTGGGGTGCAGGGAGGGGTTTATGGCCAGGAGGCGCCCAGGAAGGCGGTCACTGAGGAGATGGCTTGCCCCTGGTCAGGCAGGGGCCTGGGAGCCGGCCCCATGGTCGTAATCCCAGACATCAGTGTGATGGCTAGGGTCTGTGCCTTCAGCACAGGAGCCTCAGCGTCCTCCTCTCTGCAATGGGCTTACAGCGGTGCTGTCCTAAAGTTGCTGTGAGAATGAGCGTGATGCGCATGAGGCACAGGGCACGCAGCCCGCGCCCAGCGGTGCACACCTGGGAAACAGTCTCCATGGAAAGCAATCGAACCGCGGGCCGGGGGTGAGGAGGGCACCTGGTCTGCTCGGAGCGAGGGGTCTCGGTCGTCTTAGAGCCTCTGCAATGCCAGGGCCTCCCTCTGGGAAACACCACAAGCCAACCCTGAAGAAAACCCGCCCCGGCCTGTCGGGGACCAGCAGCTGCGAGAAATGAGAATGAGAGCCATGCCAGGCTTCATTAGATTCCTGTGTCACTGCACTGACTTGTGTTGTTTCCTCCCAGACCCTTGCTGTGCTTGCTGACTTAGAGAAACAGAACAAAGCATCCGTCCTCCTGACGCCGGGACAGCCCGGAGGGGACGTGTCAGCTGCTCCCTCCAAGGCCTGGGACTCTCTAGTTACATTGAGTTCAACAATCTTAAACTCACGGAAAAATTGTCTAGGCTTTTCGTGTCCGTCCTGCGGTTCTCCCGCGTTGTTACAGGGACTTGTTAGAGGGCATGAGCTGTCCGTTTCCACGGTGACGCTACTTGGGCTGGTCTATTTGCCGGGGCGACTGGCCTTGACAGCACTGTGAGACCCAACACCTCAGCGATGGCATCGTGGTGTCAACTCCCCGCGCCAGCTAAGGAGCCGGCCTCCACGCCACGCAGAAGCAGGCAGAGCCCTCATCCCATGAACTTGCAGCGCCTGGCAGACAGGCTGCGAGGGAAAGCCTGAGCAGCAGAGAATAGTGACCGTCACAGGTGAGATCCGCTAAGTCCCAGAGACCTGCCAGCGCCACACCGTCATCTCTGGCCTCAGGCAAGGTAGCCCCAGGCAAGACGGAGTTAGGTGCCCAGTGTCCCAGGTGGGCCTTCGTCCCCCTGGCCTCCTGGTCCTGTGAAGCTCATTCAGAGCGCGCTGCTTCCTGCCGGTGGTGTCTGCATTCTCAGGGACCACCTCTGCAGCAGTCCCCAGGGGAGCCTGGGGGAGCAGATGTGAGGCCTACTGAGCGCGTTTCTTAGAAGAGTGACCCCTCCGGATCCCCAGCGATGAGGCTGCGAAGTTGGGGCTTTCCCGGCTTCCGTCTCATTCAGGAACCAGGGAACTGTCTTGGCAGTAAGTTGGTCATGAAATTCTCTCAAAGACAAACATGTGCAAAGACAGCAGAGGCCCTGGCCGGGGCTCAGCTGGGTAGAGTGTCATCCCCAAACGCCAAGATTGCGGATTCAATCCCCAGTCAGGACACATATAAAAATCTCCCAGTAAATGCATAAATAAGGAACAACAAATCGATGCCTCTCTCTTTCTCTCTCCCTTCCTCTCTCTCTCCAAAAATCAATCAATAAATAAAAATTTAGAAAAGATAGCGTAGAGTTATTTGTACATAAATGTGAATTATTTGTTCGACAAACATTGACTGCAGAAAGCACACGGGCCATACGGAAAGCCCGCCTACAGGCCCCGCCTACAAGTAGCCCACATTCCAGTCCCACGGTAAAGGCAGGTCCTTGTAAGAAAGCAGGGACCGATGGAATTTTCACTTGAAAGTATCTTTTCTGGAGAAGTAGGCATGTGCATAAGTAAACATGTGGAAGTTGTCATGCAGCCGAATTTCTAAGTGAAAATTTGGAAACAGGTTAAGTACCCATGGTGGCGGGAACAGCTGGACAGTGGGTGCGATTTGTGCTAGCCAGACCCCAGATATAAAAACAAAATTGGTCACTTTCCTCCTCTACAACTCAAGGCAAAGGTTATATGTTGAGCTCCAAGGTAACCTGGCCACTTCCAGACAAACTTAGTTCAGGACACTCCCTGTCTGTCTCCCCTCAAGGCTAGGTGCACCCCAGGGCCAAGGGAGCTTCAGGCTCGGGGTGCAGTGGCCATCGCTTGGTGTCCACTACATGGCAGCTCCTGGAGGGGCCGGCACCGTTCTCAAGGCCTGGCTGCTTGGCCTACCTGCTCTTGGACTCCCCCTCCCCACCCTGGCACACCTGAGAAGCGGGGACCCGACCTCCTTCAGGGTCAAGGTGGGCACCACTTTCCTGTGGAGAAACCATTCCCTCCCACAACCAAGAAGCCCTTCCTATATGCAGGCCTTCCTGCCCCAGGTTTCTCTTGGCACTTTTCTCCCTCTCTGGGGGCAGGGGAAGCACGGCCCTCCTCCCTCCCTGCTGCTGGGCTGCTGTGGCCCTGGCTCCTGGGAGACACTTGTCACCCCTCCCCAGCTGGCCCTGCCTGTGCCCTGATAGGGAGAGAGCAGTGAGGGGACTGTGCCTCCTGGGGCCACAAAGTGGGAGCTTATCTCTACCCTCAGGCGTCACAGAACGCAGAGGGCCTGCAGCCCCACTGCTGCCTGCGGGGCTGTATCTTCAAGAACAGCCACAGCCCGCCTCCCACACACATGCTCTTCTCACAACCAAAGCTGACGTTCCTCCCACTGAGAGGTCAGGGGGGCCATCCTCTCTCCCCTTGAACTGGCAGGACTCTGTGCCGTGTGGTGAAGATGACACCGTGTGACTTGGGAGCTAGGTCAGAAAAACCTCATGCCCTTCCGCTCCTTCTCTTGGGACACTTGCCTTGGATTCCGAGCCTCCGGTGAGGAGTCTGGCTGACCCGAGGCCACCGCGCGGCAAAGAAACCCAGGCCAGTGACATGAGCAGAGACAACAGGAGGCCCTTTCCTGGTGAAAGGTGGTGTCCTTTGCTCCTTCGCCCCTTGGCTCCATGTCCTGGAGGTGAGAGATGAGTCGCTCAGCCTGTGAGGGTGTGGAGCAATGCGCAGGAGCTCCAATAGTCACACTCTCTTACTTCAGTTATGGCAGTTTTTTTTCACTTAGAACTTGCATACGGGAAGATTTTACAAACTAGAGATAAATTACAGAAACTTCTCAGAATAATATGCAGACAGATATGTAAACAGACATATAGAGGAATGAAAGGATGGATGGATGGATGGATGGATGGATGGATGGGTAATGCGTGGAAAGATGGATGGTGAAAGAGAAATAGAAAGAATGAGAGAGAGGGAGAGGCTGATTTCTCTTTTGTCCTAAGAGTGGCTTTTGTTGAGAAGTATTAGCTAATCTAGAAGACATTGTATGGAGTCATATTTTGAGATCTGGAGAGTTCCATGTCTTTCTGACTGTTTACCTGAAGTTTACATGATTAATCTTTACTCTAGCTCACTTCTCAGTGGACCTAAGGGGAAACAATTGTAATTCAAATAAAATTGGCCCACTTTAAGACCCGTCGCAGTTTACTATGACATGTGGGGGGGGGGGGGGGGAGAGAGAGAGAATTCCATCCCCAAAAATCATTGAACAGTAATGTAGACCTCTACTGAAAAGCTCTCGGAGACACCGAAGTGGGAATTCGGTGGTGGGGTTTACATAGTACATTATCAATTCAGCTTCCTAACTCCCTCATTAGACACCCTCCCTGTACCCCAAGTTCTCTGTGGTTATACAAATGTCCTCACATCCTCAGCCCCCCAAAGAGCCTGCCTCTCCCCAGGACTGTCCTTGTAAGTGCAGCAATCCTTCCCCCCTAAACCCTTCCCTAGGAGGGTCTGATAGCATGAGCGGTGGTGGAGGGAGCGGCTCTAACGACTTGTTTTTGTTCGGTCACACAGAGATTGTCCTTTCCTTTCTCTTTAGGAATAAAAGTTAAGTTTAGAAACACAAATTTATGTCTGTGAAATTACGAACCGCTTTCCAAAGTGGTAAAGCCCATGCCCCACGGGGTGTCCTCCCTGAGTCCCGAGAGCAGGGGTCTCCTGGGCAAGGAGAGAGGAAGGAAGGAGGGGAAGGAAGTTCAGACTCATCCAGGCTGCGGAGGAAATGCGTGCCTCTCAGAGACGCAGGAACCCTGGGATCCAGTCTGAGGACTTGGCGTCAGGCTGGCCAGGCTGCTTCCTGCCAGGTGGGCTCTGGGGGGCACCGATCCCAGGGCCCCCCACTCTCCTCACTGGAGACATGGGGTCATGAGGGCCTGTCCTGTCAGACCTCCACTGCTGCCACAGGTGAAGCTGCTTTGAAAATCACAGGTGCAATCCAAATGTAAGAGTGTTCATGGATCCAAGAGAGAGTGAGGGCTCCCCCTCCTTTGTGTGTGGGAGGAGACCGTGTCAGTCTCCCGGGGCTGTCATCACAGACCACATCCCGAGGGGCTTAAACAACAAACACGCGTTTCTTCAGAGCCCTGGAGGCTGGGTGTCCCAGACCGAGGAGTCAGCAGGGTGGCTTCACTCTGCACATCCTCCTTGGCTTACAGATACCTCCCCCACCCCTCCTTTCCCGCCTCAATGGTATTTCCACTGAGTGTGTCTCTGTCATAATCTCTTCTTAAAAGGACCCAGTCATAGTGCATCTGCCCACCCCAATGGATGACCTCATTTACCTCAGTCACCTCTCCAAAGGCGCTGTCTCCAATACAGTCACATTCTGAGATATGGGTGCTAGGATTCAATATCCATTTCCGGGGCACATCATTCAGCCCATTCCTAACTGTCACCTTTCTTTTGGAGATGTTAGTTTTACTTCCTTGATTTTGATGTATTATTGACTTGGAACTGTCCGAAGTTGCTTTGTGAGCAGTCAGACTAATGTGCTGGCTTCTTCCCCCTTCATCTGCTCACAGTTTGAGGAAACATTGAAATTCTGAGTTCCGTATTTCAGGCTTTGCATTGCTGTGGGTTTGAGGCAGGAGTGGTAATGTCTGTGAGACCTTATTCATCAATCTCCTTTGAGGCTATTTCTGGTTCTCCTGCCATTCACAATGAAGTCAACAGTACTGGTGATTCATCTTCGTTGATAACCAGCTTCCAAAAAAAGAGAGGGCATTCCATCCATCATTCAAGATCTGCTTCCGAGTAGTAATTCCTTGTTCGTGGTAATGTGCAAGCCATCTTCTGGTGCCTGACGAAACCTGGTACTTCTCTGTACTTTTTCAGATCAAAGATAAAGAAATGGAAACTGTAATTTTCATTAGTCTCACCAAAAACTGTATATAAAGTCATGAAGTACACAGGATAATAGTTCAGGAAATGTTTACCTTCTGTATTTGTTAGGCTGGCAAATGTAGAATATATTTAATACATATTTCAAATATATATTATGGATACATTATAGACATACAATACATTATATATTATACAGGGATATACTATGGATATTACATATATGGATATATATGGCTACATGTAATTACTTTTCCCAGGTCTCACACCACCTTCAGTGACTACCTTGACAGAAACCATTCAAATTCCACCAGCTTCTTTTGTTCTTATAAACTTTTATTGTTGATGGTATTACGGATATGGGGGAAGGGGCGAAAGGGGAGATGCCTTTAATACTATCCAGCTTCCTCACTATGTATTTAGAGTCTTGAGCCAGTTGGGAGTTGAGCTTGAAGAGAAAGATGCCATCATGTTGAACTGATCAGCCCTCCTTTCTGAACCCGATGTGTCCCTACTGACTTGGGTGCCTGCGTCGGATCCTCCAGCTAACCTGGTAGATTTCAGGTGCCTCGGTGGCAAGTTCCCCAGACACATCCGTGTGCCCTGAATCCTAGCAGCGTGTCCAGCCAGGGCTCCTGCCACGTATAAAATACGTTACCTTGAGATCTCTCTAATCTCAAAGGAGCGATGTGTGCTAAGGGTACTTGCTCTAATTTGGAGATGAGGAAACTAAACTGCCTCAAGGCTAAGCAATGACTCAGTTAAATTGGAACCCAGACATTTCAGCATGGAGTCTGGGAGCGGGCGCAGAGGGCAGGCCCTGAGGGCACTGCAGGGGCAGCCCCACCGGCCTGCACAGCGCAGCCCTGGTCCGGGCACCCTGGGGACACGGCCCCGCTGAATTACGAGACCCAGACGTAACCCCTAGTGAGAAGCAGGAGGGACCCTCTGAATCTAGCTGAATGGTGTCATTGAGCTGAACGCTCAGTCTAATCAACGCGAGGACCTCATTCGAATCCACAGCTAACCAGGCCAGGAGGCAGCGAGAGCCGGCTTCAGGGACGGCAGTTCATTGTTTGTGCCTGGCTAATGTTCCGAGGATGAGATGAGAATAGACCCGCTTTTCTAAATGTGAGTTTTTGTTCATCCGAAGCCTTAGCGTGACTGGCTGGCTCTGTCACTGCAGGCACACATCTTCTCTTTGTTTAATTCCTGTGGCCGAGACTGGGCGAGGGCCTGGTCTGCCAGAAATAAGGCTCCTTCTTCATACAGGGCTGTGCCTTCAGAGGTAACCTTGGTGCACTTTGATATTCGGAACCCGAAACGGCCTTTGGAGAGGTGTTGACATTTGCTTATTAAGGGTTTAGGGACTGGGAACTTTAAGGCGTTTCCCTTTATGAATTACTCAGTTTTTCTATGGGGACACATACCCCCAAGTACTGACCGAAGCCCCAAGGCCACGTGGGCCCAGTGCTCCAAGTTCAGGGCTGTGCGAGGCCCCCCTGCTTCCCTGACAGGCTTTCCTTGCCACGCGGGGCTCGGGCCCGGAGTGTGAGCAAACCTGCGCCCCAGGGACCCAGGCAGAGACCCCTTCCCTGCCATCCGCCCTGCGGCCTCACATGGGGAGCACTGGCTCCCAGGAGGGGTTTTCTTCTTTGAAATCAGCACCATGAATATTCTGTTTCCTTTCCTTGTTATCTAAATGAGAAATCACAGTTACACTCCAACTGCCATTTATTTTGCGGATCTTTCTCCCACTGCACAGCCTACTTTTGGGGCCTCTGACTTCCCCCACTTCCCTTTCTGGGCAGGGGAACCTCAAGGTCAGGTCAGCCAGACCTCATGACGGAAGTGTAGAGTGAAACCTGGAAGAAACTGCACGTTAGAGCTTTCTTTGGATTCCGAAAAGGTTTTCATTATATTTTCAAATGCTATAAATTAGTAAGACCCTTTATGAAAAACGTACTTATTTGACTTCATAGCGAAAGCCGTGCAAAGTGAAGTAAGATCACAGACTTACATTTTAAAAATAGAATGTTGCCATTTATGAGAACAGTATTTCGGGAAGGAAGGAGGTGAGTGTGCCCCAGACCAGGGCCAAGGGTCATGCCACCCTGTCCCTAATACTCGCAAGGCACAGCTGTCCCTGCACCTGAGTATCCACCTTCTCGCCCTCCCCCTCCAATCCACGCAGATGTCTATACAGGGGTCAGGGGTCTCTTTACGGGAATGACTGCATGACCTCCAGCAGAGGAAGGGCCTGTGCTCAAAGGAAATGGGCTTTTAAAGTGAAAACTAATAGCACACTTGGAAACAGAGCAACTCCCAGGGTCTGAAAGCACAGAGGAGCCGACACAGGAGTTCCAGATAAGCGCCGATCACTGTTCTCAGAGGAACACAGGGAAAGGCTGTATTTGGACTGAATGTTAATGGGATATTCTGCTGGTTATGAAGGGACAGGGCCACCCACCAGCCATGTTGAGGTCTCTGTTGATTCTCTCTCATCATTAATGTTTCTCTCTCTCTCTTCCTCTGCCTTTCTATCTGAAATAATAAGAATTTTTAAAAAACCTCATAGTTTCAACAGCAAATGGACACAATTCTACCTATTACTGGTAGAACTGTCTCAGGACTTGTCAAACTTTAAAAATCATCTGGATTTTTGATGAAGATAATGTATCTGTAACTATCCTATCTAATAAAAGAGTAATATGCAAATTGACCATCACTCCAACACACAAGATGGACGCTTCCATGTGGTCAAAGATGGCTGCCTCCATGTGGACACAGGATGGCCACCACAAGATGGTCAGCAGGGGAGGGCAGTTGTGGGTGATCAGGCCAGCAGGGGAGGGCAGTGGGGGGGACAGGCCAGGAGGGGAGGGCAGTTAGGGGGGGACAGGCCAGGAGGGGAGGGCAGTTAGGGACAACCAGGCTGGCAAGGGAGGGCAGCTAAGAGCGACCAGGCCTGCAAGGGAGGGTATTTGGGGGTGATCAGGCCTTCAGGGGAGGGCAGTTGGGGGCAACCAGGGCTCCAGGAGAGGGCAGTTAGGAATGACCAGGCCATCAGGGGAGGGCAGTTGGGGGAGACAGGCCTGAAGGGGAGGGCAGTTGGGGGGAACTAGGCCTGCATGGGAGGGCATTTGGGGGCAATCGAACCAGCAGGGGAGCAGTTAGGCATCTACCAGACTGGCAGGGGAGTGGTTAGGGGGTGACCAGGCTGGCAAGCAGAAGTGGTTAGGGACAATCAGGCAGGCAGGAAGGTGAGTGATTGGGAGCCAGCAGTTCTAGATTGTGAGAAGGATGTCTGACTGCCTGGTGGGATTGGGCCTAAATGGGCAGTCAGACATCCCTTGAGGGCTCCCAGATTGGAGATGGTGCAGGCTGGGCTGAGGGACACATACCCCTATGAATGAATTTTGTGCATGGAGCCTCTAGTTCTATGTAATAAAGAGGTAATATGCAAGTTGACCTCACTCTGTTACACTGTCACAAGATAGCTGTGCCCACAGCAGAGGCAGGGTTTCTGTAAAACAAAATGGCTGCACCCACAATGGAGGCAGGGTTCCCATAAAAAGCCATAATGAGTGATGAGCAGGGACCTGAGGCTGCACCCCCTGCCCAGCGGGTCTTGATGGGGGTGGGCCAGCCAGGTCTAGGACTCTCGAGATTTCAAGGTGCATGTGGGTGGGCAGGGACTTGACTCTGGGTCCTGCGGCATGCCCCAGACTCTGACAGAAGATTTTCATATACATTTTACTAATTTTCTTTCATCTCTGACACTTCTATTATAGAGAAAGGGCAAATAGCAATATTAAAATATTTCCTCTAATTAATTCCCTTATAATGTGCACAAATTTCGTACACCAGGCCACTAGTTTAATTATAAGTAGCCTCATGAAAATTCCTAATCACATCAAGTATACTATTCTAATTTTATATCAAAAAATCAAGTACTAACTTTTCCAAGTACTTACAACTTATCTTCCATCATTCAATTATATATATTTAATTTATATGTCTAGAATTCAGATTTTTAATTAAAAATTGTGAATTAAATTCTAAGGGTTGGGAAGCTAATAAATGGCAAATATATGAGAGATAATTCCATCGCTATGATAACAGTGTTGAATACCTGCTTTAAGATATGAATCGAGGACAATGGCAGGGTGCCTGGAACTGTCACTGGTATAAGCACTCACCCACTCTTCCATCGATGAAGATGATTTCTTGAGAATTAGCAATTTGTGTCTCCCCGTTGCTGTGTCCCTTCTTGTGCTCCATCTGCAAGGATAAACCGAAGCATGGTGACACCTTGCCTTGATGTTTCAAGGATAAACTTACCTTTTAAAGTGGAAACACATAAGATTAATACTGACTTGATCAATAGAGGGACTCTCAGAAGCACAGAGACCAACACGATGAGTCAGGTCCGAGCCAAGCACATATCAGTGTGCATATCTCCTTATAAAGAGATTCCGGGAGTAACTATTGCAAAACCTGTCCTCCCTGGGAAAGAGGCAGGACACCAAACAGCTCCACGAATCGGGAAGTTAATGGTCACACTGCTAGGATGCCAGACCTGTGAGAAAAGCAGGGCCTTTTCTGCAAAGTAACAGAAATAATGACGAATCGATGTGCCAAAGACTAATTTGGGGAAGGAAAAAGATGGCATAGAAGCGAGAAAAAAAGCACATGGTGAATATGAGGAACTAGTCTTAGGTAAATGATTAGAAAATACTAGAAAACAGAAATATTTGAATGGAAGAGGTGAGTCTAGAGCCAGGCAATTGGTGCAAAAGACATCCGAGACTCTGCTTATGGCGCAGGGGAATGAGAGGAAAGCCTTAAAAACTGCAAGTATACTTTTTGAAATTACGCAGGCACTAGAATTTAGTTCTCTTTCTTAGTAGGAACAGGAGATACTAAAAAGAAAGCTTTAAATGTAAAAGAACTCAAATTCCTAGAACTGCTGTGATCATTGAAAGCCGTAGAATGAAGGATCGGAATTTGCAGTTGTCATAACCAGAGGAGTGTGTGGACCCAGTGACGTGAATCTAGTTGGAGGACTTGAATGGCTCTAGTAACTAACCCAGAGGCCACCATAGTGTGCACAGCACGGACAGCATGGACAGGTGGACAGTGTGGACAGGTGGACAGGTGGACAGCATGGACAGCGGGGACAGGTGGACAGCATGGACAGCATGGACAGGTGGACTGTGTGGACAGTGTGGACAGGTGGACAGGTCGACAACGTGGACAGGTGGACAGCATGGACAGGTGAACAGCATGGACAGTGGGGACAGTGTGGACAAGGTGGACAATGTGGGCAGGTGGATAGCATGGACAGGTGGACAGCATGGACAGTGGGGACAGTATGGACAAGGTGGACAATGTGGAGAAAGTGGACAAGGTGGACAGCGTGGACACTGCACAGTCTCAGTTTCCTGAATGAAGCTTGCTTCTTGCTAATGTATCAAGCTCCCACTGTGCCCAGCACTGAAGCAGACAGGGTGCATGGAAGCAACGAGAAAAGCACCGATTCTGCCTCAGAACTTGCTAACGTGGCTGGATTTTTTGTGGATAATTCCTCCTGTCCCTCTCCTGCGGGGGAGCCTGGCCCTCTCCTGCTGGTCCTCCAATGGGCTTTGAAAAAGGAAAAATTCCGGCATGATGAACGACAAAAGGAAACTCCTGAAAGCTGTTTTAAGTCTTCTTGCTTGTAATCCGCACAGCAAAAATCCACTGCGAAGTCTTATTCCATGCCCGTGCACAGTGCCTACACTCGGCTTCGGTGCAGCGCGCCCCACGCCCAGAGACGGTCTCCCCCGCCATGCAGGGGCATTGCCCCGTGAGGGGCTCCCCGAGAGCGGAGGCGGGGTTCCCTCCCGCCGAGGTCTCCCCGCCTGTTCTGTGTGGGCTGAGCTCCGGCCACGGGATGGTCCAGCTCCGGCCTGTCGGCCCGTCCCTGCTCAGAGTCGTCCTGGCCCCCGCCGTCCACTTGCTCTCAGCCTGGGCCCCTCCTCCCGTCTCCTGGGATCACCTGCCTTTGCTCCTGTACTTGCTTTTCTGGTTTCTTCCTCTCTTGGGGAGGGTGGGCCAGTGGTTGTTTTTTCCCATGTTTTCCTCCACCCTAGTCTTGAACTTTTCTCTCAGCACACCCTGGCCTCATGCTTCGTTGCTCCTGGATCAGAAGCAGAATCCCAGCTATGCTCCCCTGGACACAACATGTTCCTTATAATACTTCCTTTATTAACAATAAAAACTGCTACCAAACCCTCCTATGCCCTCCCTCTGACCCAGTACCCGGCCCTTCCTCCTCGACCCTCACGTGGAGCAGTTTGCCTCCTGGCTCTGGGGAGGAGGTCGCCTCCTGTGGATGGCAGAGCCACCTGCGCGGGCAGCGATCCGCAGAGCAGGGCCTCGAATCCTCACGGAAGGCACTGTCACTGCGATAGCTTCACCAAATCTTCCCTTCTGAACCAGGGGCTTCGCCACACTGGCACAGGCCTCCCTGAAGAGCAAGACAGCAGATCGCGGGAAGAGAAGCCTGGTGTTCAGGCCTCTGGCCTAGGCTGTTTCTCCCTGAGGCCGGGCCCAGCTCCTCGGCACATGGGACAGTGAGGTCCTGAGAGCCTCACACTCATGCCTCATGCCTGTGCTGAGAGACACCATCGGAGAGGGCAGGAGGGCGGCGTGCCAGGCAGCTCTCACCTCCACCCCACCTCCCGCAGCAGGGCGCCCAGCCCTCACCCAGAGGGGCATCAGGCCCTCCCCTGATGGGCATCAGGCCCTCCCCTGCTGGGGCATCAGGCCCTCCCCTGCTGGGCATCAGGCCCTCCCCTGCTGGGGTGCCCAGTCCTCCCCTGCTGGGCATCAGGCCCTCGCCTGCTGGGGTGCCCAGTCCTCCCCTGCTGGGGCGCCCGGCCCTCCCCTGCTGGGGCATCAGGCCCTCCCCTGCTGGGGTGCCCGGCCCTCACCCAGAGGGGCATCAGGCCCTCCCCTGCTGGGGCATCAGGCCCTCCCCTGCTGGGGCATCAGGCCCTCCCCTGCTGGGCATCAGGCCCTCCCCTGCTGGGGCATCAGGCCCTCCCCTGCTGGGGCATCAGGCCCTCCCCTGCTGGGCATCAGGCCCTCCCCTGCTGGGCATCAGGCCCTCCCCTGCTGGGGCATCAGGCCCTCCCCTGCTGGGGTGCCCAGTCCTCCCCTGCTGGGGTGCCCGGTCCTCCCCTGCTGGGGCGCCTGGCCCTCCCCTGCTGGGGCGCCCGGCCCTCCCCTGCTGGGGCACCCGGCCCTCCCCTGCTGGGCATCAGGCCCTCCCCTGCTGGGGCATCAGGCCCTCCCCTGCTGGGGCATCAGGCCCTCCCCTGCTGGGCATCAGGCCCTCCCCTGCTGGGCATCAGGCCCTCCCCTGCTGGGCAGAGCTCCTCCATCCCCAGCCCAGGTCCTCCCTGGAGGCACTGAGCCAAGTCTGACCTCAGGTACAATGACCAGGAAACGGGCTCTTGCTTCGTTTCCCTCCATGGCCGGATCGCCTCCCCTTCCCCCGCCTCCCCTCCATGCCGGGGACTGGGCACAGCTGGGACACAGATGAGTGTGTGTGACTGGGCTCTGTTGGGAACACACCTGCGGAGGAGCCCCGTTGCTGGTGTGGACACGCTGAACCCCAGCACCATGGCTGCCCCCTCTCACGTGCATGTCTGACGCTCTGGTCCTCGGGTCACCTCTGCGGTGCGGCCTCCTCCCGCCTCTGTGGGACCTGCGGCCTGACTGCTGCTCACACCCTTGTCTCCCGCCCACCGCAAGCGCGGTCCCACTCCACTGCTCTGTCCTCTGGCCCCGGAGGCCTGGTCCCAGCAGCGGCCACTGCCCGTCACCTCTCGGCGCACTGGAGACCAGGACCCGCGCCAGCCCGTGAAATGAGTCACGCGCGTTTTCCCGCGCTCAGAGCCTTACAGCCCCGCGCTTCCACCCGCAGGGGCCCCCTCTTCTCCGTGGGGTACCAGAACCCTGCTGAGCGCTCATTCCTGTGTCTTATTTCACGCCCCTGCTGTAAGGAAAGTGAGATTCCTTTGTTTTTCCGATGGGCTTTTATCTGGGCTAAGTCAGAATGTCCAAAAGGCATTGAGCAGCCCGGCCAGCGTGGCTCAGTGGTTGAGCATGGACCCATGAACCAGGAGGTCAATGTTTGATTCCCGGTCAGGGCACATGCCCGGGTTGTGGGCTTGATCCTTAGTGTGGGTGTGCAGGAGGCAGCCCATGGATGATTCTCCCTCATCATTGATGTTTCCATCTCTCTTTCCCTCTCCCTCCCACTCCATGAAATCAATAAAAAAAATTTTAAAGGCATAGTGCAGGCTGACTGGATTTCAGGGCGCCATGAGGGCTCAGCAAAGCCCCTCTGAGTCACCCCTGGAGAAACCTTTCTAAGATATAAGCGTGGTTGTGGTGTTCTGTCGGTGGTTTCTTTGCCTTAATAAAGGAAATATAAGTGGGTTGATTCTTACTTTGGGGAGGGGGCTCTTGCCAGGCTCCAAGGCACTGGCCACGAAGGTCAAGTTTATTCGTCCTCTCACTGTTTCCTGTGTCCAAGGCCTGACGAGGAACGGGCTCTGGAGATGGAGTGTCCGGCAGGGGCTGTGACATGTGGAGCCTTGGGCACGGA
The DNA here is from genome assembly GCA_026230045.1 of Corynorhinus townsendii. NCBI lineage: Eukaryota > Metazoa > Chordata > Mammalia > Chiroptera > Vespertilionidae > Corynorhinus > Corynorhinus townsendii. The sequence continues at coordinate 3,997,876 of JAPDVU010000010.1, read as the reverse complement.
GCAGTGGGCGGGACTTCTTCCAGGCCCGAGACCCACAAGCGGAAGCAGGGGTGCTGCTCCCAGGGGCCACGGGCAGCAGACACACCTGCACCAGCTGGTGCACAGCGTGAGAGCAACACGGCATGTGAAAGCAGTGGGACCGAGGGCCTCGGCGCAGGCTGCTGACCTGCAGCGCCCAGGGGCGCCAGGGATGGTGTCGGAGCAGAGGCCTGAGTGGAGGGACGTGTAAATGAGAGGGAGAGGGAGCCAGCAGGAGGGGCAGGGGAGCCCATAGGCCAGCGCGGGGGAGGGACCAAGCGGGGCGCAGGGGCCAGGGCTGTGCAGTTCCCCACCGCTGCCTTCTCCACCACCCATCTCCCATGTTCTTTTCTCCTTGTCATTCTCCTGGAAGGGCATCGGGGAGGAAAAGAGCGTCAATTAAGGTCCTGCGAGCTGGACTGCCTTTACCTCGCTGGGACCCTGCTGCATTGTCTGTATTTAATTCTTAAGTCATGTCATGTGAGCATCTTTCTCTCCCAAATTAGATGGTACACACCGAAATCACAGAACAGTCTTTTTCCTTCCTATCCCCCCGACCTCTCAGATCCTAGGAGAGCTTGCAGTCTGTTGCTAAATGGATGAGTCAGCCTTTAACGCTGTTTAATTGTCGGCAATAACCACTGAGAGACCACTTGTCTGCCCTGGCCACAGGCCTCACCCCTCCTTCTCCAGGCTCTCTGCGGTTCATGCCCCGCCCAGCGGCTGCAACTGCAGCCACGCGTGGGCTAAGAGAAACCTGCAGGTGTGTGTGTGTGTGTCGGGGGGGCGGTTGTGGGGAAGTAAACATTTTGTCTTTCAGGATTATACATATGTAGCATATATTTGTTTCAGCTTGTTCTGTACACATTATTTCACATTATGCGTTCACTAGTACCATTTTTGGCAATGGAAACATTTTTCATCTTTACCTACTAAAATGTATGATGCTTTTATGAAGTCTGAGTGGTTTGTACACAAAAAGGGCATTCTCTACTCAAAACTAGAAAACCATGAATTTATTTATTCCCATTAAAATATTAGAACCATTTGAAATCTTGTTTTGATGTGAGACATAAAGTAAGAATTTATTTTGTTTTTTCCAGAAGTTTTCACTCTATCAAAGCCGTTGATTGATCCCCCCCTCCCCCCCTGCCCCCCCCCCCCCCCCCCCCCCGCCCCATGAGTAAACGGATGTGTCTCCCTAGCAGAGCTTCAGAAGGCAAGAGAGCCAGGCGGTCAAGGGAAGCTGACTCAGTCATGCTGCCATGTACTCACCTGACTGAGTGCGTTTTCTGCTTCCAATAAAACGTTTTCTTTCCTCTCCTGGGAACCCCCCCGCCCATCATGCTGTCGATTAGCCAGCTCACAGAGTCCCTTGTGCATTGCGTGGTTGTCACTGAGCTCAGCTGGCACCGGCCTTGGTCTCCACAGGCATCTGGGTCCTTTCCGACGTGCTCAGGTAGATATTGTTATCCTGAACTGTGCTTTTCACAGCAAAGAATACTAGCCAAGCAGGATATTTACCTTCCTTTCAGCCTGTAACCTGAGCTAGAACCAGTTTGGTCTTTAACTCAGTTTGCTTTATCTTGGTCTCCAAGCCAGGAGCTCAGGGCCAGCTATTGTGCAAGGCTGCTTCTGAAATGACTCCTCCTGGTCCTCCCGTGCTCCCTCCTGGGTCATCCCGCCCCTTCTGTGGGGCAGGGCCCAACCGCTCATTTCTAATGAGCAGAATGTGGCAGAAGAGATGAGATGTTACTTCTAAGATTAAAGTCTAAACACTCAGATGTCGTCCGACCAGCGTGGCTCAGTGGTTGAGCACCGACCTATGAACCAGGCGGTCAGGGTTTGATTCTCCAGTGAGGGCACATGCCAGGGTTGCACTCAATCCCCACTGGAGGGTGTGAGGAGGCAGCCAATCAATGATTCTCTCTCATCACTGATGTTTCTATCGCTTTCTTCCTCTCTGAAATCAATAAAAATATGTTTTTGAAAGAAGTCAAACGTCTGTCTTCCTGGGGCTCTCTCATCCTCTTGTCTCACCCACCTTGGTGATGACGCAAGCTCTCGTGCTGGAAAAGTCCATGTGACAAGAAATAAGGGCGGCCTTCAGCCACAGTCCACAAGGAACCACAGGAGGGGAACCTTGACATGACCTTGATTTCAGCCTTGAGAGCGACCTTGAGGGAGAGCAGCTGCTTAGCCAGGTCCTGGACCTACAGAAGCTGAGACAGTAAATGTTGCTGTTTTAAACCACTAGGTTCTGGGTAATTTGTTATGCAGTGACAGATAACTAATAGAACAAATAAAGAGTTGGGTAATTATATTAAATAATATCACTAGTACATTATTAATAATATTGTCAACATACTAAAATTATATTACTATGGAATAAAAGCATGCAATCCTATCTAATAAAGAGGGAATACACTAATTGATCATCAAGCCCTCACAAAGATGGTGGTGCCCACAGCCAATAAGGAGGGAATATGCTAATTGAATGCCACACCCTCAAAGATGGTGGTGCCCACAGCCACAAGATGGTGGCACCCAGTCCCCTCAGCCCCACTGGGGTGCCTGCCTCCGGAGTCCCCCAGTCCTCTCAGCCCCCAGCCACCCAGAGCTGGCCTGAGGCACAGGCAAGCCTCGGATGGTGGCTGCCCAGCCGCCCAGGGCCAGCCTGAGGGACAAATGACTGAACTGTGTGGGGCAACCAGGCCGGCAGGGGAGGTGTAGTTGGGTGTGATTAGCTGGCAGGGGGAGCAGTAGAGGGTGATTAAGCTGTCGGGGGGGGGGGGGGGAGGGGCAGTGAGAGGTGACTAGATGGGGGGGGAGGGCACAGTTAGGGGCTACCAGACCAGCAGAGGGGGGTAGTTGGGGGCAACCAGGCAGGCAGACAGGTGAGTGATTAGGAGCCAGCAGTCCAGAATTGTGAGAGGGATCCTGGATTGGAGAGTGTGCAGGCTGGGCTGAAGGACACACACACACACACACACACACACACACACACACGTGCATGAATTTCATGCACCGGACCTCTAGTTTAATTATAATAATATTAGAAAGCTAACATTGCTAGTGAGTTTCATATGTGGGAATCACTCTTCCAAGACTTTTGTTTTCCTGTCTAATCTTCACCACAGCCCATGAGAAAGTTAATGTAACTGCAGAAATGCATGTCTTCAACGTGAGCCTCACTTGCTGTCCATGGACTCATCCTTAACCAGGAGGCCTCAGGGTATCAGGTTCTGCTCAGCATTAAACTGTCTAGGAAGAAAGCCTCAGGTCTGTTGACCACAAAAACAGGATTTGGGTCAAACTGGGAAAAACACCTTGACTTCAGGTGTGTTTCAGCCTCAGGCCCATGAGAGGAAGGGACATTAGTGATCACACCTCCCCAAACTGGACAGGCAGCTCCATGGCTGAGATCAGGACCTGATACAATGGTCAACTATCCCTAGCCTGGCCCCAGCCGGCCAGCAGAGCCCACAGCCCCAGCTCCAGAGTCCCTGGTGCAGCCCATGCTCTAGATACCCTCGGGGAGCCAGGTTTTGGAGCAGGAGCTCACCTGTGGTGCCATTCCCTTCAAAGTAAACCTTTACTTGCATCTGACTGGGCTTTCATGTACACAGGCAAGTGGACCCCTTTGGGTCCATAACATTAACACATTTATTTGCGTTTACAGAAGAAATAGAAGCTAGATTTGAGCCCTAAGCCTGTTCTTTGAACTGTGTGGTGAGATTACAAAGAAACCTGCCTCCATCTGCCAGAATCACTGGGTTCCAAGATCTTTCCTTGATGTCTTTCCTTTCCCTGGAAAGGTTGTGCTTCCCTCCCCAGGCCAGGGGCTGACTTCCAAGGTCCAGGCCAGGGGCTGACTCCCTCCCCCGGGCCAGGGGCTAACTGACTTTGGCCTTGGTCTGTAGATGGAATGACCTCACTCTAAACCTCCTGTGGGTGGGTGACCAGGCATGTGGTTGGTAAAAATGGTCACCTTGCAGATCTTGGACATGAGGGGAGGGGCAGCTCCTGGAGAAACTGGGAGGACATGGAGGGGGAGCTTGAGTGCACTTTGGTGATGCCCACGTCCCCATTTACAGGCATCTCCAAGGCCCGCGCCTCTCCTGCCTGTGTGGCTGCCTCAGGGAGTCCTTCCCTTTCTGCTCATGTTAGCTCCTGTGGAGACCGGGCTGTGCTCCTACTCATGCAGGGGTAGGTGCCAGCGCCACCCGAGCTGCTGGGGAGAGGGCCTGCACCCACTGCGGGCATCGGCATTTCCTTTTCTATGTGCATGGCGACTTGGTGTTGTCCACCAGCATCTAAACCCCACATTCACAATGGCAGAACCCTTTGGCCCAGAGTTCCATCGTTAGGAACTGCTACTATAGGAATATTAGCACAGCTGATGAAGAATGTAGGAACACAGGGAAACAATTGTACCAGCCACTCATCAAGGAAGGCTGGGGAAAGTCAGGGACTGCCCACCCCGCTGTGAGCGCTCTGCACATAAAGGAGTAGCTAGTCTGTCTATGGAAAGATGTCCTTGAAAAAAATCAAAGTGCAAACTATAATGCCACTTGCTACAATGGACAGAAATCAAATAAGCATCCCTGTACTCTCTGTTCACATGTGCAGGCACAGGGGCTCATGAAAATAGCTGACGAGGAGCAAAGGGAGCTCAGGGCCCCTGAGTTTCCCTCTATAGATTTCAGCCTTGTTTGTTTGTAACATGTATACTACTTCGTTAATTTTTAAAAGCAATTCTAAGAAAGAAGATAGTTTTTCTACAGTGTCGTGTTTCCTGAGAAGACATCCCCAGGAAGCACAGAGAGGTGTAGACTGGACAGGGCCCTCGGGGCTCGGCTCGGCTCCTGCTCGCGACTGTGTGGACGGATCTGGGCTCTTGTCTGCTGATGTAAAAGACGTTGGAGCAGGGCACTGGCACAGCAAAGGCTCTGAGGGGAGAACAGCGAGCTGGGCCTCAGGCTCTGGCCCCCGCGAGCTGAGGGCTTTATGGCGGAGGGCTCGGAAGTTGCTGGGTTAACCGACAGGCAGTATGTTAGCAGACTCCTTGTTTGGGACACAGATGTCCAGGTACAGGGAGAGAAGTAGTCTGGGCAGCACTTATTATGGGATGCAAAAAGGGACGATCCCAACCAGCGACTGAGCTTGTCTCTGGTTTGTGGCTTGGCTTTAGATTTGGAAGACAAACTTAGAGGAGGTCGGAGTAGTTCCTGGACCATTGCTTCATAGCTACCTATTGGTGACTGCCATGTCCTGGTAGGCCGACTCGGAGCACTGTTAGGGATATGTCATTCTGTCTGTTTCAACTGGGGTTCAGCAGGCCCATTTGTCTGGCTTTGCTCACCCATCTGAAAGGGGGTTGGAGATGCATGGTCACTAACATCCCTTCCAGTTTTAGCAGTTTGTGAACGCAGATCTTTTTCTGTTTTAGGTTTTATGATATGCACCAACACAATTTCGAAGTTAGAATGACATTTGGAAGATATACATCAAACAAGACGCATGAGAATTAAGTATATCTTAATGATGGCATAAGTAATCAATATTTTAAACCAAAAAGGTTGATCTGTCTCTCTCCTCTAAATAGATTGTTCCTAGTGAAATGATGACTGCGTTGACTTTTGTGTAAAATCAAAGCCCACACAGTATATTTTGAGATCCCCCCGCAGGGGTGAAAATTCTGGAAAATAAGGAGGGATGGATAATGGGCAGGGCCCACGTGGGCCAGGGAGGTGCCTGGCAGCTTTGCACTCACCTAGATAGGCTCCCGGGTCTGACAGGAGATCCAGCATACACTGCGGGTGAAGCCTGGGTGTTTTAATCAGGGCTGAGAAGCCTGTTGGAAGCAAGCTGTCAGGACTTCAGCCCAGGGCGATGTGAGCCTAAGACAGGGCAGGAGGGCCTGTCCAGTCAACTCAGCTCCCACCGCCGGGTGTCCTGTGGCTCGTCACTCCACAGGCACCTGCCTGCCAGGCGGCCAAGTCCTTGGATTGAGAACTCCTGGCTCAACGTTAAACCGCCGGCAGAATAGCAGAGTAGGGTGGGGAGGTGGAGGAGGAGAAGCAGCTGTTTCCTGCTGAGTCATAAGAGCAAATAAATGCAGTGCGCTCGGGTCTGTTCCAACGTATGGTCCCTTTGACACATTTCCCATCTTGGACCAGGTTGTGCAGCGACCTGTGGGGTCACTTTTCCTTTTCAAGTGCTGAACTTGGAAAGCCACTGCTTTTCTAAGAAGGGCAAGTGCTCTGCTAGAATAAACACTAATTTTAGCGAATAGTCTTTCTTAGGAATCACTGACCAGCTTATTCTTCTAGGCATCTATTTACAAGCTGGTGTCACCCACTGGAGAGTGAAACTCTTGAGGTCAGACACTTGCCCTCACACCCGGTCTGAGGCCTGGCATTTGGCGCATCCACAAAGCCTTGCTGAGAGACTGGGGAAGAAGTGGGGCCAGGCTAGTCCCAGTGACTGGCACATCATTTAAACCATTCATGTTTGTTCATAAGCTGAACTTGACTGAACTTTCTGGAATGCAAACTCCACAAATGCAAGGATTTCTGCTGTTTTGTCCACAGGCGGACCCAGCAGATTCCAGGAACTCTAAGGCCTCGGCTTCAGGAAGCCCCGCTCTCCAGAAACTGTAGAAGGTTTTAGACCACACAGAAAAATCAAGGTCTAAACATCTAGCTGTGCTTGCCCAAACAGGACTGTTTTGACAAGAAGACTCTGGCTCGGGTTCTGAACCCAGAATATATTTTGGCAACTGATTTGTCTTTTTTATTCACTTTTCCCCTCAATTGTCAAATACCGCTTTTATCTATTTTTGTGTTTATGAAACTATTAAAAAAAACTTCTATCTTTTCCTCTTGTCATGATAAACTTTCTCTTTTTGCTCATATTCATTTCCCCAGCCTTTTCTCTCGGCCCTCACCTCCCATATCCTGTGAAAAATAGACACGACTGAAATGCATGTCATGCGAAGCAGGTGCTGACACTGTGCTGGGTGTTACAAGCCTGGCCTCACATAGTCTGCACAGGGAAGCAGGCAGGCTTTACAGCCCGTTTGCATTTTGTAGACTGTAGGCGGCAGGGGTGGCTGTGGCTGAGCCCACACAGCCTGTCCCAGGGCAGCCACCTCAGGGTGCACAGGGAGAGCCAGATGTTCACCCCAAATATGAATCAGCTTAAAAGGATTCTTTTCAGCTGATTATTTTTAAGACACAGGAACTCTGAGAACTGAGTAAAAGTTACCCCTTGGAAAGGGAAACATGCAGTTATTAAATGAACCTCCATTAGAAAGGGGCCTGGCCAGGAAGAGGATCGTCAGAGACAAGTATTGCTCCACAGAGAGAGAGAACCTGCAGGAGGGGGACCCTCTGCTCGCCTCCAGGCAAACTGCCTCCCCTCTGCAGCCCAGACCCCACCCCGTCCTCAGCTCACGGGGGTGCATGAGCCTTGGTGGTCTGGATGCCTTCTGAGTCTCAGATCTTTGGGGAGCTCCCTACGTAATTAAAATGGTTCCTCCCCTCTTGTTAATCTGTCTTTTATTACAAGGGGGGCTTCGACCAAGAACTCAGAAGAGAGGGACCATTCTTTTCCTCCCTTGCACCAGGCAACCCCCTTTCTGAGATTGTCTGTAAAAAACATGGCAGATGGTGAGGAGACAGGAGAGGGCTAGGGGCCACAGGGTGGAAAGGAAATAGGGAAAGTCAGGCCGTAGTTACTAAGGCAACCCGGCTGAGCAGGGAAGAAGAATGTGCAGGAGACCTGAGCCTTAGAATGTATGGACGTTGCTAAGGCAGAATCCTTTGAAAGGACCAATCAGAAGCCAGCAAAGCACAGCTCTACCTCCTAGACCAGTGGTCAGCAAACTGCGGCTCTCGAACCACATGCAGCTCTTTGGCCCCTTGAATGTGGCTCTTCCACAAAATACCACGGCCTGGGCGAGTCTATTTTGAAGAAGTGGCGTTAGAAGAAGTTTAAGTTTAAAAAATTTGGCTCTCAAAAGAAATTTCAATCATTGTACTGTTGATATTTGGCTCTGGTGACTAATGAGTTTGCCAACCACTGGGCCAGACCAAGAAGCGCATGCTCTTCTCTGGCTGGAGCACTGGGCTCCTGGCTCTCCTGTGGTGGGGGATGGGGTCCCCTGCGCCCCGGGGCTTATGGCCACGTGGGACTCCACACATGGACTAATGGACTGTAATTAGCTCGGATGCTGAGCCACACCAGCTACAACATGGAGCGGATGCTCTGAGCACTGGCCTGCTTCCGGCTCTCCTGGACCTCAGCTGCCCCTTCCCCAGGACTGGCTGAAGGGGCAGGGACTTTGGAACCCGAAACAAAGAAGCATTGGCGGCAGCCTGCTTGCTCCCCTCCCTGTCCCCCCCCCCCGCCGCCCCCCCCCCCCGCCCCCGCTGCTGCCCCCCTGCCTGCTGCAGGGAGTCCATCTATCCCTCAATACACTTTGCCACCGCTTCCGCTTACCTTCTTTGAACTCATTTTTCGACTTTGCAGAACAATGAACTCAGACCCGAACAGAAATGTTGGCATCAACTGGACCTACCTCTTGAAATCACTGCAGAAATTACAACCTGGAAGGAAACTGGAGGGAGGACAAGCGAAAACAGTCCGCTAACTTGGTGGCTGCATGCCAGCGGCGCCCACGACCATTTCTACCAAACAAAAGCAGCATTATCAGATTAAGAGCTGCTGTGGAACTGCCTGTACTAGGCAGGATTAAGCTGCTTCAAAATTCCCTAGGACACTCTGACAGCTGTTTTTATTTAAATATCCCTTGCTTTATGAGCGATACCTAAAGAAACTCTAAAGACTCAACTTGGTTTTGACAGCTTTAGAGAAAACAGATCCCACCCTCTCTGCCACCAGCTTGAAGTCACACCAGGTCACAAGTCACCTTGAAAAGTGGATTTCACTGAGAATTGAGTGACTGACTCCCAGCAGCATTTTAAACATTTAGAGATTGCCATCAGAACAAAGACTCTCTGGCTGTTGATTTCAGTGAGTTGATGAGTTACAGCCCGCTCTGATAATTTGAGGAAAGAAGGGAAGAAATATACCATTGTCACTGTTACTATGAGATACATCCAAACCTCTAAAGAATTTTTATGAGTTTATTTTAGCCAAACTGATGGCAATTGCCATAAAGCAAAGTCTCAACGGATTGAGAAAATGCTCCAGAGACTGGCAAAGTCAAAGCAGAAGACTTAAGGGGGTTACATGAAATCCACTGGTGACAGATGGAGGATGCAGGAGAAAGCAAAGTGGGGAAATAGCTAGGATTGGGTAGAAAGTAACCTGGAGACACACATGCTTCTCACACCGCGGGCCCCGGATAGTTAGCATACCACTTATAGGGAGAGAAGGTGTGCAGGGGCCCAGGTAACGAGGAGGGTTCTGTGGTTGCCTGTTCTGTGAGTGTGCGCCCTGAGGGTCTAGAGGAGATTACTCTGAGATTCTCAAGGAATGTCAAGTCAAGATGGACCTTAGTGGAGGAAGCTGCAGGCCTAGGACGGACTGCCTGCCCTGACTTGCTACTAGTTAGGAAGTTTCATGTTCTGAGCCTCCTGTGTGGTCACTGTCGGTCTCTGCGTGCAGGCCTTCCCTGAGCTTGGGTTCAGTGTGCGGCCCTTTGTCGTCCACACTACTGCGATGTGTATTTAACAATCTCTCTCAAGAAGGAAGAAAAGGTGGGAGGCAGATAGCAGACATTCTGCGAGGATTTCAATGTAAAGTGGAACCAGAGTGTATGAAATGAAGACTCGCACACGTGCCCTCAGAGAAACAGAACTGGAGAACGGGTGTCAGGGGCAGAAATTGAACAGTGGGCACCAGCCGTAGTTACAAGAAATATTAATCATGTTCTGTTATCTGTGACGGTTCTCTTTGATTAGAGAAAGCACTAACCTGGCTGGGTGCTGTACGCCCCAGGACATGGGAGCTCACGGAATGCAGTCCATCCTCCTGTCCCGAGAACTGCCTACCACCGTGGAAAGATGACAACCTCGTGGCTGAGACCATCTGGTCCCGAGGCACCGCCCTCTGTGAGCCCAGCCCCCAGCCTGCATTGCCTGTAACCAGTATACCTGGCCGCTTCCCCATGCCTGTAATTCCTACTTTCCTGTGTAATCTTTGTGCTTCTACCCCATAGAAGCAGCTGGCTGTGGGGAGGGGAGAGCAGATTTGCGTGGATGGCCTGCTGCTCTCCCTGCTGCTGCGGCAGGATTGGAATAGACACTCATATAGGATTCGACCCTGTCTCTATTGAACTGGCCCCAGGAGACCACTTGTTGTCTGGTGTTACAGGGACACTTATTTCGAGCCAACGTCTGACGTGCAGAGAAACAGAACTTCCCCTGACCAGCAAACGTCCCCAAGAACCCTCCTCAACCTCAGCCAGCCACCTTCCCGCGGGACTCTGGCTGCACCCTTGGACACCCCCCTCATACGTGCGGCCCCCAAACCCTCAGTGCCTCCCTGCGGCTTGCTGCACTGCGTGGTTCCCAAGTGCACTTCCTCTGCCTGTTCCAGAATGAGCTCCATTTCTGGGCATTTGAGCCTGCCTCGGTTTACCTCTTTATATAGGTTGACAGTGTGGGCGGAACACAGCACTGTGACATTGGTGAGGAAATTCCAGATCCCGGGTTGAGCAATTCTGTAAGGAGAACTACAAAACTTGACAAACATGATGCATCGCTCAAACTGCAAAGCGTGCCATTCGTGTGTGGAGACCTGGCCTCGTTAACGAGGACGGTGACAGCTGGCATTGGTGGTGAGGTGCAGGTGGCATTACAGGTTAATTGGCAGTGCTTCACAGTGACTACCTCCAACTGTGTTTGGAAGGGATGGTGAGTAGACGAGAAGGCATCCTGTGGAGCCAGGCTGCCTATGTGGTGGCCGCCTGTGTGATGGCCGCCTGTCCGGTGGCTGCCTGTGACCACCTGTGTGATGGCTGCCTGTGTGATGGCCGCCTGTGTGGTGGTCGCCTGTGTGGTGCCTGCCTGTGTGATGGCCGCCTGTGTGGTGGCCACCTGTGTGATGCCTGCCTGTGTGGTGGCCGCCTGTGTGGTGGCCGCCTGTCCGGTGGCTGCCTGTGACCACCTGTGTGATGGCTGCCTGTGTGGTGGCCAGCTGTGTGGTGGCCGCCTCTGTGATGGCCGCCTGTCCGGTGGCTGCCTGTGACCACCTGTGTGATGGCTGCCTGTGTGGTGGCCAGCTGTGTGGTGGCCGCCTCTGTGATGGCCGCCTGTCCGGTGGCTGCCTGTGACCACCTGCGTGATGGCCGCCTGTGTGGTGGCCGCCTGTGTGGTGCCTGCCTGTGTGATGGCCACCTGTGTGATGGCCACCTGTGTGGTGGTCGCCTGTGTGGTGCCTGCCTGTGTGATGGCCGCCTGTGTGGTGGCCACCTGTGTGGTGGCCGCCTGTGTGGTGGCTGCCTGTGTGGTGCCTGCCTGTGTGGTGGCCACCTGTGTGGTGGCCGCCTGTGTGGTGGCCGCCTGTGTGGTGGCTGCCTGTCCGGTGGCTGCCTGTGACCACCTGTGTGATGGCTGCCTGTGTGGTGGCCAGCTGTGTGGTGGCCGCCTGTGTGATGGCCGCCTGTGTGGTGGCCGCCTGTGTGATGGCCGCCTGTCCGGTGGCTGCCTGTGACCACCTGTGTGATGGCTGCCTGTGTGGTGGCCAGCTGTGTGATGGCCGCCTGTGTGGTGGTCGCCTGTGTGGTGCCTGCCTGTGTGATGGCCGCCTGTGTGATGGTCGCCTGTGTGGTGGCCGCCTGTGTGGTGCCTGCCTGTGTGGTGATCGCCTGTGTGGTGCCTGCCTGTGTGGTGGCCGCCTGTGTGGTGCCTGCCTGTGTGGTGGCCGCATGTGTGGTGCCTGCCTGTGTGATGGCCGCCTGTGTGATGGCCGCCTGTGTGGTGCCTGCCTGTGTGGTGGCCGCCTGTGTGGTGCCTGCCTGTGTGGTGGCCGCATGTGTGGTGCCTGCCTGTGTGATGGCCGCCTGTGTGGTGGCCGCCTGTGTGGTGCCTGCCTGTGTGGTGGCCACCTGTGTGGTGCCTGCCTGTGTGGTGGCCGCATGTGTGGTGCCTGCCTGTGTGGTGCCTGCCTGTGTGGTGGCCGCCTGTGTGGTGCCTGCCTGTGTGGTGGCCGCCTGTGTGGTGCCTGCCTGTGTGGTGGCCACCTGTGTGGTGCCTGCCTGTGTGATGGCCGCCTGTGTGGTGGCCGCCTGTGTGATGGTCGCCTGTGTGGTGGCCGCCTGTGTGGTGCCTGCCTGTGTGGTGGTCGCCTGTGTGGTGCCTGCCTGTGTGATGGCCACCTGTGTGATGGCTGCCTGTGTGGTGCCTGCCTGTGTGGTGGTCGCCTGTGTGGTGCCTGCCTGTGTGATGGCCGCCTGTGTGATGGCCGCCTGTGTGGTGCCTGCCTGTGTGGTGGCCGCCTGTGTGGTGCCTGCCTGTGTGGTGGCCGCATGTGTGGTGCCTGCCTGTGTGGTGGCCGCATGTGTGGTGCCTGCCTGTGTGATGGCCGCCTGTGTGGTGGCCGCCTGTGTGGTGACCATCTGAGCCATTTTGAGACCCAGGTGGACCCGCAGCTTTGCCTCTGATGACTTCCATGTGAACGTTCTTGACTGACATCCTGTCCCAATAATGTGCTCAGACAAAGTGGCTTTGCGCTTCACTCTGTCAGCTTAGTCGCAGGAAAAATTGAAATGGGAAGAACAGGAGGACCAGGACAGCCGGTGGCTGCTGAGTGTGAAGCAAGAGCGCAGAATTCTTGGGCACAGGCAGCCTCTGCAGACACAGCCGGAGACAGGGCTGCTTCGCTTGGGGGACAAAGCACACAGCGCGCCCTCAGGTGCGGCGGGGAGGTGGGAAGCAAGCAGTGAGGGGCCGGCTGATGGCGGTGTGGTGTGCAGCCTCCCGGAGCACACGCCACTCTGCTGGAGAGGGAGCCGCTGCCGAGGCTCCGGTGAGCCGTCTTCCAGGAAACCTCAGGAAGGGCAATGCACCTGGGTCATTTATCAGCAGGAAGGACATTGGAACTCAGAGACATCCACTGCCTGATCTCTCAAAGAAGGTTGGGCACCAGGACACCAGAGAGGTGACCCCAGGCAGCCGGAGCCCAGGGGCCCTACTCACCTCTTGTGCTGCGCCAGCTCTGAAGTTCTGGGTTATGGCCGAGGATATTGTAAGAGTTAAGGTTTACTGTGTGGTACTGTGTGCTGGTGATGGACAGCAGCCCCTTTACATTTATTATTTTTTTAAATATGTTTTTATTGTTTTTAGAGAGAGAAGAAAGGAGAGGGAGGGAGAAACATTGATGAGAGAGGAGGGAAGGGAGGAAAGGAGGGGGGAGGGTGGGAGGGAGGAGGGGGAGGGGAGAGGGGAGGGGGGGAAGGGGGAGGGAGGGAAGTGGGGGAGGGAAAGACTGAAGACGACGATGATGAGCAGGAAGGCACCCAGGGTTCTGGGCAGGTGGAAAGCTCAGGTCAGACCCCCATTCACTGGGCACATGGAGGTCTCCTCGAGGAGCATGGAAACAGGAGAGAAACACGCAACTGTCAGAGTCAGATTGTGGGCTCCCTTAGTGAAAGGTTGGGGCGTTTGTGTGGCCATTAAATATCTTTAATGTTACTTTTCAATTACGGTTTACATTTACTATTATTTTGTATTGGTTCCAGGTGTGCAGCCCAGTGGTTAGGCAATCATGTGCTGTACAGAGTGTTCCCCCAGTATTTCCTGTACCCACCTGGCCCCATACACAGTTACTACAATATAACTGCCTAGGCCAACTGTCGGCAAACTCATTAGTCAACAGAGCCAAATATCAACAGTACAACGATTGAAATTTCTTTTGAGAGCCAAATTTTTTAAACTTAAACTTCTTCTAACACCGCTTCTTCAAAATAGACTTGCCCAGGCTGTGGTATTTTGTGGAAGAGCCACACTCAAGGGGCCAAAGAGCCGCATGTGGCTCTCGAGCCGCAGTTTTCCGACCACTGGACTATGCTGTACTTTACATCCCCATGACTGTTCCGAAACTACTGATTTGCACATCTTAATCCCGTCCCTTTTTTCACCCATCCCCCAACTCCCCTCTGGCCACCATCAGTCTATCAGTCTGTGTCTATGAGTCTATTTCTACTTTGTTTTGTTCTTTAGATTCCACATGTAAGTGGAATCATATGGTATTTGTCTTTATCTGACTGACTTATTTCACTTAGCATAATACCCTCTATTTATACTGTATTGTTCCAAGAATGATACTATTCTTTTTTATGGCAAGTAATATTTCATTGTATAGGAGTTTGTTTTTAACTTAGACACTGGGGAAGTACTGAATATTTTTAAGCAGAGTTATCAAACAATTGGAATTCTCTCTGGAAGAAAATCATCTTAAACTCCTTAAGGAGGGCAATCTGTTTTGCCAGTGACACATCCCAAGAATCTGAAACAAGCCTAGCACCCCACATTTCCTAGGTTTGCCGTTGAATGAGGAGAAGATGCATTTGCTCTAGAAAGCCTCATGGGATGAGAAGGGTTGGCAGTTGCTTTCAAAAACAATGTTACCAAATTCTTCCCAGACACAAGGTTCATTTTTTGTCCATACTTCAGCAATGGACAGCTAAAATCATCATGGCCATTCCTCATTCAAAGAAAGAACCTAGAAATATACTAGTACATGGGGTGGTCAGGAGTGAAGCAAAGGAAAAACTAACTTCAGAAACACAATTCTGTTTAATTTACCGCACCCGGAAAGATTTTGACACTGCGGGTAAACTTTGCCAGGTGCAGTTTTCAGAAAGAGTCACTCAGAACATAAAACCATTTCTCTCGACACAAAGGGCAGTTATTTTTGTAAAGAATCTGCACAAGTCTGGGCTCGGACCCGACGGGTTCTCACAGGACGGTGTGAAAGCCAGCAGACCTCACTCCGGTTTCCCCTAATCCTTTCATCGTGTTCTGTGATTTTGTTCCAAGTAATTTTGCTTTGACACTTTTTTTGTGTTCTAATATAGGACTTTATTAGCTGGGCTTGCTCAGCGATTCTTAACTTTCTTCTCTTCTACCTCAACAACTACGATGACTGATGTTCAAATTTGTGAGACCTTCCCATGAGGAGATCTATAGTTATGTACAATCTCAAGGTAAAACCAAGATACCACCAACCTCTACTCTTTCAGGAAAGCATAATGCTATGCACTGACTGTTTGTGTTGCCCAAAATTCATATGTTGAAGCCCCAATCCCCCAAATTAGGAGGATTAAGAGATGGGCCTTTGGGAAATAATTGGTGTCGTGAGGGCAGATAGTGAGTGGGATTCGTGCCCTTATAAGCAAACATGAGAGAGATGACCTCTATCCCGGCTAGGAAGGCTGCAGCCAGAAGGCGCCTATGTGCAAGCCAGGACCTGGGCCTTCCCCCAGCACTGAACCTGCTGGCTCCTTACTCTTGGACTTCCCAGCCTCTGGATGGTGAGAAATAAGTGTCTGTTGTTTCAGCCACCCAGCCTATGGTACTTGTTACAGCAGCTGGAGCTGACTGAGACATATATACTAATGACTTTTAGTGGGAATAACATCATAGGGATAAACTTGAATAATTTCTAATTATTGATCATCTATTACAGTCATGTATTGCTTACTGACATCATTAGGCGATTCTGTTGTTCAAACGTCATAGTGTCCTTTCACAACCTGGGGGTACAGCCTATGGTCACCTATTGCTGTATGGTTCCTATTGCTCCTGGGTGACACACCTCTATGCAGGTGACTGTGCTGAATACTGTAGGCAACTGTAACACACTGGTATGAATTTATGTATGTAAACAGGTTTAAACATGGATAACAGCACCATAAAAATACGTTACTATTTTTTACCCCCTATTTCATTAGGTACGTAAATGTTGACTTTGGTTGTTACCAGAGTGGAAGTTAGATTCTAAGCAGAGCCACTGGCCAAGGGGCATCAATAGACTGAGAAGGATGTGTGATCCTTGAGGGCAAGAGTCTGCTCCTGGTGTGTCTGCTCACGCATCTCCCTGCCCCCTCCTCAGCAGTGAACAGCTACTTAAAAAGCACTTTCTGAGGACGCTGAGGCAGTTACTCAGATGCTCTTTATAAATCAAGGAAGGCCGGGATCACTGTCAGTACCTTGGAAACTATTTGAATGTCGAGCCCAGTGGACTTGATTACTCATTTCATCAGGAGACATTCTGATGATAAATGTATTCATTAAGGAAGGAGGACTAGGCAATTATACCGAAATAGTGGGCAGCCTTCACATTCAACAGAAATGCCAAACCACCTATTAATGCAGTCACCCTCTTTGATGCACCTACACTCATTTGAATATTACCATGGAAACCATGCAAACTGTCCTTCCTGAGAGGTGGTGGGCTTTTAAAAATACATTTTAAATCACCTGATAACAATTGCCTTCAAACCAAAAGCTCTTGAAACAGTTGTTCTCCCTTTTAGGATCCTAAGCATAATTAATGTACTTCCATTACCTAATAAAAAGCAGTGAGATGCTTTTGAATAAGACATTCAGGCCTTACCTTGCTTTTATAAAGAGCGTTCTTTAGATGGGAACAAACGTGAATAGGCTCGCTGCTCTTTGTTCTGTCTGTCTTTCTGGTTTCCAAACTAAGACAAAATGAAAATTCACTGGGATACATGGGTCATCCGAGTTCAAGTTATTTCAAACCGAAACAGGAAATCTCATGAGAAACTAGTGATCTTTTCCTGAAGAAGAAAACATCTGGGAATAAACTGTGCATCAACGGGTTTTTGTGTTTTAGAGCCATAGGCCGCACTGCGGCACCCGATTCCCTCTGTTTGAGGTGCGTGGACGGGCTGTGGGCCCAGCCAGCATTGTGGTAAGTTGATGCACCCTCCCAGGCCCTGGAGGCCAGAGGACTATGTTCTGGGGGCCCCTCTGTGTTAAGCACCTAGTTGGGCTGCACAAGGCAATTGTTCATAAAGTCCATGCAGTGTGAACAAAGGGGGCACGAGCCAGGAACATGGGAAGAAGGAAGCTGCATTCTCAGCCCATGCTCAGTCCAGGCAGGCAGAGCCCAGTTCACAGTGCCTCTGAGGAGTTGAGAAGTCAGAAGGGAGGAAAGGCTATGATGTCTTAGTTTCTGATGAACTAAGTTGGTTTTCAACTTTGGCTGCACCAGGCATGCTTTGAAAAAATAATGAGTTTTAATCCGCACCGCCAGTAATTGCATGACCCGGGCATTTCTCTGAGCAACCACTTGCATATCGTCTCTCTCCAAAGTGCTCAGGAAGACCAAAGAGTCCAATTCAACAGTCTCAAAGGGTAGGAAACAAGAAAGTACAGTCAGCCCTGGCCAGTGGGGCTCAGCTGGTTGAGCATCATCCAGTGCACCAAAAGTTTGTAGGTTTGATTCCCAGTCAGGGCACATGTCTGGCTTGTGGGCTCCATCCCCACAGGGGCATGCAGGAGGCAGATGACCCATGTTTCTCTATCATATTGATGTTTCTCTCTTCCTCTCCCTTCCTCTCTCTCTAAAACTTAATTAAAAAAATCTTAAAGAAAATATGGTCAGGCCACTAGCCAAGATCTGCTTCTAATGTTGCAACACTTCCTCGGGGTGTGCACACAGGGGTTCTTAATCCCTTCAACTATGGTATTTCTTGGCAACTGGGTTGAAATTCCCAAGTGAGAGTGCTGTTAGTGCTCATCTCTCATAAACAGAGTCATTTACTCAAGGGCAGCCTCTGCTCTGTTAGTCCTCCTCTCTGGCACCCAAGGCCTTGACATTGAACTCAGGTCAGCTCAGGCAAACCCTTTTTTGTGATGCGTGTCTTCTAGGGGCCCCTGCGAACCTGTCAGGAGCACAGCAGTCCATCGACTGCTCTCCGACTGCTCTGAACCTTCAGGGACAGGGTTAGGGATCAACACCACTTCCTATGAAACGGCTCCTTCCCCCCAAAGATAAAGCCGAAGGTCCACATGGATATTGGTAGAATGTACTTAATTTCACCCTCAGACCCTTTATAGCTCAGATCTTTGCAAAGCGGACCCTTAGGATATCTGCCTCACCTATTTTTTTAATTAAAAGGACCATTGATGACTAACACTAAACAAATAAAATCAATGAAAAGGTGATTCAACTTCCACATCTCTAAAGATAGAGACTGTTAGCAGCAGCATTTTTTAAATATTGAATTTTCACAGTGAGAGGAAGGGAGAAGGAGAGAGAGAAAAACACCAATGTGAGAGTGAAACATTGATTGGCTGCCTCCCATATGCCCTCCTCCCTCCACCAGGGATCAAGCCTGCAACCTTTCGGTGCAAGGGATGACACCCAACCAACTGAGCCACACCAGCCAGGGCAGCAGCAGCTTTTAAGTGGTGATTCTCTCACATAAAAATTACAAAAATAAAGCCAGTCCAGAAAACCACAAACTTTGAAATGCTCTCTTCTGTGGTTTGGCATTAATATAACCAATTTGTCAACTGCAAAAACTTCTATGCAGAGTAATTCTATTCTGAAAAATAATGGTGTTCTCTAATTTGTTTTAATTTGTAAGAAAAAATTTACTATTATAGATACAGGGATATATTCATAAAAATATTTCTGAGCCTTAGTAGATTTGGCTCAGTGGATAGAGTGTTGGCCTAAGGACTGAAAGGTCCCAGGTTTGATTCCAGTCAAGGGCACTGTCTGGGTTGCAGGCTCAATCCCCAGTAGGGGGTTTGCGGGAGGCAGCCAATCAATGATTCTCTTTCGTCATTGATGTTTCTATCTCTCTCTCCCTCTCCCTTCCTTTCTGAAATCAAAGGAATATATATATATATATATATATATATATATATATATTTCTGAGAAAGTTGTGTTGAGGTCACAGTCATTTATGAAAACAATGTCATTTATGAAAACAATGTCAGAAAGCTTGAGACTAGATTTGCGTTTCTCATTTCGCTTTTAGATGATTTTATGTATACGTAATGATATCATAACTTACTTATAACTGTATTTGGTCCTTTTTTCACCATGGAATTTTATCTGTTTTAATTAATTTGTTGAAGTAAAACAATAGTACACATTTAGCGACTGTTTGGCCCTGGAACGCGTGCACTGAGTGGAGTAGCTCTCATGTCAACTGAACAATAACTAACTAGGGCCCACGGAACACATTGAAAACTTGTGAAGACAGCCCTGCTGGTGGCTCAGGCGGTTAGAGCATCTTCCTGACACGCCAAGTTTGTGGCTTTGATCCGGGTCAAGGCACATACAAGAAGCAACCAACGAATGCATGAATATGTGGAACATCAATTCAATGTCTCTCTCTTCTTCTTTTCCCTTCCTCTCTCTCACTAAAAATCAATTTAAAAGTTAAAAACATAAGATGCAAAATAAAAAATAAATAAAACATGTGGGGGACAGAAAACTACCAGTCTGGCTTTTAAAGATATCAATAACATATGTTTTGCTTTTCAATGTATTTTCCTTTCAAGTTGTTATTTTGATAAAATTTTGGCTTCAGTGGTTGTGTGGCAGGATACTAAGAAGCTAGGAAAATTCCTGGGCAAGTGGAATGGGGAAACTGAGACAAGAAAATTAAACAAGACCAAACAGTTTGAGCAGCTAGTAGCCAGTGTGTGAATTGCAATACCTTATCTTCCCCAACCAAGGACATTTTGAGAGCAAATGGTTTATACCCTCCTCCTTATCCAGAAAATGCATAGATTAAATCACCCTGGCCTAGGAAAATAAAGAACAAAGATACAATTAATGCTATTTGTGCCAGCTAAACCCAAGGACAGATATCACTGGGGGGTGTTAGGCAAAAGATAGCCATTAGGGCTAGAGGAGGGGAAGAGGGAAAGAAAGGGGAGTTTTAGTTCACCCACTAAACAAAGAAGGGGGCTGCCTTAGAACTTGCCAAAGAAGATGGGCAGATGTATGTACCAACTTTCCAAGATAAGCCACAACGATGTAGAAGGGAACTGTGCAGCCTATAGAGGGAAGGGTAGAAAACCTCGGGAACCCCCACCGGGCATGTGCTCAGACTGAGTTGCCCGCTTGTGCTTTATGCCAGGTGTAGACTTAATAAATTCACTTGCTATGCTTCAGCACTGCTTTCTATCACTCATCTGAAATCTTCCTTGTGAGACTGAGAAGAGGTGAGGAGGGGATAGCCCCAGCCTCCCACTCAGGGGGCTGACGGGTAACCGTTGGGATTAACGGGGGAGGGAGATTTTTATTTTAACCAGATAGTTGTGTCCTTTCAGCCTAGAGAGAATTGCAGGTCAGGGGCATGGGGAACGTACTGGAGATAACACAAAGGGCTGTGAATACACTGGTTTTAGGCAGGTCTAAGTTTTAAGGACAATCATTCGCAGTGTCTCTTTCCTCACTGACCAGGAGATCTAGTTGGTTCACTAGCTATTGCCCAATACACTGAGAACTATGGATGTAATAAAAATAGAAAGCAAGACTTGGCCCTTTTTTGATGGCACTTAACTTTATTCGGGCAGCAATAAAACTCTGCAGCAGTCAGAAAGCTTTACAAGAGCGCTTGGCAAGTACAAACGCTTTGCTACAAGCTCTTGGGAAAGAAGTCTCCACCGACGTGTCAGTGTAAGTCGTCCGCGTTTGCTAGTGACCACATTCATGTAGCTGCACAGATTTTAGCGGGGCTGGGGGCGGGGGAAGGAGTAAGTAAAAGCAAAATGAAAAGCAATTTGAAACCTACTGAATAAGAAGTTTATAGCACTTTCTCAAACAGTGCTGCTCCGTAGAACGGTTAGCTACATGTGTGAGGCACTGACCTAGACCAGGCTCTGGGACAGTCAGTCTTCAGGCCAAGCATTACACTGCATTGTGTCACAAAAATCACTTAAAATTTCTTCACTGTAGCTAGAGATTTTATGAAACAAACGAAGAACATTATCTTTGTCTTTCTAACCACAGGTCTTTCTACAGCATGGCAACCTCCTCATCAACACGATGTCATGTCTCACCTGGTGCAGAAAGGTGGATGCTGGGATGGGTAATTTTTTTATAAACAGTTGAGTTTCCATCCATCTTAGAGTAAGATAGCACCATCCAAGGCAGTCTCGTCACACAGAATTATAAGTGTCATTGGTTTCTTGAATTAACTTTGTGAGTGTGCTCTGTGTGTAGATAGCTATAGCTCTCTGTGACTACAGAATTCAATAAGGAGATTCATTTATTTTTATTTTTATTGATTGCTTTTTTTTTTTGAGAGAGAGAAACACTGATTTGTTGTTCCACTTATTTATACACTCCTTGGTTGCTTCTTGTATGTGCTCTGACTGGGGATCAAACCCACAATCTTGGCCTATAGGGATGACACTCTAACCAACTGAGCTACCTGGCCAGGGCCTAATGCTGAGATTTAAAAAGACTTTAATTGAAATTCAAATTTCCTAATCAGAAATGTATGGTGAAGGTGAGTTTGTGTCTTAGGGATATTATTGAATATTCCTCTCCCATATTTCAGATTTTTGGGAAGCTCCATTAACTTTAGGATTTTCCTCTCACTGATTTTACTGAACAATTGCAAAAGTGATCCATGCTGCAGGTAACACGAGAGAACAAGCATTCCTGATTTATCAAATGGTTGTGAGGATAACTGTAGGCACAGGAATCCCATGCCAAATCCTCATGGTAGGTTGTTACTGAATAAGCTTTACTGTACAGCCGTCTACAGGTGCCACACATGGCTCACTCCCCCTCCGCGTGGCTCCATAAAGCTTTATCCTAATTTCACAAAGAGGCAGCTAAGCAGGAGAGATTAAGCAATCTGCTCGGAGTGTGCAACAGGGCAAATATGTGAAGGTAATTTGATTCCAATGCCCATATCATGTTTAACATTGTAGAAAGATATCATGACAAAGTCCTCACATAATTAAGGTAGACTGTATTATTGTCCCTAAGTATTCAGTGCCACTCCAGGGCAAGGTTTGATTTCCCGGCCTCACTGATGTCAGTCCTCGGGCCAGTTACATGTTCCGTTTCCCAGCCGTGGCTCTGAGAGCCACCTGTGGTTTGCCATGATCCCGTCCTTGCCGTGGCCGCAGGGGCCCAGGGAGGAGCTGCTGTGTCCACAGAGGCCAGGACACAATGGACAGCCAGCAGGAGCTGGAATGACATGAGTTTGTCCCTGAGATTTTGAGATGTGGGGTGACCTAGCCTCCACTGACACAGAAATCAGTGTCAGCGAGGCTGCGGGGAGAAAGGAACAGTCACTTAAGGTTGGTCCCAAGGCAATCCGTGTGATGAGCTATTTCATGTAATGTGGCCTCTAGTCGCCTAGAGAGCAATGGAGAGCCGCTCATGAGCTCGCGGATCTGGGCCGAGGTGGAGGCATCCTGAGCGCCTCAGGATGGCACTATACAGGGTCCATGGACAGAGAGGCACTCAGAAAGCCCAGGCCAGAGTGTAAGAAGGGGTGAGAGGAAGCAGGAAAGCCAGACATGCAGGAACTTGCAGCGTGGGAAGAGGCCCCATCCTCGACCAGAACCCGTGAATGACAAAACAGAGCTGGCCTTTGGATGGCAAAGGGAGCCATGTAAAATCCAGCCACGTCCAAGGTAAGTCCACGGCCATCACGTCCTCCGTTAAAACCTGTGAGGTGACCACTGTGACGCCTCATACCCCTGGCACTGAACTACGGCTCAGGACCAGTCCGCTGGGTGCCCGTTTCCGAGGGAGCGTGGGAGCCTCAAGACACACCCGGAAGGGCACAGGAGGCCTGGGTGCCCAGCAGAGTTTGGGAGTCAAGTGGATAAGGGGCCAACTACATTGTTAGAAAACTACCCCATGGCCGGGCCGGTGTGGCTCAGTGGTGGAGTGTCAAGTCATGAAGTAGGAGGTCATGGTTCAATTCCCGGTCAGGGCACAGGCCTGGGTTTCAGGTTCCATCCCCAATAGGGGACGTGCAGGAGGCAGCCGACCCATGATTCTCTCTCCCTCTCCCTTCCTCTCTGAAATAAATTTTAGAAAACATATTAAAAAAACAACAACAACTACCCCATGGACTAAAGGAGTCTGACTTCTGAGACTCAGGCCCCTAAACTTCCACGGGTGACAAGCCCAAAGCAACGTAGCTCAGCGCCTTGTGAGGACCTTACCCCCGGGTCCCCTTCAGATGTTGCCAGGAGTAGTACGGAGAGGAAGGCCTGTCAGAGGCCGGGGGGAGCCTCTGAAGAAGGGGGGATCCAGAGCCATTCCCAGGGGACAGTTAGAAAATTATCCAGGACCATCCCCACCCCCAGGTTAGCGGCCACTTACAACTTCCCGTGTGATCTCTGACTCCTGGGCACCAGCGGCCATGGCTCCCACCCGCCCCCTTCAGAAGGAGGCGACTTAAGGCAGCTCTCCCGACCTGCTCAGCCTTGGCCAATGGTGTGGGGGCAGATGACTTGCTCCTGGATCTCCAGACCAGCGAACCCCTAGACTGTCAGCCTGATGCTGTGCCTAGTAGGTCATCATGTGGGGAGGAGCAAGTGGGTTCTACAGGGGCCAGTTGGGAAGAGTGAATGTTTGTGTATTTGATGTCTGTCCCTGAGAGCGAGTATACCATCCCAACCCGCTGACACAAGGCTTCGACCTGGGACGTGGCCTGGCCAGTGAAAGAGATGACAGCACAGAACCACAGCTGATGCTGTGGACTTACGCGTGGATGAGGAGGGAACCCAGGGTCACCGGTCACTGCGGCACACCCCAGGCTCTCCGACCAACAAGATATATTCACTGATTCTTCACTCGACGTTTGTTACATGCTTACATATGGCAGCCCTTGGGGGCAAACAGTCCTGAGAAGAGTATTTGCTTTAGAGCGAAGGGGCGGTGGGTTACATCTGACCCGAGCACTGAACTCTTGCTGAGGGTTCAGATCGGGAGCTAGAAAAAGGCACTTGTATTGCTCAGGATTAAAGGCAGGTGCGCACAACTTTAAGCTTTGGGATGAGAGTGAGGTGGGCAGCACTCTGGCATGTGAACTGTGACTCTCAGGTGTGTGCTTCCCATTCAAATTCACCTTTTAGACATGCAATGAGGCTTCATTGCCCCATTAAAAAAAAAACAAAAAAAACAAAAACAAAAACAGGAAAGAAAGCAAAAGCAAAGGCATCCTCGGAGCAGCAGGGAGCCAGCTCGGTGCTGCCGCTATGTTTAGCTCGTCCTGAGCCTGCGGACGGTCAGCGCCAGGGCAGGATGGCATCTGGGCAGGAGCGAGACGTGTGTCAGGGACTCAGAGACTCAGAGAGTGTAAGGAACTAATTTCTACTTTTGAAGGGATTTCATGGCGAACTCTTAAATGTCAAGAGACTTTGAATTGAGGACAGACCTCAGGTGCCCCTGACAGAGTGAAATGAGACACCTGGGCCTCTCTCCAAGCGTCCGTCTGGGCCTGCTGTGCAGATGGCATGCGCCCGCAAAGGCCAGTGCGCCCTCGGCCTGCATTTGGAAAGATCATCTGAGCCTCAAAGGCCCTGGAGTTCAATGTAAGTGACAGGGTCAGAAGTACATCCTGAGCTGTGGGTGGAAGGAATCGGTCAGGAGGATGAAGAAATTCACTTCGATTCTTGGGTTCTTAGCATCATTACATAGGCTCCCTAACTAATTGTGATGGATTCTTCCCAAAAGGTCTTGTTTGTCTTAACTTTTTGCTAAGGAATCAAGATGATGATCATACCCTTCTCTGGATGCAGGAGAAGGGTGAATATTCTCAAACAGGAGGCTCCCCTCATCCGCACCGGCCAGCGGCTCTGCTTCCACCGCTCTGTTGTGGAACGAGCGTGAGTGAACGACCACTGGAGTCCAGACCAAATTAAAATTTAGGGAGCCTTTATTAGCCGGCCGGGCAACTGCTCTGCCATTCTCCACGCAGGGAGTCCAGAGAGCAGCCCCCACCCTTTGTGCAGGACCACTTGTAAGCACATTAATCACATCCTGTTTTTGCAGAACAAGTAACCCAAGACAAAACAGTTTTTCCCAAGCTTCATCAGGATCATGCCATTGACAACCATGTTATTCACAGGGTCATCCTGTTCTTCAGAAAGCTGACAGTGTTCTATGAAAGAAGGCCTATGAGCTGAGGGGCCATGAGACCGTATCTCAAGGCCTGGCCTGGTGTCAGCACTGACAACTCTATCTGGGGCATAGTCCACAGCCCCAGTAGTGCTCAAAAATTCCCACTCTCTAACACACTCCATCCCACGGGTGGGAGCCAGACTCAGTCCTTGACCCACCCTCCTCACCCCCACCCGCCTCACCCCCACCCTCCTCACCCCCACCCTGATGCCACCACACCTGGCCATCACACCTGTCAGCCTTCTGCAGGTTACAATTCCCCTTTGCCCTGAAACAACATCTCCAGCACATGGCCCAGAGCACCTGGCAGGGCCTCACACATACGCCTGGAAGCTGCAAGGCCCAACTGTACAACCCCTGGCAACTGTATTTCGTAATTCCGGTCCTGAAAAAGTCAAGTCTTTTTGTTTTACCACTCACAGCCATTGTTTGTTAGCGACCAGAGGTGAAAATCAGCCAAGGCAAAGGTCCATGGGTCAGGGTCCAGGCATGGGACAGGGTCCAGGGAGACCAGACACAAGCATCTGCGTGTCCTCTCCCAGGTGAGTCCTATGGAGCGTGCTTAGCTCTCCAAGCAATGATTTGTAACAACCAGGGAAATTCACCCGGGTCTTAGGATCCAGGGTTTTTATTGGGGTCAATCACATAGGCATGGCTCGTCACCCCTGTGGCTGACCTAGTTCCATCCCCTCCATAGGTCAAGCTGACACTATATGAACCAAGACCTCAACCCTAAATCACTCTGTTAACAAAAAGTGTCTGACACTGCCAAGGCCTCAGGTAAGCAAAGCCACTCTCACAGCAGATGCTCTGGGGCTTGGAGGTGACCCCCAGGAGCAGGACCAAGGCTAACCTCTCTGTGGGATGGTTAGGGTTTGGATCACCATGAAAATGCCAAATCTCTAGTGGTTGATCCCCACATGCACACGGCACCCGGTCCCTCTGCCCACCCTCACAGAGAGGAGCCTCCTGCGGCCCAACAAGGCCTCCTCAAGTAGCCCCTTTCCCTGCATCTGTCTGTGTTACTCCAGATTCAGTCTTACAGTGTCTGTCATGCCAGGGTGGAGAGGAGCTGTCTGCCTCTTGCCTCGATGCAGGACTCCAACGCGTGGGTGGGCTGAGGGGGATAAATCTCATTGTTGGAAGATTCCTCGTTTCTGTGTTCTTCCCTCAGAGGGTTCATCCTTTCCGTGGTCAAGGTTTCTCACCCTCAGCACTGACATTTTACTCCGAATCTGTGTGTCCTGCTCTGCTGGTGAGGACCAACCACGCCCCCTTCAGGAAACATCTCCCCAGCTGAGAACGATGGTCTAGCGCCGTGGTCGGCAAACCACGGCTTGTGAGCTACATGCGGCTCTTTGGCCCCTTGAGTGTGGCTCTTCCACAAAATACCACGGCTTGGGCGAGTCTATTTTGAAGAAGTGGCATTAGAAGAAGTTTAAGTTTAAAAAATTTGGCTCTCCAAAGAAATTTCAATTGTACTGTTGATATTTGGCTCTGTTGACTAATGAGTTTGCCGACCACTGGTCTAGTGGAAGACAACTTGCGTCCTGGAGAGATGCAGAGGCCAAGTCCAAGTCTCTGTCCGATGGCACCTTGAGGTGCTCCAACGCCAGTCTTTGATTCTGGCATGTGCTGTGTTCATACAGCCGAGAGATGGGAAGCGCTCTGCACTAATGAGGCCAGAACCGTTTGTTTGAACCTGAGTGGCCCACCCAGGGGTCAGCCATGGCCTTAGATTGTGGCTCTAATCCCATGCTTGGGAGCTTTGGAAGCCCATTCTTTCACAGAACTAGCATTCCTCTTCCGGCCCTCCTTCCCCCACCCCCGCCACCAAGGTGGCCATTGCTAGAAATGCCCTGGTGCCCTTCCACAGTCCCATTTTGAGTATAGCAACAGCTGTGAGTACAGGTCCCGACTTCCCATGTGTTTCCCACAAAGGGACAAAAGGCACACTGCACTTTACCCTGCCCCCTCTTCCTTATCAGTGCACCAGCGACCCCACTCTCTAGCAGTCTATGCAGCATGCCCCTTCCTGGTAAACAGCTGCATAGTCTCCCATCATGTTAGCACATCATCACTTATTTAGCCACTCCCACAGAGGACACCTGTGCTATTTTATAATAATAAGAGAGTGCAGTAATGGGAAGTTTGTGTGCATGTCAAGAAGTGGAATGGTGTGGTCCAATGTAAGAAGCATTTATAATTTTGAAATTGCAAAATTGTTCTCTGTAGCTGTCCTGGTGCCCTCCCACCAACAGAGCCTGACAGCACCTACTTACCCACATCAGTCTCTGCTTCCTTTTTCACTGATTGGCTAAAAGCTGTCCTTCCGAGTGGTTTTAATTTGCATGCATCTTATTATTGATGAGGTTGACTGTCTCATCATATATTTGAGTCATTTAAATTTACTCTCTGTAAACTATTCGTTCATTTCTTCCTCATGTTTCTTTGGGGTTGTTGGTTTTTTTCTCTCCAAAAGCTCTTTACATATTACTAGAGGCCCAGCCCACGAAATCGCATGAGACCCAGACCCAGCACACTGCTGGACCCTGTGTCAAGTCCCGCCAGTGCTGCAGGACCCATCAATGCACTTCCTGGTGACTGGTCTTTGGTTGTTACGACGTTATGACCACTATGAGGGGCAAAATATTTTTCTAATATTCTTTTGGGATGTTGGTTACAGTAATTTTCCCCCTAAACAGTCTTTTAAAATAATTTTTTTATTTAGTCTAACAATTTTTCCATAATGATTTTTGGTTTCAAGTTATAAAGAAATTCTTCACATTTTTCTAATGTTTTTAGGATTCCTCCTTTTCTTGCGTTTACACATTTGATCCGTGTGGAATCATCCTGTTAGCTGGATGCGAGTTACACATCCATTTGGGGCTTCCCGGATGCCTAGCACCACCTGTAGCAATAGCCCCCTCCCCACATTGATGAAAGAGGCCACCTTTATCAGATACCAAACCCCTCTGGGATCCAACACTCTATGTATGTCTCCACTTTCTGTTCATTTGTGGACTTTCTATCATGCTCTCTCTTCTGTGTATTCATACAATGCTGCCTCACTAATCACACACACACACACACACCATGCACACATACCATGCACGCACACCACACATGTACACACAGACACACACAAAGACTAGATGCAGAGAACTCCATGGTCCGTGGCCGACATGAGCCTGTACACACACGTGCGCACTTTACTAATTGCTCAGGCTGGTGTTCATCTCTGCTCTTTTCCTTCCCCGGAACTCACTGGCTCTTTGCTCCTTTGTCAATGCCTCTGGGAGGGGCTGGACCAGGGTCAGGACACACTCTCATCTCTGCAGCCTGTCCACTCAAGGTCACCCCCTTTCCTTTTGTACAACCCTCCGGGGCTGGTCTGGATGATGTGGGGTATGGCGGGGAGGGGATTGCAGTAGGGAGGCCCCTACTCTGTTCCTGTGTAGAAATCAGCCCTTAGGTAAAGAATCTGGCAGATGAAGCGAGAGGAGTCGGGAGGCCCACCTGGGGCCGCGGAGCCAGCCGAAGGCCTCATGCTTGGTTCTCAGAGGTTTGCCTTCGAGCGGAAGTCCTTGCTCCTCCACAGCTGCATGGGTGGCCCCTGCGTGCCTGCCCTCTCTAGCCGCTTGGGCACCTGCCTGAGCAAACCCAAGTTGCTACCTTGCTAACGGCAAAGGTCAGAGACCAGACTTTCTCTGTTTCTCATTCTCCAGCCCCAGCCACGAGTCTGGCACCGAGAAACTGGCCTCGCACCAGGAGCCTCTTGGATTCCCTGGTGGCCTCAGCTTCCCGCTCCAGCGCAGGCCTGAGTGTGAAGCTCCGGTGCAGCCGCTGTGTCTCAGCATGGCCGGTGCTGTCGGAAGCATTTGAAGCCTTTCTGGCCGTGCTCTGACCAGGACTGCTTCCCTCACATCACCAGAAGGAAATGGGACGTGCTGGGCGGAGACAGGGAGCGGATGGGCCTGCAGGTTGGAGTGGGGCCTCTGACCCCAGGGCCTTTGCATCCTAGACAACTTCACAGACATGTTGTCTAAAAACTCCTTGCCCGGTCTGAGCTTGTCTTCACTGTTCTGTGCCGTCGCCAGGTTTAATGACAGTTAGAAGCTCCACACGACCAGGGTTTATGGAAAGTCTGAGTTCAGAGGGTGAACCCTTACCTCTTCCTTGCTGTGGTTGGCTTTAATATACAAAACAGGGTCACCTGTTGATGAAGGAGGTGAGAAGAGCACCTGAATCGTGACACACTGACGGCCACCATCCCGCCTGGTCCTCTCGTTACCTGGGACAACCAGCTGCCGTCCATCAGTGTCGTCATAGTGACCCCATGAGTGACCTTAGTGTGGGCAACCTTGACTGGGGCGACCTCGGCGGGGACTCTGGAGTCAGGCCACTCAACCTTTGCTCTGCTCACGGCTGCTGCCGGCACGGAAACATTGCGAGTGTTGTGAGCGGTGGCATCACGCCCGCGGAGTCTGAATAATGAGGGGCCACTGGGTAACCTCAGGGCTCTGTGCTCCAAGCCAGGGCACATCTGGGGACTCCGATGGTCTGCGAGCCCCACAGGCCAGCGGGGCCAGGGAGAAGTCCCCGAGGAGTACAAAGCTTGGTGTGTCCAGGCAATGGCCAGGCCCGGCACTCGCCACGCTCCAGATGCCCCTGGAAACGAAGGCCCTGCGGTGGGACAGACCACGCGGTGTCCCTCCCGGGGAGTCCTGGCTCTGCACGAGTCTCCCTCAGCATCTCCCACTTTCTCGCCCGTGTCCCCTCACAGCACGTCTTGAACCTGCGTCCCGAGAGCCCCGGCTGGACCTGCTCCATAAACCCTCTGGGTTGTTCCAGCCGAAAGGGATGCAGGTGATGTCTCAGCAGATAAACGGACCTCAGTCAAGAGGGACACCTCCTCCTGCTCCTGGTGCTCTGGGGCCCAGCCTCACCGGCCTGCGCTCTGCTCCTCCGCACCGTGGGGGCAAACTGGCGCCGTGGGGGGAAACTGAGGCCACCAGGGAATCCAAGAGGCTTCTGGGTGCGAGGCCAGTTTCTCAGTGCCAGACTCGTGGCTGCGGCTGGAGAATGAGAAATGGAGAAAGTCTGGTCTCTGACCTTTGCCGTTAGCAAGGTAGCAACTTGCTCAGGCAGGTGTCCAAGCGGCTAGAGAGGGCAGGCGCGCAGGGGCCACCCATGCGGCTGTGGAGGAGTAAACTGGCACCGTGAGGGCAAACCTCCACCAGGGCCAGGCCTGCCCCACCTGGGCCTGTAAGTCCAGGTTTCTCGGGAGACAGCCATGTCACTCAATGTTGTCTTTGGCCACTGTCACCCACAAAAGGCCGAGCCAAGAAGCTGCGGTGAGACTGTGGGGCCCACAGAGCCCAGATATTTGCTCTCTGGCTCCTACACAGTTTGCCCACCTCTTGTCTCAATGATGTTGCGTTTCCTTAACAATTGCTATTTCCTAGCTTCCTGGGAAGAGGCCCTTGCGATGTTACGGACCAGGAGCCTGAGGGCAGCAGGCCTCCCTGGGGTCACTCAGGTCCTGATTTCTGGGCACAAGCCATCCTCATTGGCCCGAATCCTGCAGCTGCAGAGGAGCAGACAGGGACCAGGGCTGCTGGAGAAAACCCCGAACTTCCCCGCTGAGACAGCCAAGGGCCATAGCATCCTAGAAGTGCAAATGCCTCCTGGAGCAGGACTCTGGGATGGGGAGCTGGTGCCGATGCGCAGGGATCTCAGGAGGGAGGGCAGGGCCAGAGCCTTGGTGGAGAGCAAGACCCGGGGTCAGAGTGTAGGCGGAGCTTGGAGAAATGCAGAGGGTCTGATGTGGGACAAATGTGACTGCGCGTGGAAAGGACAGGCATCGAGCTAAAAATAGCAGATGAGCCAGGGAAAAGGGCACAGATGTCCAGCCGCAGGGAGGGGGCAGCAAAGGGAGGGGGAAGCAAAGGGAGGGGCTCTCACAGGATCCCAGGGAGGCACTGGCTTCTCTGCGGGCCCCGGGTTAGTGTCTGCAGTGTGGGCAGCTGGACTCATTTGGAGCAAACTGAAGTGCTTAGGAGGGTGAGCTATTGAATAAACAGGGTTTTCTCAGAACTGCTGAGATTACATTCCCCCCTAGACTCAGAGTGACCTAAAGAATAAGAAAGAAGTGAAGCCCGGCACACAGCTGGCAGCCCCGCGACCCCAGGGTGCAGGGTGCTTCAGTGTCATGCTCCCGTGCCCTCTGGGTCACCCTCACCCTAAGACTGGTCCCTTCACCAACATGGTGGCCGGCGAGGCACAGGAGCTGCCTATCCCCCTGGGCCGCAGGCAGATGTAAGACCCCCTACACCAGGCACCGGGCCAGTCGTCCTAGCGCAGGTGGGAGCAATGACACCCCTCTACCCAGATGTGAAAATCCTCTGGTGGATGACGTGGAAAGCCAATCAGATTTCACGTATGTGATATAACTACAGACGCCAAGCCTGCCCGCTCTGAGAAAACAGAACCTCTGATTTCCCCAGCGTGACTGCCCCCCTTCTCCCCCCCTCCACCCCCATTCCTCTAGCCCACCAGATCACACGGTGGATGCCCGTCTGTGCCAGTCCTCCTGCGGGCACTGAGGCCCCTGGGGAGACCGCGAGTCAGACAAGGGCTGGCTGGGAGGGCAGAGTAACCCTGGAGCTGTCTGGCCTGCTGTTGATGGGATGATGAGGGTCGGGATGAACGCTGGGGGAGCAACTCAAGCCTGGAACAGGGGCTATGTTTCTGAAGGTGAGGGGACAATGGTGAAGATTGGTGGGGGCACGGCACTAGGGGGCCCTGGAGGGGAGGCAGGAGTAGGGGGCGGGGTTCCAGGGGAGAGGGTGGTCAGAGGGCCGGAGCTGAGCTGGGGAAGGAGTGGGACCTGAGGCAGGTCATCTGGGGAGGGTCTGGCAGCGGGGGAGGCGGCATGCTCTGTAGACAGCACCTGGGAAGGCACATGGGTGTTTCTTTAATTATCCTCAGCTGAACTCAGGGCGATAGGCAGAGCCACGCCCTGGGAACATGCTTCCCCAAAAAGGCTGGACATGTTATCAGCTTGGCCTTCATTTCAGCCCAGGTGTGGGGAGCGGGCTTTGATATGTAAATCCAGGCAAGCACCAGGAATGCTTGGGCCTACTCAAGAATGCAAATAAGCTCCTTTGATCCTAAGTTCTGGTGTTACTTCCTGGTATTTGGGGTATAAAATAAATGCGCTGCCTGGGCTGGGGTCCCTGCCTCTCCATCAGAGGTTCCACCCAGCTCCCAGCCTTTTAAATCTACCTCTTCATCTTTCTTTCTTTCATTCTTTCTTTTATTTCTCAATCCCTGGCTGCCTCCACATAGAACCAGTCCGTTCATCTCTCTTTCGATGCTGGACGCGGAAAAGGGAGATCCCCGCCATATCTGGCCCCCGCAGAGCTCCACAGGAAACTCTGCCTCCCCCCAACTGTGAGCCTCTCACACAGCCAGCAAGTGGGTCCCTCAGCCTGACTGCAACCCACACCGCACCGGGTGTGGGGCGGCCTAGTGACAGGCCCACCCGTGCTCTGCATGCGAACATGGAAACTGAGTGGCTGGGCGGTCC
Organism: Corynorhinus townsendii; assembly: GCA_026230045.1. Taxonomy (NCBI): domain Eukaryota; kingdom Metazoa; phylum Chordata; class Mammalia; order Chiroptera; family Vespertilionidae; genus Corynorhinus; species Corynorhinus townsendii. The sequence goes on along the minus strand of JAPDVU010000010.1, from coordinate 3,965,130 downwards.
CAGCAGGCTGCCTGCCCGATTTGCTGAACTTGACTGTGAACATCCCGGCTTCCATTCCTTCGGTGAGAATGGTTTTCAGATCTTTCTCATCTCCATAAGCTCACTGGATGGTTTTCAATCAAGGTCAGAGCTTATTCAGCAAAATGTTAGCCCAGCTGGTGTGGCTCGGTGGTTGAGCTTCGACCCATAAATCAAGAAGTTGCTGGTTCGATTCCCTGTCAGGGCACATGCCTGGGTTATGGGCTCAATCCCCAGTAGAATGCGTGCAGGAGGCAGCCAATCAATGTTTCTCTCTCATCGATGTTTCTATCTTATCTCTCCCTCTCCTTCCTCCCTCTCCAAGTCAATAAAGACTTTTTTTTTAAATTTTAATCATTTGTTTTTAATTGCAAAATTTTTATATGTCATATAATTGGTGGGGAAAGCACCTGGTCCCACTAAGCAGAGAGAGAAACCTCTCGAAACAGTGTGGTCTATCTCATTTCTGTCTCTCGCTGTCCATGCATTTACTAGGCCCCCGGCGTGCTCAGCCCCTCGCTTGGCCTGGGCCTCGGGAGCAGCTGTGAGATGCAAGCCGACACTGTCTGTGACGAGATCACATGAGGAAGGAGCAGTCATCCGCCCCAAGGACTAATGGTGGGGCCGGGAGCAAGGGGAGGCAAGTGAGGCTGCTCCTGCCGGTCCTGGATCAAGTTCTGTCTTTGTTTAAAATCTAATGTTTTGTTCATTATGGACTTTTGCACTAAATAAATATTCCATTGAAAGAGTACACATCTTGATTACTGAGCTTTTTAGTGCCCTAAGCCTCGTGCCTCACCCTCCTCCTGGCCTGGTAACGCCCTGGCTCTGGACTCAGGTGTGAGTTTGGACTCACCTCTTCCACTTAGTACAGGTGTAACTTGAGCCCGTTACCTGACCTCTGGGAGCTCAATATCCTCACTTGTAAAGTGGAGATAATTAAGTTAAGTGGGTTAATAGAGGCAAAGTGCTTAGCCTGGGGATAGCAAATAGCCCATAAATAGAATATTATTCCAAAACAACACGAGCAATCCAGGTAACCACTGCCCGTGGAAATGGAGTGTAGGCCCGTATGTGATTGAAAGTTTTCTAAGTCAGTTACCAAAAAAGTGAAAAGAAAAGGTGAAAATAATTTTAATAATGTTACTTAACCCCAAATATCTGGAATGTTACTTCAACATGAAGTCAATATAAAAGTTAAATGGGGTATTTTACATGTTTATCCGTGCAGGCTGTCTCAGTTTGAACAAGCCACATCTCACCAGCCACATGTGGCCAGTGGCTACATGTGGCCAGTGGCTACCCACTAGGACCACACAGACACAGACATTCCCGAGGGTCACGCGGTGAGAGCCCTGAGCAGGCATGAGGGGGAGGAAGGCAATGTCTCAGCTTTTTAGGGGGAAATTTGGAGCTAAATCTCCACATCCAGGGCAGTTTCTTTTATTGTTTAAATAGCCCTCAGGTGTTTGTTGAAACATGAAAGGCTGTGGAAATTTGGGAACACAATCAGGAAGAAAATACCCATTAGGAAAAGTACATTTCTTTAATTTCTACCATTTTATCAACACTATTTGCTTATTTGCTTATTCTATGGCACTCTAAGGACATCTTAAAATTACTTATAAACATAGTAGCCATGGATTTGAAATTCTAAGAGTTTTAAATTAGTCTATTCTCTGAACCAAAAATTGATGAGCACTTGAGAGCAAAACACCCAGATACTTTATAGATATTTTAAGGGCTCGGAAATTTTAAATGGAAAGGGAAAATATCCAAGTAAATTAAAAATTGGCAAGAAATTATAATGTTAAAGAAAGTCTTATTTAGACCCAAATTCCTAAAGAGACATTGAGCCTGTGGTAGTATGTTTCTTATTGAAAAGGTAAGAGTCTGTATTTGTTTAAATCACTTAATTCACTGTGTCAAGAAAAAGAAAGAAAGAAAGAAAGAAAGAAAGAAAGAAAGAAAGAAAGAAAGGAAGAAAGAAAGAAAGAAAATACTTCCCTAAGGATATGGGCCTTCTCCCATTCGCCTGAAGTTAAAAGGCTGACATGAGAGGCAATGCGCATTTATTTGGAATCACAGAATTGCAATTTAGGAAGCACAGATGCAGACAGAGACCCAAGTAGTGTTCCGATTACAAGGTGAGGGCAAGGAGTTTTTATGAGAAAAGGAAAAGAATAACTACATGAAGGAGGGAGGAAGTGTCTCCTGAGGGTAGCCAGCAAACAGAGAGCCTCTTTAGCTATTCGTGGCTGGTTGTTCACTCTGTCTTCCGGTGAAGGGTCTGCAGTCCCCAGTCCTCGTGGGCGGGCCTGCTCCTTGGCTGGCAGTGGGAAGTCACGGGCAGATTGGCCCAGCCCAAACACTGCCGAGGCTCGAGGAGCAGGATGCACCAGGTGGCTCCTCCGGAGGCCGCTCTGGCCCTGTGACAGCGGCTCCTCCCGTGTCACCTGTCAGTCTGAGGTGCTGAGTGTGGTCAGAAACAGGTCTCATGACGTTACCTCCAAGCACGTTTGCTTCCTGGCCTCCAGCTGCCCTCCCGTGGCACCTGACCTCCCTGGCCACGGGAATGCCACCCACATGAGCAAGGAGTACAGGCCGGCACTGCATTCATGCAAGACACCCAGCCTGACTCCTCAAAGCAGGTTCCTTTCCGAGCACAAAAGGAGGTGCTGCTTGTGTGCATGCTCACTGTTATTCCTGGCATTTAACATTTTACTTCAAGACAGGAGTGCGTGCATTGACTGTTTGGAAATGGTAGGGTGGGATTTCTTTACCTAATGGTGCTTTCTCCATGACCTATGCCTTTAAGGTAAATGCTGAGTCATTCATGATGCATTTAAAAATTCTTTCTTCCTCCACCTCCACCCTCCTGGACTGGAATCGCACGCAGAGACCATTCAGGCGGGTTCCTGGTCAGAGGCCTGGACAGAAGGTCACATTCAGCGCTCCGTGTGTGCCTGGCCTGTGGTCAGGGTCAGCCTCCCTGGAAAGCTCTGGATGAACTGAATCTCAGGCCACTGCCCATCAGAACAGCATCAGACCCACAGGGCTTCCCATTCGCAGGAACGTTCCAGGACACCGAGCTATAGAGCACGGCAGTCTCCAAGGTCTGTTAGATAACCATTCCTAAAGGCACCATAATGAACTGTTTCATTGCTGTCACCACTCTCCGAATTAAAGTGAAGTTCCCACGTTAACCAGCTATAAGATTTCCCTTACACTAACGTATAATATCACGCTGCTACTTAAAAGAGTCTGTGGCTTGACTATTAGTTTAAAAACTGATTTCCCGGTTCCCCAGCGTGGACAGTGGAGGCGGCTGCGTCTCTCCTGAGAAGCTGACAGCAGGCAGAGGCACCTCAATTGCTCATTCTCGGGCCTCAAGGTCTTGGCGGGTCCAGAACCAATGTGCCCAGTGTGTTTTAACATGATTTTAGGTCTAGTTCATTAAAATGTGTGGTCCCCGCCCCTTCCTGTGGGCAGATCCAGGTGAAGGCATCTGCCCCACCCTTCCTCTCCACACACTCCCCCACCAGTTCTCCCCCCAGCTGGGCCGCTTCGCTCATCAATCCCTTCCTTTCACACTTCTGGTCTCTTTCCAGCTTCCCTGTCTCTCTGGATCCAGGTGCCTGAGAATAGCAGCCAAATGTGCCTCCCTCCCGTCCAGGACCGTCCTTGGAGGCAGCCCAAAATAGCCCTGTCCTTGCTGGGGCCTCAGCATCATGGGCAACTGGACTATTTTAAGGGAAACCTGGGGACAGCCTGGTCAGACACCCAGAGTCCCTCCACTTGCTCGTGGGCCCTGCACAGTGGGCTGTTTCTCCAGCCCGACCAGTGGCTTCAAGGAGCACCCCGGGGGCTCTGAGTGTGAGCACAGGCCGGTGACACCCCTATTCTGTCCTGTTCACTTTAAAAGCATCTAAAAGTGCTTTTTGCATGAATCATACTAAAAATCAAAGAATAATGAATTTAACCAAACTAAGTTCATTCTATAAAACAAGAATAAGTTAGTCTTTTTTGTTTTTAATTCTCACCGAAGGTATTTTTTCCCATTGATTTTTAGAGAGTGGAAGGGAGGGAGAGAAGGAGGGGGAGAGAGAGAGAGACACACATCAGTGTGAGACAGATTGCTTGGTTGCCTCCCAGACACCCTGAACGGCCTGGGGATCAAACGCACAACCCTTCAGTGCACAGGCTGGCATTCTAACCACTGAGCAACCAGCCAGGACTTAAGAATCCGTTACTGTCTTAAAAGCGATCTGGTCAATTACTTTGTCACATAAGTTAAGGAACGCACATATGTGGGAAGCAAACTGGATTTGAGAATATGGCCATTGGAATGACACACACAGGATGGGGCAAAGGTAGGCTTACAGTTGTGAGTACAGGAACACAGTTTATTCTTTTATTATTACTGATTGCATTGTTTTCCATTCGAATAACTGTGAACCTCCTTTGCCCCACCTGCTCCAGGGCTGTCGCTCGGTTGGGGCGGGAGGGGAGGTTAGGGGGGTGTGGGTGCGCGCTGATGAGCCCTTGGTAGACAGACTCTCCTCCAAGGACACAGCCCGGGTTTTCTCTTTGCCTTCCCGCGTCTAGAAAGCAGCCTGCTGGGTTCTGCTTTCCATTCCAGACCCCCAAGGTCTTCCTGCCTGCAGCTAGGCTCGCCCTCGCTCAGGGCTCCGCGCTGAGGTCCCTGCAGCGACCTCCACCACCCCCCACCCGGGGGCTTGCTCTTTAATCTGCACTGAGCCTGGGACAGGGAGGCCTGCCAAGCGGGACAGGAGAATACCAGCGAAGGTGGGAAGGCATGGAGTGATGCCTGGGCCTCGAGGCTCCCTGGGGAGGGCTGGAAAGCCGGGGTCCGGGCTGGTCCACCGGATCCCACCACTGTCCTCGGTGGCCAAGGACCTACAATGGGGGTGGGGGGCAGGGTACCTTGCCAGGAAATGTACTTTCAGGAAAACGCTCAAAAGGTAAAGATTAAAAGCACTTTATGAGACTCCATTGGCAATATTCTCACCCAAGAGCATGCTTAAAAGTTAAACTTTTACTGGGAAACTATAACCATAAAGATGGGATCATTAAATGCCTTAAAGTGCAAATTATCAAGATTTTAAATTTTCAACATAGGAATTAAAAAATGGACTAGTAATCTATTTCAAGTTGTTTTGCAGAAAAGGTGTAATTTTAAAAGAGTAAATATAATTTTTTAAAAATTCTAAATACTGTCAAATAAGCTAAATATATTTTTTAAGCTTTGAAACTAATTCTAAAAGAAGCATTTCTAAAAAAGAAAAAAAAGACACATTTTCACTATACTGTTAACTCTCCACCGTGCACCTCGCTCCCCTGTGCAAAATCCAAGCCAAAACCCTGCTGACTGCCCCCCGCCGGCCCGTGCGGACCCCTCCGCTCCCTTCTGTGTCACGCAGCTGGTCGGTGCCCAGGGCCAGACCTTGGCTGGCTCTCTGGCAGCTGACATGAGTCTGCGGGTGAAAAGCCAACCACCTTCCCTCCCTAGACCAGGGCACCAGGAAGGTCAGCTTCAGCGCCAGATCCCGGCATTTGCCATGGAATCTAGAGCCGGGCCCACCTGGCTGGCCTGGGGCATCACTGGCAGGCAGGTGAGTGTGGGACTGATAGTCCCTCTGCAGGATCCTCAGGGTCCTCGCCGCTGCTCTGCGTTGCCCCCTCGTCCCGCTCCCACATCCCACCCGGGTGGCAGCCAGGGCAGAACCAGGCCTCCCTCGAGCAGTCCCACCGGCTGCCCAGGTGCTTTCTGCCCCCAAGAAAAGGACTTTCCTTCTGAAGAGAAAGGTTCCCACTCAGCTTGGAGCCGTGGCCCGTGGCCTTCAGGAGTGCTTGGTGTTTCCTGGCTCCCGTTAGGTTTCAAACCCTCCCAGGATAGGGAGTGTGTGAAAGCTGCAGCCACACCTGGAATTGCAATTGACTTGGTCAGGTGAGGCACAAGCTAAATTCGGCTGAGAAGTTCCCAAGGGATTTTCACATGAGTGCGAGCTGAGCTTGCCAAGACCCCGACATCTCTGGCGCCAGGACAAGTCCCCAGGTGCTCAGCGTGGAGTCTGCCTGTCCCCAGGCACCCCGGCCTTTCTCCTTCTTTCACTCGTCGTGCCCCCTTCTGTGAGGTACCCCTGGACCGCCACTCTCCCTTGCCAGCCACGCCTGTCCCGGCCATCACCAGCACCACTTCCTCAGCTCTCTCCTGCACAGGAACCCCCAGGGAGCTAATCAGGCTCCATCTTGGGGAGCACAATCCTGGGCCTCAGGAAGTGGGCACCATGTTATCCCAGTTTGTAGGTGAGGAGACAGGCGCAGGGAAGTTAGGTAATGCTGTAGCAAATCCCAAAGAGGAACCTGAGGTCCCACCCTGGTTGCGGGTCAAGCACTGGTGCAGGTCCTGCTGGGCAGGCTTCCACGGGCGCAGGCGGGCTCTGAGCCCCGCAGCAGCCCTTCCGTCTCCCTGGGAGGCCTCATCAGAATGCCCGTCTCTGGGAGATCAAAGTTCAGGTGTAAGCTTTCCTAAGGTCTGAAGTGGGAGCTGAGCAGCGCTGGACGCCGGCCTGAACATGAGAATGCTATGTCACCCTGGCCGGGTGGCTCGGGGGGTTGGAGCGTCATCCGGTACACCAGAAGGCTGCAAGTTCAATTCCTGGTCAGAGCACCTGCCCAGGTTGCAAGTTAGGTCCCCATTCAGGACACATAAGGGAGGCAACCTACTGATGTGTCTCTCTCTGCATGCCTCCCTTCCTCCCTCTGAAATCAATACACCTGTCCTCAGGTGAGGATGTAACAGAGGAAAGAATGCCCATTTCCCTATGAGTCACATCCACTGGTTTCCTCCCAGACGCCGGAGGCCAGGAGTCCAGCTATGACTCCCTGTGAAGCCTGGCACTCAGGAACTGCGCCCACTTGGTAGCTGGTCACTGAGTCCCAGGCACCATGGGAGCCAAATATTTACTCAGGCAAAGCTGCCAATCATCAAAGTGTTCTCAGATTTCTCCTCCATTTGCTTTTGGGGCCGAGGTGTGCTCCTTATCTAGCGCCCCTCATGCCCTCCAGCTGCCTAGGCACCAGGTGGGAACAGGAGTCCCTGCAGAAGGGGCTCTCCTGACAGGCCTGGGGATCCATATCCTCCACGTCCACAGGAAGACGAGAGGCATGGAGATGTGAGTAGCTCTCCCAGAGGCAGCATCCTGCTGTGAGGACCCAGACTCTCGCGCTCTGACCCACAATTGAGGTTTTTTTTTAACTCAACACACCAATATCTTCAACAGCGACCTGGGAGAGGACTTGGTGTTTTGGAAATACCCAAACTTCGCTGAGAGCTGTTATTATTAACTAGAGGCCCGGTGCATGAAATTCATGCATGGGGGTGGGGTGTCCCTCAGCCCAGCCTGCACCCTCTCCAATCTGGGACTCCTCGAGGGATGTCCGACAACCCTCTCACAATCCAGGACTGCTGGCTCCCAACTGCTCACCTGCCTGCCTTCCTGATTGCCCCTAACTGCTTCTGCCTGCCAGCCTGATCACCCCCTAACCCTCCCCTGCCAGCCTGATTGATGCCTAACTGCTCCCCTGCCAGGCTGATTGCCCCTAACTGCCCTCCCCTGCAGGCCTGGGTCCCCCCCAACTGCCCTTCCCTACTATCCATCTTGTGACAGCCATCTTGTGACCACATGGGGTTGGCCATCTTCTGGGAGGGCGTGATGGTCAATTTGCATATTACCTCTTTATTATATAGGATAAGGTGGGGACCAAATGGGACCACAGGTTTTGTACTATTTGTTTTGGTTTCAGTACAATTGAGGCACTGACTCTCAGGAAATGGACATCTCCTTGGAGGCTGGGAAGGTGGCTGTGCAGATTATGGGAAACAGTTGTAAGTGTCTGTGAGCAGCATCAGCTTCCCTGAGAGCAGGTGCGCCTCCCAGGGCTGAATGGTGGAGTCGGCCCCAGTTAGTCCAGGTCTTATCTTCCCTCGGGGGCACAGCGCTAATCACATCCATTGTTTACGGTTCAAACAGACAGCAGAGCCTGAGACCTGAGGTTTAAGGACCACACAGTCAACAAACATTTGTACAACAAAGTCAAATATGTGGAAGTCAAACAAACACACACCATTTACCATCCAACAGCTCTAAGCTCAACCAAGAACAAGGAACATGGCCTCGTGCAGAAGACACTCCCGCCTCCCTTCCTGGGCCAGGCTGTGAGCGCAGGCGCCAGCGGCTCAGATGGTCGCACACAATTCTAAACAGAAGCCTGGTTGCTTTTCAAAAGACCTCCCAGGGCACAGAGTCAGCAAGAACACCTGGGGGTGCTTCCAGGTGAGGACCCAAGTCCCCTGGCCACTGGGTGGGGGGAGAGGGTGTCCGGTGAGCAGAGAAGGGAGGGCCGGGGCTGAGCGCTGTGGGCCAGGCCGGCTGACCGAGCAGGGCCTTTCACCTCGGGGCGCACGGCGCAGACTGCGGCCGCGGAGGGTGGACGCTGACTCACAGCCTCTTCCTTCTTAGCCTTAACCTTGATGCCCATGGCTAAAACCTGATACTCTCATGATTTCCATGCGCACAGCTGTCCAACAGCGGCAAGCCACAGGTGACTGGCCATCCAGCAGCAGGGAGGATGCAGCGGACAGGAACGGCAAAGGCTGCCTCGGCCCGGTCTAGTGCTGCTCCGTTCCTCGGGGTCCAGCACCGGGAAGTGTAGGCAGGTCCACTTGCAGGGCGGGGAGGCCACGGAGGGACAGGTGCCAGGTGAATGAGCGCATCTCGTCGTCCATGACCCGAGAAGCCCCGCTAAGGACGCCTTTCCCAACATCCAGGCTGATGGGGAGGAGCGGGTGGCGGAAGGATGCTGGAGAAAGGTCATGCTTGTCCTCCAGCAGAACAACTGTTCCCGGGCCCGGAGCATCGGGAGGAAGCGGGTGCTGAAGGACTGCGACTGCGGGGTGCTCCTCTTTCTCCATCTCACAGCGCACGCAAGCTCATCGCCAGCAGCCTGCAGCACACCGGCAGTAACTACAGCTATTGCCGACCTGAAAACAATAGCCTTCGTCTGAAGACCTACTGGAAGCCAAAGTGTTGAGAGGCCCAGCTCAGCTCCCTGAGAGCCAGAGAGGATGACATAGCTTTCAAAAGGGTTTTCCCTCTTCTCTCCAAACATGGAAGATTCCAGAATCAATGGATGGCTTGCTCATTCTTTTATTATTTACATCCACAACTACAAAGGACAGTCGGGAACACGAGGAGGCTTAGAATTCTCCAGAGCCCCTTTCACTAGAGGCCCAGGTCACACTTCCTGAGAAGACGGAGGAGGGTGGACACTTGGCCGTGGCCACACCCTTCCTGCCTCAGCTGAGACCATGGGACACCACTGGCCCACACAGGGACCACTCTCATGCTCCCAGCCCCACCGGCCACACTCACCCCCTCACCACTGGGAAGGGAGCCTGGGTCCACCCCCACCCCATCACCTCTGCCTCCGAGCCAAGCCCTGACCCTCCCCCACAAGGGCGCCAGGGGCCCCACTGGTCCTGGTTTCACCACTGCTGCTCATGAGAGCTCTGCTGTTGACCAGCCTGCATCTGCAGACAGTTTGAGCCCAAAGCCCTGTTACTCCCCTACCTCCAAGCATGGTGACTGCTTCTGGGACACGACAGCGAATGTCCTAACAGTCTCAACGCCCTCGGTCTGCCTGCCTCACCTGACGCTGTCCTCAGTGGGACTCACATTTCCTCTCTTACTTTCCATTAACATAGGAGTGAGAAGAGGGGCCGTGTCCTCTCAGCTTCCCCATGCCACTTCTGCATCATTGCTCCTCACCCCCCAGCAGCCCTGCCCCAGTTTTAAAAAGAAAAGCACTAGTCAATTAATTTACATCAAAGGCACTGAGAAAATGAAAGAGAGAGGACAGTCTCTTCGATAAGGTGTGACGGGAAAATGGACAGCCACGTGTGGAAGAATGTCACTGACGAGTATTTTACGTCATACACAAAACTCAACTCGCCCCGGATTGAAGATGTGAACATCCGGCCTGAACCCACACAGCTCCTAAAGGCGCCTCGCTGGGGAGGTCCAAGGCATCAGTCATGCAATAATGTTTTACCCAAAAGCGAAATAAACAAGCGGGACTACGTAAAAATAAAAAGAGAATGTAGGACAATTCAGTAATAATAAAAAGAATGCAGGAAATTTATGCAGAAACTGTTGTGATTCAGCAGAGATGGCGAGCGCTTGAACTGACGCTGTGCAGGGAAGGTGGAGAGCAGGCTGTGGGTGAAGGCACTCAGGAAGTGACGGCTCGAGGGCTGGTGAGAGCATGATGGGAAGTGGGAGGAGAGGACGCGTCCAGGTTAGAGCCAGATTTCCCGGTTGGGAAGCTGCAGGGCTGGTGAGAGCGTTTCTGGGACAGGAATCCAGGGCAAGGACGACTGAGGGCTGCCAATGAGAACTCACAGCTCACCGCACCAAGGACTGCAGGAGAGAAGACGTCCCCTAGGCAGCTGAAGTATGATGCTACACGTCAGGACAGCGGTCTGGGATAGGACGTGTGTCTCAGGGTCACCAGCATCTAAACGGTGGTTGGACTTCAGAGAATAAGAGGACCGAGGATGGTCAGCAAGATAGCAACATGTGCTGTGTATTTCTCAGCCTGAGTGTGGGCAAACATCCTCAAACCCCAGAACCACCTTACATCCTGGGCTATTCTGAGTCAGTGTGTTGCTACCGTGTCATTTACCAAAGTAGCCAGTGCTTAATAAATACCTGCAAATTCGATGACATCATGCTTTTAGAAACGGACTTGATCAACAGAAAACACATGTGACTTATCCACAGGGATTCCTCTGAGTTACCAGCCCATGGTCATGGAAACCACGGTCTAGGAATTAGACTGTCCAGTCTGTGTTCTCACTTTTGCACTAACTCGTATGAGTCCATGGGAAAACCCCTTTGCACCTGACCTTCAGTGCCCACACCTGTGAAACCATGGGCAGACCCCGGCCGACTGTGGTTTCCTTGTATTGTCTCCAGTTTTCCAGAGGAAAGTATACCTCTCACAGGAGCTTTCAAAGGGTGGCTTATAACCCGCTTAAAAATGTGCAGTGTGCAAAACTCCTAACCAGCAAAGCCTGATGTGGTAAGGGGGGCGAGGGGGGGGCTTCGCTCTGCCTAGTAATTTTCTCAGTAAGAGAATGTAATTGTTATGTGGGTTCCAAAAATGAAGATAAGCTGAACTCTGCAGATAAATAGTGATCCCAAAATAGAAGGCTGGTACAAAGAAAGGGCAGAGAGCAGACCAGGAACAGGCGTGAGCCAACTCCCGCAAAGGTACCACTTGGAAACTATTTCTGAGCGAACGTCTGACTCATGCACAATTCACCCATTGATGTTTGTTTATCTGTTTGTTTGCTCAGGGAAAAGAGGTGCTGGGAGAATTCTGTACATCTAATGATAAAGCCAGAAACAGCCCTAGTAGTTCTTTAAATACCTCTCATTAATTTCCTGTCTTGTTACACTGAAAAAGGAACAGAAAATAGAATAGTTAATTTTTCCTTTCTGCTCAGAGATTAATGGACAAGGCTCACTGTAAGAGGGCTGGGTGCACATCTAAGAAATGTCTGTCTTCCTGTTTAATCATGGTGCAACCCTGTGATATAAAATGATTAACTGGTTCAGTTAACACAGAAAAAAAAATACTTTTTGCTCAAAAAATCCCTCAACCACCAGTTCTTAAAAGTTTTTCTAATGTTCAGTATATTTGAAAAATTGTAAATGAGTATGGTTAAACTGATGCTAGTCATAGTTTAAGTAGTCAATTTTTAAAATATAAAAATGGACATTTTCTTGTATTCCAAAAAAAAGAGTTTTTGTTTGACCCAAAACAAAATGTCATTGATGTTTTTAGCAAGATTCATTCAATTTGACCAAATTTCCACTATTATTTTGTAGCAATCTAAAAGCTGGTATAATTTCTAATATATTTAATTAAATAAACATTTATGTTTGATTAATCCCATTAATTTCTTAACTACTAACCTGTGCCTCACACGTAGTGAAGTGGCCCAAGGAGTGGATGGGGCAGCCTCAAAACAATGGCAGCACACACCAGCCTACCTGACCGTGTTGGGTTCAGCAAAGGCCAGAACCTTCTTCCCTGCAGGACTTAGCGCCTGCACAGAGGCGGCTTGCAGATCCCACTGGCTGCGGCCATGGGAGCCTTTCTCCTGACCCTGGCCACCCGTGGACATGACCACAGGGCGTGCCTCGACTCCCCTGGGTCACGGCCCAGCACAGCATGGCCCGGATACTCACCTGAACTGGGCTGTGGTGCTGGGAGCCCAAGTGCAGACCTGAAAGCCTCCTCCGAGGCCGGCTTCTGCAGGCAGAGCCCACATGGCGGGGGGGAGAGGGGGTGGGGATGTCTTTTCTGAGAGGTTCAGGGGAGACACGCTGCCCTCCCAGATCTGCTGGTTCTCCCTGGGCCACAGCCAGGTTTGCCCTAAGTGTCAGCCACTGAGGACACTTGTCACTTGTCGTGAAATTAGCCCCCTTCCTGACTGCTCTCTCACCTCCCCTCTGACTTGATTTCCCCAATCACAGATTTCCCTGTCATTGGATCTGGCCATGTTGTGTTGGCTGCACCTGTCTTCCCAGCTGACTCACATCCCTTCTGCGTGGGGAGGGCATGAGAGTGGAGGGAGGAGAGGGGAAGAAGGAAGCATCCTCCCTGTGGCATGCCTGTGCCTCGCCATTCCTTTTCCTAACTAAACCAGCATCTCTAAGTGGAAACCACCAAGAAGTTTTTGCAGACAAGTAGTTTTCAGGAAACTTCGGGCAAATGGGAAGAAATTAGTTCCGGTTTTACCAATGACCATGAGGTTACGCTAACTTGGAGGGGGCGCGGAGCTCATGGGCTGTCTGTCGCAAGAGAGAAAAGAGAGTGGTCTGCGGGCGGCTCCCCAGGAAAGGGAGGTCCCCCGCACAGCAAGGAGGGCCGGGGAGAGAGCTGGCCAGGCTGCAGACGTCATTTTGGCAAAACAAGAGGTGTAAGGGAGGTGACAGAGAAGGCAGGTGGCCCTGAGAACCAGGCCTGGCCGGGTGCAGGTTGGTTTTCCGCAGGCACCTAGCTGCTCATTCTCCCCCTGCCGTCCTTCCTGGCCCCTGGCCACGCCTCGCTGAACCCGGCAAAGGAGCATCGCTCCCTTAAACTGCAGTTACACGGCTTCTCCGGCCGCGCTTCTGTATGGAGCCGAGGCAGAGACACGGACATGTTTAGTTGAGTTTAGAAAGGACTTAGTCACAAGTCCTTTCTATATTCAGGAGCCCAAGGCGGGCAGAACCAAATCTTAACACTGCAGGGACCCCAGCCGACCCTAAACCACTCTCCTTCGCTTCCTGAGGAAACCGAGCCCCCCAGAGAGTGACTTCACCATGACCATTTCGGAAATTGACCTCAAAACAACGGAAACAAACAATAAAACAAAACCCACACAATGTAGCTGAGTGTCAGGAACAGGATAAGATCCCAGTCCCCTAAGGAGGGCTGCAGGCCCAGCCAGGTGGGTCCTCCCTCTCTTTCCAACTTCCTGGAGGCCTGCCCAGCACCACGCGGTACACACCCCACCTGCACACACCCCACCCTGCACACGCCCCACCTTACATCACTCCCAGTTCCCAGGGCACCTCCTCACATCACTGCACAGTGTTTGAGGGCGTGAGCTGGGGTCTAGTTGCCTTCGAATCCTGTCTCTGCCCTGTATTGTCCTGGGGCCTTGGCAAGCCACTTAATTCTCTCTGCAGCTGTGCAAGGGAACAACCAGTGTCTACTCCAAAAGGACCCTTCAAGGATTCAAGGAGCTTACCCACATGAAGTTCTTAGAGAACCACTGGCACATAGAACACGCTCAGCAATAGCAGCTAGTCCTGTGCTCTCTCCACCACTGATCTTGCCGAAACATTTATGGGTTCTAGAGCTCAGAGAGAAAAAGACTTAGTCCTGTCCCTGTGGCCCCAGCGTGGTCCTGGCTCAGGCAAGAAACCCAGGAAGTATCTTCTCCAGATGAGTGAGTGGACTCAGAAAGGCTCCTTTGTTATTGTCATTCAGTTTGCAGAAGTGGCTCAGGGTCAGAATTATATCTGAGGATGGTGATAAAATGGAGCAGTACATTTTGAGGTAGGCAGACCTGGTCTTTTACCTGAAGGTCAAAGATATTTAGGAGGTATTGTTCTCTTTCATACAACTAAGCCCTGAGCGGTTCCCAGAACCCAGTTGCTGGGACTAACAACGGCATCGAAACCATTCACCATTATATCAGAACTAGGGCCCGGTGTATGAAATTCATGCATGGGGAGGGGGGATCCTTCGGGGGATGTCTGACTGCTGGTTATGGCCCAATCCCAGCACCAAAACCAGCAGTCGGACATCCTTCTCACAATCTGGGACCACTGGCTCCTAACTGCTCACCTGTCTGCCTGCCTGATTGTCCCTAACTGCCCCCCCCGCCAGCCTGATCACCCCTAACAGCCTCTGCCTGCCAGCCCCCCCCGCTGGTCTGGTTGCCCCTCACTGCCCCCCCTGCTGACCTGGTCATGCCATGCAGCCTGCTGCTCAGTTGTTTGGTCATCCCTCGCTAACCCCCCTGCCGTCCTGGTCACCTCATGCAGCCTGCTGTTTGGTTGTTACTGTGAGGGTGTCATGACCAATTTGCATATTACCCTTTTATTAGTATAGATAGTTCCATTGCCTCTTTTTTACCTCAGGCCTAGAACTTCTACATAAAAATCTCTTTTTATGGTATTAATTATCATTATATTAATATCATCAAAAGCCAACATTATTAATAAACACTAATTTAATTCATGTGTTGATTATGTCATATTATTAATTTATTCACTTAATATTGGTATTAAACATTAAAAGGCAACTCAGAAATGATTGCATTTTATAGGGAACAGTTCCACATCCAGCAGGAATATTTGATCCCCTGTGCAAACGTCCATGTCCAATGAAATCTCTCCAGCCCTTCCGGGTCTGCATGGATGCTCGTCAGCAGGGATGCAGGAAGGAATCAGGAGTGTGCTAACCGCCCTGTGACAGCGCAGACAGGAGACCAAGCTCCGTGTGGGCTCTGCCCCTGTGGAGGGAAAGGAAGTGTCCCTTCCCGCTGTGGCCTGGCCCTGCCTGTGAGGGAGCCCTGTCCTCCCTGGCTCTGCTTTGCCTTGTACACACGACACGCAGCGGCAGCTTCTGTAACCAGATATAGGAAGTTTCAGACATGAGAGTCACCCTAGTGTTCAGACTCCATTCTGAAGCGACAGGCGTTCTCTGTTGTGTTTCCGTTTGGGGAACACAATACGGAATTGTAGCTTATTAGAATCTAGTGTGCAGGGAGCTCGGGCTTTCAAGGAAAACACAGCCCAAGAAGCTCTGGGGATCATTGGTATGGCTCCTCTTTGTCAGACACAGAGAGTGTTAAGGTTGGCGCAGAGCTCACGGGACCGACACTGTCCAGGCACCGGAGGCTCACCTCTAGTTCTGAGGTCCCCAATCCACTCTGAGTTCCTGCTCCCCGTCACCCGGCTCTCAACCTGCCCATGGGAGGCCATGCCCTTTTCCGTGGTCACCTCTCCATTGGTTCTCTTTTAGAGGCGATGAGACACAAGGGCCTGTGCTCAGGCCCCGATGACCTGGAAGTCAAGGTGGAGATGCGGAGAGAAGAGGTTTGCTGGAGATAGCAGCTCCAAACCTATTGCAGTGCCTTTGATCCCGCCTCCCCCGAAAGAACCTTAAACCCACGCCCAGGAGCCCTGAAGCAGCCGTGCTTTCTGGCGGGTACAGGTGGCTTTGGAGACGTGCAGAGATGATGGGAGTCTCCTTGGTTCGCGGTGCCTTCCCAGGGCAGCTGCCAGGCGTCCAGGCGCTGCTTGGGTCCTTCTGCCTTCAGGTCTCAGCCTCCTCCCACTCTCACCACTACTCCGGCACTTTCCTTACCTCTCCCGATGATCAGTTCAATGGCTTCACTTAGTTAGTGTGTGACTTTTGGTGACAAGAATTTCTATTAAACGATTTATTTCTCTTCAAAATTGAGTTAATTATAGTTTCCATCTCAGAGGGGGTGGCATCCAGATTAAATTACATGAGATAATCCAAGTAACAATGTTAAACTTGGCACATAATACATGTTCAGTAACATACTAATGTTAGACAGTGCTCCCAATACGATTTTCCATGTGCTTGATGGGATAAAAATAATGCAAGTTTTGATGTTTAGATGACCTTAAAAGACAGTGATTTTCGTTGCTGCTGACACAAAGTCTGTTTTTAACCCAAACAGAAGTTGAATCACGCTGGAGAAGCTCGAGGGAGGAAGCGCATGACCAAGGAGCTATGGGGGAAAGGCCCTTTTGAGCAATGATGCTGGGTCATTTGAAGAACTGTAATCATAGTGTCTAAATGGCCACAGAGCATTTATTGAGCGACCATTTACTGAGAAGGTCATTTGTTCTGGAACAAACTGGAATCTTCATTGCTTGTATTGCTTCTGTAATGAGGCTGGTAACAATACAATGGTGACAGGTTTTGTTTCTGATTCAGAGGGAAAGAGAGTAACTGGGGCGCAACTGAAGGCCATGCCCCTGGAGGCCAGAGCGGCCTCTGCTCTTACCCCAGGTGGTAAGCTGTTGGGGGAAGGTGGGAGCTTAGCGGGGTTGTGTGCAAATCAAAATTCAGACTCCTAGCTCATCTAATTGCCACACCAAGCAAGGCTTAACAAAAGCTTTACCCTGGAGTTTATTTTCAAAACCAGGTGAAGTCCAGCTTGTTCCTCATAGGACGGAGCCTTCCTGGGATGTACCAGGACATTCTTCCTGGGCCCTTTCTCAGCGAGCGTGTGGGGTAGAGCTCATTAGAACAAAGGTTTGGTGGGTTGATTTCTACTTCCCATCAAACTGAAGCCATGGGGCAAATTCTCCGGGAGAAGTTTGCCTGGCTTCCCTGGCTTCAAGGCTGGGTCTCCCTCCTATATTTCAGGACAAATGTCGGCCTCTTCCTGAGTGTCAGCTCAGCATCCTCTTTGGTGAGGTCCTCATATTTCCAGGTGACCCTGGCCTTTCACTGTACGCATTGTTGGATTTAATTAGCTCCAGGTCTCCCTCAGTTAAGTTGAACACCAGTCTGTCAGGATGGCTTTGCTTCAACAGGGGAAACTTTGTTCCTGTGAGAGTGAACAGGGGAGTGCAGACCAGTCCGGTCCATGGACGTCGGGAGGCCACAGCCATGCTGGTCCTTCTCCGCTTGGGGCAGGTGCCGGGTGCCAGGGAAGGGTCCAGGCAGAGTGGAGACTTAGGAGCGCCCTCTGGCAGGTCGCTTCCATGGGCAGAGGAAGCCACAGCCTGAGCGTGACACCCAGGAAACCAGAGTTGAGGGACAAAAGCCCAGGTCCTGTGGCTCTGAAGCTGTAAGTGTTTAGAGTTGCCAAGAGCACCGCCTGGCCCCCTGGGTAATTTTCCATTTGGGTATTTTTCATTCAGGTTTCACTGAGCAGCATAACCGGAATGGGACTGTGCTTTCTTACGTTAGGCGTTGGGCATCGTCATCTTTCCAAACGCTACAGTTTAAATATCAGGTTCAATTTTGGTATTGTTAATCCTCACCCCAGGGTATTTTTTTCCATTGATTTTTAGAGAGAGTGGAAGGGAGGGAGGAAGGGGGAGGAGAGAGAGAGAAGAATTGGTTGCCTCCCGAGAGTAACCCTACCAGGGCCAGGGATCAAACCTGCAACCCAGGTACCACCTCTTGACTAGGAATCAAACCCTCAACCCTTCAGTGCAAGGCTGGGGCTCTAACCACTTAGCGACACTGGCCCGGGCAATATCAGATTACTGTAAACTTTAGAAGGATGTGTTCAGGGGGTCGGTGGAACCTCAGTGTTCAGTGCTCAATGTTAGATCGAGTCATGGCACAGTAAGGCAAGCGCACAGGTGAAAGGGTCCGGCTAGAACAGGTCAACATGGGCCTGGCCAGGTAGCTCAGTTGGTTAGAACATTGTCCCCATACGCCAAGGTTGCAGGTTCAATCCCCAGTCAGGGCACATGCAAGAATCAACCAATGAATGCATGAATAAGTGGAACAACAAGTCAATCTCTCTCTCTCTCTCTCTCTCTCCCCCCTTAAAAATCAATAAATTAAAAAAACAAACATAAAAGTAGGCATTTAAAAGGAAAGAGACAAAAAGTAAGTCATAAACAGGACCTAATACTCCTTGACCGTTCTGCTTTGAACACAGTTTTGTAGGGAAAGTCTAAATGGCTACAGGTGTCATGTGAGGATAGTCACAGTTCATGGTCCCCGCCTCCCTCCCGTCTCCTCTCCGCTCCTGCCCTGGGACCACTGGCCCCTGTCTGAACAGTCAGGCGCCACCCTCCCCTCTGCTACTTTCTCCCGTGTCTCAGTCAGGGGACAAGCCACAGCCACACACCCTCCCGAGTCACTGAGACCCTGACCGGTCACCTGTTTGTGAAGATGTCCTCCTCCTGTTGCAGCTTCTCTCCCTCACGGAGGACACACCCAGCCAGTTCTCCAAGTTGCTTTATGGAAATCACATCGTGCTCATACATTACGCGCACCTGTGAGCTCCTAAGGCCAATTGTCCTATTTCTATCTTTGCATGCTTTCCAGCACCTTGTCCATGGCGAGGCGCGGTAAGTGTCTTGAATTTCATTTCCTAGGGAAGCTGTAACCTAGAGTCTTTCCAAAGACCTTGCTTCTGGCAGCTGTGGCAGCCGAGGTCCGCTGCAGAGGGAGAAGGCCCTCGCGTAGGGTGCGCAGGCGATCTACTGCTCAGGACACCAGGATGGAGAGGGGGCTCAGCTCTGCTTCCAGTCGCCCCTTCCCACGGCTATCCAAGGAGCACTGTTTCTGTGAGACTTGGAAGTAAATAAAACAAATAAAAATAGCATTAGTGCTCAAATAGGCCTGTCTCATCTCCTATTTAACCGGATCACACTAACAATAACACATTTCAGGAATAAAGAATGACCATTCATCTATTTTCCCCAAAAAACTTTTTTACTTTCTGATGCATGGGGAGTGTTACCCAGCGTCTCGTGGCTGTGAGAGGAGCCAGAGTCACGGGAAGGGGCGTGAGTCAGGAGGGGTTGGGGGATTCCCGGCACACGTGGGCGCACACACACACACACGTACACACACACTGTAAGCACCGGAGAACCCACAGCCTGGGAGTCAGCGCAGGATGTTACAGCAAAACCCACCGAGGAGGGAGGTGCGACTGTGTGGTTAGGACTTTGGACCGTCCTTGTAGAAATAAGCCTGGTCACTCCAGGGCCCCATGCAGTACCTGTTGGTTAGCTGGGTGTTAACCTAATAAGACTGATTATTTTTAGATGGGGGGCGGGGGGGGCGGGGAAGGGAGGCAGGGTGGGTCCTGGACCATGGGCGCTTAAACCACTTTTTGCCAAAAATGCTCCTTTGAGAAGCTAAAGAGAGGAGCAAGCAAAGTCTTCACACACTGTCTTCTGGGAACACCGTCCGGGTGCCAGGCGAGCAGTCCTGAGCCCCTCCTCCCCGACTTGCATGGTTTCATGTGTAATCATCACTCCTGTGTCTCGTGCTTTCTCAAACTCCCTGGGCCACTGGGCCACTCCAGGCGCCCTGAGCTCTCACAGGAGGTCTCCAAGGCCGGGGCACCCATAGAAAAGTCCAGGAACCTGACAAACTCCCTGAGAGTTCTAGCAAAGCTTTTGTTTTAAACAAATAAAGAAAACATCTTGCATTACACAGTAACTTCCACGATACCCATTTTCCTAGTGAAATGAAGAATGCATAAAGCTTTAAGGTATGTTAGAATTAGGTCAACTCTCTCCACATTCAAACCAGTTGTAAGGAAATCACAGTTCCCTAATCCTATGGCCAGTCCTATGGTGAAAGTTCCTGGGACTATTCTATTTGAGTCTCTAGATGTTATTGCTTTGTTAGATCTGGAGGGGCAGAAAGATTGTGTGAATGATTCTGTTCCAAGGAACTTGTCTTTCCAATCATACACTTATCATACAGTCACTTTACAATCATACAGTTACATTTCCTTACAAAGAAAAGGCCAGGCCACAAAACGCAGCAAAAGGATTTGTAGCTCCTAGAATTCAGCTGAAGAGAATCTTAAGAAGGACGGGTTCTTGGTATTGTTTTTAATTCTGGTCTTTAACCTCAAAATACAATGGCAGGTCTATAAACTCGTAACCTGTGCTTGGTTCTGTTTATTCTACTTTTCCAATGTAGACACTTTAAATGATTAACTTGTGAGTTACCCATTACACTTTTCAACAGTCCACTGAGCATGTCCTTCCTAAGCAAAGGGAACGTTTCAGCAGGCTCAGCAGGTCTGAGGGTGGGAACCGGAAAATACAGACGCACCAGAGGGCTAAGACACAGAACTGACACCTCTTAAGACCAGAGGAACTTGAGCCCTTGCCCATTCCTCCGTCCCCACGCCTCTCCTGTGTGGTGCTGGAGGCTTTAGGGATGCAAGGCTGGTGCGGGTGGCCAGGTCTCACCGGGAGGCCATTTCTTAGTCTGTTTTTGTTGGGACTTTGATCTCATCGCTCCTGCTTACCCCAAACTGAGCTCCTGTTGCCCCAACAATTCTCAGCCTGGGAGCTGAGCAGCAGCAACACTGTTTGTACTGGAGGGACCAGAAGAGGCTGATGTGGGACCCAGAGAGGCCGAGAGGCAGAGAGCCGGCGACTGCCAAGCAAGTCAGGATCCAGTGAGAAGCTGCATGCTTGGCCACTGTCCCACCAGCAAGGTGAAATTAAGCCATAATAAATGGCCGCTTAGTAATGAAGCCAGCAACATGTGTGACATGGTGATGCCGCTTACCACTGGAATTGCCCAGAGTTAGTGGTGCAGACTTGAAATGGACCTGCAGGTGGGAACCCTTGACTCTGGCTCTCAGACGGACACAGGAAGATGCATGCTGCCGCCTGTAACTCCCAGGACGAAATGAACTGATCCGAAGGCACAGCTATGGGCATGACCTGGCAGGGCCCTGGAAGCAAACCCGTGGTTCTGTCACAACGTGATAGTGCACAATGACGTCGTTACACCACCGGGTGCGGCAACGGCAGAAGCAGTGTCCTCAGTTCTCACGTGCCGGCTTTTTCGTATCTCAGCCCCTCTCAGCAGGAAGCATCTACATCAACAACCTATTGCAAATATAATTAACCATGCTTTTCTGTGACTCCTCACCAGAGGGTATTTTTTCATTGATTTTTTTAGAGACAGTGGAAGGGAGAGAGAGGAGAGAGAGAGAAACATCAATGTGAGAGGGATACATCGATTGGTTGCCTCCCTCAATCACCAACCTGGGCCGGGGATCAAACCTACAACTCAGGCACCTGCCCTTGACTGGGAATCGAACCTGTGACCCTTCGGTGTTTGGGCCGATGCTCTAACCACTGCACCCTTCAACCAGAGCTACACTTTTCCTTTTAGCAGCACAAAAGGTAATCTCCTAATCTGTGACATCGCAGGCAACGCAAGTTAGTCTCGCTGGGTTAGAAATGCCCCTTACTCACCAGCCATCACTGCTTATTTCACTTCTCCAACTTGCATATGAGATTATCCTATATAATAAAGAGGTAATATGCAAATTAACCCTCATGCCCTCACAAGATGGCTGCCTATGACCAGGCTGGCAGGGGGGTTAGTGAGGGACAACCAAACGACTGAACAGCAGGCAGGCTGTGTGAAGCAACTAGGCTGGTGGGGGGGATGGGGGAGTAATGAGGGGTGACCAGGCCAGCAGGGGGGGCAGTTGACGGCAACCAGGTCGGGGGGGGGGCAGTAAGAGGCGACCAGGCCAGCAGAGGGGGGCAGTAAGGGGTGACCAGGCAGGCAGGCAGGCAGGTGAGCAATCAGGAGCCGGCAGTCCAGGATTGTGAGAAGAATGTCCAACTGCTGGTTTAGGCCCAATTGGGACTAAACCAGCAGTCGGACATCCCCCAAGGGGTCCTGGCTGGGCTGAGGGGACCCCCCCCCCCCGTGCACTAATTTCATGCACCAGGCCTCTAGTATATTCATGTTATTGTTCCTAACCACCAGAATATTATTATATTTTATTTCAGGGATGATTATATTATATTATACAAGGGTTGGCAAAAGTAGGTTTACAGTTGTGAGTACACAAAATAGTTTTTTTCTTGTATCATTATTTATTAATTATTGTATTACTAGAGGCCCAGTGCACAGAATTTGTGCACGGGGGTGGGAGGTCCCCTCAGCCCAACCTGTACCCTCTCCAATCTGGGACCCCTTGGGAGATGTTGGACATCCCTCTCACAATCCAGGACCGCTGGCTCCTAACTGCTCACCTGTGTGCCTGCCTGCTGGGCCCTAACTACCCCCCTGCCAGCCTGGTCACCCCCAACTGCTCCCCGCTGCTGGTCTGGTCTCCCCTCACTGCTCCCCTGCTGACCTGGTTGCCCCCAACTGCCCTGCCCTGCAGGCCTGGTGCCCCCCAACTGCCCTCCCCTGCAGGCCTGGGTCCCCCCCAACTGCCCTCCACTGCAGGCCTGGTACCCCTCCAAACTGCCCTCCACTGCAGGCCTGGTTCCCCCCAACTGCCCTCCCTTGCTGACCTGGTCTCCCCCAACTGCCCTCCCCTGCAGGCCTGGTCCATCCCAATTGCCCTTCCCTGCTGGCCATCTTGTGGCGGCCATCTTGTGTCCACATGGGGGCAGGATCTTTGACCACATAGGGGCAGCCATCTTGTGTGTTGGAGTGATGGTCAATTTACATATTACTCTTTTATTAGACAGCATAGAGGCCTGGGTGCACAAGTGGGGACCAGCTGGTTTGCCCAGAAGGGTGTCCCAGATCAGGGTGGGGGTTCCCTTGGGGCATGGGGCAGCCTGGGCAAGGGGCCTGTGGTGGTTTGCAGGCCAGCCATGACCCACAGCGACCCAAGCAGAGGCCCTGGTGTCTGGGATTTATTTATCTTCTATAATTGAAACTTTGTAACCTTGAGCAGAGCCCAGCCTCCTGCTCACTCAGTGGCAGCAGCCATTTTTGTTGGGATTTATTTATCTTCTATAATTGAAACTTTGTAGCCTTGAGTGAAGGCCAGGGCTGCGGGAAGCTTAGCTTCCTCCATCACCTGGGGCAACTCAAGCCTCCTGCTCTCTCCAGCTCCATGGCTGCCGCCATTTTTGTTGGGATTTATTTATCTTCTATAATTGAAACTTTGTAGCCTTGAGTGGAGGCCTGGGCCTGCCAGGGTGTGCAGAAAGCTTGGCTTCTTCCAGTGCTGGGGAAACCCAAGCCTCCTGCTCTCTCCATGGCCCCAGCCATCTTGGTTGGGTTAATTTGCATACTTGCTCTTGGTTGGCTGGTGGGTGTGGCTTGTGGGTGTAGCGGAGTGATGGTTAATTTGCATATTACTATTTTATTAGCTAGGATTTCCCATACAAATTCATTAAGAATTTGATTAACAGTGATGGAACCACCATGACCCACGGAACCGAAAGCCCAGAATTCTGAAGATTCAATTGTACTCAAGTATTCATTAGCATAAGGTATTTATTGAGGTAGAGATATGGACCAATATATTTTTAAAGATTTTCAACAAGGACTAAGTGAAAAGGGCACATTTTTTTTTTTACCACTAAGATGCAACTAGATGTTTTCCTGTTTCTTACACTTCCTTAGGCCTTTCAAGACCTTAAGGCAGTGGGAATCTCTTCGAGTTTTGACCATCATGTCTCCAGGTGAGGGCTTTACCTGGAATGCTGGGAAAGCAGGACCAACTGCAAAAACTAGTCCTCTCTACAGTCCACATGCCGTGTTTCCATCATGGTGGGATCCACTCCAGGGGTCTCCACATCACGGTGGGATCTACTCCAGGGGTCTCCACAGGTTGACAGGTCCTGACACTCCTGAGTGCATAGACCTGTCCAAACTGCCTATTCGTCAGCCACATGACACCCACAGGTAACCCCTCAGGTAGTCAGAGTGTTCAACACTTGGAGCTAAAGGTCTGGGCAACAGTGCTCACCTTCAAAACCTCTACTGAGGCATTTACACCATGGAATACTGGGCAGCAGTAAAAGAGACGGACCTCTTACCCTTTGTGACAGCATGGAGAGACCTGGAAAGTATTATGCTAACTGAAATAAGCCAGTCAGAGAGGGAAAAGTATCACATGATCTCACTAGTATATGGAATCTAATGAACAAAATAAACTGATGAACAAAATAGGTCCAGAAACATGGATGCATAGAACAGACTGACAGATCTCAGAGATAAGGGGGGTGGGGATGAGAATATATTAACCAGAGAACTTATATACATATATGTAGCCCATGGGCATAGCCAATTATGTGGTGAAGGCCTGGGAGGGGGCAGCGACTGGGTTAAGGGAGGCAAAGGGGGGATATTGGGGGATGTCTTTAATAGTATCAATAATTAAAAATACATATTTAAAATCTCTATTGAAAATGTCTGTCAGACAGTGTTGGAACCAGAAATTAATCTTAGAATTGCACTGTGCTGCCCTTCTCTCCTTCTCGCCTGATGCCCGGGGCCTGACATTACCCAGGCTCTTCCTCTTCCGGGCCAGAGAGATTCATTTCCTCTATGAGTGTTAGATCTTGGTGGCCACTGCCAGCTCAGTGAAGATGCAAAGTAAATTCCTTCAAGGGACTGACAGTTGAATACACTGGGCCTGCGGCCCATCCACTTCCTGAGGCTGCCCTGTTGTTTAGAACTTTTTAAACAGAAGTGTTTACCTTGAGGCACAAAACAATCTTCATCCCCTTCATTGTCTGGATGTCAGAGTCCTAACTAGCACAGATCTCGTGACTGGAATGGTGCAGGAGAAATGAAGGCATTAAGCAATCAACAACCTATTGGCATAAGGAACAAGTTGCTACAGTTCAGAAAGAAATGTCATTCTGGGCTCAGAAAGGCCAGGCCTCCAAACACTGAGGTCTCAAGAAAGAGGCCGCTAGGCTCGAGGACACTGAGAAATGTGCCCCCAGACGCTCTCTGACCTCCCCTCAGAGCCTCACAGGAGGGAGGAGGAGAGTGGAAGGAATTGACAGGACACCTGGGAGGGAGGCGGGTGGCCCTCCTGGGCTGGGCTGGGCAAGGCCTGCTCACAACAGATGCAGGTGGTGTGGACAGGTGACAGGGACAGTGGCCAGTGGCCAGAAGCAAGGCAGGGCCCCAGACCACACACACACTCCTCTTTCCTGTCGATGGAAAAGTTCACTAAGGTACAGACCACTACATCTTAGGTCATAACTTATTTTAGAATGAGACCTAACTGTTTAAATAATCCTTTTTTGCTTTGGAAAGTACCTCTATGGTAATCAGCTCAAATGAATATTAGCTGCAAGAATAAAGTCAAATACATTTATCACAGAATTTGTAAAAATAGGCCCTGCAAAATTTGGACTGCAAAGATGTCCCATGTCTATCTAATAAAAGAGTAATATGCAAATTTACCATCACTCTGCTACACCCACAAGCCAATCAAGAGAGAATATGCAAATTAACCCAACCAATATGGCTGCAGCCACCAAGAGAGCAGGAGGGAGGCTTGGGTTTCCCTGGTGATGGAGGAAGCCAAGCTTTCTGCACACCCTGGCCGGCCCAGGACTCCGCTTAAGGCTACAAAGTTTCAATTATAGAAGATAAATAAATCCCAGATACCAGGGCCTCTACTTGGGTTGCTGGGGGGCATGGCCAGCCTGCAAACCACCACAGGCCCCTCGCCCAGGCCGCCCCATGCCCCAAGGGAGCCCCCACCCTGATCCGGGACACCCTTCAGGGCAAACCAGCCGGCCCCTACCCGTGCACCAGGTCTCTATCCTATCTAATAAAAGAGTAATATGCAGATTGACCATCACTCCAACGCACAAGATGGCTGCCCCCATGTGGTCAAGGATCCTGCCCCCATGTGGACACAAGATGGCCACCACAAGATGGTCAGCAGGGGAGGGCAGTTGGGAGGAACCAGGCCTGCAAGGGAGGACAGTTGGGTGTGATCAAGCCTGCAGGGGAGGGCAGTTAGGGGTGACCAGGCCCACAGAGGAGGGAAGTTGGGGGCAAACAGGCTGGCAGGGGAGCAGCTAGGCATCAATCAGGCTTTCAGGGGAGTGGTTAGGGGGTGATCAGGCTGGCAGGCAGGTGAGCAGTTGGGAGCCAGCAGTCCTGGATTGTGAGAGGGATGTCCAACTGCCTGTTTACGCCCAATCCTGGTGGGATCAGACCTAAAAGGACAGTCGGACATCCCTCGAGGGGTCCCAGATTGGAGAGGGTGCAGGCTGGGCTGAGGGACCCCCCCTTGCCGTGCACGAATTTCATGAACCGGGCTTCTAGTCTATATATATAAAAGCCTAAGCGACCAGAGCGCCAAAATGACTGGAACACCAGTACGACCAGAATGACCGGAACACTGGTTGCTATGATGCGCAATGACCACCAAGGGCCATACACTCAACACAGGAGCTGCCCCCTGGTGGTCAGTGTGCTCCCACAGCCAACCTCCTGCACCGCCAACCTCCCATGGTCCCTCCCCCCAGCCAGCAGGCCCAGCCAGCAGGCCCTGGCTGGCAGCCGGCAGCTGTAAGGAAGGAAGGAAGGCCCTGGCCAGCAGCCAGAAGGCCCCAATTGGCCCTGATCACCGACCAGGCCTAGGGTCCCCACCCATGCACAGGTTTCATGCACTGGGCCTCTAGTCTATATATGTATATAAGAGCCTGAGCACTGTGCATTTTAAACAAGTGCACCTCACTGTATGTCAATGATACCTCCATACATCCACCAACAGTATCTCTGCAGGTACTGGTGATGTGGCACCAACACAGGACAGCACAGTGGCAGAGTGCTCAATCATTTACTCGCCTTTCATTTGGAAGTAGAACTTACAGAAACAGCTGTGATGAAGGATATAATACTAAGTGATTAGCCCAATCAGAGACCATTGTGAGATTGGCAAATAATGGCAATAAAATTATATCTGTAGATGCTGTAAATCTGAAAATACTGCATCTCTTCTAAGTTTGGGTGGAAAATGCTAGGCAGAAATCAAAGATGTAGACTATACATCATCTTTCTACTAAAAACAGACACAGTGTGCATCAGCATTCCTATTTCTTAGAAACCTACTGCCAGCTCCAATGCACTGACCACCCGGTGGCTGTGGAAAGAAGCATCCTCTTGAATTATGGGAAATTTTTGTTATCTTAATGACTTTCTGTTGCCAAGGTAGTTAAATTCTTGGTCTGCCTCTCTTCTGAGTTCATCTGCACGGGGCCTTTCAGGTGAACTCAAGAGCAGACCAGGAAGAAGTGTGTTTCTGTGAAGTGTCATTCTAACAGGGAAAGAGCTTCATGTGAAAAAAATGGTCTTGGCTTGTGTGCTTGCCCTTTTTAGTTTTTAAATATCATAAACCAAACACCAGACAGCCCAGCTTTACTCTGGGGATATTTGTAAATAGTTACTCAGGCTGCTGTTTGACTAAACAGGAGATGGAGATAAAGAATGCAAAGAGTCCAGAAGAAAGAAAAGCCATTTTGTTCTGATGTCATGCACACACACACATCTATCTTACTAATAAAAGAGAAATATGTAAATTGACCATCACTTCATGATGCCCACAGCCAATCAGGAGTGATTATGCAAATTAACCTGACAAAGATGGCAGCGCCTTCTCCCCCCCCCCCCCCCTTTGCAGCTGCTCCGGGCCTATGGGCAGTGCATCTCCTCAGGGCCTCCCTGCGGCACTCCACACCTGTCAACCATCCTTGCAGCCTCCCTATGGCCCAGCCCTCAACCTCAGAGGCAACCCTCTGGTGCCTGAGGTTGTAGCTCCTGGTGTCTAGCGTCTCCCTCTACCCCACCCCTGCCCCGCTGCTCTGGTAAACAAAACCGTAGCATTGGAGCAGCCCCAAGGACGTGGACCCACATGGGAGCTTTCTTGGTGCACAGTTAGCACATCCCGGGAGCCCCAGGCCAGCCAAGGGGTGGTGGTGGCAGCCGTGGTGGCAGCGACAGGCAGCTCAGCTTTGTTTTGAATAGATGAAAGAGGCCACCTACACAGTAACCGAAATTATCAGATCTCCCTACTCCCTATCTGCCAAATCAAGAGGGGAGGAGTGATGGGTGTGGAGGGATAGAGAGCAGGAGGCAGAGGGTGGAGGAGGAAGAGGATGAGGAAGGGGGCCAGTTGTATCCCCCTTTCACAATGGGAAACTGAAATGCACTAGCACACCCATTATTCCATTGTTTCCTGCACTCACTGGACTGAGTATTGAATCTGCAACCTGGGCATGTGCCCTGACTGGCAATTGATCCACCACTTTCTGGTGAGTGGGATGATGCTATGCTGGTACCCTGACCTCAAATCCAGCCTCCAGAACTGTGAGAAGCCACACAAATTTATGATATTTTGTTATGGCTGTCTGGGCTGACTAGTCTATACTAATAAAAGGGTAATATGCTAATTAGACCTAGTCAACTGGACAAAGCCACAGTGGCAGGGACCGAGGCAGAGGCAGTTAGGGGCAATCAGGCAGGCAAAGTGGTTAGGTGATATCAGGCAGGCAGACAGGTGAGCAGTTAGGAGCCAGTGGTCCTGGATTGTAAGAGGGATGTCCCAGATTGGAGAGGGTGCAGGCCGGACTGAGGGACCCTCCCCCCCTGCACAAATTTCATGCACCAGGCCTCTAGTATAAAAATAAAAATAAGCCTGGCTGCAGTGGCTCAGTGGTTGAGCATGGACCCATCAACCAAGAAATCACCGGTCCTATTCCCGGTCAGGGTATATGCTGGGTTGTGGGCTCGATCCCCAATGGGGGGCTTGCAGGAGGCAGCTGATGGATGCTTCTCTCTCATCAATCTTTCTATCTCTCTCTCCCTCTCTCTTTCTCTTGCTCTAAGAAAATCAATACAAACATATTTTAAAATAATAATAATAAATAAAAATAATATATAGCAGGAGATTTGAAATGCAAAAATAAATGACCTTGTGTGTTTTGTTTTGAGCAGCATGCATGGGCCTTCTAGGCCATGTTTGCCACGCTCTGAGGACTGCAGTGACAGGCCTGCTGAGGACAGCTGGGTGGATGGGGAGGAGGGACCTCGTGGCCTTCCGGGTGCCATGGCCACTGGCATGGGACAGATTCAGGCTGGGGTTACAAAGCAAGTGCCCTTCAGGAGGCAGGAAATATAGGGACCTCTCTTACACGGTCGGAGTCCAAGGCCGTCTACACCATTCACACTGTGAACAGCAAGTCCTCTCAGTCTATAAAACTAGTTGAGTACAGTAGCTTCATAAAAAAGTGATATCGCAATATATAGTCCTGGCACAAGACATAGGGCGAGCTTATAGTTACAGGGGTGAAGTATCCATTTGCAGACATAAGTTATCTCGGAAAATGATGTCCACATGTCTATGCAAAACCCACCCATCAAATTAAGAGACTATTTGATATGTCTCAAAATGTTTAATTTTCTGCCTAGATGACCATTTCCGCCTCCCTTCCCTGCAGCAGTAAACGCTGCACCTTTCATTGTTTATCAGAGGAAGGGATGTGACAGGAAAGGCATTGCTTTGAAGACAGGGACAGCCTGGCACACAGCAGCTGGATGTGCAGTTTCCTCAAGTTCAAGTTCCTGAAAAAGGAAATGAAAGAAACTCAACTCTTGAGAAAGCCCCCGTACCAGCTTTGATCTCAGTTATGGGAAGTGCTTGACGGAAAGTGCATGTTTATGCTCAGATTCAAACAGGATGCGCAGTGAGTGTCTCACAAAAGCGAGTGCAGAGCAACGGGTGGCTTCGCACTGTCACTGGGAAAGAGCTATCTCCTTTTAATATCTGTCAAACTGGTGTGTGCCGGGGGGGGGGGGGGCGAGGGGTGGAGAGAGAGGGAGAGAGACATTAGTTTGTTGTTCCACCTATTCATGCATTCATTGGTTGCTTCTTGCATGTGTCCTTACTGGAGTTTGAACCCACAATCTTAGTAAATCTGGACGATGCTCAGACCAACTGATTACCTAGCCAGGGCCTGTCTCTCTTTTTATTTTATTTACTTTTTAATGTGTTTTTATTGATTTTAGAGGGAGAGAGAGAAACATCTATGTGAGAGAGAAACATCGATTGGCTGCCTTCTACATGCCCAATTGGGGACTGGCCTGCAACCTGAGTATGTGCCCTGACCAGGATCGAACTGGCGACCTTTCCGTGCCCAGGACAATGTTCAACCAACCGAGCCCAGCGGCCAGGCCTGCCTCTCTTTTCAGCAAAGGCAGAGATTGTTAAGATAGATGTGTCACGGGCGTTAAAAGGCTCCCAGCCCGGTGGGCCTCCAAGGGGAACACTGCAGTGGGGCATCCCACGAAGGCTAGGTGGGGGGTCCCGCTCTGGCTCTGGGCAACCACGTGGTGTCATCTCAGGCAAGTCCGTCAGTCCTCCTGGCCCCAGCTGCCCTCAGACGTGGTGGATCAGCTGGATGTGCCACAGTGCTTTCTGCACGCCACCCTCCCCCCCCGCCTAGTTCCTGTGGACTGAGCACCATCCCGGCCAGGAAACACTGCTAAGTCTTACCCTTCCCAGAAACAATTAATAAAAATGCATAATAAGTCAAATAGAGCCACAGGCCTGTTACTCAGTGGACATTGTTGGGGTTCAGCATTTCAGGGAACATAACCCAGTTCCAGCCGCCTTCGGGTTGGCAGAGCACCACAGGTACAGGTTCTGTGAGTGTGTCCTCTCGGGCTGCAATATTGTCCTGACCTCTCTCCAAAGCTTCTGCCGTGAAATGTTTTATTAAACTTGGGGATGGAATTTTTTCATATCCTCTAGGCAAATACTTTTGAGGTAATGGAAACACAACTCACAACAGTCTAGAGCAGCAAAAGGAAGCGAGAGAGAGAAATAATTCATAAAGCAAAACTCTCCTGTAGATACTGGAGAGGAGCCTGCTTCTATGAGCGAGAGGAAAAATCAAAGACAAAAGCAGCCCATGAATAGGCAGCAGCCGGACCCACCTGCCCTGACTGCGCGGTGAAGGGGTAGGAGACGCATTCCCACTGCTGCCTTTCCTTTCACAGAGAATGGTTTTTTTCTTTTTTTGAGAAAACATATGCCATGTCGGGACCATCTGGAAGGAATAATCTTATTCCTGCTTCATCTCATTTTCTTCTCTAGTTCTTTCCTGTTCACTGCAGCCCAGAGAGGTGTCAGGCCCCACCGAGGCGGGGAGCGTGCTCACTGCACCCTGTTCCCACCCCACAGGCCCTCGGCCCTCACCAACAGGTCATTGTGCTGCCCAGAGCCCCCAGCCTGGAGGCAGGGGCAGGCTCTGATCCCCCAACCTGGGGGGAGGAGGAGGCCCTGCTCCCCCAGCCTGGAGGCAGGGGGAGGCCCTAGAACCCCAGCCTGGAGGCAGGGGGAAGCCCTGATCCCCCAGCCTGGAGGCAGGGGGAGGCCCTAGAACCCCAGCCTGGAGGCAGGGGGAGGCCCTGATCCCCCAGCCTGGAGGCAGGGGGAAGCCCTGATCCCCCAGCCTGGAGGCAGGGGGAGGCCCTAGAACCCCAGCCTGGGGGCAGGGGGAGGCCCTGATCCCCCAGCCTGGAGGCAGGGGGAGGCCCTGATCCCCCAGCCTGGAGGCAGGGGGAGGCCCTAGAACCCCAGCCTGGAGGCAGGGGGAGGCCCTGATCCCCCAGCCTGGAGGCAGGGGGAGGCCCTAGAACCCCAGCCTGGGGGCAGGAGGAGGCCCTGATCCCCCAGCCTGGAGGCAGGGGGAGGCCCTAGAACCCCAGCCTGGGGGCAGGGGGAGGCCCTGATCCCCCAGCTTGGAGGCAGGGGGAGGCCCTAGAACCCCAGCCTGGGGGCAGGGCAGGCCCTGGAGTCCAGCCTCCTACCAACTTGAAGCTGTTCAGTTACATCCTCACACTTTTTGTACATGGGTATCAACCATGCTACTATTGAGTAAATATTTTTCTATAAATGGTTCATTTTTTTAATTAAAAATTTTTAAATAACAAATGGTGTTTTATAAACCAGTGTAAGAAAAATAGAAGTTAAACATAAAAATACGTACAATGAAAGCAATACAGTATTTTTTAATTCCTTAAAACTGGCCTGATCCTGACCTCTCTATTTGTTAACCAAGATTACTAAGATGACAAAGTCATATTCATTTGGAACTGGCACGTCTCACCTTGACACAATCGGCAGGAGTGAAGGTGACTGAGAAGGAAGCATTTTCTCACTCTGTAACCCAAGGTAACTGACTGCCCTGTCTCTGAATCGTTAGTGATCTTCCCATAATAAGCAGGGGTGGAACCAAAGTGGAAACAGGGCAGCTTTGCTGACATCGTACAAAAGAAAAATCCCTTTGTCCTACAAGACTCATAAGTTAGGTTGATTCATTCGAAAGCCGTCCAGTCCGTCTCCTCACCCAGTGTGCACTCCAGCTTGTGCATTAAGCACCTCCAGAAGATTCAAAAACAAAAACAAGAATCTTTGTCCCTGACGAAAATCTCAGTTGTTTTAGGAGAGAAAGCAACCACGTTTCAGTAGAGAACAGAGCAATCTTTTGTGTGAATGTCAGCTAACATAGCAACAGCTGCCTTTTGCCCTTTAATAACAGATAGTGAGCGCCTACTGTGGGCCAGGCTCAGTGTGTGACTGCTAATCCCACATGGAGTAGTGCGTTACAGGCATTATCGTATTTCTCTTCCTGCCAATCCGATGAGGCAGCTACATTGTTAGTCTTCATTTTGGATGAAACAACTGAGGTTCAAAGAGGGACCTAAACAAACCCAAGGTAACACGCCTGGCCACCAGGCCTGGGCTCACACTCAGGGCTGGGCTCACACTCAGGGCTGGGCTCACACTCAGGGCTGTGCTCACACTCAGGGCTGGGCTCACACTCAGGGTTATGCTCACACTCAGGACTGTGCTCACACTCAGGGCTGGGCTCACACTCAGGCCTGGGCTCACACTCAGGGTTATGCTCACACTCAGGGTTGGGCTCACACTCAGGGTTATGCTCACACTCAGGGCTGTGCTCACATTCAGGGCTGGGCTCACATTCAGGGCTGGGCTCACACTCAGGGCTGGGCTCACACTCAGGGTTATGCTCACACTCAGGCCTGGGCTCACACTCAGGGTTATGCTCACACTCAGGGGTGGGCTCACACTCAGGCCTGGGCTCACACTCAGGGCTGTGCTCACACTCAGGGCTGGGCTCACACTCAGGGCTGGGCTCACACTCAGGGTTATGCTCACACTCAGGGCTGGGCTCACACTCAGGCCTGGCTCCTATTGTGGGGCCACAGCAGTCTGCAGAGGGAGCTGAGGACTTAGCCCCCGGCTGCTCATTCCTCTTGGTTCCTGCCCAATACAGGTTCGTCCTGAGAGAAATGATGGCACCTTTCAGGTTCCCAGCATTTAGGGGCAGTTTTAACTCACCAGCTGCCTGGATTGTCAAAAGAGGGCCCTGAGCCCCAACCCCGGGGTCTGCTGTGGGGTGGCCCGCAGAGCCGGACTGGGGGAGACCCTGTGGACCTGGAAGGAGGCTCTGACCCTGGCCCAGAGCTGAGTTCTGAAAACAAGGCAAAAGCCTGGCCGTCACGGCAGCCCAGCTGCGTGGAGGGCTAGCAACGCACATCATTGCCAGGCCTCGCCATGGGGACTGAGGGGCAGCTGCGTTCCCCAAGCTCCTGGCTGGCGCTGAAATACGATTTTGAATTGAAGGAACGCTTAAATGAAACGTGTGGGCTAAGATGTGATGAAGGGAAGGTTATCAAAAGAGCCCCCCAGACAGCTGGGGAGAAAGTTCAAATCAGGTGCAGCAGCCACAGCTGAGGCACCAGGGGGAGGCAGTGAGTCCTGGGGGTGTCGGGCGCAGGCTGCCTGCAGATACCGTCTGGGGTTCAAGTAGAGCGGGTGTGGCCTTGCTCCCAGGGACGGATCCTCCTGAGCCCGGCAGGCTCACACTGCTCTTCTGTGACTCTCCTCCACCTCCTAGGCGCACACTGTATAACCCACAGCCATGCACGACGGGATGCAATAAAGGTTGACATCCGTTGTTTATCAGGCAGCCTCTCCGGTTCCCTAGGCTAATCCCTGTCCAGGAAAAGGGAGTTGCTTTCAGGAATGAGAGTGCAAACCAACCCCAGCTGTTGGCATTCATATGTTGTTATCACGAAGGAGCCAAGAAGGTACAATGGGGAAGGGGCAGTCCCTGCAGTAAACGATGCTGCCACATGCAAAGAAGGAAACTGCCACCAGCATACACTACACACAACATCCACGCACAGCGAGGAGAGCCGAAAATGGGAGGCCTGAACCCACAAAACTCCTACAGCAAACTCAGCAGCGAGCTCCTTGGCCGATTCTGGGTGACGACTTTTTGGATTTGACACCAAAAGCAAAGGCAACAGAAACAGAAACAAGCACGTGCGGTTGTATCCCGCTGAGAAGCCTCTGCACCAAGTGAAAGCCGTCTCCAGATTGGGAGGAAGCACTTGCAGGTCCCACGGCTGACAAAGGAACCTCGTTCCTCAAACAGCTCGCTGCTCAGCCTGCAGCCCTTTCCGGCGGACACCTGTGGGTCAGTCGCGAGTCTCTCAGGTGACAAAAGAGAGAACGCACAAATATGAGTCGGTTCCCCACTGCTAACATCTCAGGATCTGTGCTATGAATATTTTTGTTTTTGTGGGGATTTTTTTGCTTTTGTTGCTGCTTATAATTATTGTTAATTTTCATTTTTTACCGTACATTTCCTTTTTGTTACACTTTCATTTACTGTACACTTTACATTTCCTTTTTGTTACACTTTCATTTCATGTCCTTTTGTTTTTGAAGTGTTTATTTGTAGATTAAACAGTACAATAGACATGCGCTGTGTATAAGAAAGGTTAAAACGGGATCGTTTGGGGGTCTGGAACAGATTAATTCCATTTATGTTATTTCTAATGGGAGAAGATGATGCAGTTTTCAAACAGCCTTCCGGAACAAATTAAGTTTGCGAAGCGAGGTTCCACTGTACAAGGAACCTCAAAACAAAAAAACCAACAATCTGATTTTTTTACATGGACAGAGGATTTTAATAGATATTTTTCCAAAGAAGGCAAACAGATGGCCAACAGGTGTATGAAAGGTGCCAACATCACTCATCACCAGGGAGATGCCAGGCACAGCCCCCCAGAGCGGCCATCCTCAGAAAGACGAGACATGACAAGCGCTGGGGAGGATGGAGAGTGCAAAGCAAGGGAACCTCGTGCCCTGTGAGTGGGAATGCGAATTGGTGCCGTGACTACGGAAAACAGTATGGGGGTTCCTCAATAAACTAGAACTAGAGCTACCACATGACGCAGATCCTCCACTTCTGGGCACTCTTGGAAGAAAAGAAAACACTAACTCAGAAACACGTGTGACCTTGTGTTCACAAGAGCCAAGACACTCTTCACCCATAAGAAACGGGGGAGGAAGTCTCGTCATTTGCAACGCGAGATCAACCTAGACTCTAGGTCCTAGAGCATATTATGCCACGTGATCTAACTCAGACAGAGACGCTAAATGTCACATGATCTCACTCAGGTGTGGGATCTTAAAAACAAGCAAACAAACAGCAAGCTCATGGATGGAAGCAGCTGGGTGGTGAAATGAGCGAAGGGGTCAGTACACCTCCACTTATAAAATCATAAGCCACGTGTCTGTAACGTGCAGCATGGGGACTGTAGTTCATGACACTGCACAGCATTTCCGAATGTTGCTATGATCATAGATCTTAAAGGTTCTCATCACATGAAAAAATGTTTGTAACTATGTACGGTGCCGGATGTTAACTGGACATCATGGTGATCATCTCACAGCATACGCACATACTGGATCCTTGTGTTGTACACATGAAACTCATATAATGTTCTATGTCGAGCATATATAAGTTTTAAAGATGAACATGTCTGCTTTCCGGTGGCTGCCAGGAGCCCACTGGAGCGCGCCCTCAGGACTAGCAGGTGGTCTGCGCTGCTATGGAACCCACACCTGACCCTGCCATCAGGCACAGGGGCTCAAGTGAGGGAACAGCTGGGGTATGTAAGCCTTGGAAACGGCATTTTTTCCTTTTAAAAATGTAATTCCTGTTGATATTCAATATTATTTTATATTAGTTCAGGTGTACAGCATAGTGGTCAGACAGTCATATACTTTACACAGTGTTCCCCCATAAGTCTAGATCCCACCTGGCCCCAACTCAGTCATTACAGTATTAGTGACTATATTTCCTATGCTGTACTTTATGCTCCTGTGACGATTCTGTAACTACCAATTTGTATTTCTCAATCCCTTCACCTTTTCACTTTCCCCCCAAACCCCTCCCCTCTGGCCTCCATCAGTCTGTGTCAATGAGCCTGTTTCTATTTTGCTCATTTTTTTTGTTCTTTAGATCAATATGTGAATGAAGTCATATGGCATTTGTCTTCCTCTGTCTGATGTATTTCACTCAGTACATACCCTCCAGGTCCGTCCTTGTTGTGGCAGTTGCAAGATTTCATTCTTTTCTGTGGCCGCATCACACTCCATTGTATACACGCACCGCTTCTTTCTCCGCTCATCTGTCTATGGACACTGAGGTTGCTTCCATCTCTCAGCTATTGTAAGAAATACCTTTGCATTTTTATGTTTTTAATTCACACACTCCTATACTTACTTAAAACCACTCACAGTGACATGATCATTGATCTACAAAAATCAGTAGCATGGCTGGTATGAAAGCAGCCATTTCTCATGTAATCAGCCCTCAGCTTGCGGAGACGGTCAGATCCTGCTACTGAGGCTCAATACAGACATGGCAGTGACCCAAGAAATGTACAGGGAAGTGCTCAGACCCTGGCCCGTAGCTCAGCTGTTAGAGCGTCGTCCCAATGCGCCAAGGCTGTGGGTTCCATCCCTGGTCAGGGCACATACAAGAATCAACCAATGATGCATAACTACATGGAACAACAAACCCGTGTCTCTCTCTCTCAAAAAAGGCAATACACTTTTTAAGGAAGCTGGCAGTGTACACTCCTTCCAGCAGACCCCTGACAGGAAGAGCTGCCTCTGCTGACCCCATGCCTGGCCCTGGAGACACAGGAAAGACACGGACATTGGACACGGGTCTCGTGTCAGTGGCACCCATCCTCTCCCACCAGGACACAGCTACACACACCCAACAAGACCCGCAAGGCCATCCCGGGCGGAATCTTAGACCTTCCTGCTTCGGAAGGGCCTTCACCTCAGAAGAGAGTCACGGTGGGAATTGGTCTGCCCTTGGACAAGCACTGTGGGTGGCAGCGGTGAGGCTTCCACGGGAGAGAGGTGTCAGCAGCTGAGACATCCACAGAGACAGGCCACGTTCAGGGAAGCGAAGGGCAAGCCTCCAGCTGGCTGGTTTGGAGATGAAGCACGGTCATCGTAGCTGCAGCCAGGTGCTGCCAGGAGGACTTTTACCGACCAGCCCGGTGCTGGGGACGGGGAGAGCAGGGCCCAGGCCTCCTTGCCTGGTGGGTGCCCGGGGCCGTCTGCTCACATGGAGCATGAGCTGGGATTGCTGTGGGAGCTGGGCATGATGGACAAGGGCAGAGTGTGAACACGTGTGCTCATGTTTTTTGTACTGGAGTTTGAGATTGCACAAGTAGGGAAGCTCCAGGGAGACAGGTGCCCACAGTGCTGACACCCCACCCCAGGGTCAGGGGAGCAGACCGGGCATGGACCTGGTGCCCCCCCGGCTTCTCCTAGAGGGGGAGAGTTAGGTGTTCGAGATAGAAGCTTTTTCTTTTCTTAAGATTTTTTTAAGAGCGAGAGGAAGGGAGAGCGAGAGAAAAAAATCCATGTGAGAGAATCATTGGATCGACTGCCTCCTGCATGTCCCCCACCAGCATCAAGACTACAACCTGGGCATGTGCCCTGACTGGGAATCGAGCCAGCAACCTTTCTGTGCACAGGACAATGCTCAACCCACCGAGTCACACTGGCCAGGACAAGATGGGATCTTTAGGGAAATCCAGAGCCCTAATGGATGGTGTTCATGGCCCTCGCTGTGTCACTTGGGGCGTGTTCGGGAGTCCATGCTGCCCATCCCCTTCGAGATGGCAGGCATGGTGGCCACCAGCTCAGGGCTGCTGGGCCGGCCGAGCTCAGCCCACACTCTGAACCAGCACAAGAGACACCCACCCACAGCCAGAACCCAGAGCTGGCAGAAGCCCAGACGACCTGCAGCCCCTGAGCCAGCTGTCACCATCCCAACAGAATCGGCTCAGCAGTTGCCCCTCATTGCGGGGTTATTGTGTGTGTCTCCTCCACTAGCAGGAGGTCCTTTTTCCTATAAACTGAGGGTAAGAGTGTTATACGCTGAAAAGATTTCAAAGAGAAACACGTGAAAAATATATGTAAAATTTACAAAGTGGAATGCCTCATTCGTAATAGATATTTTCTAAACGTTTTCTCCACTTGGAAAGCATTCTATAAGGTTTCATTAGAAGAGAAAACTGGCCAGAGTTAAATGTTTCTGGTCTGCAATTACCCGCTAATGATGGAGCACCTGGGCTCCAGCCAGGAGCTCAGTTTCCGGGGCCAGACCCAGCGTCTCGAGGCACAGCCAGAGTGCCATTAGAAGAAGGTCACTCTGGCTAATGGTTAAAGCAGGGAATGCATTTATCTAGCTTCAAATCTTCATTCTAATACCTCCTAATTGGGTAATCTTGTTATTTACTTATTATAGTGTCTCAGATGCCTCATCTATAAAATAAGATCATATAGATAATTAGGTCATAGGGTAGGCTTTTGTGTGTGTTTTTATTGATGTTTTTAGAGAGAAAGGAAGAGAGGAGAGAAAGAGAAACATCGATGTGAGAGAGAAACATCAGTCAGTTGCCTCCTGCACGCACCCTGACTGGGAATTAAACCCTAAACTTGGGTCTGTGCCCTGACTGGGAATCGAACCAGTGACGTCTGGTGCACAGGTGGACACTCCAATCAACCGAGCCACACCACCAGGGCCTCGGGGGGCAGGTTTAAGGGACTGACACATAGTACAGTTGTTTCCCCCTTATCTTCGGGGGATACCCGCCAAGACCTCCAGGGGATGGCTGGAACCTCGAACAACACTGCACCCTGTACTCACATGTACAATGTCTGTTCCTATTCCCACTCGCCTATGGCACAGGGTAGGGGCATCGCTGAGTGACCTGAGCACAGCCCTGTGGGAGCACAGCAGCTCATCTGAGAGCGCAGATGGCGACCGGGTGGAGGCAGACAGCCAGAGGCCCGGACCAGGGGAGGATTCGGGCCACGAGCAGGACCGTCACCACACGCCAACTCAGAGCAGCACACGACCTAAAACCTGTGAATTGTTTATTCCTAGATTTTCCCACTTAATATTCTTGGACCAAGGTTGGCCACGGGCTACCGAAACCTCGTGTAACTGGAACCACAGAGCGTGAAACCCATAGCAGCGTGCTGGAATGTCTCAGTGATTCTGTTGGAATGGTTGGCAGTGATTACTAGTAACTTTCTCTCTGGAGTAGATAGGACAGCTTAGGTCACAGTGTGTGGCTGCCGCTCCCAGCACATGAGTGGTTTCTCTCTGCTGATGCCCTGACCATCACAGTGGGCCAGGGAGCCAACCGGAGGGCGGACGCCTCCCGCACCTGCTCCTACTGTTGCCATGGTAACAGAAGACCCCCGGAGGGTCAGATCCTAGCAGTTAAAAGTTTAGCTATGGGTTGATCTCCCCCCAGCCCACTGGCTGGAACAGGTCACTCGAGCCCCTCTGATGCCTGGGGGTTGGGGAGCGGGTTCCTCCCAATCCTGATGAGCAGGGAGCCGTGAGCAGTGGCACAGTCTGCCACATCCCAAGTGCCTTCCTCAGGCGCGCCCTCCCCTCATGCTGACACAGCGACAGCATTGCTGGGGGGAAGCCGCATTTTCACCTCAGAACCTCAGGTGAGCATCCCTAAGCACAGCTTGGAGGGGAGTGTACCAGGGCTTGCATTCAGGCGTTTCACACAACTGGCAGAAAGGGAGCCGTGCCGGCCGGGCTCAGCTGGTGGGTGTGTCGGCACACAACAAGGCTGTGGCTTCGATTCCCAGTCAGGGCACATACCCAGGTTGTGGATTTGATCCCCAGTTGGGGTGCGTTTGATGTTTCTCTCTTCCCCTTTCTCCCTCTCTAAAAACCATTCTCCTAAATTAAGGAAAACGTAACTGTAATTGAGCTCTCTGTATTCTTAAGACATAAAAAGCTTACTGGTAAAAATAAATTATCTTAAAAATCATCTTGAATAATGATACTATATCAATAAAAATGGGAATCATTTCAGAACAGCTTTTACCTTAGTCATCACAGAAACTATAAATTTGCCATTAATCCCCATTTTATAGAACAAAAAATTGGTTTTCTCCAAGATGAAATTGGCTGTCACAGGTGAACCAGCTGCTTCTTCGTTGTCTGAGACTGTTTAGGAAACTGGCTCCGTGTTGCACACATCTGTGCTGATGGCGGTGAACACGTCTGTGCTGATGGCGTGAGCATGTCTGTGCTGATGGCAGTGCACACATCTGTGCTGATGGCGTGAGCATGTCTGTGCTGATGGCGGTGCACACGTCTGTGCTGATGGCGTGAGCATGTCTGTGCTGATGGCGGTGCACACATCTGTGCTGATGGCGTGAGCATGTCTGTGCTGATGGCGGTACACACGTCTGTGCTGATGGCGGTGCACACGTCTGTGCTGATGGCGTGAGCATGTCTGTGCTGATGGTGGTGCACACGTCTGTGCTGATGGCGGTGAGCATGTCTGTGCTGATGGCGGTGCACACGTCTGTGCTGATGGCGGTGAGCATGTCTGTGCCATTGGCCTGCGACTCTGTCAGGGTCCTGGAGCCTGGCTGGCACTGCAGGACCAGGGAGGCTATAGTTTGCAAACTGAGGCAGTCTGCGTGTGTAGCATCGACCACCACCTGCTCCCTGCACTCTGTGGCTGAGCCCTCAGCACCGGAGCACAAATACGGCGAGCTGTCACCAAACCCCCCAGAACTCTCCCACGGCGACCGCCCTCCTGACAGAGAACGGTTTGAAACTTCCACAAGATACTTCTTTTCTCTTTTAAAGAGCAATGAGCGCCATTTTCCATTTTGCCTTATTTCCTAGCTCAGTCTTCAGAAACGCTTGCAAAACTGACGCTGGGGGTCCCGCGTCTCCCCGATCCCTCCTCCCAGCCCGCATCAGCCCGATGAGCGGGTTTTGCAGCCTGGACTGAGGTCTCCCACAGCCCATCCTTTCCATGCGGAGTCACTGAGCAGAGGTGGCAGCGCTGTCCCGCTGGGGGAACCGGCCCTTTCTCTCGTCCGTCGTCACCACAG
Source organism: Corynorhinus townsendii (assembly GCA_026230045.1). Lineage (NCBI taxonomy): Eukaryota > Metazoa > Chordata > Mammalia > Chiroptera > Vespertilionidae > Corynorhinus > Corynorhinus townsendii. Next base: position 3,923,645 of record JAPDVU010000010.1, on the reverse strand, counting down.
GAAACCACTTTAGAGACTTGCACACATTGTTTAAAAGCCACCGTGAGAGGAGTCCTGCAGGACTGAGCGCTGCCGCCCAGAGCCGCAGCCTCCGTCGCCAGCAGGGCTCCCTGCTCCTGTGCAGCTCAGGTGCCCCTGCCGCCCTGCTTCTACTGTGCCCCCTCAGCCAGGTCACTAGATCTTTAGTCCAAAGTGCACCTACTACGTGCAGTTAGGGGCAGATGCCGTGTGCATGTGCACACACGGTTTTCTGCAGAGAGGGGTGGTGGATCTCAGACACTGCTCCTCATGGATCGATGACCCCAAATGTCTGAGTCCTTGCACCTGCCTGGCTCCCGGTACAGGGCACACAGAAGCCAGGGCTCCGGGGTGTCAGCAGGACAGAGCGTCTGCTCACAGCCACATCCGCCCGGGCGGAGGAGAGGAGGCAGAGCGGGGCAGGGCCTCTCTGAGTGAGACGTGACCGTGTGGATAGCCAAGTTCCTTGAGTGGGTGGAATCAGGACCGTTTAGGTTAGATGTTTGCTTTCTAAAAATATTTCTCAATGTTTTTGTACTGCCAAGGGCCCTCGTTTATTTGGCCTCTTTTAAGACAGAGCGGAGTGTCCGGACGCACTTTGCTCGGAGCCTGCAGTGTTGTCCCTGCCAGGATCGCTGTACCACTTTCAGGTACTCAAGTCTGGAATCCAGAAGAGAGGCTGGAGCCGCGCTTTTTGTCCTGATTCTTGTGTCAGAATCTCAGCTTGTCCCTTGACACTGAGGACTGAGCGTGCTCAGTACTCCCTGAAGCGATGGAGCGGGAGCGGCTCCTCTTCCTTGGGCTCCAGCAGCGTTTCTGCTCCGTGCACTTGGAGTCAGCTCCCCCGAGCATGAGAGCCCCTCAGGCCGAGGGTCAGCCCTGGCCGGGAGGTGCAGCCCCGGGCAGCCACAGCCCCCCCGGAAATGGAGCCGCTGCCAGTGAGGGTCTGCTCGCGTCCCTGGGGGACTCACTGGAAAGATTGCTGTGCTGGTTCCAGGTGCTGGCTGGGGGTCCCACGTCTCTACTCAGGCCTTGCCGATGGGGGTCCGAACGCCGTTTCTGGGCACCTGACGGCAAGCATTGGAGGTGCAGGCGCTCAGCACGGACCAGTGGGGCTTTGTCTTTGGTGCATCTGGAAATACTCAAATGTTTCGCAAGCAGATGGCCTCACAGGCGGAAGTGGCCCTCGTGGATTTGTCTCAGCCATTCTCAGGTGGATATGGACCCTGTGCCCATGTCCTCAGTCCTCCCCACCCCTGTTGTCTGATACTCACCAGCTTCACTTGGCGGGTCACTTTGGTGTCTGTGAAACTTACAAAGAGTTTATTTTCTTTCTTAGCCTCACAAATGTCTCTTAGCCGGGAGGAATTGGACTTAGACGGCACTGTGGGGTTCCATCAATCATCTTTTATATATACACGCTCTGGAAGCATGCAGCCAGGGTCTCTGAGGAGCCACGGCAGCATCTGGGGGAGAAGCCAGCCGCCGTGCTCTGTGCCCCGCTCAGGCTGCTGCTGGCTGCTGCCAGTTTCCTCAATTTACTGCTCCACAGACCGAAATCTGGTAAGAGGAGAGAGAGGTGGAGAGGAGGGAGGGGGGAAGGGAGAGAGGGAGAGGGAAAAGGAGAAAGAGGGGGGAGAAAGAGTAAAAGAGAAAGAGGGAGAGAGGCAGGGAGGGAGAGAGAGAGAAGGAGAAGGGGAGAGAAGAAGAGAGAGAGAGGGAGAGAGAGAAAGTGGGGAGGACTGGAGGCACCAGAGGAGATGGGTGTGAGTGGGCAGCGAATTCAATGCAAGAATAATTTGCTCCTTGCCAGAGAAAAGCAAAAAGCATTTCTTTGGGTAATAATGAACCTTGGTTTATTGATGAATCTATGAGTGTGTGGGCTGTAACCAGGGTAACCGAGTGGGCAGTCTGGGAAGATCCTGGGGAGACTCAGAAAGGCCTCATCTGCGTGTGCGCCCCCGCATCGCAGGCGCCTGCGGGACCAGCTCACCTGTGGGTCAGGGAGGGGCTGCGGGCAGCTGCAGAGTCCCGCCCCCTCACCTCCAGGAGAGGGGCGATGAAGACAAGAAAGAGAAAATGTGAGAAAATGAAGTAGGGCTGCGGGGGGAGCCTGGGTCTGGTTTTGATACACACAGCTACGTAAGAATCTGTGTGTGACGGTGCGGGGTTGTTCAAGACCAGGGCACGTCAGCCCTTCGTCACCAGCCAGTCTCTGGTGCAGGGTCTCCCCTGACCGCTCAGCACCTACCACTGCCCAGCGGGTGCCAGGCTGCAGATGGAGAGAACTGTCAGCTAATTGTGCGGGGCCAGCACAGCCCACGCACCTGCGGGCCCATGTGGCGATCCGATGAAGAGGCGTGGGCTGCTGATGGAGAGATTTCTGGGGAGAGAAATAGGACTAAACATGTTCCCGTTTGTCACTGATGGACACCTACAGCTGCCCTCGAGGAAGGTCTGTTGGCCAGCCCCGGAGGCCGCTTTTCTGGACAGCCATGACCGACTGTGTCTACGACCACTCCGCCATTCCCGTTCACTTTCATTTTGCCATGAGGTCAAGCTTTGAAGCTGCAACTTTACTCTGACAGGGGCTCTCCCGAATTACCTCCTGCAGATGAACTTGGCTAATGGTAAAGACGGCTGATGTTCACAGTCACCGTTTCCCTTCCACCGGTGGGCATCCTGCTGCAGAAGTTCATGTTGACATCCTGTGGAGCTAAAATGCCAGCCAGCGTGGCTCCGGAGATGCAGGAAAGGTTCTGTCAACATTCTGGCACAGAAATTCTTTAAAAAGCAGAGAAAAACATAATATCAGAAGTGGTGGGAAGATCTTAAAAGGTGTATCCTTGGGAACAGATGCCTTTCATATGTTTGTCTGTCTCCACACCGAGATCATGGCTCCGCCGCCCCTCATGGCCAGGACACAGTGCTGGGCTTTCCCAATCCAAAAGGCCCTCGTACGCTTTCAGGGTTTCTCTGGTTTCACCACTGGTCGTACACAGGTGCTCTGAGGAACCCTCATTGCCACGCCTCTACCAGGAAGGAGGCACACTATGCAGTGCTGGCCAACAACCCAGTAGGCACAGCTCTGTTAATGTGACACAGACTTGCTCTTAGCCAAAAGCACGACCGAAGATAAAGCCACTCACTCACAGCAGATTTAACTTTGCACAAAGGTGCCACACTGCTCAATCTGTGAGCAATTAATAGAACTGTCTCAAAATGCAAAATGGAAACTTGCCAGGAGAGAAACACAGGAGAGAGAGCTCTGCAACCAGGGAGGAGCCCTCGCTGCTGTCCTTCAAGAGGCACCCCATGACGCAGTGTCATTTTACCACAACAAACTGCCTCCTGCAGAGCGTGCGTCCAGTGAGCTTTGACAGACGGATGAAGACATTTCCCCCACAAGTTTCCTGGTGCCCTGAGCAGCCCGTCCTGCTCTTGACTCCCGGACTGGGCAGCCAGGAACCCGCTTCCTTGTCCCTGTGGACCCGGCTGCCTTCTTAGCACCCACCCAGCCGAGCCCTGCGGCCCATCGCCTCGTGCCCCACGCCTCTGGCTCAGCAGGTGATTTTTAAAAATATATTTTATTGATTTCAGAGAGGAAGGGAGAGTGAGAGAGAGACAGAAACAATCAATGATGAGAGAGAATCATGGATTGGCTGCCTCCTACATGCTCCCTACTGGGTATAGAGCCCACAACCTGGGCGAGTGCCCTTGACTGGAATGGAACCCGGGACCCTTCTGTCCGCAGGCCACCGCTCTGCCCGCTGAGCACGCCAGCCAGGGCCCCGCAGACGGCCCCTGTGAGGTTTGTCAGCAGGCCGCTCTGCGTTGCCAGGACGCTGTTTGCAGGTGTGCGCCATGACTTGTGTGCCATTCACCTGCTGATAGACATGGGAGCAACAAGTTGATGTCTCTCTCTCTCCCCCCTTTCCTCTCCCCCTAAAACCAATACATGAAACATTGAAAAATAAAACAGCCGAAACCGGTTTGGCTCAGTGGATAGAGCATCGGCCTGCGGACTGAAAGGTCCCGGGTTCGATTCCGGTCAAGGGCATGTACCTGGGTTGAGGGCACATCCCCAGTAGGGGGCGTGCAAGAGGCAGCTGATCGATGTTTCCCTCTACCCCTCTCCCTCCTCTCTGTAAAAAATCAATAAAATATATTTTAAAAAAATAATAATAATAATAAAAGAAAGAAAGAAAAATAAAACAAATCCCACGCTTCCCCTGCACTCTTGTTTACGAGGCTGTCCTGATCCCGCACAGGCTGATAACAAGGTCCCAAGCCTCCTCCCCTCCTCGGGTGATCATCCTCTTTCCCATCAGCTTCCGACTTGGCGTCCAAGGCCCAGGTGCAGGAGGGAGACAGCACTCCCTTTCAGAGAGAAGGAAGCTGTGCTCACAAAACCACATGTGAGCCAGAACCCACTCCTGCGAGACCAGGTGATAACATTATCCCCTGAACCGTCAGCGGCCCCGCCATCGCCGTGGACACACAGGCCGCACGCTTACCTTTGTGCGGACACTTCAGGCCGAGACGCTGTAAAGCAAGCAGCACATCCTGGTGGCCGCCCTTCTCCCCCGCTCCCCGGCCTAATTTCTCTCCGAGCTACTCAAGTGCTTTGCATACCCGTCATTTTCCACATTCTCGGTAACACTGTCTCCAGCTTTTAAAATGTTTGCTGCAAGTATTTCCTCCTTGTCTGCTGCTTGACCATTAACGTTGTCACGGTAACGGGAACTGTGTAACTTGTGCAGCTGAAGTATGGCTATTTCCTTTATGAAATTTACACTTTGAGTCTTGATGAAAAGACTTGCCCCCAGATTTATAAACCTACCCCGGCCGTATTTTCTCCTGACTCTTTGACAGTTTCACATTTTATGTCACTCTTTAATCTACCTTGGAGCTCACTTTTGTGTATATTGTGATTTGAATGATGTACTATTGGGCCAAATGGAGAGCCACAAAATCATTTACTGAATGGCTGCCACTCTCCTCTCTTCCAAGGAGTGTGGGTGCTGTTAGTGTTCCCATTCTACAGGTGGAGAAGCTGAAGCAAACAAAGATACAATGACTGCCCAAAGGCAGGCGAATAGTGAGGACACGGTCTCTGTGCTGGACAAGCCCCGCTTCCTGGGCCCGGACTTTTTCATTGAATGTGCTGGTTGATAAGATTTACAGGTCTCGGGTGTTCAGTGCCACAGACAGCACCTGTACGCTGTCTCATTGCTCACCACCCCAGGTGGAGCGGAGCCTGGACTTGTAGCAGCTCTTCTCCAGCTCCGCCAGCCGCACCCTGTCTCAGGCGCGAAGATCTTTAGGGAGGAGCCAGTCACCACCACCTTCATGAGACAACCTGCTGTCTTCCCGGGCGCCACAGTCAGAGGTGCTGAGGCCACACTTTGTGTTCAGGGCTTGTATTTAAATGAAGGACACAGTGAGTACTCCGATGGAGATGCCTCTTGGATGCCAGTGTTTGTTCAAATTATCCTTCTCCTCCCTGGAAATGTGCCAGCGTCCCAGCATCCTGGATGTCATGGGGACAGAAGCTGCTGGAGTTAGAAACATCCCTCGCATCACATTCCTTAATCCCTGCATCGGTCCCTAACCCTCTGCACCGCTCCGTGCCACCCCACATCTGCTGAGCAGAAATAACACATGCCCTTCTCCCCCTGTCCTAAAGCTGGCTGACTTGTTGTGCATTTGAGGTTTGAGTAGGAGCTACCAAAAGCTGGCTGCTTTGCTGGACCCATGGAGGTCAAGCAGGTGTGTGGAGGGAGGTGTGTGTGTGGAGGTGTGTGGAAGGGGATGTGTGTGTGGAGGGAGGTGTGGAGGTGTGTGTGTGGAGGGAGGTGTGTGTGTGGAGGGAGGTGTGTGTGTGGAGGGAGGTGTGTGTGTGGAGGGCGGTGTGTGTGTGGAGGGAGGTGTGTGTGTGGAGGGAGGTGTGTGTGTGGAGGGAGGTGTGTGTGTGGAGGGCGGTGTGTGTGTGGAGGGAGGTGTGTGTGTGGAGGGAGGTGTGTGTGTGGAGGGCGGTGTGTGTGTGGAGGGAGGTGTGTGTGTGGAGGGAGGTGTGTGTGTGGAGGGAGGTGTGTGTGTGGAGGGAGGTGTGTGTGTGGAGGGAGGTGTGTGTGTGGAGGGCGGTGTGTGTGTGGAGGGAGGTGTGTGTGTGGAGGGAGGTGTGTGTGTGGAGGTGTGTGTGTGGAGGGAGGTGTGTGTGTGGAGGTGTGTGTGTGGAGGGAGGTGTGTGTGTGGAGGGAGGTGTGTGTGTGGAGGTGTGTGTGTGGAGGGAGGTGTGTGTGTGGAGGTGTGTGTGGAGGGAGGTGTGTGTGTGGAGGGCGGTGTGTGTGGAGGAAGGTGTGTGTGTGGAGGGCGGTGTGTGTGGAGGAAGGTGTGTGTGTGGAGGGCGGTGTGTGTGGAGGGAGGTGTGTGTGTGGAGGTGTGTGTGGAGGTGTGTGTGGAGGGAGGTGTGTGTGTGGAGGGAGGTGTGTGTGTGGAGGGAGGTGTGTGTGTGGAGGGAGGTCTGTGTGTGGAGGGAGGTGTGTGTGTGGAGGGCGGTGTGTGTGGAGGGAGGTGTGTGTGTGGAGAGGGATGTGTGTGTGTGGAGGGCGGTGTGTGTGTGGAGGGTGATGTGTGTGTGGAGGTGTGTGGAGGGAGGTGTGTGTGTGGAGGGAGGTGTGTGTGTGGAGGGAGGTCTGTGTGTGGAGGGAGGTGTGTGGAGAGGGATGTGTGTGTGGAGGGATGTGTGTGTGTGGAGGGAGGTGTGTGTGTGGAGGGAGGTGTGTGTGCAGGGAGGTGTGTGGAGGGGGATGTGTGTGTGGAGGTGTGTGTGGAGGGAGGTGTGTGGAGAGGGATGTGTGTGTGGAGGGAGATGTGTGTGTGGAGGGAGGTGTGTGCAGGGAGGTGTGTGCAGGGAGGTGTGTGGAGGGGGATGTGTGTGTGGAGGTGTGTGTGGAGGGAGGTGTGTGGAGAGGGATGTGTGTGTGGAGGGATGTGTGTGTGTGGAGGGCGGTGTGTGTGTGAGGACATGGCCCTGCAGCAAGTTCGGGGTTTGCGTGGTCGGGGTAGTTGAAGAGTTAGCACCTGAAGCTGCACTGGAAGACTGTGCGCCCTGTCAGCCTTGCCGGGTTCCTAGCGCAAGAAGCATGACCCTGTCACGGCAGTCACCCGAGAGCTGTCTGTATCTGCACGCTGTGACAGGACAAAGTGCTCCCCGTCTGCTCACCAGACTACAGCTGGACACAATCTGATCAAAGATGTCTGCGCAGCCCTAGCTGGTGTGGCTCAGTGGATAGAGCGTCAGCCTGTGGACTGAAGGGCCCTGGATTCGATTTCTGTCAAGGGCACATGCCCAGGTTGTGGGTTTGATCCCCAAAAGGGGGTGTGCAGGAGGCAGCTGATCAATGATCTCTCTTGTCATTGATATTTCTATATCTCTCTCCCTCTCCCTTCTTCTCTGAAATCAATAAAAAAATCTATACTAATAAAAGGGTAATATGCTAATTAGACCGAATAGCTGGGACATCTTCTAGACATCCTTCCAGACGTCCTTCCAGACAAAGTCACAGTGGTGGGGGCCAAGGCAGAGGCAGTTAGGAGCTATCAGGCAGGCAGGGGAGAGCAGTTAGAGGCACCAGGCAGGCAGGCAGAGTGGTTAGGGGCGATCAGGCAGGCAGGCAGGTGAGCAGTTAGGAGCCAGCAGTCCCAGATGTCCGAGGAGTCCCGGACTGGAGAAAGTGCAGGCCAAGCTGAGGGACCATCCCCCGTGCACGAATTTTGTGCCCCGGGCCTCTAGTATTAAAAAAAAACAAAAACATGTCTGCCTACACACTTCGGGGTTCATTTAGAACGGAAGAAAGAAGTTATTGCTGTTGATCTTCTCACTTTTTTGTGAGGAAATATCCAGCCACATTGACTTCAGGAGAAAAGACCCCAGGCCATCTGGGAAGAGCTGTGTGAACTCAAACTCCCTGTGGAATCCACGTGGCCCTGCAGAGCCAGACCTGCACACGCCCTGAGCTTTTGCATTTGCCAGATGGGGGGCAGCCGGGACGTGTCCTGCTAATTGCATGGATGGCCCTTTTTTCGTTTTTGAATTTGCTGGGGTGACAGTGGCCACCAGGATCATACAGGCTGCAAGCGTAGACTACTATGCTATGCAGTCCTCTTTTCACACGTGCTTGTCCGACGGGTTATTCCCGCCAGGAGCTCCGAGACTGGGAGCCCCGCCCTCCCGAGGCAGCGTGTTCAGCCCAGGCTGCTGCCCACCACCAAGGACCGACTGGCTTCCCTCACTCGGGAGTGCACTGGCTTTGGTCCTGCCCCGTGATTTTCTAGGGCCGCAAAGTAGAAGAACTGCAAGTTCAGACGTAGAACGGAAAAGGGAGGCAACTCCCCTTTTGTACGCACTTGAGATATTTTCCTTCATTAGAGGGAGAGGAAGAGAGAGACAGAGGGAGAGACAGGGAGAGAGGGAAGCACGTTGGACACGTGGTTTGGGAGCTTGGCGGTAGCTGTCATGCTGCCACCAGAAGCCACCCCGACGAGGCTCCTCTCCCTGGGGAGTGTGCGGCTCCTGGGCAGCAAGGCCTGAGCGCTTGTGCTCAGAACCGCCTGGCACAGAACAGATGCCAGACGCCAGCACCTCACCGCCAGGGCCGAGGGCATTGCTGCCGGCCTGCGCCCTAAGTCACCGGGTCCCACAGCGACAAAGCAGGATGCTCCTGAGTGATGCCTCGTGTCCCCGCTGACAGGCCCACGTCTGAGCGGCCCATGCTCCTCGTGACGCAGGGGCATGGTCTCCACTCCGGTCCCGTCAGCCCCACCAGAGCTCCACATTGTCCACACACAGAGACCCCGGAGCCAGGACAGAGCGCTGCGTCCGCACGATGTCACCTGCACGGTGTCACCTGCACGGTGACCTCCCGTCCCCGGAGGGAGATAGCAGCCGGAGCGTTTAGCAAAGGGGTAGACTATGAGAATCACTCTGTCCTCCGGGTCTGCGTCAGAGTGTGAGACTGTGACTGGTTGTGAGACCTGGGGCCGCAGTGTCTGTGTGGCAGCACACGTGCGTGCTGAGTGGGAACCACATCTCTCTCGTGACGCGGAGCGGTGCTCCGGCCCAGCAGCAAGAGCAGCGGCAGCGGCTGACTGCCCTGAGGCCTAGCGACGTGGTACCCAGGCCCCTTCCCGTGTTTGCCGTTTCCCACCACAGACACCAGCAGCCCCATTTCTGTTCTGTCGGGACGGGGCGGTCTCCTGAACCGGCTGCTCCTACGGCCCGAGCCCTGGAGGCCCCGATTGCCGGAGCGCAGCCGCCCGCTGCCTCCCAGCCAGGGCAGGCAGGTCAGGTCCCCTCTGAGCCGGGAGCCCCACCAGAGGCTGCGAGCCATCCACCCTGGGGGAAGCCCAATGTCGCCACGTGGGGACCCCAGGCAAGGCCAGGCCTTCTGGAAGGGAGTCCCCAGCCGCTTGTCCAGTGTGGCCACCACCCCCCGAGGCCCGAGCGCCGGGCCCGACCACCAAGCCACACTGCGGAGAGGAATGTTCCAGTGAAGAGAAAGCACACAGCACCTGCTTCAGGGACTGGACACAGGGAGGCTCACGGCAGGCACCGCGATGAAGCCGGCGATGCCGACCCTCTGCCCCAACTGTCACGTTTCAGGCCAAAGGTCACAAGACTCACAAGCAGCAGACACGTGGCGGCGGACACAGGGTGCTAACCACGCAGAGGCCGCAGGTTCAAAATACCTTTGGCGTTGGCAGACGTTACCTGCTCTTCTTTTTATTTATAAATATGATTTTATTGATTTTAGAGAGGGGGAAGGAGGGAGGGAGGGAGGGAGGAAAACATGGACACAAAGGAACCTCCATGGCTGCCTCCCACACACCCCCTACTGGGGATCCAGCTAGCAAACCCCGGATGTGCACTGACTAGGAATCGGACCCTGACCGCTGATGCTCAGCCACTGAGCCACACCAGCCAGGGAGCCTGTGCCTTCTTATTGACACTTAATACGTTTTTGCGTGTCCCTGTCTCTTAGGTACCGTAACCCGAGGTTCCTGCTCTTTACCTGCCCTGCCCGATGCCGCCTTTCCTCATGCACTCAGCACGCTCCCGCTGCGTGTGCAGCCGGTGCCCCGCCAAGCAAAGGTGACTCAGTGCGGACCCGGCCCGGAGCTGGCGGCCGCCGCAGCACCAGGGAAGGCTGTACAGTGTCTCCTTTGCCTGGAAGCAAGTGACAGTTTATATTAAATCACGGTGCTGCCTTCCCCTCATCTCCCAGCTGTATGGCAGCGTTCATGGCAAGCCTCAGAGTCATGGGAAATGTACTGTGGACGTGTCATTCGGTCTCTTTCTCACAAGGAAGGGAGGCGGGAGGCGGGAGGCGGGAGGCGGGAGGCAGAGGTGGGCATGGGGCCTCTGGGCACGTGGGCCTCTGGCACATGGGGCCAACCACGTGCAACTTTCCATCCCTCCACTCCTGCCTCTGCCATGTTAGTCACGTACATGGGTTTCATTTTTATTTTTGAATTTTTGAGTTGTGAAGAGAACTCTGTAGTCCCACCTATTAAACTCATCTACTGATTCATGCATTCGCTCTTCTCGCTGGTACTTGCCAAGCAGCGCCCTGGTGCTCCAGGAACCTAGAGTCTCAGGGAAGGTAAACATGCAAACCCACAACTGTCATTCAACAAGAGATTTGATTTAAGGAAGTGATGTGTGAGTGTGGGCGGGCCACGAGCAAAGGAAAGGAGCCCAGGTCTGCGGGAAACCGGGGCAAGGTTCCTGGAGAGATGCATATTGGGTGCGAGCTGCGAATCCGCAAGCAGTGAGGGGCAGCGATGGGACGCGCTCCCGCAGAGGGGGACCAGATGAGGTTCTGCTCGCAGCTGGAGCATCAAACAAAACGATGGGCAAGGAGCCTGGACAGGGAGAGAGCGCCCCCGTGGGGAGACCTGCCTCTCATGAAAGCGTTTTTTATCGGGGGGGGGGGGGTTGGGGAAGCACCAGCATTTTGAGCGAGCCGAGGATAGAGCCAGCTTGTTTGATCAGATCTGCTCATGGCATCGGGAGGGGGATGAGAGGCGTGGGGAGGGAGGACAGCATAGACAGGGAAGTGGGCTGTCAAGGTTGCAGGCAAGAGATGATGCTCAGAGCCCAACAGATACAGTTTCTTCTTTAAAAATATTTTTATTGATTTCAAAGAGGAAGGGAAAGGGACAGAGAGAGAGAAAAACATCAATTATCAGAAAGAATCACTGATCAGCTGCCTCCTGCACCCCTTCCCCCACTAGGGATTGAGCCTGCAACCCAGGCAAGTGCCCTGACTAGGAATCAAACTGTGACCTTCTGGTTCATAGGTCGACGCTCAACCACTGAGCCACACCGGCCAGGTGAATAAGTGCAGTTTCACCCTGTTTGAGTAGATGGTCTCTATGAAACAGTGGACAGAGGAAAGTTGGGTTCGAGTCAGACTGATTGTCGGGCAGGTGATGTGGCAGCTGCCAGGGAGAGGAGGGAGAGACACATGAGCTCTTGTCCTAGGAAACTCACGTCTGAGGTGCGGGACCGACCAGGTCAATGTCACACACACGATGGGACAAGCACGAAAGGCTCAGGAACAGACAAGCCAGAGCAGGTCCCAGTAGAGGAATCACATTCCTAGCATCACAAACTCTAGCGTCAGAGGGGCCGGCAGGGTGTCGAGGGCCTACCACACCCCAGACCCTGGCAGGTGCTCTATGTCCACCCTTCCAGAAAGGAAGACACTCACGCTCCTTGTTTGACACACTCAAGCCAATTACTTTTCAATGTTCTCTTTTCCTCCAAAGATCTGAACCCCCCAATGCTGTCAGACCAATGACGTCTGTGCACCTCCTGCCCGTCTGGCTGAGAGAACGTTGGCCGTTCCCTTGGTGATGCTCATCCAAGCCACACCGTTCTGTTCATGACACAAAGGCCCTTGAGATGACCTTTCCGAGGCGCACAGGTGGCTGCTCGTACAGCACCGATTCAGATCGCCCCGTTAATGATGGATTTAGCTCTTATTTAACCTGATTGTGAGGAAACATTAACAGATTGTCAATCTTGTCCCACATTTGTGCTCTAGTTAACAGCCAGCTGAATATTAACCACCAGTGAGTGGTTTGACATGGGGGTGAGAGGAGGTGAGGTCACATGAGTGGCAGGTTCAATGGAGGGACGCCTCTCTCAAGGACACAGCCTGGCCTCCCTGTGTCATTGTGTGTGTGTGTGTGTGTGTGTGTGTGTGTGCGCGCGCGTAGCTATGGGAAGACACGTGCCTATGGGGACAGTAGATGTTTGCATGGAGGGAAATTAAACTAAAGGACATTCAGACTATCTGAGACCATTGGAGAACAGATGCTGTCAATGGCTCTTCTTATCACTCAAAAGATGTCCTGTTTTATACTTTTCCTATAATTTATTCCATTCAAAGACCTGGTTTTTAGGAGCTGCCAGGCTATCTATCTGGTCCCAGGCAATCTCCATCGACCACCATCCCAGCTGTTTTCACGGCCTCGGCCTCAGTTATCTTCTCAGGAAACTGGAAGCTTTGAAGGCAGGACTTGCTCACCCCCAAATACCATTGCACATGTGGGAGGGGCAAGCTCACGTGTGCCAGGCTCTCCTGCCCGCTGTCAGGGACCCTAAGGAACTCCCTTCACTCTCCACTTCCAGTTTGCCCATTTGTGCAAGAGGGAATCGTATCTTTGAGGGATTAAATTAGACAATAAATTTAAACAGTGCTCTGTAAACCTGCACTAATTATCAAACAAATATCCTCTAAATCTATCCTATCTAATAAAAGAGTAATATGCAAATTAATCATCACTCTGCTACATCCACAAGCCATGCCCACCAGCCCATCAGGATCGAGTATGCAAATTAACCCAACCAAGATGGCTGTGAGCACGGAGTGAGTAGGAGGCTTGCGTTTCCCCGGAAATGGAGGAAGCCAAGCTTTCCGTACACCCTGGCTGGCCCAGGCCTCCACTCAAGGCTATAAAGTTTCAATTATAGAAGATAAATAAATCCTAACAAAAATGGCGGCAGCCATGGAGCTAGAGAGAGCAGGAGGCTTGGGTTGCCCCCGCCAATGGAGGAAGCCAAGCTTCTACAGCCCTGGCCTGCCTTGGCCTCTGCTCAAGGCTACAAAGTTTCGAATATAGAAGATAAATAAATCCCAGATCCCAGGGCCTCCACTTGCATCACCAGGGGGCGTGGCCGGCCTGCAAACCACCACAAGCCCCTCGCCCAGGCCACCCCATGCCCCAAGGGAACCCCCACCCTGATCCAGGACAACCTTTAGGGCAAACCAGCTGGTCCCCACCTGTGCAACAGGCTTCTATCCTATCTAATAAAAGAGTAATATGCAAATTGACCATCACTCCAACACACAAGATGGCTGCCCCCATGTGGTCAAAAATGGCTGCCCCCATGTGGACACAAGATGGCCACCACAAGATGGCCAGCAGGGGAGGGCAGTTAGGAGTGACCAGGCTGGCAGAGGAGGGGAGTTGGGGGCAACCGGGCCTGCAGGGAAGGTCAGTTGGGGGGAACCAGGCCAGCAGGGGAGGGAAGTTAGGGGCAATTGGGTTGGCAAGAGAGCAGTTAGGCATCAATCAGGCTGGCAGGGGAGTGGTTAGGGAGTGATCAGGTTGGCAGGCAGAAGCGGTTAGGGGCAATCAGGAAAGCAGGCAGGCAAGCAGTTGGGAGCCAGCAGTCCTGGATTGTGAGAGGGATGTCCAACTGCCAGTTCAGGCCTGATCCTACCAGTGGGGGCAGTCAGACAACCCTCGAGTAGTCCCAGATTGGAGAGGGTGCAGGCTGGGCTGAGGGACACCCCCTCCCCCCATGCATGAATTTCATGTACCTGGCCTCTAATACATATATAAAAGCCTAAGCGACTGTCCAACTGTTTGACTGTCCAACCAATAGCTATGACACATACTGACCACCATGGGGAAGACACTCAACGCAGGAGCTGCAGTTCTCAGGTGACACACTAGGAACCAGAGAAGAGGGAGCCCGATTCTGGGGTGTGTCACCCGAGAACCACCTCTTGCAATCTGGGACCCTTTGGGGGATGTCAGAGAGCCAGTTTCAACCTGATCCCCGAAAACCAGGCCAAGGGATCCCACTGGTGCACAGATTCGTGGTAACTGGTGGGGAAATCCACCCAGAAAAGTAAACCCTGGGGTCCTCACCGCCGATGGCACAGTGCAGTGCTTCAGTCCACAGAAACCTGCTCCACCCCAGGGGCCAGCCGGGAGTGGGGGGTTACTTGGGGAAGTAGCCAAAGGGCAAATGGGCAGTTCACAGGGAAGCAAAGGGCTGGGGTCTTCAAAGGGCTGGCTTTCTTGTTTCTGCAGCAAAGTTGTTCATCTCTCCGTGCTAATAGGCAGTAGCTCCAAAGGGGGAGGGCAGCTGCACTTCCAGGTGAGCTCCCAGGTCCTGAGTGCCGCTGCCGACCAGGTTAGACTGTGCCTTCTTTAATCAGAACAAACCAATCGGTTAACAGAGCAGGATTAACATTCCTACAGTTCTAGCTGGTTCCCCAACATTCGATTTCTGCCCCTGCAACACTTTCCTGTTCACCCAGTTCTTCCGTCAAACCGACAGCAGCAGCTAGCACTTCCCACCAACACCACTGGCCTGTCGCTAGAGTTGGCTGGCTGCTCCCAGAAGAGACAGAATTTACAAACTTCCGTGGGAATTCCCGAGGTTCAAGGGGGCCACAGGAGCCCAGCCAGTAACCCAACACCAGTGTGTCCTTCAGACAAGGGGAGGCCGGTGGGGAGTGCAGGTGGGTGGGGAGTGCTGTCAAGTGGGATTTCTGTCTCAATGGAGATGGCTCCTGTCAGCCTCCTGGCCCCTCCCCCAGTGTGGACTTGAGTCCTTTGCAGCTTTCTGCTGGGAGCTCCTGAGCCGTCTGCTGTTTGTGCCTGGGAGAGCATTCCAGTGCGTCCCAATGAATCCTACTGTTCCGGCTGCAGGGGAGGTTGTGGAAAGCGCTGCATGCTGGACCAGTGCTGAGCTCCAGTGTAGAGAGCACTAAGTTTGGGAATGAGAGGGCTGCTGGAGGGGTTTTGATTGACGGAAGCATAAGAAGCTGACTGCAGGCTCTGCTGAGAGAGCTGCAGCCACCGCAGGTGTGCTGGGGACCACAGGTCTCTCAGGGGAAGGCCCTGACGTGGTGGGGCTGGATATGCATCTGGCGGCTGGGACACGGAACGCGTGGCCTCCTCTGCTCCCTGTGTCCTCGGCCAGGGAGGCCAGTGATACATGGCTCTGAAACGTGTTCTCGGCGTCGGTGTCTGAGGCTCTACCATCAGCTGCCGAGGAAAGCGGCTCCTGGCCCTTCGGCTCCCTGGGCACGCGCTCCACGACCGTTATTACGTCTTGTCTGTGGAGAGAGCAGTAAGTTACAGGAACAAGTCCAGGAGTCACTTCTGCGCTTTGCTTTCTTCATGTTGAAACATGGCTACCCATTCAAACATGCACTCAACAGATATTTCTGAAGATCCGCTCTGTGCCAAGACCATGTGTGGGGGGCCCCTTGGGATTCAGTGGCCCAAATGGAGGAATGTTAGCTCTCCAGAAGCTTCCGTTCTTGGGAGGGAAAGATGAAATGACCTGTAAAACAACAAAAACAAACGATGGCGTCATACATAGGGCACCTCTGAGTCCAGGGGTCTGGAACTCACTGAGAAATTCAAACTGCACCTGTGGTCTGGGAAGAGGAGCCAGCCATGGAGATATCAGTCACATACACGTCCTTGCAGCTGAAGGCACAGCCTGGGGGAGACGGGAACAGGGTGTGCTTCGGACAGCCTCCCCCACTGAGGAGCCCCCTCTGACTCCCTGCATGCTCAGGACAGCCTCCCCTGCTGAGGAGACCCCCCCCCTCACTCCCTGCATGCTCAGGACAGCCTCCCCCGCTGAGGAGACCCCCCCCCTCACTCCCTGCATGCTCAGGACAGCCTCCCCCGCTGAGGAGACCCCCCCCTCACTCCCTGCATGCTCAGGACAGCCTCCCCCGCTGAGGAGACCCCCCCCTCACTCCCTGCATGCTCAGGACAGCCTCCCCCGCTGAGGAGACCCCCCCCTCACTCCCTGCATGCTCAGGACAGCCTCCCCTGCTGAGGAGACCCCCCCCCCCTCACTCCCTGCATGCTCAGGACAGCCTCCCCCGCTGAGGAGACCCCCCCCCCTCACTCCCTGCATGCTCAGGACAGCCTCCCCCGCTGAGGAGACCCCCCCCTCACTCCCTGCATGCTCAGGACAGCCTCCCCCGCTGAGGAGCCCCCTCTGATTCCCTGCATGCTCAGGACAGCCTCCCCCTCTGACTCCCTGCTGCTTCTCCCTGGAATCGAGGATTGGCAGCTGGCGGCCTCTGCCACTCAGGTCACTTCCTGCCCTATTCTGAAAATGCCACCAAAAAGAGCAGGAGCAGAGCCTTTCCCAGTAGAGCCCTAGTCCCAGAAAAATGGCCTAGAAAGGGTTTCTTTAGCCAGCTGTGGGGGTTCAGGTTCCCGTTCTGTGCTGGACACCTCAGGCGTGGCCTTCACATCTCCCTCTGATTCCCTCTAGGTGCCAGGGAGGCAGCCTAGGCACAGCTACCGGAGCAAGGCTGCCACACACTCGGATTCCTCGGGGACTCCCTGAAGGAGAGACAGAGGAGCCAGGGTCAGGGCCGGCCACAAGAAGCAAGCTCCCACTGCTGGGTACCATACAGGTGACGAAGGCTGGAGTGGGGACCCCCACCGAGCCCCGTGACAGCACATGCCCATATACACTGCAGACACTGGAAGTCCCGCTGCCCAAACCCTCCCCTCGCTGATGCCGGATTCTCCGTGAGGCCGTCGAGCCACGCGCCCCAGCATTGCCAGTCAGAGCACTGCTTTGTCAAGAAAGTTGGGGACTCGGAAGTTTACAAAATATCTGAAAAGAAGAAAAAGAAAATGTCATTAGGATGTGCAAAATGGGCAAAGGAAGTTATCCATTAGAAATAGCAATTTCACCTAAAAATGTCATCTCAAGCCCTAGCTGGCTTGGCTCAGGGGATAGAGCGTCGGCCTGTGGACCAAGGGGTCCCGGGTTCGATTCCGGTCAAGGGCATGGACCTGGTTGCAGGCTCCTCTCCAGCCAGTGCCCTGGTCGGGGCTCCTGCAGTAGGCAACCCATTGATGTGTTTCTCTCACATCAGTGCTCCTCTCTGTGTCTCCCCCTCTCTTCCTCTCTCCCTAAAATCAATGGGAAAGTATCCTCTGGGAGGGTTAACAATAAATAAATAAATACATAAGTGTCATCTCAGATATTTGTGGTCTAGAAAAGAATGAAGTATGAGGAGCCGTCTTTGCTCAGGTCAGGAGTTACCTGAGAGCCAGGATTTCCATGTCCAAAAAGAAAGCTGAGAAACCCGAGTATCAACAGGGGCATTGAATGATGATCGTTAAAGGATACTTTTATTTAGTTAGTTTTAAATGTTCTTATTGATTTCAGAGAGAGAAGGAAAGAGGGAGAGAGAGATAGAAACATCAACGTTGAGAGAGAAACATCAATCGGCTGCCTCCTGCACGCCTCCTACTAGGGATCGAGCCTGAAACCCAGGCATGTGCCTGAACAGGAATTGAACCTTGACCTCATGGTTCATAGGTCAATGCTCAACCACGGAGCCACACTGGAAGGGCAGACTTCTGTTTTATTGGTGCAGAATGAGTCATTCAACTAAACTTGGGAGGGACATTTTTAGAACGAATCTGCCATTTTGAATGCTGCTGGATCCGGGACAGCACAGAGTGGGTCTGTGAGTAAACGGAGCATCCAGACATCTTAGGGGACAGAGAAAAAACTTTAAAAAAATCAGCAGTGGCACAAGGAATATTCTAGGATCTGTCAAACATGAGCCGGCAGACACTTGTCAAAGGCCCTCGCCACACTCTTCGCTTCAAGGTGAGCCTCTGTGGAAAGTGCAGAGAGCGGGAGGAGCCTCGCCCACCAATCTCCCGCTAAGGCCCGTCCCCCGCGGTGCTCATCTGTGCCCCCTGCACCGAGGGCTTCGCCTGCCTGCACCCTCCAGCCGTACCCTGGGCCCCTGGCCTGCCCGTACCTCCACATCTCCTCCTCAGGGAGAGGCGGCACAGGGTCCTGGCGTCCCCACTTTATAATGGCCTGTGGGAGCCACAACATAGCTGAACAACCAAGCTTCTTTCACAGACAGCAGAGCCTTCCTGGTGCAAGCTAGCCAATTCTCTTAGCTCTGGGGGACCCCTGCCTCTCCTAGTTGGAAGGGCTTGATAGTATTTTTAAACATTTGTAACAGAGAAATAACTTGACAAGTACTCTATTCACCAGGCATATGTCACATACAGAAACCATGCAAATCATACACATTCGAATATGCATATATGTATGTAGACTATATCTTTCTATGTCCTTAGGGAGACAGCAAATATTGAATCAAGAGACCACAAGTTTCTAGTTTTTTAAAAAAGGAACACAGTGAGCAGAAGCTCTTGGAAAGTAAAAATATTATAACAAAAATGTACAACAAAAGGTCTTAAAAGTAACTATCTAATTATTGAAGCTCCCAAGGGGAGAGAGCAGGCAGGTGAGAGGAGCTTGCAGGAGGCGGAGATCGAGGCTATTTCACAAACTGCACTGGGGTAGAGACTGAAGAGCCCACTGCGCACTCCGCAGAGTGAACAGCAGCAGCCCAGCTGGCGGGGAAATCTCGCAGCGCAGCAGTGCAGAGAAGACCCGAGAGTTTCCGAGAGAAAAGTCCGTCATGGATAGGATCAGGAGGAAGATCAACTCTGTGCCCCGAGGCAACACCAGAACCTCAGGGCGAAGGGGCAACTCCTCAAACTCTGTGTGAAAAGGAATCTCGGTTGTGTATTCCATATCCCCTAGCCAGCGACTCCCTGAGAGAAATGGTCGAGTAAATGCCTTTCTAGACACCCAAGGTCTGTGAAACGTGGCAAAGGTCTGTGAACCTCTAGTGTGGAGTTTTCCTAGGAATCTCTAGAGAATGTTCTCCACCAAAATGAGAGGAAAAGCAAAGAGCAGGAAGACCTGAGATCCAGGAGGACAAGCGGAGACTTAACAGAGAAGTCAAAACGCCAGGCCCCAGCTTTATGGTCGGCCAGGGAAGCCACAGGCCTGGATGGAAAGAGAATGGCTGGGAAATGCAAAGAAAAGCAGGTGATAGGGTGGGGTTTTTGTTTTTGTTTTTGTTTTTTTTGGGGGGGGGATGGTTTGTTTGTATTTTAATCATCACCCGAGGATATTTTTCCATCGCTTTTTAGAGAGAGTGGAAGGGAGAGGGAGAGACAGAAAGAAACACCAGTATGAGAGAGAGACATCGATTGGTTGCCTCCCGCATGGGCCCCGATTGGGCCAAGAGCCTGCAACGGAGGTACGTGCCCTTGACCTTCAGTCCGAAGACCAACACTCGTTCCACTGAGCCAAACTGGCTAGGGTGGTGATTGGTGTTTTGATGTGTTTGTGAGTAAAAGTCCATTAAGGAACCACTGGGAAACTTAGAAAGAATAAGTGTCTAGAATAAGTATACTGTTATAGAAAACTAAGCAAATAAAAAATAAGCAATAGTTCAGGGGGAGTCAGAAAATTACACAAAAATCTATAATAATAAAAGTGTAATATGCTAATTAGACTGGACATCCTTCCAGACGACCTGCCGGACGAAGCCAGGGCTTCGAGGGAAGCCCGGATCCTGGGTACCAAAGGGAAGCTGGTGCCAGCAGCTGGGGGAAGGCCTACTCTTGCATGAATTTCATGCATTGGGCCTCCAGTAGAAATATAATCACAATATATTATGTGAATCATATTACAGGATCACAATAATGTAATCAGTGAAAATTGACTTAACCGAGTATTACAGGACGGGAGTAATAAAGAGACCACCTTCGTCTGTGGCACAGGTAGTGGGAGGTATTGCTCAGCCTCGGGCCTTAGGCTCCGGGACCACGGAGAGCTCCTTGGAGAAATGCTAGTTTCCCGTCTGGAGTGAGGGAATGTACAAGACCGGCCGGGACACCTCGTCAGGCCTGAGGCTGCAGAGTGGCAGCCCAGTGTTCAGCGTGGCATTTTGTTTGTGCTTGGAATTGTTCATTATAGAAACGTGAAAAGTGGTGGGGAGTAAAACGGGGGTAGGGGCAGTGCAGGGAGCTTTTCTAGTAAGTGAACTTCAGGACTGTTGGACTATCTATAATAATAACAGCCTAGGTGGCGTCACACCCTCACGTCCTCATAAGATGACCGTCACAAGATGGCCACGCGCTCAGCAGAGGCTGGTCCCAGCATCTCCACCACCTCGCACGAGGAGGCAGGCCTCGGTGGAGGAGGCAGATCACGGCAGGGGAAGGCAGTTGTGGGCAATCAGGCCGGCAGGGGAGCAGTTAGGCATCAATCAGGCTGGCAGGGGAGCAGTTAGGGGGTGTTCAGGCTGGCAGGCAGAAGTGGTTAGAGGCAATCAAGCAGGCAGGATGGCGAGTGGTTAGGAGCCAGCGGTCCCGGATTGTGAGAGGGATGTCCGACTGCTGGATTAGGCTCGATCCCTGGCAGTCAGATATCCCCCGAGGGGTCCCAGATTGGAGAGGGTGCAGGCCAGGCTGAGGGACACCTCCCCCATGCACAAATTTCATGCATCAGGCCTCTAGTTTACAATAAGAACACAAATGTAGTCAATGAATGAATTGCTAAGCAGTAATTGAAGAGGCAGAGAGTCGGCAAATCTAGGCAGATTAGTGAATTTCTCTGGGACCCGATTTCCCAACACATACACACACACTCTGCGGTAGTCACACAAAATTATGTACAGCTTCCTGCAAAGCTATATCTGTTAAACAGTGATATGTGTGGCCTGACACCTCGCAGGTCCGCTACAGACATTTGTTTGTAAAGCGGCAGGAAAACCCCCCAGGAAGTGATGGGAAAGGGGGCGTGGCTGCTGTGAGCTGTCTTGCGCATCAGTCTGTTAGCTATGCTGCATGAACTCCAAGCCCTGGAAGAGCAATCGTGTCCAAGGAGTTATCAGAGCAAGAGACTGCTTGGGGAGGGGCCCTGAGAGCGGCAGCAGGGCCTCCTTGCTAACACAGTTCACTTCCACTCACTCTGCTTCTGGGCGGATGTGGGTTTCACAGTGGAAAGGAATGATGCCCGGAACAGACCAGACTAAGAAATAAGTGATTAGGAGAAGAAAATCACTTCTCATCTATTGTTGGCATTTGCTTATGGGTCTGTCCCTTCATGAATCCGTAAGGTTCTTGACAGCAGGAGCCATGTCATCTTTATCTTTGTATCTGGGGTGATACTGAAAATCTTTAACAAAATGTGGGTGATGCTGACTGCACACCCCCAGGGGGCTGGGTTGTGTGCTGGGGAAACACTGCCCCCTCCATCCCAGGTGCCTGGCACAGTGCCTGGCAAAAACGGAGGGATGAGCGGGTGCAAACACACCATCAGCCAACCACCCACCAAAGCCCAGCTCCCAGGATGGCCCTGTGTCACTATAATATCTTCTTGGACTCGGCAGCCTTGCACAAGGCAGGGGGTGGCGGTACTGCTGAGCCACGTGACGGAGAGCTGTCAGCAATGGATTCACCTGGCCCAGGACTCTGAAACAGTCACCATAACCTTGAGTATTATCTTCTATCTATATAATAGAGGAATATGCAAATTAGCCTGGATGCCATAATGTCACCTGAGGCTGCATGGTGCCCGGCTGGGGCAAGGGACCTCAGACCGCGCCCCCCACACCATGGGACCTCAGGTTGCTCCCCTCACCTGGCAGGACTTGACAGGGGACCTCCAGCTGCGCCCCCCCACCCAGCAGGGCTTGACAGGTGACCTCAGGCCACACACCCCTCCCTCAGCACCAGGCTGGGATACCTCAGGCTGTGCCCCCTGCCCAGTGGGGCTTCACAGGGCACCTCAGGCCACACCCCTCACCTGGCAGGGCTTGACAGGGAACCTTAGGCTGCACACCCCAGCCCCGGCACCAGGCCAGGAGACCTCAGGCTGCACCACCTCCCCAGCGCCAGGCCAGGGGACCTCAGGTTGTGTCCCCTGCCCAGCAGGGCTTGACGGGGACCTCATGCCACACCCCTCACTTGGCAGGCCTTGATGGGGGACCTAAGACCACACCTCTTGCCCTGGCACCGAGGCCAGGAGACCTCGTGCTGCTCTCCCTAACCAGTGGGGCTTGACAGGGGACCTCAGGCCATGCCCCCCACCCTGGTGCCAGGCCTGGGGACCTGAGGCTGCACCCCCTGCCCAGTGGGGCTTGATGGGAGACCTAAGACTGCACCCCCGACCTGGCACTGAGCCAGGGGACCTGAGGCTGCGCCCTCCCCCCACCTCAGAGGGGCCTGACTGGGGTGGGGCTGGCCAGGTCTGAGTCTCCTGTGTTTTCTAAGCATGTGTGGGTAGTGGGCCAGGACTTCACTCTAGGTCTTGCAGTGTGCTCCAGATTCTGACAGGAAGAAGATTTTAATATACATTTTACTAATTTTCTTTCATCTCTGACACTTCCATTATAGAGAAATGGCAAATATCAATATTAAAATATTTCCTCTAATTAATTCCCTTTTAATGTGCATGAATGTCATGCACCAGGCCACTAGTTGAGACTATAATCTCAGTAACAGAGAAAGCCCATCCAAACTAAAGAGGCTCCCATCTCCTCCTCTGCACCTCCTCCTCCCCCTCCCCACTGCTGCCGCAAAGATGCCTTGGTAGCCACCTGCCACCAAAACCGCGTGACTGCCCGTCACCCCTCTCAGGGGACACCACACCTTGAGCAGCACACGCTGCTGGGGCAGAGCCCAAACACCCAAGGCCGCCCGTGGCTCTCCATGGCTGCCAAGCAGTCGGCGATCCATTGGCTTCTCCATGGTTTGCTCTGCTCTCTTCTCAGAAGGAAGGATCAGGAGAAAAAAATGAACCACAGTGAGGGGACACCTCACTATATATTACAAATGCGTGAAGACCCCCAGGTAGTGCACTGTCTGTGCCCGGCGTGACCCCAGGCTGCGAGGCCGTGAGCAGGATGGAGGAGACAGGCAGGGAGAGGTGGGAGCGGCCCAGGCGAAGGGAGCCGAAGGGAGCGAGGAGACAGGGGAGGAGACAGGGCTGGCTCTCGGGCGGGGTGGCGAGTCACTTAACTCTCCTCCCAGAGAAGGCCCGTGCGCTTCACCCACAGCGTCTCCGGTGCTGATGGTCTCTGGCTTTCTTGGCAAGTTTTTGAAGATGAGTAGAAAAACAACTCACTGACTGTTTTGGAAGGAAAAGACTATCGGGGTTCATTTTAATTATTTCAGTCCTGTTTCCATAAAGATTTGGGCACAGACTGTACTTTTTCCTCTTACTGTTAGGAAGAGGCTGATGGTGTGACGTCACAGCAGGAGCTCAATAATGAATCCCAGAGAGATGACAGAGGTTGAACCAGTGCTGTTGTTCGCAGCATCACTGGAGAGGCATTCTAAGAGCCCAGTTTTACAATTTGCACGGGGAGGAAAGAATGTTCAGTCACGGGAAGTACTGAGGCCCTGGAGAGCTGGAACAAGGGTTTGCTGAGACAGATAGCGCATCCCTGTCCCTGAGGGCTGCGGAGAGGTGAGGGCGATGGCGTGGGTCCAGGTAGGCCAGCACCCAGAGGAGCGGGAGGCTGGTCAGGAGTGGTCAGCCAGCCGCTGCCTGGTACCTCTAACCAGCCTGTGCCCTCACCCCGGGAGGGGCAGTGAGGAGCCACAGGGCTTCTCCGTTCAGGGCTGTGAAACCCAGGGCAGTTGAGCCGAGTGGCGCTGCAACCCAAGGCTCTAATGAAAGTTCCGGATCTGGCAGGGAGCAGCCCTGCAAACCCCTGAGGGGGTTCGGAAGCTGTTCTCTCTCTCAGACCCAGTGATGCTGATACCGGCTCTGAGAGCAGACCCGGGCCAGGAGCAGGGATGGCCAGGCACAGGGCTCATAGCTGAGCTGCATGGCCAAGCCCGGTGCCCGGTTCCGGTGGAAATGAGTGTTCTCCAGGGCACGGCAGTCGGACACGGCGGCTGGCTCCCAGCCATGCCCGCTGCTGTGGATGTAGGATGGCTCACGGCCATGCCCGCTGCGGTGGATGTAGGACGGCTCACGGCCAGGAAAGCACTGCTGTAGCTTCTCTAAGACATCCCCAGGAGGGCTCCGCGCTGCAGCATGTCCGGGGGCACAGGAGAGGCGGCAGCTCCACTGTGTGTCCTGCGTAAGTCCCCTTGCCTCCTGGCCCGGAGCTGCGTCTACTCCGAGGAAAGGTAACGACTCTTCTCAAGACGGCAGGTGCGGTGGGTAGGCAGCTGCTGGCTCTGGTTCAGGGAAGGCAGCTCCGTACCCATTCGTTTTATCATTGGGTTCTTTTTCCATAGCTTTAATAGAGAGTAATTTACATACAGTAAACTACATGCATTTTTTAAGTATATTTTTATACATTTCAGAGAAAGGAAGGGAGAGGGAGAGGGAGAGATAAAAACATTGATGAGGGAGAAACATTGATCGGCTGCCTCTTGCATGTCCCCACTGGGGACTGAGCCAGCAACCCGGGCGTGTGTCCTGACCGAGAACGGAACCGGCTACCACCTGGTGCATGGGACGATGGCCCAACACCTGAGCCACACTGGGCGGGCAGCTACACATGTTTTAAGTGTACATGTTGATGCTAAACAGGTGTGTACAACAATGAAACAATCAACAGTCAGGGGACTGGCACACCCATCACCCCCAAAAGTTCCTCAGCCCTTTGCTCTGTCCCCCCCCACCCCCCACATCCCTTCCCGTGCCTTGGGTTCCCTGAGCAACTACTGATCTGCAATCCATCACTATAGTGCAGCATTCTCAAAGTCTGTATAAATCGTATCACCAGCACATACTCTTTCTTATCTAACTCCTTTCACTCAGTGTAATTATTTTGACTCATCCATATCGTCCCATGTATCAAGAGTTCATTCTGTTTATGATTCTATCAAGTTTTCCCATCCAACCTCCTGAAACTTTCACTCCACTGTGAGGTATCCCTTTGAATCAAGAAAAGCTTTTGATCTTTAACCTGTCACTCTTCAAAACTCAAATCTGCCCCCAGAGGTGTCACTGACAGCTGTGCTAGCGGTTAGTGGTCGCCTGCTGTGAGGCTGACACAGGGAGGCATCACCAAGGGAAGAGGACGGAGGCTCTCTCTGAGGACTGAAAGGGTTGGGTTGGACCGGTGTTGCACGGAACGGACTCCAGGCTCCATGTAGTCAAAATGACATGCATTCAGCCCCTGGTGCAGGTGGACTGGTTCCGAGAGAGCAATCAGTGGCGAATGGGAAGAGCTGTAGTGCATGGGGAGAGCTGTAGGCGGCTTCTGCTGCCGGGTACCTGGGTGCTGCCGGGTACGTGGGTGCTGCCAGTTGTAGTTTTAGGGCCTTGCCCTTTGTCCTTCTGCTGGCGCCAGACGCCCTTCCTCCTGGGGCTGTGCAAGGGTTATGGTCTCACAGTTGCTGTAAGGTATTCCCTCCAGGGGGACATGTTCTTACAAAGCTTAGGCTTGCCGGGTGAGTTTCCCTTTGGCATGTGCTAGATTTTGTAAGGCTCAAACCTTGTGTCCTCCAGTTAACCCTTTCAGGGACCTACCCAGAAAATCTGAGAGCATTTCTTCACAAAGACATATGCACCTCTCTGTTCATTGCAGCATTATTCACAATGGCCAAGACATGGAAACAACCAAATGTCCCTCAACAGACGGTTAGATGAAGAAGCTGTGGTACATATATGCCATGCGATACTACTCAGCCATAAGGAAAAGAAGAAACACTGCCATTTGACAACAGGGATGGGCCTGGAGAATATTAAGCTAAGCAAAATAAGTCAGACAGAGAAGTTAAGAACCATATGATCTCATTCATATGTGGAATATTAAACTGAAAGCCACAAATGAACAAACAAACAAAAACTCACAGACACAGACAACAGAGGGAAGGGGTCGGGGGTAGTAAAGGGTAAAGGGGGGCAACTATATGGTGATGGAAGAATTGACTTGGGGGAGGGAGCATACAATGCAACATACAGGTGATGTAATTACACGCTGGAAACCTATATAATCTTATTAACCAATGTCATCCACTGCGTTCAATGAAAAATTATTTTTAGAAAGAATCTGAGCTCTGCGTGGGCAGCAGGAGGCACCGCAGAGGGACTCGGAGTCTTTGCTGCTTAGTGATGCCCGCACTCACCTGTCCCGGCACGCTAACGAGGTGGCCTGCTTTCGGGAGCTGAGTAACTCCCCGCTGGCCAGGCTCACAGCAGCATAGGGGGCGCTTTCCCCTCCACGTCCCCTTTCCCTTGGCAGACTGAGGTGCCCTCCTCTGCTGCAGGAGCATCGCATGTGCTGGGACCCACGGAGTCATCGAAGTCTCCTCTGGTGAGGGACAAACGTCCCAACCAGTGGGCTTCCCTGACAGCTCGACAGCCTCGCGTCCCAGCAGTCTCCTACCCCTCCTCCCCCACCCGGACACCTGCTCCTGGCACCCTCCTTCTGAGCGACAGGGAGGGGCGGGCCCAGCGTCCAGCCAGGGTCCCTCCATTTTTTTCCAAATCTGTTGTCAGTTCCTAGCACCAGGGTGTTTACCTCAGGCCTTTCTTCCTGAGTGTGATTTGCATAACTGGAAGGAAGAAAGGAAGGAAGGAAGGAAGGAAGGAACGAAGGAAGGAAGGAAGGAAGGAAGGAAGGAAGGAAGGAAGGAAGGAAGGAAGGAAGGGAGGAAGAACAAGCTGCTTCTTGACCTTTGCGGCCAGGAAAACAGTCTTACTTCGGAGTTAACGTGGGAGCGAGGTCCTGGGGAAGCAAGTGGGGAAGTAAAACACATTAACCTTTCAATATACTGTTTTAGTGCACGTACTTGAATCATTTATATGCATTTGCAACCCCTTAATTTTAATGGGATCAGAGCCATGGTAAAATGAAATTTAGTAAAATGTTCCCCAGTCTGAGCAGAGAGCGCAGAGGGCTCCCTCGCTGGGTCTGCTGTTTGACCTGAGGGCCTGCTTGGCTGTGGTTAAGCTGAAAGAGTACTTTGCGGTCTTTTAGACAAAAATCTGAAATTTAAAAAAATCGATATTGTCATTATCCCAAACCACTTACCAGGAACCGCATTACCGTGCTATTTTGAGCTAGGGCTGAGCCTCGAGGCCCAGGACACGCTAATGCGCCCCGTCCCCGCCAGGCGGCCCCAACAGGAGAGCCGCTGTGCAGGGCACCCGGACCTTCCACCGTGGCTCCCAGGTCTTCCAGGGAGTGGACCCGAGGCCTGCCTGGTGAGGGTCTCGTCCACCCCGAGACCCCGTGTCACAGAGACCATGACGCCAAAGGCCTGCAGGCTCCGGAAACGCATCACAAAAGCCACGCCCGTGATCTTCACCCACAAATGTGCCCTCGCAGCCCATCTGGAAGGTTCCGACTCATCCATCGAGGGCTGCATCCAGGACCAGCTCAGGCAGAGGGCACAGGAGAGGGTCTTCCCCTCACGGACGGACGAACTGCCTTCCTGCCTCAGGAGCCTCAGCCACACACCCCATGCGCTCCGACAGCCCTTCACTTTCACGCTGTTCCTGAGCTTGCCTGACTCAGCCTCCTCTCATATGTATATTAAGTGTTTTTATTGATTTCAGAGAAAGATGAAGGGAGAAGGAGAGAGATAGAAGCATCAATGAGGAGAGATTCATTGATCAGCTGCCTCCTGCAGGCCTCGCACCAGGGATGGGGCCCGCAGGCCGGGCAAGTGCCCTGACTGGGAATCCAGCTGTGACCCCTTGTTCACGGCTCCGTGCTGGGCTCACATGCGCATTGCTATGCGAGGCTGGCCTGTACACTGGCGGTGGTCACAGGGAGGAGACATTTGTCAAAAGTCCTAGAACTGAAGTTTTCTGGGTGTAATTACCAAAGAAAGTGCCCAGGTCCTATTAAAGGGGTTCCTAAAGAAGGAGTTTGGGGAACTAGTTGAAATCATAGAGCTTCCACTCCTGCTTTTCTTGAGACGTCGGGGGAAATCACTTGCTTCTATGCTGTCATTCAAATAATTCCTTATCTTCCAGTGAGGCCTGCGGTGTCACAGCACACGGAGACGCAGGGCGAGCGCTGCAGCCAGACCCTGTGAGAACACTCCACGTCCCCCAACCTCCACCCAACCTCCCCCTCCTCCTCCAGCCCCTTCCAACCCCAGGCTTTTCGCTCAAAGATCTGTATTCCTTCTTCATCATGAAACACTGGGTGCTGAGCAGGCCCTGCGCCCACCCTGTCAGGGAGAGTAATAACCTCGTTCACACGGAGTGCTCACTGGTAGAGCCGGGGGGTTGGAAACTCACTCAGGCCCGGGGCCCAGAAGCAGGTGTGCTCCACGCCGGGGCCTTCCCCGGGGAGACTGTGAACCCCGGCAATCAGCGCACCTGCTTCAGCTCTCGGTGGCGCTCACCTTCCTCCCTCCTCTCAGACCCATCCCAGCGTCTTCTATCCGGCACCCCAATACTGGGCCTGCGGTCACCCCACTTTCTGCAGCCTTTTTGTGTGTAGGGTGTGTGTGTGGGAGGGGGGTGCAGGAGCATGTGTGTGGTGGTGGTGTGTATACGGTGTGTGTGGGGTGTGTGTGTAGGCTGTGTGTGGTACGTATGTGCATGTGTGTGTGGTGTGTGTGATGTGTGTATATGGTGTGTGTGGGGTGTGTGTATAGGCTGTGTGTGGTATGTGTGTGTGGTACGTATGTGAATGTGTGTGTGGTGTGTGTGGTGTGTGCGGTGTGTGTATATGGCGTGTGTGGGGTGTGTGTATAGGCTGTGTGTGGTATGTGTGTGTGGTACGTATGTGCATGTGTGTGTGGTGTGTATATATGGTGTGTGGGGTGTGTAAGGTGTGTGTGGTACATGTGTGTATGTGTGTGCTGTGCATGCATGTGTGTGGTGTGTGGTGTGTGTATGGTATGTGTATACATGTCTGTGTGCTATGTATGTGTGTCTGTGTGGTGTAAGTATGTGTGGTGTGTGTGTAGTGTGTGTGTGGTGTGTGTGTGTCTGTGTAGTGTATATGTGTGGTGTGTGTATGCATATGGTGTGTGTGGTGTGTGGGTGTATAGTATGTGGTGTGTCGTGTGTGTGTGTGTGGTATATATGTGTGGTGTGTGTATGCGTGGTGTGTAGTGTGTGGTGTATGTGTGTGTGTGTGTGTGTGTACTCCATTAGAACAATGAGGAGTGGAGGATTCTGGATACTCCTGTAAAAACCTCTGACAGAAGTAAGAGAACTGCTTTTTCCAATAAAGGAAGTTCCCAGTTAGTATGTAGAGACAAGTAATATCACCAAGAACGATTTAGGGTGCTATCTCCCACCCACTTACAAGGAGCACTGGCTGGTTTTAAACTGGATATTCCTGCGGGGATATTCCTTACAGCTCAGTCAGTCTATAGGAACAGAGTACTAAGGTTCTCCAAACGCTCCTCCCCCTAGTCTGTCTCGTCTCCTTTGGCAGCCCATTTCAGAAATAATTTCACGGTGAGGGTTATCAGGGTAGAAATAGATCAGTCGCTTTTCATGTTCTTCAAACCATAGCTTTCCTTGCATTGTCCCTGGAAGCTACAGAGACCCTGTGGGGATGTTTCCAGATCTGGGATTACATTCAAAGGGAAAACTGGCCGTTAAACAGTAGAATGATTTGGCTTTGGGTTCAGAATTGCAGAAACTTACAAGCTACTGAAGCATCACAAAACATCCAAGAGACTAACTTGAGTTCCACAAATCTATATTCTTTCCACCGACTTCAGGGCTGGGATTGCATTTCTCTGTGGCCTCAGAGTGTGTCACTGTAGCCCTGAATACAAGGGAGCCATTGACTGGGAACCAGAGGGAGGGGGCTGCCCCAGCACCGCGGATGGTGGATGCCCAGCACCGGCGGGAAACCTCCATGCTCTCCACACGCAATCTGACCAGAGCGCCTCACGTTGAACAATTCACATTCATCCACCTTACCTGCGGGTTTTCTAAGGAAGGATCACCATGTGCAAACAAACCGCCCACGAGGATTTCGGCAGGTCACAAGACGCGTGGACCAGTGGCCAAGCTCCAAGGCCCCTGGGCATCTCAGCACGGTTTTGGACTGAGATTATCTTCTCTGGCTATGAAAGAATATGTCTGACTTCTCACCGTGGGTAATAAAAGGCCATTTAAATTTGTGTTTACATAATTAAATAGAAATATATGTAATTATGACACAGAAAATCAGAAAACAGGCATGTTTCCCACCGTGTTTCTGAGTTTATCCTTTTGGTCTTGCACTAAATTTTTTTCATATTTATGTGTTTCTAGGGTTTGCAGTTCTAAGTCAATAATACCATCTTTTATTCTGAAGTAAATAATAATAATCTTCCCAAAAACACTATAAAAAGAATTCCTGATGTGTACAGAGGCTACAAAGTTTCAATTATAGAAGACAAATAAATCCCAACAAAAATGGCTGCTGCCACTGAGTGAGCAGGAGGCTTGGCTCTGCTGAAGGCTACAAAGTTTCAATTATAGAAGATAAATAAATCCCAGATCCCAGGGCCTCCACTTGGGTCGCTGGGGGAGGGGGGGGGGCCGTGGCTGACCTGCAAACCATCACAGGCCCCTCGCCCAGGCTGCCCCATGCCCCAAGGGAACCCCCACCCTGATCCGGGACACCCTTCAGGGAAAACCAGCTGGCCCCCACCCATGCACCAGGCCTCTATCGTATCTAATAAAAGAGTAACATGCAAATTGACCATCACTCCAGCACACAAGATGGCTGCCCCCATGTGGTCAAAGATCCTGCCCCCATGTGGACACAAGATGGCCAGCAGGGGAGGGCAGTTGGGAAGGACCAGGCCTGAAAGAGAGGGCAGTTGTGGGTGATCAGGCCAGCATGGGAGGGCAGTTGGGAGGATGCAGGCCTGCAGGGGAGGGCAGTTGGGGGTGACCAGGCTGGCAGAGGAGGGAAGTTGGGGGCAACCAGGCCTACAGGGAAGAGCAGTTAGGGGGGACCAGGCCTGCAGGGGAGGACAGTTGGGGGGGACCAGGCCTACAGGGGAGGACAGTTGGGGGGGACCAGGCCTGCAGGGGAGGGCAGTTAGGGGCAAACAGGCTGGCAGGGGAGTAGTTAGGCATCAATCAGTCTGGCAGGGGAGTGGTTAGGGGGTGATCATGTTGGCAGGCAGAAGCGGTTAGGGGCAATCAGGAAGTCAAGCAGGCGAGCAGTTGGGAGCCAGCAACCCTGGATTGTGAGAGGGATGTCCGACTGCCCGTTTAGGCCTGATCCTACCAGTGGGGGCAGTCAGACATCCCTCGAGTAGTCCCAGATTGGAGAGGGTGCAGGCTGGGCTGAGGGATACCCCTGTGCACCAGGCCTCTAGTAAAATAAAATAAAATAATAAAATAAAATAAAATATAAAATAAAATAAAAACACCACTTGAGAATACAGTTCTAGGGTTAATTGTATAATAGTAAACTCATATTTCTCTGAAGTTATGACTACTTTACAAATCACTTTTAAAATAGTGGAGTGAATCATAAGCCAGGAGTCAGAACATCTTCCTTCTATGCCCCAGTTCTGCCATTACTGACTTATGGTTCTGTTGCAATTCCTTAGCCTTTCTTTAGAAAGTTGGCTTCCCTCTCTTTAAGGTAATAAGACTGTCTTTGATGTTCCTAAATCTTTGTTATTTCCAATACGTTTTATAATTCTATATGGCATTTGAAGAACTCTTCCACCAAGAAACTTCCAGAAAAAAAATCACTTTAAATATTTTTAAAAGCTATTTTGTAACAATTTTTAAGAGAAATTTGCAAACCAAATAAAATAAACTTTTTTAAACCTTGTATCTTGCAGAAATAGAACTAGTTGATGGGAATTGCATGTGGCACATTTTTCTTTATTAGAAAAGAGGTATTTCAAATATTTGGAGATATCTGGGAATTTAATGATTAGCCTCAAAAAGCGCGAGTCCCTCCCTACCTCTGCAGTTGGTGTGACATCATATCAAATGGACTCTGAGGTCCCTTCCTTGTATAAGATTGAAGTTTTGTTAGTGTAAAAGTTTTTCTGATTACAAATCTTCCTTCTGTGACATTTTATTAGACTTATAGTAACATAAAATAACGAATGTCCTATCTATAGTAATTTATTTTTCTTAGTTCATACTTTCTCATAGAAATATAGTGTGTCCCAAAAAAATGTACACACACACTATAACAACTGAGAGCTCAATTTTGTAAATGAAATGTATTTTAATAAGCACTTTCTTTATAATTATTCAAAGTGTGTGTGCACGTTTTTTGGGGGGGGGACATCCTATAGTATTCTCACCATAATAACTAATAACGTCATTTATTATTTCTGCTGGCGAAATTTCCATCCTCAGTTCATGCAATCACCATGCAACAGGTCCTGGGATCTCTGCCATCAAGATAGAAAAAAAATTAAAAATAGGAACTGTTTGGAGGGGCGAAGAAAGCATTGTAAAGCTACTGAGTTTTAAAATACATGTGAATTCAAAAAGGTTTAATTTCTTCAGGCTGTTAAACGAACTGAGGCCGCGGGGTGGGACCGAGGGACCGTAGGGCGGGCGTTGTTGGACGCGCCTCGCCCCCTCTCCCGGCTCCCGGCTCCCGGGACAGTGATGCTGCCGCTGGCGAGCAAACCGGGGCAAACGGCTGTCTCCAAGGTCCGGGACTCGGCCACACCTCGGGCTCAGCGGGGCGCGCCTGGGAGACAGGCTGCTGGTCCCCGGGCCGCGGACCTGGAAGCTGATCCACCTGCGCGTGAGGAGTGCCTCTTCCTAAACCTGACGAGCTTCGCGCTTCGGCTCCCGGTACCGCAGAGGAGGTACGGCCCCGCGGAAAACTTCAGTTAGTTCCCGGTGCAGACAAGTGGTGCCGCCCAGGTGAGGCGGGACCTGGCACCCCAGCCCCCCGGAGCAGGCGGGCGCCGAGCTTACTGAGAGGCCCTTCCACCCCGGCACTGGCGAGCATGGACAGGAGAAGATGTTGTTTGGACCGAACTCTTTGCTGACTGATCTGAACGCGATGACCCGCTCAAGGGCGCGGCTGCAGCGCGTGCCCTGCGGGACCAGGAGGAGTCCGCACCTAGCGAGGGGGCGGCCCGGTGAGCAGCGTGGCTGTGCCCGCGGGTCCCTAGGCGCCGGCCTCCGCCGCGTTCTCGCCCGCAGCCCCGACTCTGCGGGGCCCTGGGACCGGACCGGAGGAGCCCTTCCCCCGCCTGGGCAGGCAGAGTAGACGCGGCAGGAACAGATGACCGGCTCAGAGTCGTCCCGGCCTGACGTTCACCTGTGACTGCACAGGTGAGGACAAGCTTGGGAGCTGCACTGAGCTCAGCATCCGGGATCGCTCACCCTGGCATCACTGCCCCGCACAGCCAGGCCAATCACCTGCCGGGCCAGGTGGGCGGGCCGAGCCCGCTGCCGGCTGTGATTGGGTGCGTGGTCTCTTAGCTCCTCCCACGAGCTGTGGCTTCCCAGAAGACAGCCATTCACTGAAGATAACTTACTGGAATGCGTATTTTATTTAATATAAGTACATTTTGGAACAGAAAAAAAATGAGTTGAATACTTATATAGTAGTGTGATGCATGAGCTTTGTAACAGCTTAAAAAATAATTAATGTGCCCTAGCCGGTTTGGCTCAGTGGATAGAGCGCCGGCCTGCCGACTGAAGGGTCCGGGTTGAATTCAGGTCAAGGGCATATGCCTGGGTTAAGCGATGTCCCCAGTAGGGGGCGTGCAGGAGACAGCCAATCAGATTCCCTCTCATCCTTGATGTTTCTATTCCTCTCTTCCTCTCCCTTCCTCTCTGAAATCAATAAGAATATATTTTTAAAAAGCTTTTTTTAAAAAAATAATAATGTTATGAATCAGAATTTCTCAAATAACGTTCCAAAGAATACTACTTCTTCAGGTTGTAAAGACCTGAAGTGCAGGAGCAGAGGCAGCCACTGTCCAATCAGGTGTTTGGAAAACACCGTTTCCAGGTTACCTCAGAGACTCCACTCGGTGATGCTCACGCTATGTCCAAGGGGGACCTACTTACTACCTATTGCATCTCTCAAACCTGTTGGTTCACGGGGCTTTTCACCCCCACCCGCCCCATTTCACAGAACATCTCGAGATGTGATAAGTCTCTGTGAATAAAGGTGGTCATGAAACCAGGCTGTGAAGCAACGGTGAAAAGCTGAAGTAATTTGCTGTTTAGGAAGCAGAAGGCTTGCTTGCATTAGTGATGAGACCAATGATGTTTGGAGATGGGGAACAGCAGGGCTCCTGATGTCTTAAAATGTCTCTTGACATAAGCAACTGGAAGCCCCATTTAAACTCAGACGTGACATTTCCCAAATGAAAAATGTCCAGTTAAGATGACGCTGACGACAATTGCTATGATGTTGTGGTGACCTCTTGTGGCCCAAAACCAAAATGACCTTTTGAAAAATGAATGCTGGTACCATGAGCATCAAATATCTTGGAGCTTAAGTAACCTTTTCAATGTCCACCCAAACGGCCACCGGTGTTCTCTCTTCAGGTTGGTATCAGAGGACACCCCACCGCACATATTTCTGTAATGGTTGGATTTTTGCAAAAAGCATGCTTTGCTCAGTTGAGCAGAAAATAAAACAATAAAGACAGAACAAAATATAAAATACAGGAAGAAGTAATCATCTTGCTTGCTCGGGCAATTATTCATTTCTCTGCAAGTCAGAATATAAAATTTGGATAAAAGTGTTCCTGGAAAGGGGACCAAGATGGAGCAGTCAGCCCCAAGCCACTGGTAGTGTGTGGGTTCTTGAATACATATAGAAAATATTTCACAATATGAGTCCACGTGACATTGAGCGCACACTTACTAAAGCTGGGACAGGGAAACAAGGGAGGGCGTGGGACCGAAGGCACAACAGGGGACTAGGCAGGGCTGCTGTGGCTTTAGAAACGTTCAGGCAGAGAAGCGAGACAAGGCACGCTGCTGTCAGAATGGTCATGGGAGCCACTGGCTCTCAGGGCCCTTCACTGGGAAGTCAGAGAAAGGGTCCCTTGGAGACAGGTCGGGGTTAGCCCGGACCAGCTGCTACTGCCCATTGCTCCCCTCGTTGCAAGTCTCATGGGCCCCTCAGAGTTTAGGAGGTGCACACCTGAGGGGGAAGGAAAGGGGAGGAGAAAGGCAGGGGCGTGATCCAGGGTCCTTTGTTTTGAGCATTTTAAAGGCTGGGAGTTTAGTATAGTATATTCATCAGCTTTCCAGGTGCCCTTCCAAGGCTGTGATCTCCACTGATGGTCAGCACCAGGGCAGGGTCATATCATCGCTGCCTGCCTGGCTTCGCCCACCTGGTTCTGCTGCTTTTCTGGGCCTGGAGCTGAAATGCAGCTGAGGCCCAGATGTCACCTCTAGGGAGGTGACCTTCTGTATCTGCTGGAAATTGTGCCACCACTCTGGTTCAGCTGTCTGCTCTGGTTTCCCCATCCACTTGCCAAGGAATTTTTCTACCTTCTTACTAGGCTGCCCTAAGAATACTAATTAATGACCTCAAGCTTATGAACTCAACAGTCATCCTAGGATTCTGAATTCTTTACCTGCTCTTTATAGCCATACTTGTGTAAATATTATGAGTGGCGATTGATTCTTTGCTGATAGGATTAAGAACTGTTGCTGTTTAGAGCAGGTTTTGTTTCCAGAAATGAGACAGGGTCACTGAAGAACAAGGAGACATGTACTATCCCAGGCCCGGGTTTAATTAATACTGCATAAAAGCAAAACTATTATTTTGTTCAAGTACAAAAGGTGAACCATCAGGGCAAACAGCACATGGCCAGTCACTGGCGGCTCAAGTTCACAGCCAGCACCTGAACTGCTCTGCCATCTCTTCAGGAAGAAGAAATTATTAAGGGACCCTTCAGACTGAATTCTCCCAGATCAGCAAGGTGCCGAGTCGCATCCTCACCTCAACCTAAGCACCCTCCTGCTGAAGACCCCGAAAGCTGTGATTCCCAGGACCATCCATAGTCTCCCGGTCTGTGAGAAGCAAGGGAAAGCAGGTGTCCCCCCGCCCAGGTAACGAGAATTGAGGAGGGGAGGCACCCCAGGTTTGCCTGGAGCGCCAGCCTGAACCACCCCTGCTTTCTGGTTTCCTCACTGAATCCACTCGGATCCGGTTGGGGTTTCTTAAACATGCACAGAGTTGGTTCATGTGCTTTGCCCCAGTTCTCTGGCGGAGGGCTTCACTTGGGCTGGTGTCGGAGGTGTGTTTTGTTCTATTAGAAAAAGCTAAGTGCCGGAGAAGGTAAGGAAAGGTGACCTTGGCCCACCCACCCAAGCCCTGTGGTGCTGAGTGAGACTGCTCCCAGCACCTGCTGCAGTTTGCCCCACCATGCTTCCCCACCCTGTGGGGCTCACCCAGCCCCCCACACGGCAGATACTGGTCTGTGGTCAGCAGTTCAGATAAGAGCAGAGCAAGGACGCTGAGCCAGGTACAGAAGGTCACCAAGATGGACAAGCCATTGCAGGGGGGACCTCGTCCCCAGGGTGACCTTCCTCCCCTACCATATGGCAGGTCATGTGGTTCCGTCCCCCTGATCTTCCCTCCCTAGAGATAACATCTAGGCCTCAGTTGTATTTCAGTCCAGGCCCAGAGATGCAGCAAAACCAGCCACGGCTGACGTCAGGACCAGCCGCATTGGACAGTGACCCCCTGCCCAGGTGCTGGCCAATCAATCAGTGGAGACCACAACCCTGAAAGAACACACCAGGAAAGCTGCTGACTGTTCTGTTGAGGTCTTCCCTGGGATGGTCCCTAACATCTCCACCCTTAAAGCCTGTAGGACGGAGGGCCCAGTGTGCTCTCCCTCCGGGGAGCACGCCCATGCCTTTCCCTTTTCCTTCCTCCCTCCCTCTCTCCCTCCCTTTTCCTTCCTCCCCCCTTCCCTATCCCCACTCCCAAGCTCCAAGACCCCTTCCTTTACCTCTAGAACTTGTTTGCTAAGCCCATTTCTTCTAGAAATTACTTCTTCTGCCTCTGTGATTTACCTGACAGTTTGGGTCTTACTCTGAATGCTTTCCCAGCCAGAACCCAAGTACCGAGGTTGCCGAACCCAGTTTGATCTGACCCCACCAGTCAGACTCCTGGGGCCCTTCCTGCCGCCTTTGAAGTCTTTCTCAACACGCCACAAGAAGGGCAGAGAAATGCCCATCCCAGGTCTGGGCAAAATTGTACACAGCGAGCCTGGAACCAAGATGACCAGAGTTACATCAGAAGCACGTGCTATATTTAAACGCAGAATTTAATGATGATTTTTATTTAAGAACATTATTGGTCATTTTCAGAGGATGCGAAGGCACCAACTCATTATCTGGAAAGTGGTGAGGAACAGAACTAATGACACATTTATCCGCCTTTCTTTTTTTCCTCATCCGAGAATATTTTTCCATTGATTTTTAGGGAGAGTGGATAGGAGGAAGGAAGGGAGGAGGAGGGGAGAGAGAGAGAAACATCAGTTCGCGAGAGATATCAATTGGTTGCCTCCTGCATGTGCCCAATAGAGGCCAGGGATTGAACCTACAACCCAGGTAGTGCCTTTTATGGGGATCAAACTGGAGACCTTCCATGAGCTCTAACCACTGAGCCCACTGGCCAGGGCCTGCCTTTCTTATTTGACTGTAAACTAGGGTAACCAAGAGTTGGTGTTGAGAAGTTTTCTTTCTATACGTAGAAGTATTGCAGCTAATAAATGAAGAACAATAAACTAAAGCATCAGCATTTTGTTACCCCTAATGAACCTGCATCTGGGGGGTGGTCATCACAGAGCTGACGTTAAACATGTGAAAGCGAAGGCGGGACTTACGCACACCCTGGGCAAGTATTCACAACAGATGGGAAGTGTTCTTGGAAAACAATCCAGCATGACGGGATCTAGCTTCCAGGTCTAACTACTACCGTATATACGAATTAGAGGCGACAGCACCAAGTTAAATGACACCTCAAGACGGAATCAGCAGATTCCAAACCGTGGGAAACGGGAACAATGACCCAGTCACTCAACAGCAGCAGGCAGGTGAGAGGAGAGGCGCCCACACAAGGACGTGAAGGAACATGCGAACCCAACGTCACATCTCCAGCCAAGAGTAAAACAAATAAAATTTATGTCAAAAAAGTTTGAACATTGACAATGCATTTAATAGTATAAGGAATAACTTTATTACGATAGAATTGTGATGACATTGTAAAAGAATCTTTATCTTTTAGAGATACCTACTGAAATGGTTATGGATAAAACAATAGGATATCTTGGCGTTGTAAGGTTTGCGACGCAGGAGACAAGACACAGAGAGTCCAGGCGATTAGAAAGGGGAAGTTTTAATCTTGCGCTCCCGGGCGAAAATCGCTGGTCCGAGGGTGGGCCAGGGAAGTTCGAGCCAAAAAGGGGCGCAGGCACTTCTTTTATACAGCTGTTTAG
Organism: Corynorhinus townsendii; assembly: GCA_026230045.1. Classification (NCBI taxonomy): domain Eukaryota; kingdom Metazoa; phylum Chordata; class Mammalia; order Chiroptera; family Vespertilionidae; genus Corynorhinus; species Corynorhinus townsendii. The sequence continues at coordinate 3,885,062 of JAPDVU010000010.1, read as the reverse complement.
TGAGGGGAGGGCGGAGGGCATGAGAGATGTGGAATTCCGCCTCGGGCCAGGGGTCTAGGAAGGCGCCAGTTATCTCTGCCACCATCTACCTTGCATATGCATGCATAGGCTCTGGATTTCCCCCCTGCCTCAACCTAACAGGCTTACTTGACAATTATTCAGGGTGGAGAGGAGGAGGGCAAGGTCAAAGGTCAGGGGTTCACTAACTATGACTCAGAGGTCAAGTGTGGCCACCACCTGTTTTTGTAAATAAAGTTTTATTGGAACACAGTCTCGCTCATTCATTTACATGTGGCCGAGTGGACTGGTTGCTACAGAGACTGAGCCTTTCCAGAGAAAGCCTGCTGATGCCACAAAGCTGACCCAACGCGGCCTGAGCAATGGTTACTGAAGCTGGGCAATGGGTTTGAGGGGTTAGTCTGGTATTGTTTCCTTTTGTGTACGTCTGAAATGTCTCATAACAAAGGAATTTAAAACAAAAACCAACAAACTGGAAGAACTGAATTAGGATTCTTCAAGTCTGCCTGTTCCCAATTCCCCATCAGGGCACATGCCCAGGTTGCAGGCTCAAACCCCAGTAGGGGGCCTGCAGGAGGCAGCCAATCAATGATTCTCTCTCAGCATTGATGTTTCTACCTCTCCCTTCCTCTATCTAAAATCAATAAAAGCATATTTAAAAAACTAAAAAAGAGGCCCTCTCTGCCCTGGCGGGGGTGGCTCAGAGGGTAGAGTGTCAGCCTGTGTACCGGTTCCACTCCCTGTCAAGGGGTCAAGGGCACATACCTGGGTTGCAGGTTCCATTCCATTCCCGACCCCCCCACCCCCCTCAGTTGGGGCAGGTGTGGAAGGCAACCAATCATTGTGTCTCTCTCAAATAGATGTTTCTCTCTCTTTCTCTCCCCCACCTCCCACTCGCTAAAAATCAATGGGAAAAATAAATATCCTCACTCTTTGGGTGAGGATTTTTTTTTAAAAAAAAAAAGGCCCTCGCTTGGTCGATGTGGCTCAGTGGTTGGGTGTCAACCTATGAAGCAGGAGGTCACAGTTCAATTCCCCGTTGGGCACATAACCAGGTTGTGGGCTCGATCCCCAGTGGGGGGCGTGCAGGAGGCAGCCCATCAATGATTCTCTCTCATCACTGATGTGTCTATCTTGCCCTTTCTCTCTAAAATCAATTTTAAAAAAGGCCCTCTCTTTCTTCACATTGCTAGTCCTGAAGAAATTGAGGACAAATGTCATTTACATTCCAAAGCTCCACTAGAGGGAGGGATGTTTACAAAACATTCAGGTGTTTCCCCTTTCCTGGAAAAACTGGGGCCCGCCCCTCCCACTCAGCCCCCACCCCCTCAGGGGGGCCTCCTGGGCTAATGGGTCATCAAGCTTATTCACTGTTGCCACCAACACCACTGGCCTCTGCTCAAAGGCACTGACCCGGAGAAAAGTAGTCAGAAAGACCCCGCTGTCAGCGGCAGGCGGCTTCCCAGACCGCGAGGCTCCGAGGCTCCGAGGCTCCCGACGAACCCACTGACCCGACCCTCGGACCGTCCCCATGCTGGGAAGCGCAGAGCTGAGCTTCAATGTGGACCACGGCTACCTGGAGGGGCTGGTGCGAGGCTGCAAGGCGGGCCTCCTGACCCAGCAGGACTACCTCAACCTGGTCCAGTGTGAGACCCTGGAGGGTGAGCTGATCCAGCCGGGAAGGGATGTGGGAAGGGATGCGGGAAGGGCTGCCACTGGACGCAGGGGAGGGCGGGTCCCAGCCGCAGCCCAGAGCAGGGTCTTCCTCCAGGGCCCGGACCTCAGGGTCCGTGAGCTTGGACCAGGAGACAGTTCATCTCCGTGTTCAGGATTCTCGGCGTGAAGTTTGCCTTCCTTTCATGACGCACGCAGGTGCTTTGTCACCAGTAGGAAGGCAATATGTTCAGATGCTGGCACAGGCCTGCAGGTGTTTGAAATATCACTGTTCTCCCTCTTTCAAAACCATGGAGGATGCTGCCCTCCCCCTTCAGCCTGGGGATACACTGCCTAGCAGAAGCACAATGTCGCACATCTTCAAATATCTTGCTAACTGTACTTTGGAATCCTACCTGCTTTTATTCTGCGTATCTATAGATATTATTTGGATAATGACATCACCAAATTGCCCAGGATCTATGGCAAAAAACAAACAAACAAAAAAGCTAAGAGCCTCAGTCTGGAGAATTGTACTCTCTCCCCAGTTGCCCGGCTGCTACTGATGGACAGTTTCCTGAGGCTTGTCTCTGATGCTTACAAATAGCCGCAGAGGCCCACAGTGAGCCAGCGGGTGGGCGGGCCTGCTGGTGCCCGTGGAGACCTGGGGCTCTCATTTATAAAGTGCGATGGCCATGCCATTTTGTCCAGTTGTTTGGAAAAATAAATGAGTTGTGTGTGGGAGAATGTTGTCAGAACCGGGAAACACTCTGCAAATGGAAATTATCTGTTTTGAAACCAGGGGATTGAGGTCTGGTTGACATGAAAAGCTGTACATGTTTATTGTAGACAATTCGGTGAGTTTAGAGATAAGTGTGCACCTGTGAAACCACCACCACCTCTGCCACAACCCGCCCCTCGCCCCACACGCCCCCCATCATCATCATCATTAGTATCGCTATTATTGTTGGGGTGTTAACTACAGGCTCTGTGCTGTACTGTAGACCCCCACGACTTGCTCCTCTTGTAAAACCGAAACTTTCTGCCCTTTGACACCTCCCAGTCCCCCCTCTCCAGAGATTATCTCTAAGCTACAATATCTTCAAAACCTTATCAAATAAATCATGTGGTGCAGCATTTTTATTCTTAAAAACAGCTACTCACTCGTTTTGAAACATGCTTATAAAATCAGTACTGGATGTGTCCATAAGAAGGTGCTTTAAAACTTCCAGATTATTCTAGAAAAAGCAAGAAATCTGTAAGGATCCAGACTGCAAAGCAGAAGAAGGTGAAAGTGACTTTGCAGGCAACTCGGGGGGGGGGCGGGGGGGGGGGGGAGGAGGGGAAGGGGGGAGGGGAAGGGAGGTTGAGGGGCATGAGGTCGGTCACTTGTGGGTGATCTGACCAGTTGGAGCCGGTGGAGGCCCAGCCGCCCATGAGAGATGCATCATCTCCTTTCTTTTTTAAAAATATATTTTATTGTATTGATTTTTTTACAGAGAGGAAGGGAGAGGGATAGAGAGTTAGGAACATCGATGAGAGAGAAACATCGATCAGCTGCCTCCTGCACACCTCCCACTGGGGATGTGCCCACAACCAAGGTACATGCCCTTGACGGGAATTGAACCTGGGACCCTTCAGTCCGCAGGCTGACGCTCTATCCACTGAGCCAAACCCGTTAGGGCTGTACCATCTCCTTTCATTGGCAATGGAAACAGCCAGGAAAAGCTCCCAGATGCTAACTAATGCTGTTGGCTACAAATAATAAACATGATCCCAACTCCTAGTCACATCAGCATGTTATATGAGGAGGTGGGGGGCTGAGGAGTCTCATATCAAAAATCTGCATAAATTGAGGTAGAAAAAAAACTAATGGGCCTGGCAGAATGAGAGCTTCTGAGAGAAGTCATCTGAATAAATTCTGTTTAGTTTTCAGTGAAACTTTCAAATGGGCTAAGAAATGCAAATTTAAACTCAAATACAGAAATATCTTCAGGATACACAACTAGGCACTGGCAGCTCACCAAAGAATGCCAAGAGGAACTGCCCTCAGCTTCAGCTGGGGGAGAAGGGAAGGCTGTAGACGGAAGACTGAAGAGTGAGCTGTCTTAGTAAAAGGCACATGGCTGCACACGCACAACGCCCGTCTGGTGGCGGGTGAAGGACCGAAGTCATCCCGTAGAGGCCCACGTGCAGACCACTCCGTCCCCGTGGCTGCTTGTCTTTGCACCTCATGTGTCTCTCTTTCCTTCCTCCGAATAATATATGTCCAGCCATTTTTTGCACAACTATGTTTGAGTCCGTGCCAATCGACTCTTTGCGGGACCCAGGAATATCAATGTGACACGAAGCTGGGTCATGAGTGCTGAGAAGGTCAGTCTAAACACGGTAAGGGGCTCACGTCCTGGGTTCGGAGCCAAGGACCAGAGGCTGTGACTAGCCTGACCCTCCTGCCGTCCTCAGGATGGAGGACAGGAGGCCTGCGTCCACAGTTCACTATGTCTGCCTCTGAGCTGGAGTTAGAATCCAAGACCAGGGCCCGCTTGCTCACAGCTCCATTGGACATAGAAACTGCCTGCCCTCCTGGTTCTGTCTCAGGCTGTTGGTTGTAAGCAACGTGAATGGCAGTGTACCTGTTGCATCTGAGAGGACCCCAGCCGCCTGCCCAGTCACCCTATTGGATAGAAGTTAAGGACTTTGGGATTTGTTTGCTTTTGCATACATGCACATAAAATGATGGATAAACAGGAGTGGGGGTACAGCATCACAAGAGTACTGTGTACTGAAGCAGACACTTTCTAGAAAAGAAAAGCTAACTTGACAAAGATAAGTCCTCTAACCTTTAAAAAAAAGAAGTGTTTAATATACACATATTGTTGTTTTTTATTGATTTCAGAGGAAGGAAGAGGGAGAGAGAGAGAGAGAAACATCAATTGGCTGCCTCCTGCACGCCCCCTATTGGGGATGAGCCCACAACCTGGGCATATGCCCTGACTGGGAATTGAACCTTGACCTCCTGGTTCATGGGTCCATGCTCAACCACTGAGCCACCCTGGCCAAGCCTCAGCATATTGTTTTCAAACCACTTGCAAGAAGCACATAAGGTTTCCAGTGGGTTCGGCAGAGAGGAAAGGAAGAGTGTCAGACAAGCCTTGCGAAGTCCTGGTGTTCATGTTTGTGCAGAACCGTGTGCATGTGTGGTCAGAGCACTCATCTGTTCCAGGCTGCCCCTGAGTGACAGGGAGCGGAGCCACCTTGGGGCATCTGACTCAGCCCCTGCAGGGGCCTTAGAGGGAAGCTGGGCCGGGTCTGCTTGGAGGCTGCGTTCTTTACAAGAGACTTGAACCAAATAGTAACCGCGAAGGGGCATGAATGACCCCCTTGTCCGTGCTGGACGTCACTTGTCACAGCCCGGGCCCTCCGCGGCCTCTGCTGGCTCCATGGCGCCAATCCCAGAGCCCTGTGCCAGCGGCTCCACGGACTAAGCTGTGCAGGAGCCCCTCGCGGCTTTTCAGGGCCGTGCTGCTGTTTTCATCCGATTTTTAAATTATACATAAGACTTGGAAACATCCTTTCCTCTTCAAAAAAGACAATGTGGTACAATGAATGCGTCAGAGCTCTAGGACTTGGTAATAATAGTCTTTTCTAAAATAAACGGGTGTGGTGAGAGGATGCGACTAGCCATCACAGGACACGGTCCTGTCCTGTTTGGAAGGGACTGAGGGGAGCAGGTTAAATCTCACTAACAGTGACGCCCTCGAAGGGGCACAACCTTCATTCCTGTTCAGCGGTGCCTTCACGTGGCAGTTACTCAACAACCCCCACCTAGTAAGCTCTTTCTGCTGCAGCCCAGGAAGTGCAGACAGAAAAGGAATGGTCCCTGCCTGGTGGGGTTGTTCAGTGAGAGAGGCCAAAGTTGTGGGTTCGATCCCTGGTCAGGGCACATACAAGAATCAACCAATGAATGCATAAACAAGTGGAACAACAAACCTCTCTCTCTCTCTCTAGTAGATAAATAAAAATAAATTTAAAAGGTATAGTCCGTGCCCTAAAAGGGCTTTCATGCTAGAGAAGAAAAAAAAACCCGGAAATGCCGTCTCCCTGGCCTACATCCGGTTTCCGGGCGATCACCGATTTCTGAGGGTGTTTTGTAGATTAAGTTGTAAGAGTTCCCAGGGCTCCCTGAGGAACCAGCGCATCTACAACAAGAATTAGTCTCTGTTAGACTCTTGAATTCCTGAAATAATTCTTCCATTTCATGGTTATGGTTAGTGGTGTTTGAGCTATGATTCCAAATTTGGGGGCACAGTAGGTTGGAAAATGCCAATGGGACGGTGGGTGGGGAGGGGAGTTGAGCTGGGGAGACGTTCTGGGCCCGCAGGAAAGTTACTAGATTACTGATAAGGAAAAATAAAGCGTGTGGGGGATGGAGCCAGCTGGCTCTGAGTCTGGAATGCCTGGAGATAAGGCTGGAATTTAGGCTGGCAAAGGTGGAAGGGCCTTGAAGGTCTGGTTGCGGGGCTTTGAGATGCTGAATGGGAGTCAAACACTTGCTGCTTGACACCAGGAGCGGGTTATTTCTCCGGGCCTCCGCTTTTCTGCTCTGAGATGGGGGTTATTGTTAATGTTAAGAAACAATGTCTGCTAAAACCGTCCTGTCTGTGAAGTGTCCATTAGGAGGTGGCCACAGTGCCGGGCAGCGCCGGGGTTCTGAACCACAGGTGGGAGGCTGGGACTCAGGCCGTCACGGAAACGCAGGCGATGAGGGGCGGGGATGAGACGCTAAAGAGGACGGCACTTCATCACCGTGAGACGACGGTAAAAGAGCGAACATGGGGAAGACGTCGGCTTTTATAGACATTGATATACATATTAAAATCAGAGTAATTGTTACACATGATGGTCAATTCCAATATTTTGGTTGGAAAACAATTCTGGCTTAGAGAGTAAAACCCACAGTCCTTAGCCAACTGAGTCAAATTATTTTGGTGTAGAGGCTACAAGTGAGAAGAAAAAGGAATTAATATGGTGGCTTCTACACACTGGCTCCTCACCGCCATCTGGAGTAACCCTCACCACAACCCCAAAGCCTGGGTTCTATAGCCATTTGTAGAGGAAGACACTGCCGAGAGTCGGGGACCCAGGGCCTGAGCAGAGGGCACCCCGAACAGGTGCCCTGGAGGGGCTGCCTGCTTAGTGAGGCCCAAACAGGAAGCTGCCAGAAGGCAGACAGCAAACTCCGTTTTCTGAAACTGATCTGCCCAGTGGATTAATAGATGATCATGCAGCCCTGGTCCTTATCCTCTCTCAGCAGTGATCAGGCAATTCCTGACCCAGGGACTGAGCCGGGAGACCCATTTTCCACTGTGACTCGTAACCTGCATGCCCCTGCACACGCCTGCACACCTGTGTGCACAGCTACACACGCCTGCATGCACACGCACACATGCCTCTGTGTCCCATGCTCTGGCACTTGTTATGAGAGCCTAATCGACACCTTTTTTCTATTGCTATAATCCGATTGAACTGATAGTGATCCCACAGATTGGACATCTTTCACATTCTCATTTGTAAACAAAAAAAGAAAACAAAACCAAACACGACTTGCGCAGCTTCTCTGGGTGAAGAAGCCGTGAATTTCCAAGTGTGCTGTGCGTCCCTGGGCGCCGTCCCTGGGCGCTGTCCTCGGCCTGGGGCCTCTGGGGGACACCACCCAGATTCACTGGCAGAGGCTTTCATGCCTGCAGTTAAGAAGCCTGTTTATTCAAAAAAAAAAAAAAAAAAAAGAGTTTCCTGAAAGGGAAGAATCCACACAGAAAATAGGAAACTGAATCACAGGAAAATCTGAGAAATAGCCATTGACCTGAGACAGTTACTGATCAAGTTACTATGATTCAAGACTAAAGAAGGAATTCTTTAGACATTTGTGCAAAAGTAAGTCATTTTTGGAGAGACGGAATAAAACTGCCCTAACCCTTCTTCATGTACCAGTAGGTGCCAGGAGAATGTCTAGAGTCCTGAGGAAAGAAAGTGTCCCCCCGAGCGTGGCCAAGTCATGTTTACAGTGGTGAGATAATAAGTAGCTATTCTAGTCTCAAGAGCTCAGGGTCCTTCCTGAAAGAATCTCTTGACCATGAGAGAGAGTCAGCCCGGGCCTCAGCATGGGAGAAGCGGCTGTCGAGGACCGCCAGTGAAGACACTGAATCTGCTAAAGGATAAGAGCCATGGTTGTAAAGCTGTGAACGCTGGGAAGGTGGAAGTAAGAGCTGACAGAACTGGAAACTGGGACGAGGAGAGGAAGAAAGCGCACTGTGCTGATTTCCTCTTCCTGTGTTGCTTGTGCAAGGAGTGCATTCTAAAATTAGAATGTATAGAAAGATTGAAAAAGAAGCCTGTTATTCCAAATCTGTCTCCACAGAGTCTGATTCCTCACACACCTACTTGCATGAGCACTTGGGGAGTGACGGAACGGACCCATTGTGAACATTATAAATCTGCATGGAGCATCGCGGTCACTGGTGGCCCATCGTGGCCCAGGCCGCATGGGAGTCCTGAGATGCTCTTAGCGTCTGTGTGCCAGTGTGCCTGGGCCATCATGGCGCCCATCGAGCTCCGCGACACCTTTAGTTTCAGGGTCTCCCTGGCAGGCCGAAGGTTTGCCAGTTGTTTTGCTTAAAAGAAATGTATCACATAAGCAAATGCCACAGTTTCTGCAGAAATGCCCTGTCCCTTCATTGGCCAACAGACCTCACACGGAGCATGCAGACTGTCAAATGATGGGAAATCTGAAATAAAAGACAAATGAGACATGGCCCCCCAAAAAGTGTATTTTTAAATTAAGTCAGTTAAATAGGTAATTGAGCAAGTAAATTCTGCAGCCAGACAAACAGCATTTCCGACGCATCGCCTCCTCCAGATCCTGAGGAGGGCCCTGGCCGTTGAATAGAATCACACGTTTAAGCATCACTGCTGCCTCCCACTTGCCACCCCACCATCCGTGCCCACCAGCCGTCCCCCCCCCCCCAAAATGGCTTCCTGTGTCTTCAGGAGAGAGGTGCCCTGCCCAGCCCTGCTCGGAACACCCCTGCTCGCTCCCTGGCTCGTTTCTCACTCCCCTTCTCCCCTGAAGCTCTGGCGACAGGGGCTCTGGTGGCCCGGCCGCCTGCACTGACTCAAGGCGCCCTTCCTCTGGCTCCTGCGGGCACGGAGGCACCCGGGCGTGGCGGCCTCCAGGGCACATTCCTGGGCTCCTGTCCCTGTGGACCTGGCCCACTGTGTCCCCCTCAGCCAGGGTCCTGGTGTCAGTCGCTGAACCCTGATGTCAGCTGGCAGTTGGACCCTCTGTTTGTGGTGCCTCGTCCCCATCAGACTGCGTTTCCTTGGGGACGAGGAGTGCGTGTGGTTAGCGCACAGGAGCTACTTCATCAGTGCCGCGTGCAGTCCCATGCGCCCCGGGATGCGATAGAAGGATGCCATAGAAGGATGCCATAGAAGGATGCGATAGAAGCCCGGCTGCGGGCTAGATGGTGCCAAAGACTTTTCTGGTCTTCAGATCCTTAGTAACATGTGGATCTCGGGTGCTTGGCTGCACTAGTGTAGCGGCCTGTGGGGTTAATGCGCTTGGGACAGGTGCTGCGCTAGAAGTGTCATCAGGGAACGTGGGAATTCAGATGAGTGCGAGCAAGTGATTCTGCCAAGAATTCAGGCTGCACAGAGCAGTGGACAACCTAACTGAACGGGTTGGCAATAAAATACAGATTCTAAGTGGCTCTGGAGTAGATAAGCCTGGCTTAGAATTCCTTTATCATTGTGATCTTGAGCCAATTATTAACCTCTCTGAGCATCAGCCTTCTTATCTGCAAACATCATTCCCACCTCCTAGGCTCGCCATTAAGTGAGCTACTACATGCCTAGTACATACTAAGCCCTCAGTCACTGGTAACTACTGTGTCAATGTTGAAGGATCCATTATAATGGGCAAGTCTGGGGGAAGCTGGGGGCTCCTGGAGAGGGTGGGGTCAGCATTCACAAAAGTAAGGAGGCTGGAGAACACGCCTTACTGAGGAGGAAGGACCAGTAAGTGGAATTTAACTCAATAACCTGGCAGCCAAGAGCATTGATCAAAGGCTGCTGGCCTGGGCCTGGGGAAATGATTGATTTCAGGGTCAGGAGACCCTGGTTCGAGCTCTGCCCTCCCCCTCCCCCCCCCCCCCCCCCGCCCAATCTAACTGCGCCCGTTAGCCCCAGGCGTGGTGTCCTCGAGGGTGCCGCCTCTGCACCGCTGGCCCAGGTCACTGAGGAACGGCTCTTTTCCACCATGTTGGGCTGGGCCCCAGTTCCTTCTCAAGTTTGCCGAGCAGCTATTTCCGGCTCCGGGGAAGCTCCTCGCCATCTCTGCACCGGGCGGTTATTAATGTTCTCCGGCCGCGCTAAAAATCCTGGACTCCTAGGTCAGTGGTCCCCAAACTCGTTAGTCAACAGAGCGGCAAACCGCGGCTCGTGAGTCGCACGTGGCTCGCGAGCCGCAGTTTGCCAACCACTGTGTCACTGAACATGTGTGTTGTACCAGAATACCCATATCGATATTGAACTGTTGGTTGCTTTAGAGAAATCCGCTTGTCTAAATCATACATAGACCTCAGGCTGTGGTCTGTAAGGTAATAATAATTAATGTGCATCAGCATAAAGATTGCATAAATCCAGTGATGGTTGTAAAGGCTGTTCATGTGTGTTCAAACGCTAACCCGCTCTGGGGTGTCGTTGGATTTCAGATCTGAAAGTTCACCTGCAGACCACTGATTACGGCAACTTCTTGGCTAATCAAACAAATCCTCTCACTGTTTCCAAAATCGACACGGAGATGAGGAAGAAGCTGTGCAGGGAGTTTGAGTATTTCCGGAATCACTCGCTGGAGCCGCTAAGCACATTCTTCACCTACATGACGTGAGTGGTGGCGGGAGCCCTGCGGGCCCTGGCAGCGCACGGGCGGGGGTTCTAGGCCTTTCCTGTTGCTCTCATGTTCAAGTGCATTCCAGCCGCAGCAACTGAGGAGCTCAGGGGCCACGCCCCACTGTGAGAAAACAGGCCTCACATATTAACCTGTGATTGCGGTGCTGGCCTCCGGATAAAGCTTGCTTTCCATTTTCTCTTTTCAAACGCCCAGTGGAGCTGGTGGTGAAAGTGTCTGTGCTGTTGGGACTGGCGGTGAGACCATGTGACATTTCTGGGTCACTTGTGGTGGCGCTGAAACATCACAGATTGTTCTTCAGGACACAGCTGCCCTTCCAGGTCCCCTCACAATGGATAAGGAGTCCCAGCGCAATTAGGAGTGTCTGTGTTTATCCTTCTCTGTCATCAGTGGTCCCTTCACTCTAAAAAATGCTGAGCCCAGTCGGTGTGGCTCAGTGGTTGAGCATCAACCTATGAACCAGGTCACAGTTGGATTCCCGGTCAGGGCACATGTCCAGATTTCAGGCTCAATCCCCAGTAGGGGGTGTGCAGGAGGCAGCTGACCAATGATTCTCTCTCATCATTGATGTTTCTCTCTCTCCCTCTCCCCTCCTCTCTGAAATCAATAAAAAATATATTTTAAACAAAATTATATGTACTAGAGGCTGGTGCATGAAATTTGTGCAGGGGAGGGGGGCCCTCAGCCCAGCTTGCACCCTCTCCAATCCAGGACCCCTCAGGGGATGTCCAACTGCTGGTTTTAGCCCAATGCCTGTGGGATCGGGCCTAAACCAGCAGTTGTGGGATCGGGACTAAACCAGCAGTAGGACATCCTCCTTGCAATCTGGGACTACTGGCTCCTAACCGCTCACCTGCCTGCCTACCTGATAGCCCCTAACCATCTCTGCCTCTGCCCCTGCACCCAGGACCCAGGCTTCCCTCCTCCAGCCGGTTGCAGACACCCGAGACCTGGGCTTCCCTCCCTCTGGCTGACCACAGGCACTGGGACGTGGGGGAGTGGTCCCTCAGCCCGGCCTGCCCCCCCTCACAGTCCAGGAGCCCTACTGATGGCCTCGGGGAGCGGGCCTAAGCCACAGTCTGGCCTCCCTCTGTGGGAGATGACCAGGTTTATCAGGGGAAGGCGCTGCCCCCATCACCCCTCTGCTGCTGCCACTGCTGGCCTCCTTGGTGGCCTGCCCTTGGCCCTTCCAGCCGTCATGGCTGCCTGCCTTCGGCCCTCACAGCCACTGTGTCTTTGTCCAGACAGACATCCAGAAGACATCTGGTCTAATTAGCATATTACATATATATATATATATATATATATATATATATTAGCCCTAGCCAGTTTGGCTCAGTCGATAAAGCGTCAGCCTGCAGTCAAGGCCACATGCCTGGGTAGCAGGCTCCATTTCCAGTGGGGGGTGTGCAGGAGGCAGTGGATTAAAGATTCTCTCTCATCACTGATGTTCCTATCTCTCTCTCTCCCCCTTTCCCTTCCTCTTTGAAATCAATAAAAATATGTTAAAATTAAAAAAATTAAAATTATATATTTTTTAAATAAATAAAATTTTAAAAAATGTTGAGCTTGTACACAATAGTAAATGGTGCTATAAATTATATCCAGTACTCAAAACTTTGGTCGCCTCCAGCGGACAAGCTGGGAACCAAGGTTGGCAGCAGCTGAACTGTGCTGCGTATGTGCAATGTAGACGCCCTGTACGTTAAGAATACGAGGCCAGGCCCTAGACTGGCTCAGAAAGGCATAAAATGAAAATGTCCCTCTATTCCTCCTGTCCCCCTTCCCCACTCAGCTCCTCCCCCCAAGAGTGGCCACTTCTCGTTTTCTTAAGCACTTTTCCAGGAAAAGATTTACATTTGTATATTTATACTGACACACACTCAGCCTGCCCTCCCCCGCATTCCAAATCCATGCAGTGCAATCAGATGCCTCTGCACTTCCCCCACTTAATATTTCTCACAACGATCCTTGCCAACCCCATTCTTTTGTAGTAAATGCATAGGATTCCGTGTTTGGTATGTATCATGACTCAACTGACCAGCCATCTATTCACAAATAGTTTATTACTGTGTCGTTCTTGAATTCATTTCCAAGCTAAATTTCTGCCAGTGGAAGTAGTGAATCAAAGGAATGTCTTCTTTTTTGTTTAAAATTTGCTAAGTTGTACTCAACAAAAGTAGCCTCAATTGGTGTTCCCTACGCAGTGCATGGGGAAGCCTGTGACTGACACTGTTACGAACACTGGACATTATCTTTTCTTAAGATCTTTTTATTGATTTTTAGAGAGAGGGAAAAGGAGAGAGAGAGAGAGCAACATCGATATGAGAAGCACAACATCGAACAGCTGCCTCCTGCACGCTTCTCCTGGGGATCAAGCCCAAAACCTGACTCATGCCCTGACCCAGAATCCAACTGGCAACCTTCCGGTGCACAGGACGATACCCAGCCGACCGAGCCACGCCAGCCAGGACCTGCACATTCTCTTTTTAATTCCAGCTAATCGGTTTAAAATTGTATCTCTGCTTTAATTTATATCTCTTAGCAAAAGTGAGCATCATTTCAATGTATTAGTTACCTGTATTTCTACCTGACCAGTTTTTGTTGGAATACTCAGCATTTTTTGGTTGACACGTAAGGCTTCTTGTAAATGAAGAAAGTTAACCCTTCATCATACATGTGCCCAAGTTACTTTCTCAGTTTGATAGAATTTAACTTTTATACCTTTTTGCTATGGAAGCATTGAATATTTGTAATTAGCTGTAATCATCATTCTTTTCATCTCCTGGCTCCTGATGATTGTATCCTGCATAGGAAGGCCTTCCCCACTCTAGACTCATTAATCCACATCTCTTCTTCCACTCGTGTATTGTTGATGCTTCATTCTTTACGTCTGAGACTTTGGCTCATCTGGAATGTGCTTTGGTGGAAGGAACGAGACCTGGGCCACAGTTATGTTCCCCCTAGAAGCTATGCAGTTGTCTGTTGTTTCTGTGAATAAGTGAGAAGACGGGACCGCAGTACGAGGAGGCAGCAGGGG